>CM061137.1:75895386-76495386 GCA_030789695.1 Scilla litardierei
CGATTCACCCTACGGGTGAGCTAGCTCGAATCGATAGATGGGTTGTCACAAATTGTAGATACGAGGTATAAACAGTATAAAAGGAAACCCAGGACTTCGGTTTCCACCCTATCATGTGTTCTCAGTATTACGACAGGCGGATAGGAACACGATCGGAATTAGGGTTTAGTGGTGAGCCGAAGCCTCTAAGAGAGATACCAGCGTCCCATATGCCCGATATTCCGGTCGGTGCCCATGATGATATGCCGGACTACCCAGGTTTGGTGAGTGGGCATTCACATATCCATTAACACTGACCGACTCCGGGAGCACTAAGCTCGCAACGATAACTCCCAACATCTCATCATGCCATTCCCACGCGCTAGGATTCAATGTCTACGCTAAGGGCGTGAGCTATGGCTAGGGAGTCAACCGCCTAGTTTATTCCCCCTTGGCCCAAGGGTCAAAAGTGGTCTTTTTCCCACTGGTGACAATGAAACACCCCGTGTAACCAATAAATTCTTAATCCCTATCGAAATCCTAGTCATATGGGCGCATTAGGGAGAACCCACGAAGGGGTTTCCACCGAAATCCCAGATTTGGGAACTACTCACACATTATGGCTAAAAAGCAATCTAAATGAAAATCGACCGTAGAAATCATAATCAGTCAATTGAAATGAAGTAGTAGCAATGCTATTAATACTATATTAAAGTTTCACAAAGATCGAAAAACTTACAGATAACAAAAAAATTCCAACCGTCAAAAATAGAGAAAAGACAGAAAAAATACACAGATCTCGTTTCTAAAAACCTAGGGAAACTATATATAGAAAACGACGTCACCCAATCGGTTGAAGTATCAACTGATCGGGTGAGCTGCTTGATGCTTTGTCTGCGGGCTTCAGAAATTTCACATGCTCACGTGAACCAATCGGTTGGCGCAAGCGGCTCGTCGTTTGAAGGGATGCGGTCATCAGGTGAATCGATCGGTTGAGTAATCAACCGATCGGTTGGAATTATCGCCCAAAAGAATAGAGAGTTCTGTCGACTTGGCACGGTCAGTGGACGTTGGTTGAGCTCTCCGGGTTGCCTTTTGGAAGAATCGGCTACAGATGAATCGATCGGGTGAGATGTCACCCGACCGATTGCAATTCATCTCCGAATTCCAGAGAAGTCTGTTGTGTTTAACCGGTCGGTGAACCGGTCGGTTGATGCTGCACTTCGCTTCAGCTTTCCTCTGGGTCAGATACGCGTGCATCACCTGATCGGTTGGCTGTGTCCAACCGATCGGGTGGGGGCTGAAAGATGGCAATCTTCGTCGTTTGACCCCCTGGATCGCGCGTGACTCCTCCCGTTGCTCCGGGGACTCATGATATCATTGTTATGTGTCCCTTACACTGGCGATCTCCTGCAAACACACAAAAACACGGAGAAGTGAAAGAAAACTAGAAAACACGAGAAAATGGATACGGGACGGTGGAAAATAACGGAAAAACACAAAGGAGACGTGCGTGAATATATAAAATATAAACACACGTCAGACCTTAAACAACTAAAATAGATCATCACCAAGGCTTTTACTTTCTAAGTATAAGCAAGAGAAAAAAATAAAGATTACATCTCATATTACAAGATACAAAACCTCATCGATATGCTTCGTCTTGTAGTGGATGCTTCTTGCAATATGTCGCCTTGATGATTGTTTTATCTGAAATGTGTAATAGTTGAGCTATAAAATCAGCATAGATAAAGTTAGTACACATAGAATAATATGTTTGTATCATCAAAACCTTATGAGAAGTTGTGAGTTTCCAACAAAAGATGATGTGCATCCATATGCTGTTACGACCCGCTTCCCTAAAACGGAGGCGAGACGTGAAAAGGTCCGCACGAGAGTGGAGCTGTGAAGCACCAAACCCGATAAGAGTCAATAAACATAAGCAGGTCCCTGTAACCACAAACGGAACAACAATAATAACACAAGGAGAGACAGAAATAAAATTCTCACATCTCATAATTGTCCAACACGAAAATAAGTCCAACATCCAGAAAAGCCACCAGGCTAAAAGAAAGAGTCTAAAGGCCCAGAACAAGGCCAACAAAAGCAACAACGTAACAAAGTATAGGTGCTACGCACCGACAACAAAACAGCAGTCTAAAACAAAAGGAAAACACAACGAAGACACTAGGACTGGTCCCCAGTGTCCACGTACTCCCCGTTAAACACAAGCTCGGGCTCGGCGTCAGCAAACACCTCGTCCTCAACAAGGTACTCAGGCTCGGGATCTAACATGTGTCACCCAAAAGAGTAAAGGGGCACATGTCAGCAAGTCTAAAAGACTTGGACAAGGAAACTGAGAGTAAGGCAACTAGCAACCTAGCAGTTTTAGTATGCATGACATGGCGGTTATAACATGAGTGCACAAGCAAGACATGGTGAACAATAAGTACAAGAGAACAATTATCGGGACAATACAAGAGTAGCCAGCTACTAACAATCTCAATCAATTCACTATTCACGTTTCACAGTTGTTTGTAGATGTTTACGCCTTACAGCTGAATGGTATAGCTTCACGCTGATTGGCCGCTTAACACTACCCCACCCCAGAGTTTACGCCTTACAACTGCAGTTGCTGATCAGGCAGTCCCCCAGTTGAATGACCGCTTAACTCTTACCCCATCCCACACGCAAACAAGCCAGGGTCCCTGTACATGAGCCCAGTAAATGAGCCAGGGTTGCCCCGCACGGAAGCTTGTTTTCCTAATTCACAATTTGATCTCGAGCGTTGGGGTTAGCAACTCATTATGCTCGCTTCTGGTCACGAGCCAGGAAACACAAGTATTGTAGCGATGCTACGCAATCACGGGATCACTTAAAGAATGCAATGACATGACAATTAATTTGCGTACCGTTAATGGAATTTAAACATGACATGGTAATTGTGCAACATGATAAATGTCGGATCTAGCTTCGTTGTCAAGGTAGTTCCTAAATTTGCGCCTAGGCGAGTATCATTTCGTCGCCTAGCCTCTTTTACGCCTACAACAAGCAAATGGCCTAAAACATGGCCTAAACCCTAAGCGGCAAGTTTCACTTGCCTAGCACCGGGGATGACGATCACCAAGGTTCGTCTCGTGGATGCTATTCTACGGGGAAGTCGCTGTTATGGAGAAACAATCATCAAACAACATGAAATTTCATTAGGGTTCCACAAAACACAACGGGTTATGAAAACATCAAGAGATCGATCTCTTACCGTGAGGAAGCGGAAGAAACACTCCGGAGAACCTAAGGACCAGATCTGGAAACGAATGGAGAAGTTTGGAGGACTATGGTTTTTGGGGGATTTTGGGGGTTTGATGGAGATTTGAGGGAGATGAGAGGTTGAATGTGTTGAGGGAGGGCTTGGATGATGGATTTTGGGCTTGGGATGAAGGAATAAGGGTTTGAGGTAGAAGGGGGCTCAATGGGGTAGAAACTAGGGTTTTGGGTCGAGTGGAGGAAGAAGAAAACGTTTGGGAGGGGTTTAAATAGGATGGGCTGGCGGCTGCCCAGAAATTAGGGTTTTAACACAGATTAGTCGGTCAAAGAGCAACCACTGACCGACTAGTTTGGGAACTAGTCGGTCGGTCAATCAACGCAGACCGACTAAGCCCAAACAGTAACTTCTGAACAAAAATAGGATTTAGATTTAGTCGGTCGAAGAACAAATACTGACCGACTAGTTTGTCATCTAGTCGGTCGATGAACGTTCTTAAACCGACTAAGAGTAAACAGTAAATCGACTGTACAGAAGAACTAAGAATTAGTCGGTCTGAGTACAAAACTTAACCGACTAGTTTAACAACTAGTCGGTCGAAAGATGAACTTAGACCGACTAAGAATGAACAGTACTGATACCAAAAATTAGTTGAAGAGTTAGTCGGTTAAAGAAGCATTGTCGACCGACTAGTTTGCAACCTAGTCGGTCAACCAACATTCTTAGACCGACTAACGATAAACAGTAACTCCTGAGAAATTTAGAAAGCAAACTAGTCGGTTCAAGAAGGATTGCCGACCGACTGGATCGTCATCTAGTCGGTCGGTGCCCCTTCTTATACCGGCTAATAAGCACCAAAAGTTCTGATACGGAGCGCGGAGCTCCGGGATCGATTCCTAAGACTCCTAGGCTTGATCTAATAGTAAGATACGACCGTTATGAAGCCTGTCACGAATGACATACTCCGAAATCGACGATCCTAAGGAAGAAACAAGAAAACACGACGAAACGATCGAAAACGAAAGTTACGGAGACGAAAACCACACATGAGGAGAAAATCCACCAAAACACATATTATAATATAATAAATCCGGATACTTGAAAACCAGTCGTTACAGATCACCCTAGCTAGACTGGGGGTAAGTGATCCTGACTTAGTCAATTCTCTGGACGTGTCCGCTAGACTGCAATGACACGAATCATAATTATATGACCCCAGAACTATATCTAAGTCTAATACATTAATAATCTTTTTCAAGATAAAATGTAGCCCTCCTTGTTTTAGAGTTTGGCAACTATAGGATCCATGTTACAGTTGTTGAGCACACTCAAGCTGTAACAGTGCAACCTTATAGAAACCAACTTCTTATTACATATGATGTAGTCTAGTCTTGACCCAAACCGTCGTGTCGTGGATACACCGAGCGCCGGTGCAAGTTAAGATTGACACGAAAACAAGGGTCCGACTAGGCTAGCCATTATGATTTGGATGAGCACACTCATGATCATAAGTGTCTAGGGATAAAATTAAATAGGGAGTCATATGTGATATGATTTATGAAGAGTTCATCTACCGACTACAGAGTCAAACAACTTGTTGAGCACATTCAAGTCTGTGAGCCTGAGGGTGGTTGGATCCCTCTCCCACAAAATTTTAATTATAATAAATTGTTTATTATTATGGCTTAAGAATTCCTTAAATATAGTGGGAGAATATAGTTTAATAAAAACCTCTTAAACTATACAAGCATACATGCTAATTCACTGTCTATTAAATGCAGTATGGAGTCAGGTTTAAAATTCATAATCGAGAAGAACGTGCTAGATGGGACGAACTACAAGGATTGGCTGAGGAGCATAAATCCGGTCCTCTCACAAGCTGGAATTGGATATATACTGATGGAGGATGCTCTGGAAAGGCCCAAAGAGGATGCCACCAACGAGGAGATGGATGCATACAAGAAGTACCAAAGGGATGCAAAGAAGGACATGTGCCTTACTCTGGCCTTTATGACCAATGCCCTGCAAAGGAAGCACGTACATATGGATGTTCAAAGCATGCTTCTGAATGCAGAGAAGTTGTATAGCAAGCATTCTAGAGCTGCCAGGTTTGAGGCCACCTGCAACCTTTGGGGAGACAAGATGACGACGGGCCCTGTGCAGGATCATGTTATCAAGGTGATCGGCTACATAAAGGATGCGGCCCAACTAGGATTTGTCCTTGAGAATGAAATGTGCGTGGAAATAATCCTTAGATCTTTGACCCCTGACTTCAACCCGTTCATTACGAGTTTCATAATTAACAGCACTTAAGTGGATCTTCTTGGTCTCATAAACATGATCAGGCAGTTTGAGGAGATCGAGAAGAAGCCAACATCAGTGTTGGTTGTAGGCCATGCCCCTTCTCACCAGCTAAAGGGCAAGGGAAAGAAGAGGCAGTCCACTCAACCTTTGAAAGAGAAGAAGGGGAAGATGAAGAACAAAGGGGCGCTGTCAAAATCTGAATGCTTCCACTACCACAAGCAGGGTCATTGGAAGAGGAATTGCAAGGTCTACCTTGCAGAAAAGAAGGGGCATGGTTATGCCTCTACCTCAGATACAAATCTTAGTTAAGAGCATATAAATTTCCATAAAAGCTTTGAAACATGTTATGAGATACCAATATGATTACTAAGACATCTGTATACTGTCTACTGGTGTATGAAGCAAAGGATGGAAGAAGTTTGCAACACGGTCGGCATCGGAGTAATCATTTCTACCAGGGCCCTCTAGGGACTTCAAAAGATATCGAGAAGCGGACGATACCTTTTATTTTGAATAAACGTATCGAAATTTTGTTTTAAAACAATGATTGAGTGATTGTCACTCAAAGTTTCTGTGATGAACAAGTTTTTTATTTCTGGATGAAATCATTGATATCTTGGGAATATATGCTCCGGTTGATAATATGAATTGTTTTGAAGGGCCGTTTAAATTGCTGTGTATAGCTATCTTAGTTGGTGACTATTTTTTGTGAGCTGTCATAGACGCTTCTGAGTTAATGAGATTAATTTGAGATGTCGGTTTAATTTTAACTAATCCTTTGTAATGAGTAAGTCCCAAGAGCGTATAAATTAGATGTGATCTTAATTATACGCACAATGAGAATAGTTCTTGTTGGACTGCATTTAATACTTCAAGTTAGAAGATTAATGCAGTTACAGGAAATAACAGTGTAGGAAGTATTGATTGAGTAAGTTGTCATCAAGACTCATATAGATGGATCTTGATATGACTTATTCGTCAAATCATACATGACACTGATACATTTCACTTTAATTAACTCAGCACAAATGGGATGGTTATACTTAATAAATATTCTAAATAAGATTTAGAAATTTAAGTTGAAGTATTTAACAAGACGGTTCTCAAAGTTAGTGGGAGCGATCATATTACTTAGTTCCGTTCTGTGACAAAGTAAAAGTTCTATATTATAAAACCGTCTATATGTGACATCAACTCAAAAGAGTTTTGATTATGTCAAAGATATATAAACTATGGTGTCATTAATGTACTAGACATAATTGACACAAGAGTAATTGGAATATGCTATGATATGACTGACGTGTAGGAATGATAAAAAATTACACCTAGTTGTGTATGCTAATCATTAGATGTACAAAAAGGAAAATCATTAGATGAGATCCAAAGGCGGTTTCAAAGGATCAACTCTGTGTGATCAAGTGATGTATTAATAATAAGACTCCATTCAACTGCATAATAAATACGTCTTAGTAGATCCCTTTTAGGTTTGACATATGAACGTCTGTAGTGACTGATATGCTATAGCGGTATGAGATACTGAGATAAATAGCCTAAGTGCAAGTGGGAGATGTAGGAAGATATATGCCCTTGAGGCAGTTTATCCTTATATAACATCTTGTTCGTAAATATAAATGGTAATAATTTTCCTAGTATAAATTCTATGAATTAAATACTTGGATAATTTCCTTAGACTTAAAGTGACGTCATTACGTATCTAGATGTAGATCTCGATTGTGGAAAGTGAATGACCGATAAGAACTTAAGTCTTAAAACATTCGTGGTCATAGATGTATCGAGAAAAGGATATTGGCACATCGGACAGACCCTTGTGTCTTTGTCTTACCATGTAGGGTAATGATGATCTCATAGTCATTCGACCTGGCGAAGTCGGAGACAAGGCACATGTGCTCATTAGAGAATGAGTTCACTGAACGACCCAATTAAGAGTTATTAAATGGTTAAACTTTAACTAAACTGTCATTAATAACTCTATAGTAATGATAGGCAAGTTGGTCCTTACGTCCTGAAGTCTTTGTACGAACCTGTGTGTGAATAGTGTCACTTAGATCTATGATCTAGCTTTGAGGCCAGGCCTGCTGAAAGGTCTTAGGTTTGGTGACACCGAAAGCATACGAGGTAAGTAAATGACGTAGATGCGATTTGTCTCTTCTGTTAAGGGAAGTTAGTGTGACGGGCTCAGTACGGTTCTTTGTACTAAACCTCGGCCGGGGTATGTTGTAGGAAGTACAACATGTATATAACAAAGACCAATGTATACTGATCGATGCTGGCAAGTAGGATTGATGGTTTACTATACCCTAGGCCTTGCAGGTACATAGTCATGACAAAGGGACTAAAACTGCCATATTCATCACTGACACAGTCAGAGTGATCCTGACGACACTTTTGTCGATGGGTCAATCACGTAAGTATGATTCTGAAACAGGGACGACACATGCTACTCATAGTTACTGTCGTCTAGGGTTTTCGAGCTCCAACCTGTAGTAAGAGTCAGGCCGTAGGGTCTCACACCGTGTTAGGTTTGCGTCTTAGTAATAGGAAGAATTTAGGAGGAGTGCACTCAGGTGCACGAGAATAATTAAAGTCACTAAAAGAGTTAGTGACATTAAGTCAACCTATATTAAATAGGATTTAGTAAGGTGGCAAAAGTTTTCGATAATTAAATGATATTTAATAATGTCGCAAAATGTTTGCGACTTCAGCATTAGTAGAATGCGGAAAGGGATTATTGCATATGATGCAAACAGGTTTAAAGTACATCGTAAATAGTTTATGATGATATTTTGAAACATATAACGCAAATAAAGGGATTGATGGCTCTTTGGGATGGTTCTATTCAAACCATGCTTTCCAATGAATCTGGAATCGACCCAATCGGAGTTGTAGAACTCAAGTTATTACTCAAAAAGCCAAAACTGGGCTTTTGTCCAGTTCTGGTCAGACCTGACCAAGTTGGACTGGGATAGCCCGCCCAACTAAGCAGGTCTAGCCCAGCCCGCCCGCTCTGCGGGCGAGCCAGTCGGCATTGTGGGCTGGCGGGCGGTCTCAGCCCGCCCGCACTGTAACGGGTGGGTCAGCCCGTGAGCACCAGGCGTAGGCTGGCACCCAATTCTGGCTGGGCATGCCCAGCTGGCCAGTGGGACCCACCTGTAGGGCCCACAGTCCAGAAACCCCAGGAGGGTTGCGACGGCTACGAAATCAGCCGAATTGTGCCTTTTTGCTCAACTTTGAGCAATTGTTTGAGAGGTCAAACGAAGTCGGAATTCGTCGCCATTTGTTTTTATGTGTTCACTGTTCATATCTCTTCGAATTGATAGGTCGTATCACTTCTGAAGCTCAATAGTGAGGGAGAATTAATTCGTTAAAGTTTAGCCTTTATGAAAGGCAAACTAACGTAATTAATTCTCCAATTTTAATTTAGTCCCACATCAGATATGGTAAGAAGGGGAGGGGCAATCGCCTATATAAATAAGGGCCAACACTCTCCTTGAAAACTTGGACCAAGTCTCTAAAATTGAGACGCTCCAAAAGTTTTGAGCACGATTAATTCGAGACAAAAAGTTATTCTCTCCTAATTTCTTCTGTTTCCTTCCCATTCGTTCTAGCGAAATGACGAGTAGGATTTGGATTTGATCTGAAGTCTAAGGTGTCGTATCGAGCTCAAGTGAAATCTTCGACAAGTGGTTGGCCCAGAGGCACGGTGTCGGCTCGCTTCAGGTGGATCGGTTCGTGGGGGGGCAAAGGCGGCTTCAGGGAGCAGAAGGCGGTTAGGTACACCTTGCCAGTGCAAGCAAGGTTTCGGTTATGTGGTTTAATTATCTTTATTTTAATTATGTCGAAATAGCATTAGTCTTTCTTGGGGTGGTCAGATCCACCCCAAGTTAGCAGAGATCCTGGCTTAGGGTTTTGTTTCCTTAGGGTTGTTCGTTAAATTGTTTAACGATTTATTTCTGCTGCATTTTTCTGCCTCTATCGTCCGTCTGACGTAGGACGGGCATAGAAAGTGCCCTAAGGGTCCATCAAAACCCTTCACTTGGGCCAAGCACAATGCCCTAATATGGGGCATTTTTGAAGCGCTCGGGCGAGTGCTGATCGGTCCATATTTTACACCTTTTTTCTGCATGCTTTCATGCCATTTCGATTGCTCATATTGCGATTTCCACGAGTATTCGACGATATTGCGTTACTTTTCAATATTTCTTGTTTTTGTCGGATTTCAGGAAATATGGAGCGATCGGGAGCAAAAATGAGCTTAAGGGACTTTCACACGAACCAGAGCATCGCCCACGGCCTCATTGAGGAGCTAGCAGCGATAGAGGATGAGCGAAAGAAGAAGGAACTCCGTAGGAGCGACGAGGAGGCGAAATGATGAAGATTGGGCATTTTCAGCATGCCACTCGGCCGAGTGAAGGATGTTGGATATGGAAGACGTTTGTACACCCTTGTGGGGGATGTACGAGGGAATACGGACCTCGAACGTCGTGCACACGAAGTCATGTGCAAAGGGAATATGTTTCCTTGCGGAGAGGATCTCTGTATGAGCGGGAAAGTCGCATTATATATGCATAAGTGCATGCGACATATGGCTAATAAAGGGGGAATATCTTAAGCTTATGTTGTACCATGCATATGGTACAACTTAAGCTTATAATGTGCCATGTATCATGGTACACCTTAATTAAGTTGTTCCAAAGGAACAACTTACCCTAAAATAACTACCTTGGGGGCTATAAATAAGACCCAAGGGTAGCCATTTTCCTTACACATTTTGCATGAAATTCATGCATGCATCTTCTTCATAGCGAAGCTCTGCAGAAATATTTCCTCTCCCTCCATCCAAGTTCTTAATCTAAAATAGAGATTTAGATTGTGGATTTAGTAGCCTTACTCCGTTCGTGAGTAGACTCGATCCGTCGTGGCGAATCCGAAGGCGAAGTTCGTAGACTACCGTGCAGCGTACGCAAGTGTAAGTCTACACTTCATATTATTGATCCTAACTCTGTTTTGGCAGGATCCTTCATTGGTATCAGAGCCATATGGGTTCGCCCCGATCAAACCATCGCCCCGTCGAAACTACGAACGAGTCGTTGTCTTTTTCACGAATGGGTCTCCTACTATTACGGATATAGTAGGAACGCTTCGTGACGAAGAGAACGCAGCGGTTGTTCTTTTCACGTTAGGGTCTCCTATCATTATGGATATGGTAGGAACTCTCCGTGACGGGAAGAAACCGACCGTTCACGTAGTAAGTTATTCATTTTTGGCACACGGCCATTAGAAAATAACTAAATTCTCGACGAACGGGTGCTTCATCGACGAACGGGTGCTTCATCGAGGAAGATGATGGAAGTTATTTCCATCGGGTAAGAGGAAAATTTGGTGCATGTGCACCATGGCCAAATGGGCCATGAAGGCCATGCACCCCCTCTCCTCTTGCGGAGGGGGTTGGCTACGGCCAATAACCACCGGCGACCACCCCATCAAGGGGGAGGAGAAAGTGCGGCAACCCCATTCAAAGGGGGTGGCCGGCCATGGCCAAAGGGGCCATGGCCGGCCAACGCCGAAAGGCCTTGACCATGGCCGGCCATGGCCAAGCCATGACCGGCCATGGCCAGGCCGGCAGTGGCCGGCCAAGGCCGGGCCGGCAGTGGCCGGCCTTGGCCAAGGGCCTGCCGGCCAGGCCGGCCCTGGCAGTGGCCAGGGCCGGCCCTGGCAGAGGCCAGGGCCGGCGCCCTGGCCTCAGGCCAGGGCCTGGCCGAGGCCAGGGCAGGAGCCTTGGCCCCGGCCAGCGGCCAGGCCGCCCTGGCAAGAGGCCAGGGCAGCGCCCTGGCCTCAGGCCAGGGCCTGGCCGAGGCCAGGGCAGGAGCCCTGGCCCCGGCCAGTGGCCTGGCCGGCCGGCCCTGGCAGAGGCCAGGGCCTGGCCGGCCCTGGCCGAGGGGGGCAGGCCCCCTGGCCGGCCAAGGCAGAGGCCCTGGCCGGCCATTGGCCACGCCCCGGCCAGGGCAGAGGCCCTGGCCGGGAGAAGTTGCAGTTCGAATATTGGTCGACCAATTTTGTGTTTTTGGTCGACCAATCCGACAGATGGTCTGGGTCGATTGCAAACTTGCCAAACGACCCATACGGGGTGACAAAAGGCATTGGTCAAACTCGAATGTGTCGATTAGCCCATACGGGGCTAACCACAGTGCCGACTAGTTCATACGGGACTAACGTTTGAATGAAGTTTTTAACTTGGGCTCTACTCCTTGAAGATTAGCCATAGTGCTCTACTTCATGCGAGATTAGCCAAGTCATTGTGCTCTACTCTTCGGAGATTAGCCAATGTACTTATGAAATTGTGCTCTACTCCTTGAAGATTAGCCGTAATGCTCTACTTCATGCGAGATTAGCCATGTCATTGTGCTCTACTCTACGGAGATTAGCCAATGAACTTATGACGTTGTGCTCTACTCTACGGAGATTAGCCAATGTATTTTATATTCGTTTTGAAAAATACGTTTTCAAAAACGCTTTTCCGCTGCTAAGTACTATAAGAGTACTAACATTTGATAAAGTGAGGGAGAAATATTGAAAGTTACTCTAGATGGTGATTGGAAACATAGTGACCTTTCCGATTCTAGAGTAACATCTTCAAATATTTTTCGAAAGTAACTTATCAAATACTTATTTTCCGCTGCTAGTACTACAAGAGTACTATAGTTTGATAAGTGATGGGGGAATATTGAAAGTTGTTCTAGATGGTGATTGGAATCATAGAGATCATTTCGATTCTAGAACAACACCTTCAATATTTTTCGAAAGTAACTTATCAAATATAATATAATTCCAAGTGGGATTTGAATTTTAGAACTATCCAAATGGGATATTCTATTATCATTTCAAGTGGGAGTTATATTTTAAGAATTTTTTATGCAATGTTTTTGATCGAACCTTCGGTTTTGTGTCTTTTGCAGCATTTTAAAAGTAAAATGTCTTCCGCTTCAAAGAATATCGTCGCTGAGTTAAATAAAGGTGAAAAACTCAACGGCGATAATTACAAACTTTGGTCCATTAAGATACAATACGTTTTAGAGGAGCAAGAAGTGCTCGAAACTCTAAAGAACGTAATGATTGAACCCGAGTTGGGCACTACGGCCCAACACCGAAGAGACAAGGAAGCTTTTGATTCTTGGTCTCGGAAGAATAAGATAGCGCGCATTACGTTATTAAGCAGTATGGCTGATGACATAATGTGCATCTTCCGAGAACATGACCTAGCTATGGACATATGGTCCAAGCTAGAGGAGAAGTTCGGTGGCACATCGGTGTCCAAACTTCGCGCCTTAACTATAAAGTTCGATACATATAAGAAACTTCCAGATCATTCCATAGGGAAACATCTGCGACATATGGCGAACCTTATCTCGGAGTTAAAGGACGCAGGTCATGTGCTCACAGATGAACAACAAATCCAAGCAGTCATACGTTCCCTACCAAATGGGTGGGATCAGATGAAGATGCATCTCACTCATAATGAGAGCATCAAGACCTTCAACGATGTTTCCAAGCACCTCGAATTAGAGGAAGAGCGGCTTGCGGCTGCCAAGCCAGGTGCAGAAGTGCACATGGTTGCTAGTTCCTCACACGGGGGAAAGAAACGTAAAGATCGTTCGAAGTCTTCTAATGAACGTAATAAGCAACCTGAGTCTACCAAGGAACCCAAACATAAGGGTGGACACAAGAAATGGCACAAGAAGAAAGACTTGAAAAGAATCAAGTGCTTCAAGTGCAACAAGCTCGGTCACTATGCTCGTTCGTGTACGAGTGGAAGTGACGAGGTAACTTGTAATACTAGTTACATATGTGTTTCTAGTTCACTATTTCTTGTGGAATCTAATCCATTTTGGGATAATTGATTCAGGTGCCACCGACCACATAGCAAAGGACAGACGGTCCTTCGTGGAGTATCACCGGATACTCAAGGAATGAAGTGGATCAATGTAGGAAACAACACACGTGTTGAAGTGAAAGGCGTTGGGACTCGCAAGCTTGTCTTGGACAACGGCCGCACTATCCTACTTCATGATGTTCTCTTCATTCCATATATTCAAAGGAATATTAAAATTGTGGTCAATTTATTGGGTCTTGGTTAATGGTTGGTTCCTTCATGTTTGTAATATGGACCTATTTTTGTAATAATTCCTTTATTGGTTCTGGGTTATGTATTTAAAGGATTCATTGTAATAAGTACAATGTATGATTTCTCATTTCCTTATGACAAATTCTTTGACTAATGAGTCTAATATAATTTGTTGGCAATCAAGGCTTGGTCATATTGGACCAACGCGTATGGATAGACTTGCCAAACGTGGCCTTCTATCCAATGTTTCAAAGGTTGAAATGTCGACCTGCGAACATTGCCTTGAAAGGAAATCTTGTCGCAAGCCGTTTGGAACCGACACAAGGGCCAAGGTTCCATTACCGCTTATCTATTCGGACATATATGGTCCGATGAATGTCAAGACAAGACGCGGGAAGTCCTATTTCATCACTTTTAATTGATGATTTCACCCGATTCGGTAATATCTATTTGATATCCCACAAAAGTGAAAGCACTAAACCTGCTTTAAAAAACTATATGAGTTTAGTGGAGAATCAATTAGATCGCAAGATTAAGGTCATGCGAACCGATAGGGGCGGTGAATATCAATCAACAAGTTTAAAGGAACTTTGTGATGAAAAAGGCATAGTACATCAAGTAACTATGCCTTATACTCCTCAACAAATTGGTGTTGCAGAAAGGAGGTATAGGACTTTAATGAAAAATGGTCTGTTCAATGATGGCGCAAGCTAACTTGCCAATCACCTTCTGGGGTGATGCATTATTGACAACCGTTTTCATTTTAAACCGCGTACCCTCGAAATCAGTTAGCTCCACTCCTTATGAGTTGTGGAACCAAAGGTCTCCTAACTTAAACATTTAACCTTGAGTTTGTGCATTCAACGCACATATTTCCTCCCATAAGTATGGCAAACTTGGGCCATGGGGAAGGAAATGTATCTTTAAACGATACGCATTAAACTCCAAAGGTTATGTTTTTGTTAGTCAGGAAGACAATGGTGTGCTAATTGAGTTTGAGTCGAGGGATGTCACTTTCTTGGAAAACGAGTTTCCAAGACAGGGCGAGATAAGTCAGGACTTATCTCTATTTGAGATTTGTGATCAAGAAGGATTACCTCATTCGAGTGGGAGAATTCTTGGTGAAAACGAAAATACTTTTCAACCTTCACCAATGGATTATACGAATGACGATTATCCTATTCCATACGGGAATAATGATCCAAGTGGGAGCAATTCTAACAACATTTCAAGTGGGTGTGATATTAGAATTGATCTAAATTCGAGTCAACAAGGACTTGAAGAATCTCAAATATGCCACATCATGCCCTGCAAAAGACAAATGGATGGAAGCGATGAAGAAGGAATTGAAATCCATAAAAGTTAACCAAGTCTGGGACTTAGTTAACTCACCCAGAGGACATAGAGCAATTGGGAACAAATGGGTTCTCGAGATCAAGCATAAGGCTGATGGCTCTATAGATAGATATAAAGCTCGCCTTGTCGCGAAAGGTTTTACGCAACAGTAAGGGATAGACTACAAAGAAAACTTCTCACCTATTGTGCGTTTTACCTTGATTCGCAATGGTAGCTTGCTTATACCTCGAATTACATCAGATGGATGTAAAGACTGCCTTTCTCAATGGAGAATTGGACGAGGAGATCTATATGGAACAACCAACAGGGTTTGTAAAAGAAGGAAACAAACATAAGGTTTGTAAACTTCGTAAGTCCATATATGGTCTTAAATAATCCTCGAAGGCAATGGTATATACGATTTCAAGAAGTTGTCTTATCAAATGGATTTTTTCCATGCTTGATGAAGATAACTGAGTATATATCAAGAGGATTAAAAGCAAGTATATTATCATGTATCTATAAGTAGATAACATTTTAATAGCCAGAAATGACAAGGGCTTTGTAATGAGTATCAAGGCTTGGCTTTCATCAGTATTTGAGATGAAAGGCATAGGAAAAGCCGCATATATCCTTGGAATTAAGATTTCAAGGAATCGTTCGAAGAAACTTCTTTCTCTTTCACAGGGAGACTTATATAAAGAAGGTCCTAGAACGATTTAATATGCAGGACTGCAAGTCCATTGATATTCATATAAGCATATGCGATAACTTATATCTGGAATCGTGTCCAAAGAACCAAATAGGAAAAGGAAATTATGGAAAAAGTTCCATATTCCAGTGCAGTTGATAGTCTTATGTACACTATGGTGTGTACGAGACCGGACATCTGTTTTGCCGTTGGAAATGGTAAGCTGTTACCAATCCAACCCAGGGCAAGAACACTGGAAAGCGGTTAAGAGGATAATGCAGTATCTTAAAGGAACTGCAGATTTGCAAAAGACTATGATAAAACCAAGAAGGTAGACATAAGGTACATATCTACGCATGAGACGATAGAGGATCAGCTTACGAAAGCGATCCCCAGAAATGTGTTTTATAAACACTTATCATCTCAAGGATTGCGTATGGGCTGAGTTGTACCAAATATATATTCCCATGTCTAAGAAATGATCAAAATTAATAAAAGAATAAGTTCTTTTTCCAACATTGCATATGAATTTCTTAAGAAATGTTTGTGTACATTTTTTGAAATCTCAGCTGAATTGTGTGTATGTCGGACAGATTAAGGTTGGCTCTCTCTACATGAGCAACCGCCTTATCTTATCAGATGGATAAGATAGAGATGAGACTAGTTTAAAGTCAAAATCATTAGACGAATGATTTAGAGTCATGACTTTAACAAGATAGTCGAATGAAAGATCTGCATCATATGGATGCTTACAAAAGATCTGAGATCTGTATCACAAGGATAAAAAGATCTCATTGGATTTTATAATCCTATCTGTCTTATGCAGGATGAGAGTCCGGGAATATTTCCTGAGTAGTAAGGGGACTCAAAAGATAGGCACTATGGTGTCTGATCTTTCATCCGTACAACATCATTAAGACATACTCTCCCTGGGAAAGGAGTGATGTTGTAATACGTGTTCATACCACGTATGCATTTCGACCACTGAGTTAGTAGCAATAGTGTTTGCTATTATGTGAGACTCAAAGGCCATATGGGTCTTAACTCTTACCCTCAAGGACTCCAATTGGTTCCTTTAGATTTGACGAGATGATCGCTATCTTAGCGTGTTACTAATGGGCTATGGTAATTCGGCTCGGCGGGGCACGTTAGAAAAGCGAATCAAGTCAAGATCAAAAGGTTCGCAAGAAGAGGAAGATTGATTTCATATTCGCATTTGGACTTTAATGATTCAAAGCTGGCCAGCCAATTGTAATCCAGATGGGATTCAATTGTTGAATATAAAGTACAAGAAAATGTGAAGAAATAATCTAGGGTAAAGCATGCGTTGAACTACTCAACTTTGCACCTTCGAGGTCGTTGTGTATCTCTAACAAGTGCACAACAACAGACTCTATGCGCATGACGGTCGCACGGTCTATTTCTCGGTATGATAGATGAAAGAACTAAGGGAAAGACGTTCTCTTACAATCCCCTCAAGTGTGAGTGGGAGATGTTGGATATGGAAGACGTTTGTACACCCTTGTGGGGGATGTACGAGGGAATACGGACCTCGAACGTCGCCGCACACGAAGTCATGTGCAAAGGGAATCTGTTCCCTTGCGGAGAGGATCTCTGTATGAGCGGGAAAGTCGCATTATATATGCATAAGTGCATGCGACATATGGCTAAATAAAGGGGGAATATCTTAAGCTTATGTTGTACCATGCATATGGTACAACTTAAGCTTATAATGTGCCATGTATCATGGTACACCTTAATTAAGTTGTTCCAAAGGAACAACTTACCCCTAAAATAACTACCTTGGGGGCTATAAATAAGACCCAAGGGTAGCCATTTTCCTTACACATTTTGCATGAAATTCAGCGACGAGGAGGCAAAATGATGAAGATTGGGCATTTTCAGCATGCCACTCGGCCGAGTGAAGGAGTCACTCGGCCGAGCAAAGACACCCGCTCGGCCGACCAGACCGGACACGCACCACAGAAGGAATTGGGCGTGCACTCGGCCGAGGGATGATATCCCACTCGACCGAGTAAGAAGATCGCATTGCCTGAGTGGCATGAGAAATCCACCATCAAAAGAGGCCGACTTACTGGAAATGTACAGGCTTTTGACGATTCCGACTCGGCCGAGTATCGAATGCCCCTCGGCCGAGTGAGTAAAGCCACTCGGCCGAGTCACCTCCGAAGACAGACCCCCCAAGACCCCCGACTTACTGGAATTTTACAGGGTCTGTCACGTGGCTGAGTAGAGAAGTCCACTCGACCGAGTGAAGAATCCCACTCGGCCGAGTGATGCCGAGGACACGCATCGCCCAGATTTTCAGACAGCCTCCTACTCTTTTGAAATCTACTATCATTCCAGCAATCAAAGTATTTTTCTCATATTTTTTATGGATAGCAAACTACATGACGGTTCCAACACCACCAAGAACGTGCCAATCGGAGGACGGATGAAATCTAGAGAATTTCTGCAAGTTGACACTGCAGTGCTGGAATTTCCACTTGGCCGGGTCACATGTTCCACTCAGCCGAGTCGGCGACGGGCCCAGATTTTAAGTTGCGGTTTGGGTTGTTTTTGGGCACGAATTTGAGTGTTTTTCTAGGGTTATTTGCTAGGGTTTTGGGAGACTATATAAGGGTTTTGTAGCCACCATTAGAGGAGAGTTCCCATGAGTTCCAAGATGTTTTCTTAGGGATTATTTTAGAGGTTAGGCCACGCCCTTGGCCCCCTCTTGGATCAAAAAGCTTGTATTTTGGATTGAAGATCTTCATCAAGCTAAGTATTTTGTTCTTGTTATTTGAATCTTTGTTTTTCTATCTTTTTGTATGCAAGCAATGATTTTTATTGATTCTCATATTGTTTTTGCTATGCTTGAGTAGATTTGTTGTTCTAGGGCATGTGGATGAACCCTATGGATCTAATTTTAGATTTGTGATGAATGAATTTCTAAATTGCTAGAATTGCTAGGAGGTTAGGTTGTGATCGATTTATTACGGATAGCTAGGGATTTCCATCGATTGGGGTTTGCAACAGATTGGATTCTAATCGATGGGAAGGCCTAGATATTTGATTTAGGTTTATAATCGAGATTCTCTAGACTTGGTTTGCAAGAGATTGGACCAAAGCTAGGATTTTTATTATAAATCTATACCCATATTCCTTTGCAAGAGATTGGACGAATACAAACTATCACAACCTAGATCGTAACTCGAGTTTGCACGAGAGTGGGCTCGAGGGGCGATTGAACGATGATGTCGATCCTAATGCTAGTGGATTAGGCTAGGGTTTGCAAGAGATTGGGCCCTATCCTTGGTTTCTATAGACTGGTAATAGCGCGAGAGCGTGAGCTTGGTTCTCTATTCAGTTACGACTAGTTCACCCCAACACAAGCCTAGTAATATTGAGATTCACTATTTACAATGATGTATGACGATCCGTAGTGGGGATTCCCTAGCTCTAGACTCTTTTATTGTATTGAATTCGAATCGCTATTTGACCAACATCTTTATCATCGACACCGACATCCACCACCATTTCCATTACATCATTCCATAACCATCTCCACCAATAATACATTCGTAATCAAACCAACCTAGGATAGATTGGAACCAACACCACCTCCTCGTGTTCGATACCCGCTCGCCACTTGACCGTGCGCTTGCGATAAAACTACAATCGTTCTCCGGGTGTATATCCAGGGCCGACCAAATTTTTGGCGCCGTTGCAGGGGAGGTGTTTCCCGTTGGGTGCCAATTTTGTCACAATTAGGTTGATTAGATTACATTAAAAACAAAAAAACAAAAAAATCCAAAATAAACACTGAGAGAGATTTTTTCCCACCACCTGCTATTATTATCTTTATCTCTCTTTGTACCACTGATGTCTTTTCCAGGTTGTTTACTTTGATTGATCAGGTACAGTTGTTGCAGCGATGGTGCTTCCAAAGAAAATGCGAGCGGGCTCTATACAATCCTACATATATCTCGCTACATTCTATCAGGCTGATGGAGAATCCTTAGGGGAAGCCTTTTCTAGGTTTGAAGGAATGTTAGAAATGTTCCAGACGGAGTCAGACCATGAGTGGAATGACTCCACGCTATTTGATATCTTCACTAGAAGGCTAAAGGGACCTTCACGTGAGTTCTTGAAGAGGATGCAAGTGGGGAAGTTCAGGGATCTACAGTTGGCAGTAGCCTTGGAGCAAATGATAGATGATGCTCGATCTACCAGTTCACTAACCGTTACAGTAAGTAACCATACGACCAAGTATTCATCGATTTTGTTATGGCTAATGTCTCTGGTGTAGGTACTATCATAGATGGAGTGTATGCTTCACTTGAAGGTGATCATATCCACCTTTATACCATCAAAACTCCACAAATAGAGACGTTTGAGCTGTCAAAGGAGGACACATATATGGACCTATTGAGAAATATTGTTGACGTAGTTCGAGAAACCGGTCCATTGACAATAACAGCAGGTGATCCTTTTGAGCTCGAATTTCAGAACTTTATTACTCATTGTATCTCTTCCACAAGAACAATTGATGATGGAGTCTATGCTCTAGTTGAGGGGCACAAGACCCACTTTTATACCGCGGTCAAGATACATGACCCCATTGAGCCACCTGCACCTACTATTGAGGAAGACAAGCCATGCAATCGGGTGCCTCGAGCTCCAGGACAGAAACGAAGAAGAAGGCATGAAAAGGAGATGATGACGTTTACATTGCCTTCTATAACTGAGGAGCCTGAGGAGGATGTCCACGTTCAGCTTGGGGGAGGTATTATGCGCTTTGATATTGTCACCCCCGATGAGACCACAACACTCGATACTGCATAGTCAGCTTGTGCCATCGTCGCTCCTCCTTGCCACCCACATAAGCCAGAGCTTGCTTTTGAGGAGGCCTTACATGCGGAGCCAGATCTTATTACCGAGGAGGTCGTGCATTGGGATGAGGATGCAACCACTCATGAGGATCCCGAGCATTACCCTCCTCCTTTTGAGCTACCGCAGCCACCTCTACTTTTTACAGAGGCTGAGCATCCCTCAGAGGACCACCCTACCACTGACGTCGAGGACTATCCCACGGAGCTTATGGCCCCCATTCAGGGAGATCTCTTTACCCCCTCGTTTCTTACATTTGATTCCCCTCCCATGTATGATGTTTACTACGATTCAGATTTAGACGCCTCATCATGCCTTTTGCAGGATACACATACATATGAACAAAAGGTACAATGGGACATATACTTGGAGGATAGCGAGGAGTTAGCACCCATAGACGCATATGAATATAATCAAGAGGTGCACTGGGATAAGTCTGACGATGATGAGGATTTGCCTGATGAGACCCACGCATATATGCCAGAGCTATCTGAACAACCTGAGGCTAACAACGAGGAGTCGGTCGACGTGGTACACGAGAGTAGAGATTTATTTCCAGGGAAGTGTTGTCAACCGTTTTTAATTTTAAATACTTATGTTGATGACCCTCTTTGGAATACATTTATTTTGGGGAAGAATTATCCACATCAGATCGATGCGGCTTATCTCTTGTAGGGTACAGGTGGTGTCCTTGGAGAGGTGCTGGGAGCCACATTGCTGGAGTCTGATGGAGTCCGTGGACACACGCATCTGGCGGAGCCACGGAAGGAGCAGTTGGAGCAGTTGCCTGCACCGGCAAAGATACTGGATCCGCCTTTTGCTATAGGTGATATCAATCCAGTAGTGTAGAAATTTTATGCTTTCAATAAACACGAACCCTCTCGACAGCGAGAGGACCGTATAGATTTGCTTGAATAAATATCACCTCATATGACGGCAACAAAAAATTTTTACACCCCAAACCCATTATATATATTAATTACCCTCTTCATATTTTGATGTGTCACATCCTTTTTGCTCACCACCCATCGAGCATTTCTTTCAAGTGAATACTCACATTCTTATTCGTTTGACTCAATCTTGCTTAGCAAAGCCGTGACATTTTTGATCGAGTCATTTGAATAGGATTGTTAAGCATAAGCTTGGGGGAAAGCGCTCTCATGCATCATTGCATGTGCATGTAGTTGCATTAGGATTTCATGTCATTCATTTCATCATTTTTCATTCACCCCCCTTATTATTATCGTTGTTCCTCATATTCTTCCACTATGATCACATTGAGGACAATGTGAAGTTTAAGCTTGGGGGAGTGCATTTCCATGCCATTTAGATGCATTATTTGCATTTTTACTTTATTTTAGGGTTTTTTAGAATTTTTCAAAATTTTGCATCATCTTTTTGAATTTTCCATCTTATTTTCCTTTTATGTGTGTTCATGCATCACGTTGTGTGCTTGTTTTTCTTTTCTTTCCCCTATTTTATTTTTATCTCTTTATTTTTCTTTCTCTTCTTCCGCTAGATGAGTTTTGTATGATGATATCTCTTATTGCTTTAGTAGTCATCACGATGCTTATTATTCCTTACCATGCTATTTAGAGTATTCCATAGTCTTGCTATTCACACGTGCTTACAAATCTATTTCTCTTGATGACTTCTCTAAGTGAATGCATGATATTAATTGAAGCTGAATGTATTGATTAGTGTTTAGTATGCTATTGTTGGAAATGCACCAAGATTCACGCATCATTAGTATATCTAAAGCATCAGTTTTATTGTCTTATTCACCTTCTGTTGCATGCCTGATATGGTTGTAAACTTTACTGCTTGACTTCACTATTTATTGAAATGATTGAGAATATCCATGCTTACAAATGAGTTTTAGTTGAAGTATTATTTTATTGAACTGTTCGTGCACATCTTAGAGTGAACCGAGTGTTACATTCTTTCTTTCTCCACATATATCTTTTTATTCTCTACATGTCACTTGAGTTCACCTCCTAAAGCTACTCATATCGCATCTATTTCCCAAAAATCCCCACAAAAGAAAAGGTTAGCTCCAAAAAAGTCCAAAAAGCCAAAAAGGAGCCAAAAACCAAAAATACAAATCATCTAGCTCCTACAAAAATCCAAAAAGAAAAATGAGAAACAAAGTCCAAAAGAAAAAAGAGATATTTCTTTTTGTTGGGGTGAACTATTCGATAATGCTTAGACTTTGCAAAATATATTAGATATGGAGATTTTTCATGATTTGAAATAAATATGTGAATGCCATTACACTTATTCTATTCTCTATTGCATGCTTGGTGTGAATCTTATATGCTTCATTTATAACTTTTGATTGAAAAGTGCATCGCCAACATTTGTATATTAAATTTTATGAAATGCGTGATGTGGATATGAATTTATTGTATGAATTTAGAGAGTCCCTCTTGTTGTTCTTAAAAGCTTGCAAGTACCATGTTTATGTAAGATATGAAATCCTTATAGCATGTGATTTGTATTTTTCAAGTTATCGTGATGTGTAGCTTATGGCTTGAGATCTGAGAGAAGAATCTAGCGACCCCTTCCTCCTCGTGTTCTTTCTTTTTCATTTCATTTTCTTTATTTTCATCTCCCGAGTTTGTCTCTCTACTTACCTTCCCCGAGGACGAGTAAGAGGCAAGCTTGGGGGATTTTGATCGGTCCATATTTTACAACTTTTTTCTGCATGCTTTCACGCCATTTCGATTGCTCATATTGCGATTTTCACGAGTATTCGATGATATTGCGTTACTTTTCACTATTTCTTGTTTTTGTCGGATTTCAGGAAATATGGAGCGATCGGGAGCAAAAATGAGCTTAAGGGACTTTCACACGAACCAGAGCATCGCCCACGGCCTCATTGAGGAGCTAGCAGCGATAGAGGATGAGCGAAAGAAGAAGGAACTCCGTAGGAGCGACGAGGAGGCAAAATGATGAAGATTAGGCATTTTCAGCATGCCACTCGGCCGAGTGAAGGAGTCACTCGGCCGAGCAAAGACGCCCGCTCGGCCGACCAGACCGGACACGCACCACAGAAGGAATTAGGCGTGCACTCGGCCGAGGGATGATATCCCACTCGGCAGAGTAAGAAGATCGCATCGCCCGAGTGGCATGAGAAATCCACCATCAAAAGAGGCCGACTTACTGGAAATGTACAGGCTTATGACGGTTCCGACTCGGCGGAGTACCGAATGCCCCTCGGCCGAGTGAGTAAAGCCACTCAGCCGAGTCACCTCCGAAGACAGACCCCCCAAGACCCCTAACTTACTGGAATTTTACAGGGTCTGTCACTTGGCTGAGTAGAGAAGTCCACTCGACCGAGTGAAGAATCCCACTCAGCCGAGTGATACCGAGGACACGCAGCGCCCAGATTTTCAGACAGTCTCCCACTCTTTTGAAATCTGCTATCATTCCAGCAATCAAATTATTTTTCTCATATGTTTTATGGATATTAGACTTCATTATGGTTCCAACGCCGCGAAGAACGCACCAATCGGAGGTCGGATGAAATCTAGAGAATTTCTGCAAGTTGACGCTGAAGTGCTGGAATTTCCACTCGGCCGGGTCACATGTTCCACTTAGCCGAGTCGGCGGCGGGCCCAGATTTTAAGTTGCGGTTTGGGCTGTTTTGGGCACGAATTTGAGGGGTTTTCTAGGATTATTTGCTAGGGTTTTGGGAGACTATATAAGGGTTTTGTAACCACCATTAGAGGAGAGTTTCCATGAGTTCCAAGATGTTTTCTTAAGGATTATTTTAGAGGTTAGGCCACGCCCTAGGCCCCCTCTTGGATCTAAAAGCTTGTATTTTGGATTGAAGATCTTCATCAAGCTAAGTATTTTGTTCTTGTTATTTGAATCTTTGTTTTTTTATCTTTTTGTATGCAAGCAATGATTTTTATTGATTCTCATATCGTTATTGCTATGCTTGAGTAGATTTGTTGTTCTGGGGCATGTGGATGAACCCTATGGATCTAATTTCAGATTTGTGATGAATGAATTTCTAAATTGGTAGAATTGCTAGGAGGTTAGGTTGTGATCGATTTATTACGGATAGCTAGGGATTTCCATCGATTGGGGTTTGCAACAGATTGGATTCTAATCGATGGGAAGGCCTAGATATTCGATTTAGGTTTATAATCGAGATTCTCTAGACTTGGTTTGCAAGAGATTGGACCAAAGTTAGGATTTTTATTATAAATCTATACCCATATTCATTTGCAAGATATTGGACGAATACGAACTATCACAACCTAGATCGTAACTCGAGTTTGCACGAGAGTGTGCTCGAGGGGCGATTGAACGATGATGTCGATCCTAATGCTAGTGGATTAGGCTAGGGTTTGCAAGAGATTGGGCCCTATCCTTGGTTGCTATAGACTGGTAATAGCGCGAGAGCGTGAGCTTGGTTCTCTATTCAGTTACGACTAGTTCACCCCAACACAAGCCTAGTAATATTGAGATTCACTATTTACAATGATGTATGACGATCCGTAGTGGAGATTCCCTAGCTCTAGACTCTTTTATTGTATTGAATTCGAATCGCTATTTGACCAACATCTTTATCATCGACACCGACATCCACTACCATTTCCATTACATCATTCCATAACCATCTCCACCAATAATACATTCGTAATCAAACCAACCTAGGATAGATTGGAACCAACACCACCTCCTCGTGTTCGATACCCGCTCGCCACTTGACCGTGCGCTTGCGGTAAAACTACAATCGTTCTCCGGGTGTATATCCGGGCCGATCAAGTGCCTAGGGCACGCTCGACTGAGCGCTATCAAACCTGCCCTATTATTTAACAGCCTGGGCCCGACCGAGCTCTTCCTCGAGCCTCAATCGAGCACCTCCCCAATTTTCATAGGCTCCTTCATCTCTGTTTGGCTCCAGATTTAAACTCAGATGCACGACTCACCCCAAGTATATGGTTGTGTAATATAGAATAAAATGTCGAACTGTGGGGAGGTAGTTTATAGTGTTTAGTTTATGAGAAGTATGAGAATACATGGTTAGGGGTTGTCACGAGAAAATAATTGTCACAGATGATTGATTTCACAAGATTTTAATAAGTCTAGGGCAATCAGGAATCACTGATAGGTCGTTCGGGCTTGGACACTAGGTTGAGAATCCAATCGATGAATTATAGGTTAGGGTGAGAGTGTCACATCCGAGAATGAGAACGAGTAGTCAACTATCATTGAGCTACTCATCTAACGTATTTCCATGTGTCGCCTCGCTGTCATTTGGCTTCACACTTTGATAAATGCATTACGCTTGACACTGTTCCTGTGTCACAATTCGCATCCATTATCATGGACTAAAGTTGGGACACTACACTATGATTGGCTCTGGTAGTCGGGCTACTATCATAGGGCACCGACTAGTGAATTAGAGGTTAGTAATGACCCCTAGTGCACATGTCATTCTCGTGAACACAAGCCCAAGAAAGTGACTAATAAACCATAATCAAATTCGTCGGGATTTTCCCTAGATTTGGAGTCGTTCTTACGAATCTCCAATTCTAGGGCTAATTACCCAAAATCTGGGTTCAATCAACCATAGTGTAACCCTAGGTTCATTCACCCAAGGGCAACCTAGCATTCAATCTCTAGGATCCTAGGGTTCATCCATAAACCCTAGAAACATACTACTCAAGCATATCGATGGAAATAATAATAAAAAATTCAAGAAATTATTCGCAGACATTGTAAACATAATAAAATTAATATCAAAAGACAGAGCATCACAAATAACACAGTAATATATTAAAATGATAAATCTCTAACCGTTCACAATAGATCGAATCGTAGAAAGACGAGAAGTTCTCTGTTCTCCAAAGCGACGGCTCACCAAAAAATTCTCTGAAATCCAGTGTACTAAAACCTAAATAATTTTTATTATTTATACAAATCTACTAAATTTCACGGATTCCAAGAAAAACATCCAAATCCCACTTACTCATAACTTAATGTCTGGCAGCAAGGCGCTCGGTTGAGCGCACCCTAATGCTCGGCTGAGCGCCATCTTGGTGCTTCACTTCGTGGGTCTGGCAAAAGAGGCAGCTCGATCGAGCGGGATGGCCGCTCGACCGAGCTAAGGAGACATCAAATTCTAGGCATTTATCAGCCATTCAGGGGGAAGGTCGCTCGGTCGAGCGCATGGGTCACTCGGTCGAGCTAAGGAGATAGAGATATTTAGGCAAAAATAGTGGGGGTCGCCTGGCCGAACGACGATCTGCCAGTCAACTCTCTTGGCCTTCATTTTCCTCTTCTTTTTCGTGACACCAGCTCGGCCAATTAGGATGGCAGCTCGACCGAGCGATCTGGAATCTCAGCACAGATTAGCTCCTCTTTCTATTCTCTTCTTTCTTTCTCCTTTCGTTCTCTTCTTGCTCCTCTCTAGAAGCTTCAACTCGTCAAGCACGATACAATTGATGCTCTGGCATCGATGCTTGTGTCCACGTCCAATATTGCTCATATCATGCCAAAGTTTCTGAAAATCCACAAAACACTACGAGAATCAAATATATCGTGAAATACGCGATAAAGTATAGAAAAGTGAACTTTGCCTGATGAAAATGAGATGAAAACATGCAGTAAAAAGATGGAAAAGATGGACACATAAAAATCCCCCAAGCTTACCACTTGCTCGTCCTTGAGGAAGACGAATAGGAAGTTCTCTGGGAAATGAAATTAATAAAGATGAAAAAGAATGCAAGGACGAGAAAGGTTTTATGTTATTCTGTCAGATCCTAGGTTATTCCTTACATATCACAAAAACTTTGAAAACAACTCACATGTTGCCACAGAGATATCATCTATATTACATTTGACAACTGTTTTTGAATACTAGGGTTGACGAGGACAAGCTGACTTGGACAAACAGGTTGATAGAAAGACGGTTTGGATTTAATCTTGAGGAATTAATGGTTGAGATAAGATTTTGTGGAAAGTTTTGAAGAGTTCTAGGGAAATGAAAGTTTCTAAGGAAATGAAACTTTTGGGGAATGAAAGTTTATGGGGAATTGAAACTTTCTTGGGAATAGCAGAGTGCACGCAATTAATGCATACATGAAAAAAACTTTAAATTGCACTTAAAGCTGCAGATCGAATGCGCCCACACCGAAGTCGCCCGCTAAATTTTATTATGCTAATTTGTTGTTACACACCGAATTTGTTGTTCCATGTTGAAGGCGCCTGCACCGAATTTGTTGTTTTGCACCGAAGGGGCCCGCGCCGCTAAATATTTTTACGCTAATTTGTTGTTCCACTCAATTTTGGCTATGGAAAATTTTTTTGGGAAATAAAGATTTCGCAGAGGGAAATCTTAAACGAACCGTGCATGCGGGCACGGGTTATGACTAGTCTATATTACCTTTTAAGACTGATTTTGAATCCTAGGACTGATTAGGATAAGCTGACTAGGACAAACATGTTGATAGAAAGACGGTTTAGATTTAACCTTGGGAAATCAATGGTTTAGACGAAATTTTGAGAAAATTTTGGTGGGAAAATCATTTCTGCGTAAATGAAAATTTTTGGGGAATGAAACTTCTCTAAGAAATAGCATATGGCATACAATTAATGCATTTGGAAAAAAAATTTAACATGCACTTAATGCTGCATATCTAATGCTGCTGCAGATAGAATGATCTCTCCCACAACGCGGTGCCCACCGTCTCTTCGATGCATGTGAAGACAAGATGACAATAATTTTTCGTGCCGATGGCGCCAAGGAAAATTTTTTACGCTAATTTGTTGTTTCCTAATTTTTTTACGCTAATTTGTTGTTACACGCCGAAGACGCCCGCATTGAATCTGTTGTTCCGCGTCGAAGACGCATAAGCTGAATTTGTTGTTCTGCACTGAAGGTGCCTGTGCCGTTAAATATTTTTACACTAATTTGTTGTTTCGTGCAATTTTGGCTGTGAAAATAATTTTTGGGGAACAAAGATTTCGCGGTGGAAAATTTTAAATGGCCGCCGAAGGCGGACACTAAATTCATTTACGTGAATTTGTTGTTCCGCGTCGAAGGCGCCCGCGTCGAATTTATTGTTCTACGTCGAATTTGTTGTTTTGCGTCAAATAACAAATTTTTTACGCTAATTTGTTGTTCCACGCCGAAGGCGCCCGCGTCGAATTTGTTGTTCCATGCCGAATTTGTTGTTCCGCATCGAATAACAAATTTTTAACGCTAATTTGTTGTTCCACGCTTAAGGCGCCCGCGCCGAATTTGTTGTTCTACACTTAATTTGTAGTTCCACGCCGAAGGCGCCTGCACCGAATTTGTTGTTCTGTGTCGAAGGCGCATGCACAGAATTTGTTGTTCTACGCCGCAGGCGTTCATGCCGCTAAATATTTTACGCTAATTTGTTGTTCCGCCCAATTTTGGCTGTGAAAATAATTTTTGAGGGAACAAAGATTTTACTGAGAAAAATCTTAAATGAACCGTGCCCACGGGAACGAGTTATGACTAGTATTCTTATATAATGAAGTACATAAGAATTAATGATGAATAATAGTGATCTCTCTAGAGTTCATGCCATTCACTTATATCCACTTTCTATATTTCATAGCATCATAGTATACAGGACAATGGTCACACACTTTTCAATCAAGAGCTATAACTGAAGCACATCGATTTTTCATGCAAAGCAAGCAATATAGAATAGAACAATATTTAGACAAACAAGATCTCATATCAACTCATAGGAAATCCCTGTAGCCCAATCTATCCTCAAGTTTTAGGATTATTTAACTTCGCCGTTCATGCACAATATCCACTCATAAACGTTTAACTCACTCTTTAGTCAATGGATCCCCCCAAGCTTGCTTAACTTGGGATAACTACATCCTTGATAGAAATTTTTGTGTAGGAAATTTTAGCTTTTTGTTTTCCCAAAAGAATATGTTTTGTTCCAAGAAATTTGAACTCTGAAGATTTTTGGAATTTTTGTTTCCTTTGGTATTGTAGGAGCATTGGACATGCAATTTCATTTTTTTTATTTTTGCCTCCTTGGCATTTTGGCTTTTCAAGTCTTTTTTTACTTTTGTATTTGATTTTTGGAACAAAATGTAGAGTGTCGGAATATTTTGGGAGTAGGATATAACAAAACAATGTTGGGGGAAGAATCCAAAGACATGTTAGAGAAAATAAGATTTGGTGCAGAAAGAATGTTTGAAATCACTTGGTTCACTCAAATTATGCATATGTGCACAAACAGATCAGAAAAATAATCCTCCAACTAGATTTTTTTCCTAAGGCAGTTTATGGCTAATTATATCAACGTGCGATGTAGTCTATCTATCCAATTTTCATAACAGGCATGCAAATAAGCAATATGAATAAGATACAAAGCATTGCTTCAGTAACGCTAGTGATGCATGAGACTTGGTGTGTTCCTATTGAAAGTATACTAGAATACTAATTCATGCAGACATTTTTAACAAGTTTCAAGCATTAACACTATTGAGATATCAAAAAAGAATTTATGTAACGACTGGTTTTCTTGTATCTGGATTTATTATATTATAATATGTGTTTTGGTGGATTTTCTCCTCGTGTGTGGTTTTCGTCTCCGTAACTTTCATTTTCGATCGTTTCGTCGTGTTTTCTCATTTCTTCCTTAGGATCGTCGATTTCGAAGTATGTCATTCGTGACGGGCTTCATAACGGTCTTATCTTACTGTTAGATCAAGCCTAGGAGTCTTAGGAATCGATCCCGGGGCCCCGCGCTCTGTATCGGAACTTTTGGTGCTCATTAGCCGGTGTAAGAAGGGGCACCGACCGACTAGATGACGATCCAGTCGGTCGGTAATCCTTCATGGACCGACTAGTTGGCTTTCTAAATGATTCAGGAGTTACTGTTTATCGTTAGTCGGTCTAAGAACGTTGGTTGACCGACTAGGTTGCAAACTAGTCGGTCAACAATGCTTCTTTAACCGACTAACTCATCATCTAAATTTTAGTATCAGTACTGTTCATTCTTAGTCGGTCTAAGTTCATCTCTCGACCGACTAGTTTCCAAACTAGTCAGTCAGTAGTTGTTCATCGACCGACTAAATCTAAATCCTATTTTCATTCAGGAGTTACTGTTTACACTTAGTCGGTCTGCGTTGGTCGACCGACCGACTAGTTTCCAAACTAGTCGGTCAGTGGTTGCTCTTTGACCGACTAATCTGTGTTAAAACCCTAATTTCTGGGCAGCCGCCAGCCCATCCTATTTAAACCCCTCCCAAACGTTTTCTTCTTCCTCCACTCGACCCAAAACCCTAGTTTCTCCCCCATTGAGCCCCCTTCTTCCCCAAACCCTTATTCCTTCATTCCAAGCCCAAGATCCATCATCCAAACCATCCATCAACTCATTCTACCTCTCATCTTCCCCAAAATCTCATCAAATCCCCAAAATCCCCCAAAACCCCTAGTTCTCCAAACTTCTCCATTCATTTCCAGATCTGGTCCCTAGGTTCCCCGGAGTGTTTCTTCCGCCTCCTCTCGATAAGAAATCGATCTCTTGATGTTTTCATAACCTATTTGTATTTTTATGAAACCCTAATGAATGAATGTTGTTTTGGTGATTGTTTCCCCATAACAGCGACTTCCCCGTAGTTAGCATCCGCGAGACGAACCTTCGTGATCGTCATCCCCGGTGTTAGGCAAGTGAAACTTGCCACTTAGGGTTTAGGCCATGTTTTAGGCCATTTTCTTGTTGTAGGCGTAAAAGAGGCTAGGCGACGAAATGATACTCACCTAGGCGCAAATTGGGGAACTAGCTTGACAACGAAGCTAGTTCCGACATTTAGCATGTTGCACAATTACCATGTCATGTTTACTTTCCATTAACGGTACGTAAATTAATTGTCATGTCATTGCATCCTTTAAGTATTTCCGTGATTGCGTAGCTACGCTACAATGCTTGTGTTCCTGGCTCGTGTTCCAGAAGCGGGCCATGTGTTGGTTGATAGCCAATGCCCGAATTGCTTGTTTCCGGCTAGGTGCACCCCTACGCCAATTGTTTATGAATCGTGAACTAGAATGCGAGCTCATGTGCGGGGCAACCCTGGCTCATTTACTGAGCTCATGTGCGGGGACCCTGGGTCGATTACTTGTGGGTATTGGGGGTAAGAGTTAAGCGGCCAATCAACTGGGAGTCTGCCCGATCAGCAACTGCAGTGGTAAGGCGTAAACTCTGGGTTTTGGGGTAGTGTTAAGCGGCCAATCGGCGTGAATGTTATACCATTCAGCCGTAAGGCGTAAACATCTACAAACAACAGTGAAACGTGAATAGTGAATTGATTGAGATTGTTAGTAGCTTGGCTACTCTTGTCTTGTCCCGTTAATTGTTCTCTTGTACTTATTGTCTCGCCATGCCTTGCTCGTGCACTCATGTTATAACTGCCATGTCATGCATACTAAACTGCTAGGTTGCTAGTTGCCTTACTTTCAGTTTCCTTGCCCAAGTCTTTTAGACTTGCTGACATGTGCCCCTTTACTCTTTTGGGTGACACATGTTAGATCCTGAGCCTGAGTACCTTGTTGAGGACGAGGTGTTTGCTGATGCCGAGCCCGAGCTTGTGTTTGACAGGGAGTACGTGGACACTGGGGACCAGTCCTAGTGTTTTCGTTGTGTTCCCTTTTGTTTTAGACTGCTATTATGTTGTCGGTGCGTAGCACCTATACTTTGTTATGTTGTTGGTTTTGTTGGCCTTGTTCTGGGCCTTTAGACTCTTTCTTTTAGCCTCGTGGCTTTTCTGGATGTTGGACTTATCTTTCATGTTGGACAGTTTATGAGATATGAGAATTTTATTTCTGTCTCTCCTTTTATTATTATTGTTGCTCCGTTTGTGGTTACAGGGACCTGCTTATGTTTTATTGACGCTTATCAGGTTTGGGGCCTCACAGCTCCACTCTCGTGCGGACCTTTTCACGTCTCGCCTCCATTTTAGGGAAGCGGGTCGTGACAGGTTTTGTTGGTGGTCCATGCAGGTCTTTCTGTAACTGCGATTTTTGGAATGACGATAATAATATTAGAATGTCCAATGAACTAAGTTCGACGTCCGAGTCATAAGCTATGAGTCTAATCTGATTCGTTTTCTGTGTCATTAGATGGCAGGAAGGCGATTCACCCGTGGTGGGGGTAGTGGTGCGCTCCCTCATGATGAGGAGCCTGAGCGGGAACCCACCAACGGTGAGATGATGCGGATGATGCTGCAGATGATGCAAGTGCAGCAGGGCGTGCTCCTGCAAGTCCAGAATGCTCCACTTGCTCGAGCTGCCCGGGCTCTTCCGGATGCCCCTCGCTCTGAACCGGGAGCGAAGCAATTTCGGGAGCTGGGTCCCGCATATTTTGATGGGTCTGAGGGTCCTATGGCTGCCGATGAGTGGATTCAGAACATTGAGGACAATCTGAAGATGGCCAAGATCACTCCGGCTGGATGGGTTGATTTGGCGAGGAGGCAACTCAAGGATAATGCTCGGAATTGGTGGGATGCGGAAGAGAAGATGCTGGTGGAGCCGATAGCTTGGGCTACCTTTAAGTCCAGGTTTGATGAGGAATTCTTTCCGAAGGCTGCGAAGAAGGAGATGCTGCAGCGCTTCATTGATCTGAAGCAAGGGAGCTTGACGGTGGACCAGTACCACCAAGAGTTCACTAGGCTGAGTCGGTTCGCACCGAAGATGGTGCAGGATGCTGATGAGAGGGCTCAGAGGTTCCTGCAGGGACTTGCTTTGGAGCTACAGAGTTTTGTGTCTTCCTCCGATCTGGACTCTTATCAGAAGGTTCTGGTCGCTGCGAGGAGGCAGGAGCTGAACCTGAGTCAGAGGAGGGGGTCTATTGTTGGTGCTGGGAAGAGGCCTATGGAGCAGGCCAGAGCGGTGGTTAGGCCTGGTTTCAAGCCTAATCAGTCCGCTCAGTTTAAGAGGCCAGGAGGGCCTATTCTAAAGACTTGCCATTTCTGCGGCAAGCCTGGCCACGTCAAGGATCAGTGTCGAAAGTTTTTGGGCCAGTGTTTGGTTTGTGGTGATGCTTCCCATGTCGCGAAGGATTGTCGGCATGCGAATCAGCTGCGGAGGGCACCTGTTGCAGCACAGCTGTTGCAGCAGCGAGCGCCTGTTCCTGCTGGTCGTGGGGCGGCTCTTGTTCCACAGAGGCAGGCTTTTCAACAGGCTGTTCCGCCGAGGAGGCAGGCTTTTCTGATGACCGCTTTGGAGAGCGAGGCTATGGATGAGGTTATCGCAGGTAATCCTCAATCTAGCTGTTACTTTCCTAGCTGGTTTTGATTGTTAGATTCTGTTGTTTGCTTGAACATGGTTGTTTGCTAGACTAGGGTTTGATTGTTAATTGCTTGTTAGGTGTGGTTTTGGTGTGCACATTTCCTGCACGAGTCCTCTTTGACTCTGGTGCATCGATGTGCATTATTTCTCGGAGCTTCGTGGAGAGGCATTCCTTGTCGACGTCCCCTCTTCCCAAGAGTTGGAACATCGTTACAGGGAATGGCGTGGTCTCGGTGCATCGTGGTTGCAATTCTTGCTCGTTGGTGGTCTGTGGACATGAGCTTTTCGCTGATTTCATTGTCCACGACATCATCAACTATGATGCAGTTCTTGGGATGGACTGGCTAGCGAGCTTCTATGCTACGATTGACTGCAGGAGGAAGAAGGTGGTGTTCGGGATTCCCAGACATCCAGTATTTGAGTTCAGTCGTGGTAGCAGTTCGCTTGGTCCTGTCAGATTTCGGGCCAGGCCGGTGGGGGTTGTGGCTATGCAGATGGAGCTGGAGTGGCCAGCTGTGGTGCGTGATTTTGGCGACGTCTTCCCCGAGGAGATGTCTGGTTTGCCACCTGATCGAGCTCTAGAATTTTCTATTGATCTTGTTCCAGGTGCGCAGCCGATTTTGAAGGCGCCGTATCGTATGGCACCTGCAGAATTGGAAGAGTTGCGGAAGCAGCTGGATGAGCTCTTGCAGAAGGGTTATATTAATCCTAGTGTGTCTCCGTAGGGAGCACCGGTGCTGCTAGTGAAGAAGAAGGATGGTTCGCGTCGCATGTGCGTGGACTATCGGGAGTTGAATGCGGTGACCATTAAGAATAAATACCCGTTGCCTCGCATCGATGATATTTTTGATCAGCTTGGAGGTTCGAGGGTGTTTTCTAAGTTGGATTTGAGGAGTGGTTACCATCAGTTGAAGGTGAAGAAGGATGATGTGCCGAAGACAGCGTTCAGGACGAAGTATGGACACTATGAGTTCGTGGTTATGCCTTTCGGTGTAACTAACGCACCCGCAGTTTTCATGAATCTGATGAACCTGATTTTCTACGACTTTTTGGATAAGTTTGTCGTTATCTTTATTGACGACATTCTGGTCTATTCGAAGTCGGAGGAAGAGCATGCCTCGCACTTGAGGACGGTATTGGAGATCTTGAGGAAGCATCGTTTGTATGCTAAGTTTTCGAAGTGCGAGTTTTGGCTGGATAGAGTTTCTTTTCTCGGGCATGTGGTGACTGGAGATGGTATTTCAGTGGATCCCGAGAAGATTAGGGCCATCAGAGAGTGGCCTGTTCCGTCGTCTGCATCTGAGATTCGGAGTTTCCTTGGACTTTCTGGTTACTATCGGCGTTTCATTAAGGACTTTTCCCGTATTGCTGAGCCGATGACCAGGTTGACGCGGAAGGATAATGGTTTTGTTTGGTCGGGTGATTGTGAGAGTGCTTTTGGTATTCTGAAGGAAAGGTTGACGACTGCCCCGATTCTTGTTGTGCCTGATCGCAGCGGTGGATTTGAGATCTTTTACGATGCTTCTGGCAAGGGTCTCGGTTGTGTGTTGCATCAGCACGGGCATGTTGTGGCGTATGCGTCTCGTCAGCTCAAGGTTCATCAGAAGAATTATCCGACGCATGATTTGGAGTTGGCTGCCGTTGTGTTCGCTCTTAAGATTTGGAGGCACTTCCTGCTGAGTGAGAAAGTGAAGATTTTCACCGATCACAAAAGCTTGAAGTATATTTTCACTCAGAAGGAGCTCAACATGCGACAGCGTCGATGGTTGAAGCTTATGGCGGATTATGAGATTGATTTGCAGTTTCACCCTAGCAAGGTGAATGTGGTCCCTGATGCGCTGAGTAGGCTTCCAGCGGTGATGATTTTGACCTCGCAGTGGAGATTGCAGCAGGATTTTTGCGAGTCTGGCGTGGAGATTGTTCTTCTTGGGGTGGCTTCATCGTTGATGTACATGTAGGTACAGTCGACGATCGTGGATCGGATTAAGGCTGGCCAGGCTGAGGATCCGAAGCTGGTGAGGATTCGGGAGAAGGTGGAAGCCGGTCTGCGGACTGACTTTTTGATTCATGAGGATGGCTCGCTGAGGTTTGGAGCCAGGTTGTGTGTGCCGGCTGGGGATATTAGAGAGGAGTTGATGGTGGAGGCACACAGTTCGCCGTATTCTGTGCATCCTGGTGGCACCAAGATGTACCAGGATCTTCGTCTGAATTATTGGTGGCATGGTATGAAGAGAAGCGTGGCTCAGAGTGTGGCCAAGTGCTTGGTTTGCCAGCAAGTGAAGGCGGAGCATCAGCGTACGGCCGGGTTGCTACAACCGCTTCCGATTCCGAAGTGGAAATGGCAACACATCACTATGGATTTCGTGACTGGACTACCTCGGAGTCCGAAGCAGAATGACGCGATTTGGGTGATCGTAGACCGATTGACCAAATCCGCGCACTTTATTCCGTTCCGAGTGGGACAGTCCACGGAGGCGCTGGCGAGGAGATATATGGAGGTAAAATTCTTTTACTCTCCGTTTTATTTCCTTTTTCCTGGGTGGGATAGTGATGTAACGTGAATCGTGCAGGAGGTCGTGCGACTTCATGAGTCCCCGTGAGTATCGTGTCAGACAGAGACACGAGGTTCACATCTCAGTTCTGGTAGAGTTTGCAGAAGAGTTTGGGTACGCGTCTGAGTTTCAGCACGGCGTACCATCCGCAGACGGATGGCCAGTCCGAGAGGACGATTCAGATCTTGGAGGACATGCTGAGGGCGTGCATGTTGGATTTCAAGGGTTCGTGGGAGGACCATCTACATCTGGTAGAGTTTTCTTACAACAATAGCTTCCAGGAGAGTATTGGCATGGCGCCTTTCGCCGCTCTTTATGGGAGGAAATGTCGATCTCCATTGAGTTGGGATGACGTTGGTGATCGGGAGCTGTTGGGACCTGAGATGATCGTGGAGGCCGTGGATATCGTCAGGAATATTCGGGAGAGGTTGAGAATTGCTCAGGACCGTTTTAAGCATTGGGCGGATGCTAAACGTCGTCCTTTGGAGTTTCAGCCGGGCGACCATGTGTTCTTGAAGATTTCCCCGAATCGAGGTGTGATTCGTTTTGGGAAGCGAGGGAAGTTGAGCCCGCGATACATTGGACCGTTTGACATTATAGAGAAAGTTGGCGAGGTAGCTTATCGCTTGGCCTTGCCGCCATCTTTGGAAGGAGTTCACAATGTTTTCCATGTGTCGCAGCTTCGTCGATACATTGGCGATCCATCTCATGCTGTGGATTTTTCGGAGATTACAGTTCGTCCCGATATGACGTATGACCAGCATCCAGTGCAGATTCTGGACAGGCGTCAGAAATCGCTTCGGAACAAGATTGTCAATCTTGTGAGGGTGATGTGGCGACACGGCTCACCTGGAGAATCTACTTGGGAGAATGAGGATGAGATGCGAGAGCGTTTCCCACTTTTGTTTCCGGACACGTGAGTGTTTGGAAATTCCGAGGACGGAATTTTTCTTAAGTTGGGGAGGATGTAACGACTGGTTTTCTTGTATCTGGATTTATTATATTATAATATGTGTTTTGGTGGATTTTCTCCTCGTGTGTGGTTTTCGTCTCCGTAACTTTCATTTTCGATCGTTTCGTCGTGTTTTCTCGTTTCTTCCTTAGGATCGTCGATTTCGAAGTATGTCATTCGTGACGGGCTTCATAACGGTCTTATCTTACTGTTAGATCAAGCCTAGGAGTCTTAGGAATCGATCCCGGGGCCCCGCGCTCTGTATCGGAACTTTTGGTGCTCATTAGCCGGTGTAAGAAGGGGCACCGACCGACTAGATGACGATCCAGTCGGTCGGCAATCCTTCTTGTACCGACTAGTTGGCTTTCTAAATGATTCAGGAGTTACCGTTTATCGTTAGTCGGTCTAAGAACATTGGTTGACCGACTAGGTAGCAAACTAGTCGGTCAGCAATGCTTCTTTAACCGACTAACTCATCATCTAAATTTTAGTATCAGTACTGTTCATTCTTAGTCGGTCTAAGTTCATCTCTCGACCGACTAGTTTCCAAACTAGTCGGTCAGTAGTTGTTCATCGACCGACTAAATCTAAATCCTATTTTCGTTCAGGAGTTACTGTTTACACTTAGTCGGTCTGCGTTGGTCGACCGACCGACTAGTTTCCAAACTAGTCGGTCAGTGGTTGCTCTTTGACCAACTAATCTGTGTTAAAACCCTAATTTCTGGGCAGCCGCCAGCCCATCCTATTTAAACCCCTCCCAAACGTTTTCTTCTCCCTCCACTCGACCCAAAACCCTAGTTTCTCCCCCATTGAGCCCCCTTCTTCCCCAAACCCTTATTCCTTCATTCCAAGCCCAAGATCCATCATCCAAACCATCCATCAACTCATTCTACCTCTCATCTTCCCCAAAATCTCATCAAATCCCCAAAATCCCCCAAAACCCCTAGTTCTCCAACTTCTCCATTCGTTTCCAGATCTGGTCCCTAGGTTCCCGGAGTGTTTCTTCCGCCTCCTCTCGATAAGAAATCGATCTCTTGATGTTTTTATAACCTATTTGTATTTTTATGAAACCCTAATGAATGAATGTTGTTTTGGTAATTGTTTCCCCATAACAGCGACTTCCCCGTAGTTAGCATCCGCGAGACGAACCTTAGTGATCGTCATCCCCGGTGCTAGGCAAGTGAAACTTGCCACTTAGGGTTTAGGCCATGTTTTAGGCCATTTGCTTGTTGTAGGCGTAAAAGAGGCTAGGCGACGAAATGATACTCGCCTAGGCGCAAATTGGGGAACTAGCTTGACAACGAAGCTAGTTCCGACATTTAGCATGTTGCACAATTACCATGTCATGTTTACTTTCCATTAACGGTACGCAAATTAATTGTCATGTCATTGCATCCTTTAAGTATTTCCGTGATTGCGTAGCTACGCTACAATGCTTGTGTTCCTGGCTCGTGTTCCAGAAGCGGGCCATGTGTTGGTTGATAGCCAATGCCTGAATTGCTTGTTTCCGGCTAGGTGCACCCCTACGCCAATTGTTTATGAATCGTGAACTAGAATGCGAGCTCATGTGCGGGGCAACCCCGGCTCATTTACTGAGCTCATGTGCGGGGACCCTGGCTCGATTACTTGTGGGTATTGGGGGTAAGAGTTAAGCAGCCAATCAACTGGGAGTCTGCCCGATCAGCAACTGCAGTGGTAAGGCGTAAACTCTGGGTTTTGGGGTAGTGTTAAGCGGCCAATCGGCGTGAATGTTATACCATTCAGCCGTAAGGCGTAAACATCTACAAACAACAGTGAAACGTGAATAGTGAATTGATTGAGATTGTTAGTAGCTTGGCTACTCTTGTCTTGTCCCGTTAATTGTTCTCTTGTACTTATTATCTCGCCATGCCTTGCTCGTGCACTCATGTTATAACTGCCATGTCATGCATACTAAACTGCTAGGTTGCTAGTTGCCTTACTTTCAGTATCCTTGCCCAAGTCTTTTAGACTTGCTGACATGTGCCCCTTTACTGTTTTGGGTGACACATGTTAGATCCTGAGCCTGAGTACCTTGTTGAGGACGAGGTGTTTGCTGACGCCGAGCCCGAGCTTGTGTTTGACGGGGAGTACGTGGACACTGGGGACCAGTCCTAGTGTTTTCGTTGTGTTCCCTTTTGTTTTAGACTGCTGTTATGTTGTCGGTGCGTAGCACCTATACTTTGTTATATTGTTTGTTTTGTTGGCCTTGTTCTGGGCCTTTAGACTGTCACGCCCCGCTTCCCAAAATGGACGGAGGCGAAGCGTGACTAAGGCCCGCTTAGGCCAGAGCTGAGAAGCTCGGACCCAATAAGCGTCTGTAGAGGTACCATTTAAAAAGATTTTCTGGTTCTTGCATTAATATAGTTCGAAACAACAGAAAGTACAGAAAGGAAGTTGCATTCATTAAATTAGAGATATAATATCCAACAAGTACAAAGTCTAAAAAGAAGCCTAAGCGTGGCAACAAACTATCTAAAAGCAACTGAAAGTAGTAACCTCAGAAAGTGACGACTAAAAGACCTCAAGGTCTGGTCCTTGTCAAGCACGTACTCTGGGTCGACGTCATCGGCTCCTCGTACTCCAGTGAGTCTGCCTCGTCCACGAACTCTGGCTGAGCACATGACGTACATCACCCAAGAGAAAGGAACTGTACGTCAGGTAAAGTCTACAAGAAGGGTTAGACTTCACTGCAAGTGCATCGAACTTTAAACAACGGTTTACTGGTTGATTAGCATGCAGAGGTTCTATTACACAACAGTTTACTGGTTGATTAGCATGCTGTGGTTATAACAGTGAAACTCAACAGGAAGTAACGTAGCAGGAAAGTAAAACACAGCAAGTAGTAGTCGTAGCGTGTGCTACCAACTACGGGACTAACCTACAGGTGTCAAGACAAGACGGGACGGGACGGGACAAGACAAGATAGGACAAGTGAGACACAAAAAGGGTTCACGCCTTACGGTTCGAGGGGGATCAGACCCTCTTGACGTGCGCACGCTCAACCCAACCCCAAACCCAGGAACTCAGGACAAGATTTACAGGGATCATTTCCGCTAGGGAAACATCCGAAACGCCCGAAGGCTTTTTGTGTAACAGGGATCACTTCCGTTAGGAAAGCATCCGAAACGCCCGAAGGCTTTTTGTGTAACAGGGATCACTTCCGCTAGGAAAGCATCCGAAACGCCCGAAGGCTTTTTGTGTAACAGGGATCACTTCCGCTAGGAAAGCATCCGAAATGCCCGAAGGCTTTTTGTGTAACAGGGATCACTTCCACTAGGAAAGCATCCGAAACGCCCGAAGGCTTTTTGTATAACAGTCACAGGGATCACTCTCGCATGGAGAGCATCCGAAACGCCCGCAGGCTTTTTGTGTAACCGAGCACGACATGACAAGTGTAGGGAGTTGTTATTCTAGGGTGTCCACACGCACACACACACATGATAGCCCTACAATATCAAAAGTTGTTGTTGTCAGGCTCAGATTTCGTCGTCAAGTCTGAGCCGTCAGGAGTCGTCACGGACGCTATCATTTCACGTCCGGTTTTATTTGTTCACAGTTAACAATTCTAACCAACTAGGGCCTAAGCACGGCCAAAAGTGCAAGTGGATACACTTGCCTGCGATGGCGAGTGTGTCGTCCGTCCGGGGCGTCTCGTCCAGGTGTCGCGTCCACGGTAGTCCGTCTGAAACAGGTCATGGCGACGGTGTCAGGTCGCGTTTTTCAATAATCCTATTTAGGTTCATTTCTAGGTTATCGGGATTACCATATTTGTCAAAGTCACAATTTGGTGTTCTTGTTCAGCCTAAATCGACCACTACCCTATATGCACAGAAAATTGTCCGATGGTCGATTTTCTACAGTGACAACATTTTACTGATGCGAAAAAGTAAATTTCATTGTAGTTGTCCAGTTTTAGTTTAGGGTTCAGTTTTGCTACGGTGTGGGTTTTACTACTCGTTAGAGAAACTAACCTCGTAATGTCGTCCAACAAGCGGAAGTCGGGTCTGAACGGTGAAACTTCGGCGTCGTCTGGAACTCCTCGGCCGTGGGTAGCGCAGCGAGGTACCTCTGGACAGCGGGGTGGCGGCGTGAAATCAGCGAGCTAATCAGCGATCCTCCTCCCGTTGCGAGTAGCGCAACGGTTCTTCATGATAACGGCGACGTCGGCTAAAAGTACGTGCGTGCGACAACGCATGTGAACTCTGAGAGTCCAAGGGGGCTGTTGGTAGATGAAGTGGGACCAAAGGAAGATGCTCGGCCTGGTGGATGGCCGACGGCGTGAGCGCACGGCGGTGGGCGGCTGTGAGAAGCCGGGGAGGACAGATTCGTGCCACGTCCGTTGTTGCACGTCTCAGTGAAATTCCAGAGACGAATATTGGAAACGGGAAACTGCAGTGGATAAAAGACTTCAAGATGAAGCCAACGGCAGTGGAGTTGTCACTGGGGGTGGTCGGAGGTGGCCGTGCGCGGGCGGCGAAGTTCAGCTTCCAGATCTGTGAAAAACAGCGGATGCGACGTGTTCCGACGAGGATTCTGGGAGCTACAGGTGGGCTATGAGCGTGAGGAAAATTGCAGTTGGTAGGTGGTTTTGATAGAAATCCAACGGCGGTAGGGTGGTCGTCGTAGGTGGCCGGATGGCCGGTGGGCGTGAGTTTTTCTGGCGGGGCGCAGTTCTGGCCTGGGCTGTGTTTTGTGTGGTTTTCATGGAGTTTTGAGGGGTTTGAGGGTGATAGAGGAGAGAGGAGGGATGATGGGTTGTAGAGGGAGACGTGGGGATGTCGGTGGTGGTCGGTGGTGGCCGGAGATGGCCGGAAAAGGCTGGGCCGGCCATGGGGGCTGGGTTGTCAAGCTTTTTGGCCATGGTGTTTTTGGGTGTTTTTAATGGGGAAAGAGAAGAGAGAGGAGGGAGAGTAGAGAGAGGGAGAGGGAGATGGCCGGAGATCGCCGGAAGATGGCCGGCGCAGCGAAGGAGGAGCCGGTGCGTGGGTTTCCTAGGGTGGCGGCTGGTTGCGTGTAACTCCTAGGGTTTGCGTGAGAGGAGTTTTTAACATGCTAATATTGCTATATAGGAGTATGGAAGGGGGTGGATTTAAGCAAAATGGGAGAGAGTGTGTGAGAGAGAGGGGGTATAGCTTAGGGTGAAATAGGGTTAAGATAGCCACAGAATTTTTCATGCTACATGGGCAACCCAAATAGAGTTGGGTTAAGCTTGAATTTGAATTTGATTAAGGATAATCAACGGTTGCAAATTGGTTAGGGGATATCTTTCACTACAGGCATCAGAAAAATAATCCGAAAATACCAGGACGATCGTGGAGACGAGAAGTATAGGACTACGTGGTCCGATCGCGTGCTACACCTACCAAAAATTATCGTAAAATCGGGAACCGCGTATTGGTGCCAAAAGACCAAAACGCCCCTATCATTCAAAGTCGTTTCGCGCGAAAACGTGCCGTCCAACGACGTTCCCAAAAATTACAATAAAATCCAACACCCCGAAACGATCGCAATGGCATATCACATCGCATATGCCGGAGCTCAGCAACAACCAAATAAAATACGTGCACGATAAAGCACGTGCACGCAGGAAAAAAAATACGAACGGTCGGAAAGCAGCCGTTACATTCTACCCACCATAGAAATGATTCTGTCCTCGGAATCACTCATACTAAGACTAATTACAAAATTTATAAATACCTAAGCTTATAACTCCTATCCTCCACTCCATGATCTCTGATCATTAAAACTTCAATATCGTTCGTCCAATAATCCATCATGACCCTTCTTTTCACTGGGCAAAGCCACGATTAAACTCACCTCCTAATACTTTGCTATAGATCCATCACTACTGTTCCAATTTCCAACTCCAAGTTCTCATAAAAATAATAATCATCTTCTGATATCGTACCACTCTACTAAACATCATCATCGCTCATTAATATCTTTTAAATTTCTAAATCTCTTCCCAAAATTAATCAATCGCTAAACTAATGTTCTAGTCGATCACCAATCCAAGACGAACATTTGCCTATCTCATCATACCTTTTGCAAATCAACAATCGCCGTGTGCTCAATACATTCCTTGTCATAACTTCCTATAATTTATCCGCCAATAAGTTTGGACTATCAAGACCACATCTCATCCTACTCACTATACTAATCCCAACCGATATTAAGTCCACCTACCTAACTATTCATCTATCCCAACACGTCGTGTTACTCCCAATGTCTTCTCACGTCAACTCAACAATCAGTCTCGATGCTAATAAAAGCTCTACTTAATCTCGTGATCACCCTAACTCATACTATACTCTGCAGCTACTCCTACCTATCACTTGTCCAAGTTTCAAGTCTGATAAATTATCATCTCCTCGCATATATATAATCTCTTTCAACCAGAATTCTCCATCGAGTCCGCCACACTTCGATTTTATAAATAAGTCTTGGACAGCCCATTCTTTTCATCCGAAGGAAATCTATTCCAATATCCTATTGTTCCAAAATCGGTTAATCATTGCTATATCAAATCTCATCTCTCCCTGAAACAAAATCCCACAACAACAATAGCTAGTCCCAAAACTATAACAACCATACCATAACATTTCTAAATGGGGGGAGAGGGAAGAAGAAAGGGAAACTTAAAACCCAAGACACATTTCAAAACATTTGGAAAACGTGTAGAGTTGTGGCAAGGATGAGGGAGGATATGTGATTGGTGATCTCGTGAGCTAGTCTCAAAACTTTAAGGATTTGGTTTAAAAGAAAACAAAGTTTTGATACAATCACATTCAGTCAAAGGTAAGCTATTTTATAATCGTGAAAACCACGTCTAAGGAAGTTGCCTGCTATGACCCTATTCATATATGTATGAATACCGTCATTCAGACAACTTCAATCATATCATGGTTAACACTGAGTACACATTCAAGACACAAAAGGCAATCATCGGGATCCTAAAGAACACACACTCATACAGGTCTACACACTATACTTATACTCATGCACCACGACGACATCACATACCAAAAGGGCCTACTCCTAAACCGGAGATAACATAGACAGCTACAAGGACTAATATCTACGCAAAATAAAGAAAAAAAAACCAAAAGTGTAACGAAATAACTCGGAAAGATCGAGTTCAAATAAGACGGGTGTACGGAGATAGTTGGTTGGATGAGACAAAATATTTCTCAGAATAACTAGGTAGATGAAGGATATTTACGTGTAAAATATGATATCGTATACTTTATACTTATAAAAAAATAGATAGAGAAAAGCGAGCAGATGGTAAAATTATTACAATGTGGAGAAGGAGATAAGGTAGGGTGAGGTAGCGGTTGCTTTGCAAATGAAGTAAATTAAACAAAGATTTCTAAAGTATGAGCACGATGAACATGGAGATGTTTATACAAGAAGACATTCAAAGTTCTCTTTGGTTTAGAAAATATTTTAAGAGTACGTACGGTAAGTGGTTAGAAATAATTTTTTTTGTAGTTTAGAAAAGTATATATATATATATTGAATTATAGAATTTGATAATAAGGTTTAAAACTGAAATACGAAAGATACCGATTTGAAAATAGGCACGGGGTAGTAAAATAATTTTACGACCAAGGAGGTTTTAAAATCAGCGAAAGAATTTTAACTCAACCGAAAAAGAAATTTTGAATTATATAATATAGGGGTTTTCAAAGAAATTTAGCTGAGCGAAAAACTTAATAATAAATTTCGAAAATACTTTTAGTGGAAGCAGAATCGGTCAAGGAAGGGATTTGAAGGATCGATGACAATTATCAGGAAACGATCACGTGAATCGGGAGACAGGAAAACGATTGCTTGAAGAATAGGTGTAGGATACTAATCGTGAAGGGCTACGATGGAACATTACGGCTGACAACACAAAATTGTAAAGATCAGGGCGACGCTAGAAGTCAGGGGTCCTAATTATTGGGTCGTCTAAAGATTAGGATAACTCAGCTCTAAGACTTCCTAATGAGCTAGACTATATTCAGGATCTAAAAGGGAAGGTTCCTAAGAGAATCAAGGTTACGTTCTACTGGGCCCGACGTCGATGAGCCCGAGCGAACGATTAAAAGAGAGGGGCTCCAGAAATCTAACACGGTCAGAATCAAATGGGGATGCTAAGGTAGTCTAGGATGAGGACGACTAAATCTTAACCAAGGCATCAGACTATCAAACCTGGGCGTCTACCCAAGTCTTCCCACTATCTAAGACTGGGAAACTAATTCAGACTTGTACGTAGATATTAAATGAATGTGATAATTTTATTGTTCCGAACTTTTGCAAGACCGGCATGGGCCACCACAAAAACCTGTCATGCCCCGCTTCCCAAAATGGACGGAGGTGAAGCGTGACTAAGGCCCGCTTAGGCCAGAGCTGAGAAGCTCGGACCCAATAAGCGTCTGTAGAGGTACCATTTAAAAAGATTTTCTGGTTCTTGCATTAATATAGTTCGAAACAACAGAAAGTACAGAAAGGAAGTTGCATTCATTAAATTAGAGATATAATATCCAACAAGTACAAAGTCTAAAAAGAAGCCTAAGCGTGGCAACAAACTATCTAAAAGCAACTGAAAGTAGTAACCTCAGAAAGTGATGACTAAAAGACCTCAAGGTCTGGTCCTTGTCAAGCACGTACTCTGGGTCGACGTCATCGGCTCCTCGTACTCCAGTGAGTCTGCCTCGTCCACGAACTCTGGCTGAGCACCTGACGTACAGCACCCAAGAGAAAGGAACTGTACGTCAGGTAAAGTCTACAAGAAGGGTTAGACTTCACTGCAAGTGCATCGAACTTTAAACAACGGTTTACTGGTTGATTAGCATGCTGAGGTTCTATTACACAACAGTTTACTGGTTGATTAGCATGCTGTGGTTATAACAGAGAAACTCAACAGGAAGTAACGTAGCAGGAAAGTAAAACACAGCAAGTAGTAGTCGTAGCGTGTGCTACCAACTACGGGACTAACCTATAGGTGTCAAGACAAGATGGGACGTGACGGGACAAGACAAGATAGGACAAGTGAGACACAAAAAGTGTTCACGCCTTACGGTTCAAGGGGGATCAGATCCTCTTGCCGTGCGCACGCTCAACCCAACCCCAAACCCAGGAACTCAGGACAAGATTTACAGGGATCATTTCCGCTAGGGAAACATCCGAAACGCCTGAAGGCTTTTTGTGTAACAGGGATCACTTCCGCTAGGAAAGCATCCGAAACGCCTGAAGGCTTTTTGTGTAACAGGGATCACTTCCGCTAGGAAAGCATCCGAAACGCCCGAAGGCTTTTTGTGTAACATGGATCACTTCCGCTAGGAAAGCATCCGAAACGCCCGAAGGCTTTTTGTGTAACAGGGATCACTTCCCCTAGGAAAGCATCCGAAACGCCCGAAGGCTTTTTGTATAACAGTCACAGGGATCACTCTGGCATGGAGAGCATCCGAAACGCCCGCAGGCTTTTTGTGTAACAGGGCACGACATGACAAGTGTAGGGAGTTGTTATTCTAGGGTGTCCACACGCACACACACACACACATGATAGCCCTACAATATCAAAAGTTGTTGTTGTCAGGCTCAGACTTCGTCGTCAAGTCTGAGCCGTCAGGAGTCGTCACGGACGCTATCATTTCACGTCCGGTTTTATTTGTTCACAGTTAACAATTCTAACCAACTAGGGCCTAAGCACGGCCAAAAGTGCAAGTGGATACACTTGCCTGCGATGGCGAGTGTGTCGTCCGTCCGGGGCGTCTCGTCCAGGCGTCGCGTCCGCGGTAGTCCGTCTGAAACAGGTCATGGCGACGGTGTCAGGTCGCGTTTTTCAATAATCATATTTAGGTTCATTTCTAGGTTATCGGGACTACCATATTTGTCAAAGTCACAATTTGGTGTTCTTGTTCAGCCTAAATCGACCACTACCCTATATGCACAGAAAATTGTCCGATGGTCGATTTTCTACAGTGACAACATTTTACTGATGCGAAAAAGTAAATTTCATTGTAGTTGTCCAGTTTTAGTTTAGGGTTCAGTTTTGGTACAGTGTGGGTTTTACTACTCGTTAGAGAAACTAACCTCGTAATGTCGTCCAACAAGCGGAAGTCGGGTCTGAACGGTGAAACTTCGGCGTCGTCTGGAACTCCTCGGCCGTGGGTAGCGCAGCGAGGTACCTCTGGACAGCGGGGTGGCGGCGTGAAATCAGCGAGCTAATCAGCGATCCTCCTCCCGTTGCGAGTAGCGCAACGGTTCTTCACGATAACGGCGACGTCGGCTAAAAGTACGTGCGTGCGACAACGCACGTGAACTCTGAGAGTCCAAGGGGGCTGTTGGTAGATGAAGTGGGACCAAAGGAAGATGCTCGGCCTGGTGGATGGCCGACGGCGTGAGCACACGGCGGTGGGCGGCTGTGAGAAGCCGGGGAAGACAGATTCGTGCCACGTCCGTTGTTGCACGTCTCAGTGAAATTCCAGAGACGAATATCGGAAACGGGAAATTGCAGTGGATAAAGGACTTCAAGATGAAGCCAACGGCAGTGGAGTTGTCACCGGGGGTGGTCGGAGGTGGCCGTGCGCGGGCGGCGAAGTTCAGCTTCCAGATCTGTGAAAAACAGCGGATGCGACGTGTTCCGACGAGGATTCTGGGAGCTACAGGTGGGCTATGAGCGTGAGGAAAATTGCAGTTGGTAGGTAGTTTCGATAGGAATCCAACGGCGGTAGGGTGGTCATCGTAGGTGGTCGGATGGCCGGTGGGCGTGAGTTTTTCTGGCGGGGCGCAGTTCTGGCCTGGGCTGTGTTTTGTGTGGTTTTCATGGAGTTTTGAGGGGTTTGAGGGTGATAGAGGAGAGAGGAGGGATGATGGGTTGTAGAGGGAGATGTGGGGATGTCGGTGGTGGTCGGTGGTGGCCGGAGATGGCCGGAAAAGGCTGGGCCGGCCATGGGGGCTGGGTTGTCAAGCTTTTTGGCCATGGTGTTTTTGGGTGTTTTTAATGGGGAAAGAGAAGAGAGAGGAGGGAGAGTAGAGAGAGGGAGAGGGAGATCGCCGGAGATCGCCGGAAGATGGCCGGCGCAGCGAAGGAGGAGCCGGTGCGTGGGTTTCCTAGGGTGGCGGCTGGTTGCGTGTAACTCCTAGGGTTTACGTGAGAGGAGTTTTTAACATGCTAATATTGCTATATAGGAGTATGGAAGGGGGTGGATTTAAGCAAAATGGGAGAGAGTGTGTGAGAGAGAGGGGGTATAGCTTAGGGTGAAATAGGGTGAAGATAGCCACAGAATTTTTCATGCTACGTGGGCAACCCAAATAGAGTTGGGTTAAGCTTGAATTTGAATTTGATTAAGGATAATCAACGGTTGCAAATTGGTTAGGGGATATCTTTCACTACGGGCATCAGAAAAATAATCCGAAAATACCGGGACGATCGTGGAGACGATAAGTATGGGACTACGTGGTCCGATCGCGTGCTACACCTACCAAAAATTATCGTAAAATCGGGAACCGCGTATTGGTGCCAAAAGACCAAAACGCCCCTATCATTCAAAGTCGTTTCGCGCGAAAACGTGCCGTCCAACGACGTTCCCAAAAATTACAATAAAATCCAACACCCCGAAACGATCGCAATGGCATATCACATCGCATATGCCGGAGCTCAGCAACAACCAAATAAAATACGTGCACGATAAAGCACGTGCACGCAGGAAAAAAACTACGAACGGTCGGAAAGCGGCCGTTACATAGACTCTTTCTTTTAGCCTGGTGGCTTTTCTGGATGTTGGACTTATCTTTCATGTTGGACAGTTTATGAGATATGAGAATTTTATTTCTGTCTCTCCTTTCGTTATTATTGTTGCTCCGTTTGTGGTTACAGGGACCTGCTTATGTTTTATTGACGCTTATCGGGTTTGGGGCCTTACAGCTCCACTCTCGTGCGGACCTTTTCACGTCTCGCCTCCATTTTAGGGAAGCGGGTCGTGACAATTTACTTAAGTACTTATAATGATTAAGAATTATGAATTCTCTAAAGCAGCGTGTTATGGAATAAAAGTGTTTTGACAGCAGTGAAGGCATATAGATATATCATCATAGAGAATTCACTTAGCAAAAGAAAGAAAGGAAAATAGAGAAAATAAAATGAAGACCAACATGCAAGCACACAAAAGAGAAAAAACATGATGCTTCTAAAAAGGAAAATGTGGTGAAAAGGATGGAAAAATGAAAAGAAAAATTGAAAAATAATGTAAGTGTTATGAGCGAGGGAGACCATGTGATATACCTCTACTTGGAATAATCAACGTCAGACCTATATCAGACACAGAAGTTCTGAAAAGTCCCATATTGCTTTTGTGATATGATAGGTCATTAGATTATGCCATTGAAAATATATACATATCTAGTCTAGATGACGTTTGTCGATCTACCTATTTTGTATACATAGATATTATATGTGGACAAATATATTTATGAAAATAAATTTTAATCTAGTACCAGACCATAGTTATTAGTGAGTATTTTTCATAAATAGCATCGGACTTATGCTTTAAAAAGCATTTCACCCTTAATTTTATCCAGTAGATAATTATTTTTGTGACGTTTACTTGAGGTTCAAGCTTTACAAAGCCTGAATACTCTATATAAGGATATGCCCGTACTCTCAAATATTAAAAATCAATAAAGCCAGAAGATTTTTCCCAAATAAATTCAAACAGTGGAAGATAAAGGAACAACTTTAGTGCCCTCTTTCGTCCAAATCTTACTTTTTGCATGATATAATATGCCACCTTGGATTATTATTGATGCAAGCCATCATTTACCAATCTTATATAAACAAAGAACTATAAGTTTCTTCAAATATGGTGACATTTTCATTATCCCATTAAACGGGAAAAAATGATTATGAGAACTTCTACACTTCACGTGGATTTTGAATCTCAATACTTCCTCTAATAGAATTTATATGATATATTTTACTATCATCATTAAATTATGAAGACCTTTTTGTCTCTTGAGAGTACTTTAGGGATAAAAGTTAAACTTTTTCACTCCCTAATAGCTGATGATGTACATTAGTGTACTCATTTATATATCCTCTTAAAAGGTCATATTTAAAACCTTGATATCCAGCCGCAGTCCAGATTATTATTAATCACAACATACATATTACCTTATTGGGATATTGGTTGGGATGTTACTTACCCTCATACCACCCTCAAAAATGTCGCAGTGGAACTTATTCATCGAGATTAACCATCCTGGATGAATATATTCCGAGATCCCCAAACGGGGGAGGCATTATTGCACACCTTATAGATCGTGCCTTGACGGGTTCATATCCCTAATTCTATGCTCGACTTCGTTGAAGTCGAGCTTATTGCGGATTTTTTTGGATAACACTGGGAAATCAATTATTTTTAACAACTGGAAGAAAATTGAACACGCTGAAGTTTTGTATTCACACCTAGAAATGTGTTATATGTAAATCATTAAATTGATAATAACGGTATTCTCTTCCGTTAAATCCAATTACTGGTGTCTGCATGGGGACATGCAATTATAATGTAGACCTTTAAAACACATACTTAGAACCTATTTATATGTGCCTGATCACCACATATAAACAGTTTCCGAGACCTCCTAACAGAGGAAAGCATTTTATCATTATTCTACTTTACATGTTGGGTCGTTAATTAGAATAAGACCATCTTGTGGTCATATTTTTCGACGATGCACCATGCATATAGAGCATCACCAAACATCTCTCTTGTAAGGGTATTTGGTTGCCATGATGGTCTCTCCATAACACCACTATAAACCATCAGAATGACTTCTTAGATCTATTTTTTGGCTATAATTAACCCAGATAAATAGATTCTGAGCACCCCTTACGGGAAAAGCATTTAGAGCACATCTCATAGATTGTGCCTTGATGGGTCTCATATAAAGAATCATTAGTGAAGATTAAATCCTGAAGATCCTTCACATTTAGGATTCTTTAATTTCCCAGTATTATGTTCAACATAATTATTGCCCTAAGCCTGAAGCTCAATTGACCATATCATGAATGTGATGAGATCGTGAAGATCCACACTTATGAAACTGTTAAACAGTTTTTAAACATTTAAACTGACAATCTGAATATTGTCAGAATCACACATCCCTACTGCTAAAAATCCAGCTAGGATTAACATACCATAATAAAAGATGCAATCCACCAGTAGCAGAAGTGGATGTCCTCATGATCACTCCATATTTTACACCTTTTTTTGCATGTTTGCATGCCATTTTGATCGCTCGAATCGTGTTTTTCACGATTATTCGACGATATTGCGATGATTTTCACGATTTCTTGTTTTTGTCGAATTTCAGGAGATTTGGAGCGATTGGGAGTGATTCTGAGATGCACCCACTCTGGAGTGTCACCCGTGACTCTTTTGAGGGGAATTCTGTGATTGGAGAGGAGTGGAAGAAGAAAGATCGTCGTAGGAGCGACGAGGGAGCAAAAATACGAAGAGTGGGCATTTTCAGCATGTCACTCGGCCGAGTGAAGGAGTCACTCGGCCGACCATCGAAAGCCCGATCGGCCGGCCAGATCGGACACGCAACAGACTGAGTATCAGCGTGCACTCGGCCGACCATCACCAGCCCACTCGGCCGAATCACGGAGACACCACTCGCCCGAGTGGCATCAAGACGACGGTAAGAAAAATCCCAGACTTACTGTAATCCGTCAGTCAGCTCCCGAGTTCCGACTCGGCCGAGTGAAGAAGTCCCCTCGGCCGAAGCAAAGAAAGTCACTCGGCCGAGTGACTCCCGAGGAGCCGACCCCCAAAAGTCCGAAGTTACTGGAATTTGTCAGGGTTTGTCACTCGGCCGAATGACATTTGTCACTCGGCCGAGTGAGCCGCGCTGCCTGTAGCGTAAATTGCGATTTTCAGGCTGCGCAGGGGCAATTTTGTCACAGTTTTTTGGGCAATTTTGGGGGGGTATTTAACCCCAGTTTTTAACCTAGTTTAGAGAGATTTTCAGAACTTTTTGCAACCATTTTTAGATTACTTTTTAGGAGATTAGATTGAGCTTTTTGGGGAGAGAAAAAAGTGTTATTTTGTTGGATGCTATTGAATCTTCATTGGTTTGTCTCTCTCTCTCTCTATATCAAAAACCTCATTTTTATTGATATATTGAATATTGCAATGAATTCTATTGTTTTTATTATTGAATCTCCATTGAATTGCACTATGAATTGTGAGTAGTTTTATCGTCTTAGGGCGTATGGATGAACCCTACGAACCCTATTTCTAATTTGTGATGAATTGGTGAAATTATTGCTAGAATTGATTAGGGTTAGTTTGAGATTGATTTAATACGAATAGCTAGGGATTCATACCGATTGTGATTTGCAAGAGATTGGATCCCAACTCGATAGGAAGCCCTAGAAATTCGAATTGGGTTACAATTGGATTTCTCTGGAATCGGTTTGCAAGAGATTGGACCGAAACTAGGGTTTTTGATTGCAATTCTATACCAATACCCGTTTGCAAGAGATTGGATGGGTAGGAACTATCCCAACCTAGGTCGTAGCTCTAGTTTGCATGAGAGTGGGCTCAAGATACGATGGGACGATGATGTTGTTCTTCACGCTAGCTTGCCTAGGTTAGGGTTTGCAAGAGATTGGACCCTACCCTAGATTTGCTATTGTAACGACTGCTTTTCATGTATCTGGATTTTATATATTATAATATATGTTTTGGTGGATTTTCTCCTCTTGTGTGGTTTTCGTCTCCGTAGATTTCATTTTCGAATCCATTCGTCGTATTTTCTCACTTTTCCTTAGGATTGTCGATTTCGAAGTAAGTCATTCATGACGGACTTCACAACGGTCATATCTAACTGTTAGATCAAGCCTAGGAGTCTTAGGAATCGATACCGGGGCCTCGCGCTCCGTATCGGTACTTTTCTGTGCTCATTAGCCGGTGTAAGAAGGTCCACCGACCGACTAGATGACGATCCAGTCGGTCGGCAATCCTTCTTGGACCGACTAGTTAGCTTTCTAAATTTCTCAGGAGTTACTGTTTATCGTTAGTCGGTCTAAGAACGTTGGTTGACCGACTAGGTTGCAAACTAGTCGGTCAGCAATGCTTCTTGAACCGACTAACTCATCAAATTATTTTTGTATCAGCTACTGTTTACTCTTAGTCGGTCTAAGAACGTTCATCGACCGACTAGATGCTAAACTAGTCGGTCAGTACTTGTTCATGGACCAACTAACTCTAGAATCCTATTTTCGTTCAGGAGTTACTGTTTGCACTTAGTCGGTCTGCGTTGGTCGACCGACCGACTAGTTGCCAAACTAGTCGGTCAGTGGTTGCTCTTTGACCGACTAACCAGTGTTAAAACCCTAATTTCTGGGTAGCCGCCAGCCTAGCCTATTTAAACCCAACCCATTCGACTTCTTCTTCTCCAACACGACCCAAAACCCTAAAAACTTCCCCCTTCAGCCCCCATCTTCCTCCAAGCTCCATTTCTCCATTCCAAGCCCTAGAATCATCATCCAATCCATCCATTCACTCCATCTACCCCTCATCTTCCCCAAATCTCCATCAAAACCCATCAAAATCCCCAAATCCCCCAAAACCCTAGTTTCCCCAAACTTCTCCATTCGCTTCCAGATCTGAACCTAGGGTTCCCCGGAGTGTTTCTTCCATCTCCTCTCGGTAAGAAATCGTTCTACCGTTGTTTTCATAACTTATTGATAATTTTGGTGAAACCCTAATTAATTTCATGTTGTTTGTTGATTGTCCCCCAAAACAGCGATTTCCCCGTAGATAGCATCCGTGTGACGAAGTAGTCGCCATCCCCGGTGCTAGGCAAGTGAAACTTGCCACTTAGGGTTTAGGCCATGTTTTAGGCCATTTGCTTGTTGTAGGCGTAAAAGAGGCTAGGCGACGAAATGATACTCGCCTAGGCGCAAATTGGGGAACTAGCTTGACAACGAAGCTAGTTCCGACATTTAGCATGTTGCACAATTACCATGTCATGTTTACCTTCCATTAACGGTACGCAATTTAATTGCCATGTCATTGCATTTTGCCTGTCACGTTTATTTCAATTAACGGTACGCAATTATCTGTTCATGTCTTTGCATAGTGATTATTCATCGTGATTGCGTAGCGCACGCTACAATATTATATTCCTGGCTCGTGTTCCAGAAGCGAGCTTAGTGAGTTGGAAACCCCAACGCTCGACACATATGGGTGGGGTAAGAGATAAGCGGCCTGAGCCCCGAGTTGGCCTGATCCGCCACTCCGGCCAGCAGGTGGACTCTCTAGTGCACAAGTGATTAATAGTGATAGAGATAAGCGGCCTGAGCCACGAGCTGGCCAGCAGGTGGACTCTCTATGCACTAAGTGTTTACCAGTGACAAGTGATTAATAGTGGTAGAGATAAGCGGCCTGAGCCACGAGCTGGCCAGCAGGTGGACTCTCTATGCACTAAGTGATAAGTGATAAGTGTTAAATGATAAGTGATTAGTGATTTGGTATCTTTTGCTACATTGTGCATGCTTGCCTCTCTTTTAAACTGTTGCATCATGCTCGACTGCAATGTCATTACTTAATACTATAACTGCTAGGTTGCTAGATGCCTCACTTTCAGTTTCCTTGCCCAAGTCTTTTTAGACTTGCTGACATGTGCCCCTTTACTCTTTTGGGTGACACATGTTAGATCCTGAGCCCGAGTACCTCGTTGAGGACGAGGTGTTTGCTGACGCCGAGCCCGAGCTTGTGTTTGACGGGGTGTACGTGGACACTGGGGACCCTACCCTAGATTTGCTATAGACCGGCAATAGCGCGAGAGCGTGAGCTTGGTTCTACATTTAGTTGCAACTAGTTAACCTGAATTTCAAGTCTAGCAATTGTGAAACCTACGAATCACAATGAAGAGATACGGTTTGTAGCAGGGATTCCCTACCCCTAGGCGTCTTTATTAATTTGATATTTCCTTTATACAATTGAACAATTGTGACTGCTTTATTGCGAGCATTTCTAGACTGTTCTTATAGCCAGGTGAATTGAAGAAGACACTGTCATTTTCCCTCCTCGTGTTCGATACCCGCTCGTCGCTACACCGTGCGCTTGCGGTAAGACTACGAGTCGTTCGTCCCGGTTGCGTGTGCATATCGGGGCACGATCAAGTTTTTGGCGCCGTTGCCGGGGAGGCTATAGTGTTTGATTCTACCTACCTAGCTATTTTTCTTTTTGTTTTGTTATATCTATTTTTATTTTACCCTTCCTTTGTGCTAACTATTTCTTTGAAACTCTGTTTTCCCTTGCATGTACACAAGATGCACAGCGGACCCCGAAGAAATACTATACGATCCGGAGATCGAACGTACATTGAGGAGGACCAGAGCGGAGAGGAGACTCGATACGGAAGGGAATTTTATGACCCATCCTGAGACACCCAAAGAATTGGCAGAGTGAATGGCGAGGATCATTTCTATTAGAGATAGGCTTCGGCCTAAGACTTTCTCCACGACCTTGTCCATAGCTATGCCAGAGTTGGCGGCTGACAAAAATTTCGAATTGAAGACCGGATTGGTAGTTCTGATGCAGCAAGACCCTTTTCATGGGAATTCCTATGAGAACCCTCATTACCACATCCAGCTCTTCCTATCAAAATGTGCCACCTTCCAAATGCCGGGCGTCTCTATAGATGCTATTAGACTACGCCTCTTCCCCTTCACACTCAAGGACAAGGCCTTATATTGGTTGAGGACGCAAGCTGAATGAATCTTCACCACTAAGGATGAATTGGCGAGTGCCTTCGTCGACAACTTTTACCCGCCCTCCAAGACGGTGAAGATAAGAAGTGCTCTCATGTCCTTCAAGCAAGGACCACAGGAGACTCTCTATGAGGCGTGGGAGCACTTCAAGGACTTACAACATCAATGCCTCCATCACAGCATAGAGGATTGGGAGCTTGTCCACAGTTTCTACAATGGACTCCAACCAGGCACAAAACAGATTATTGATGCTACCGCCAACGGAGCCATTTTGTCAAAGACCCTCGATGAAGCTACGGCCTTGCTAGAGGAGATGGCCTCCAACAACCAACAGTGGGATGACGAGCGAGGACATTCTTCATCCTCCTTGAAGCCTACGAGTATTTATGAGGCCAAGGCCGTGGCGGAGCTTGCTAGCAAATTTTACTCTCTCCACAAGGTAGTGAAGAGGTTGGAGAAATACATTACCGAGCTGCAAGGAGCCCCTACTACATCCGCACCGACAAACCATATGAGTGATTGGCAAGACCAATCCCAATCCATGTATGTAGGAGGAGATCATGGAGAAGGAGCTTTGGAGAAAATTCAGTATGTTGCGGGGAATTCCGGATATTGGGCCAACCCGGCCGCTAGAAACCATCCGGATTTTTCCTATGCTAATAATGATGGTGCCTTGAACCCCCCGCCTCAACAACCTTCTCAAGCTCGGGCTCCACCACTACAACCGAATTATCAACCAAGGGGACCACCGCAACAAAACTTCCCACATAGGCAACAAGTGGGACCTTATAGGACACCCGGGTATAATCAAGGTTGGAGAAATCCCAACCCTCCGCAAGCTCAACCACGTTCGGATTTTGAAGCTAAGGTGGAGGAGTTTATGGCGGAGCAGAGAAAGATCAACGCAACGTTAAAGGCGGACAAGATTCACTTACCACCGTCGTCGCTCAAATTGGGGAGCAACTTACGTTGCTCAATAGAAACAACCAATAATTGCCGGATCAACCTGAGCCAAATCCACGGGGCAACACCGGCCATATCAATGCGGTGGTTGCGGTTACAACAAGAGGTGTGAAGGATACCACTCCCCCCATGACTCAAGTCAAGGAACCCGTGGTGGAGATTCTAGAAGAGAGCGAGCCGGTAATTGAGGTGGAAAAAGAGAAGGATCCGCAAGAAGGAGCAAAATCTAGAGTGGAGGAACCTATTGATGAGCGCCGATTCATGCAACTGGTGCCTTTCCCTCAACGGCTAGCTAGAGCCAAGATCGAGAAGAGGCTAGCTAAGTTCCTTGAATACTTGAGAGGGGTGAGCCTCAATATTCCTTTCCTTGATGCCATAGTGGAAATACCCTCCTATGCGAAGTTCTTAAAGGACTTGATTACGGGAAGGAAAAGGAAGGAGAAGGTCATGCTCGCGGAACAAGGAACGTGGTTCACTAGGAAGGAAAAGGAGCCCACCAAATTTAAAGATCCCGGGAGTTTCCGGATTCCTTGCACACTCGGAGGCGTCCCCTTACAAAAAGCATTGGTTTATTTGGGCGCTAGTGTGAGCCTCATGCCTCTCACCATGTTCCGGAGGTTGAATACCGGCACGGATTTAAAGCCAACCGACATGAGGATTCAACTCGCGGACAGTCGGATTACAAGGCCGGTTGGGATCGCGGAGAATATCCCACTCTAAGTTCTGGGCGGCATATGCTTGCCTTGTGATTTTATGATCATGGACATCAAGGAGGGTGACACATCGCTCATACTTGGACGCACATTCCTCGCCACCGTCGGTGTAATCGTCGATGTACGGGAAGGGACTCTTACCTTGAATGTCGGCAACATTGAAGTCGAGCTCCATATACCAAAGGATATGAATCACATGCCGTATCATGAGGAGCTAGATTACTTGGACCTCCTTGATGAGGTTATAGAAGAGGCTATCCCCTACTCCATCGGTGCACTCCACGATGACGGCTTCGAAGAAGGCCAAGATTTGGTTGAAGAAGAGAAGATGGAGGACTATCCCAATAGATCCACGACGAATGATGATGGCGACGCTGATGTCGCAAGAATACGGGAGCTTTTCAAGCTCTCGACATTGAAGAATCCGAAGAAAGCTCCACCGATTCGAAGATCAGTGTCACCGGCGAAGCCAAGGACCGAAACAAGCTCAAGCTTGGGGGAGCCATCCCCCAACATTTCTCATGATGAAGGGGTGCTGAGGAAGGCCACGCACCACCACGATCCAAATCCGAGCGGTCTTCCCGGTAAGTTCGACGGGTGCATCTCATATGCACCCAACATAACGCGTTAATTGAAAATCCAAGGGGGTCGACCTCAAGACCTTAAACGAGCGCTTGTCGGGAGGCAAACCGATAGTTTTTGCATTATTTTTATTTGGTTTTTATTTTTATTTTAGGCTTTATTAGTGTTTTGAGTCTTTTTGCCCATAAAGATCGTGACAACGGGTCTTAATTCTTATGACAGTAGAGGAGAAAAGGAGATCTCTCATATGGAGGAAGATAGAGGCAAAGAAGAGCGCTCCAGGAATGCGCTCGAGGCTTAGGAAGAGGAAGAAACCAACTGGAGGAAGAAAAACAGAGAGTAGAGCGAAAACGGAGCCCCGAAGCAGAAAACAGCACGCCACTCGGCCGAGTATCATATGCGACTCGACCGAGCAAAGGACCGCATTCGGCCGAGTGGGGCACCAACCAGGGAAGTCTGCGGAACCAACTCTCTGTCTTTTTTGTGCATTTCGTATTAACTGCCACTCGGCCGAGTACATTTAGTCACTCGGCCAAGGGAAACGGATACCCTCCCAGGGCGAGAATTACCGAGTAGCTTGTGCCACTCGGCCGAAGGAGTTTTCTCCCTTCGGTCGAGTGAACAAAAGCCGCTCGGCCGAGCCGTAAGTGGCGGGGAGAAATTTAAATTTTTTTTTCGTTACGTCACTCGGCCGAGTAACATAGTCACTCGGCCGAGTCGTAACTGCCCCTATATAATCACTGCGGGCTCGGCGCGAATTTCAACGCAACTAATCCCCAATTCCGCCCGAGCCCAGTGATGTTTCCTCTCCCCTCACCTACGACCGCTCCCCCCTCGCCCGAATCGCCTCGCCACTGGCCCCACTCGTCCGACCACCACCGGCGAGCACCTCCCGCCGATGCCCCGACCTCCGACGAGTACCCTCGCCGCCGGCTGACCGCCTGCAACCCAAATTTTGCTCCTTAGCTCCATTTTCTCCCATTTTTGACGATCTGTATGCCCATTGAGCCCCTAACCCAAATTAACTTCTTTATCTATCTATTATACCCCATATCCCCCTTGTATTTCGAATATTATCCGATGATATCATTGTTTGATGTGCAGGCTATCTTGGGGGAGCTTTAGGGAGCTTCAGGACGCACTTTTAGCTTCGCGGAGGCGGCGCTCTTCGCACGCACTTGCTGATTTGCTCTCGCAGCATGTTCAGGTACACTCGTTCCTTTTATTGAGCACGTCGCATTATATTTTTATTGGGTGAGCACTCGCGGTACACATGTCGCCCCGTACTAGGCCACGCACGCGGGGAGCCTCTTCCAAGCGGAAGAGGACCGATGATGCCGATCCCTCTCACACTAGGGAGGACTCCCCTCGACCTTGTCCGCCTCCACCCACACAGCCACTTCCCACCGATCCCATCCACGCACAGCCTATCCCCGCCAATCCTGTGTAGGAACCTGACAAAACAGAGTTAGGATCGATAAATGAAGTTGAGACTTACGCTTGCGTATGCGGCACGGTAGTCACGGAACTTCGCCTTCGGATTCGCCACGACGGATCGAGTCTTCTCACGAACGGAGTAAGACTACTAAATCCACAATCTAAATCTCTACTTTTAGATTAATAACTTGGATAAAGAGAGAGGAAGGATTTCGGCAAAGCTTCGCTAGAATGAAATGCAAGGCAAGAATACCATGCAAAAGTGTAAGGAAATGGCTAACCCTTGGGTCTTATTTATAGCCCCCAAGGTAGTTATTTTAGGAGTAATTGTTCCTTTGGAACAATTTAACTAAGGTGTACCATTATACATGGCACATTATAAGCTTAAGTTGTACCATATGCATGGTACAACATAAGCTTAAGATATTACCCCTTTATTAGCCATATGTCGCATGCACTTATGCACATATAATGCGAATTTCCCATTAATCTAGAGATCCTCTCCGCAAGGGAACAAATTCCCTTTGCACACGACTTCGTGTACACGACGTTCGAGGTCCGTATTCCCTCGTACATCCCCTACAAGGGTGTACAAACGTCTTCCATATCCAACATCTCCCACTCACACTTGAGGGGATTGTAAGAGAATGTCTTTCTCTTAGTTCTTTCATCTATCATACCGAGAAATAGACCGTGCGACCGTCATGCGCGTAGAGTCTGTTATTGTGCACTTGTTAGAGATACACAACGACCTCGAAGGTGCAAAGTTGAGTAGTTCAACGCATGCTTTACCCTAGATTATTTCTTCACATTTCTTATACTTTATATTCAACAATTGAGTCCCATCTGGATCACAATTGGCTGGCCAGCTTTGAATCATTAAAGTCCAAATGCGAATATGGAATCAATCTTCCTCTTCTTGCAAACCTTCTGATCTTGACTTGATTCGCTTTTCTAACATGCCCCACCGAGCCGAATTATCATAGCCCATTAGCAACACGCTAAGATAGCGATCATCTCGCCAAATCTAAAGGAACCAATTGGAGTCCTTGAGGGTAAGAGTTAAGACACATATGGCCTTTGAGTCTCACATAATAGCAAACACTATTGCTATTAACTCAGTGGTCGAAATGCATACGTGGTATGAACACGTATTACAACATCACTCCTTTCCCATGGAGAGTATGTCTTAATGATGTTGTACGAATGAAAGATCAGACACCACAGTGCCTATCTTTTGAGTCCCCTTACTACCCATGAAATATTCCCGGACTCTCATCCTGCATAAGACAGATAGGATTTAAAAAATCCTATGAGATCTCTTTTAAATATCCTTGTGATACAGATCTCAGATCTTTTGTAAGCATCCATATGATGCAGATCTCTCACGACTCTAAATCATTTGTCTAATGATTTTGACTTTAAACTAGTCTCATCTCTATCTTATCCATCTGATAAGATAAGGCGATTGCTCATGTGAGAGAGCCAACCTTAATCTGTCCGACATACACACAATAAAATAGCTGAGACTTAAACACAAATGAATAAAATCATTTGTAAGAAACTTGTATGCAATATATAAAAGAACTTCTTCCTTTTATTAAACTTTGATCTTCTATAGACATGGGAAATATTACATGATACAGCTCAGCACCTACACATTCCCATAGATGATAAGTGTTTGAAGAACACATCTCTGGGGATCGCCTTAGTAAGGGGATCCGCTATCATCTTATGCGTGGATATGTATCATATGTCTACTTCCTTCCGTTTGTCATAGTCCTTCGCAAACTTGAATCGAATATCAATGTGTTTGGTCTTACAATGAAATTTAGGATCTTTGACATAGGCAATCGAAGCTTGACTATCACTGTATATAGGAACAGTGCTCGAGTCAGTGGCATCCGTCAGCCTGTCTAAGAATTTCCTAAGCCAAACAGCTTCTTGGACCGCCATGCTGAATGCTACAAATTCGGCTTCCATGGTTGATAGGGTGATGCAGGTTTGCTTCTTGCTGCTCCATGATATTGCACCATTCCCGAGCAAGAAAACAAAGCCTGAGGTAGATCTTCGCTCGTCGAGATCACCTGCCCAATCAGCATCGGTATAGCCTTCGAGTCTCAAGGTATTGCCTTGATAGCACAATGCATAGTCCGCAGTCCCTTTGAGGTACCTTAATATCCTCTTCACCGCTTTCCAGTGTGACTGTCCTGGGTTGGATTGGTAACGGCTTACCATACCAACATCATAGCAAATGTCCAGTCTGGTACACATCATGGCGTACATCAGACTCCCGACAGCACTGGAGTATGGAACCTTTTCCATAGCTTTCTTTTCTTTTGGATCTTTGGGACACATTTCCAAACATAGACCCTCGCCTTTGCTTATTGGAGTATCAATTGGCTTGCAGTCCTGCATATTAAATCATTCTAAAACTTTCTTTATATATGTCTCTTGAGAGAGAGAAAGAAGTTTCTTGGAACGATTCCTTGAGATCTTAACCCCAAGGATATATGCAGCTTCACCCATGTCTTTCATTTCAAAGACGGATGAAAGCCAAGCTTTGATATCCATGATAAGACGCTTATCATTTCCGGCTATAAGTATGTCATCTACATAAAGAGACATAATTACATACTTGTTCTTAATCCTCTTAATGTATACGCAGTTGTCTTCGTCGAGCATGGAGAAACCATACGACAAAACGACTTCTTGAAAGCGCATATACCACTGCCTTGAGGATTGTTTAAGACCATATATGGATTTACGAAGTTTACAAACCTTATGTTTGTTTTCTTCTTCTACGAACCCGTTTGGTTGTTCCATGTAGATCTCCTCATCTAGTTCTCCGTTAAGAAAAGCAGTCTTTACATCCATCTGATGTAACTCGAGGTCCAAACAAGCCACCATTGCCAGAATTAAGCGAATGGAGGTAAAACGCACGACAGGAGAGAAAGTCTCTTCGTAGTCTATTCCTTCCTGTTGCGTGAAACCTTTCGCAACAAGGCGAGCTTTATATTTCTCGATGGAGCCATCAGCCTTATGCTTGATTTTGAGAACCCACTTGTTCCCAATGGCTCTACGTCCCTTAGTTAAATCAACCAAGTCCCAGACTTGGTTTGTTTTCATGGATTGAAGTTCTTCTTCCATCGCCGCTATCCATTTATCTTTAGCAGGGCATGTGACGGCCTGTTTGAAGTTTGCAGGTTCGTCATCATCTTGTAGTAATGTCATGAATGTTTGAGGAAATTCATTCTCAAATCTCAGAGGTGTTAGCCTCGTTCGATTACTACGTCTTGCTTGAGTTTGATCACTCCCACTTGGAATGACATTACTCCCACTTGGAATAACATCACTCCCACTCGGAATAGGATTGGTATCGTTCGTATCATCCATAGGTGAAGTATGAGGGTCATTTTCCTCTTCACGAAGAATTCTCCCACTCGAACGTTCCGATCCTTCTTGATCCCAAGTCTCAAACAAGGATAAGTCTTGACTTATCTCACCCTGTCTTGGAAACTCGTTTTCCAAGAAGACAACATTTCTCGATTCGAATTCTATTAGACCCCCATTGTCCTCTTGACCGACGAAAACATATCCTTTGGAGTTTTCAGCGTATCGGATGAAGATACACTTCCTCCCACGTGGCCCAAGTTTGCCATATTTGTGAGAGGATAAATGTGCGTAAGAGGCACAACCCCAAGGTTTTAGAATGCTTAAGTTTGGAGTTCTATTGTTCCACAACTCATAAGGAGTAGAACTTACCGACTTCGAGGGTACACGGTTTAAGATGAATGCTGCCGTCAATAATGCATCACCCCAAAAGGTGATGGGCAAATTTTCCTGAGACATCATTGATCGGACCATTTCCATCAATGTCCTATTTCTTCTTTCCGCAACACCGTTTTGTTGCGGAGTATAAGGCATAGTTATTTGATGAACTATGCCTTTTTCATCACAGAGTTCTTTAAAACTCGTTGATTGATATTCTCCACCCCGATCGGTTCGCAAGACCTTTATCTTGCGATCTAGTTGATTTTCCACTAAACTCATATAGTTTTTGAAGCAAGATAAAGCTTCATGTTTGTGGGAAATCAAATAAATGTGACCGAAACGGGTGAAGTCATCAATGAAGGTGATGAAATAGGACTTCCTGCGTCTTGTCTTAACATTCATTGGACCGCAAATGTCCGAATGGATAAGCTGTAATGGAACTTCGGCCCTTGTGCCAGTTCCAAACGGCTTGCGACAAGTTTTCCCTACAAGACAATGTTCGCAAGTTGACATTTCAACTTTTGAAACATTAGATAGCAAGCCACTTTTGGCAAGTCTATCCATTCTAGTTGGTCCAATGTGACCAAGTCTTGTATGCCAACAAATGATCTCAGATTCAGAATTAGAAGCATTTGTCAAATGGAAACTTTCATTAATAGAAGAAGAATCATCATACATAGTGTTTAAAACAATCAATCCATTACAAACATTACCCGACCCAACTAAAGAACTATTACAAACAAGGTCAACATTTTGTTCATAGAACCTCCATTCATAACCTAAAGACATTAACATGACCACTGATACGATATTCCTTAGAATATCTAGAGCAAAGAGGACGTCGTGCAATAATAGAGTCCGGCCGTTGTCGAGAACTAGCTTGCATGTTCCGACGCTCTTGACTTCAACACGAGTGTTGTTGCCGACGTATATCCACTTTGTTCCTTGAGTTATCCTTCGATACTCTACGAAGAACCTTCTGTCCTTCGCTACGTGGTCTGTGGCCCCTGAATCAATCAACCAAAAATAGTTAGATTCAGCAAGAAACATGGAACTAGAAACACATATGTAACTAGCCCTACAAGTTACCTTATCACTTCCATCCGTACACGTACGGGCGAAGTGACCGTACTTGTTGCACTTAAAGCACTTGATCTTCTTCAAGTTTTTCTTCTTTGAGTGCACTTTCTTTTGCCACTTTTTGTTCGTAGTCTTCTTTGAGGTTTCCGGTTCTTGCTTTCGTTCGTTCATAAACCTTAAGCATTTATCCTTCCGCTTCTTTCCTCCATGTGAGGAACTAGCGGCCATGTGCACTTCGGCACTAGGTTTTGCGGCTTGAATCCGCTCTTCCTCGAGTTCGAGGTGTTTGGATACATCGCTTAAAGTTTTAATGCACTCATTATGAGTGAGGTGCATTTTCATGTTATCCCAGCTATCTGGGAGTGAACGAATGACTGCTTGGATCTACTGTTCGTCAGACAGCGTAAGACCCACATCCTTCAATTCAGCTATTAGATTCGCCATGTGGCGGAGATGCTTTTTCATAGATTGATCTCGCCGCATTTTGTACGAATCAAATTGAATATTTAAGGAGCGGAGGTTGGTGACCGAAGTTCCACCAAACTTTATTTCTAGCCCAGACCATATGTCTTTGGCTAGGTCGAATTCCCGAAATAGACGCATTATGTCATTGTCCATTGCGGACAATAACGTAATACGTGCTATTTTGTTCTTTCGAGTCCAAGTCTCATAAGCTTCTCGGTCCCTCTTGTGTTGGGCCGTATTGCCCAACTCAGGTTCTTCCATTACGTTTTGGAGTGTTTCAAGCACATCTTGCTCCTCCAAAACATATTGGATTTTTATTGACCAAAGTTTATAATTGTCGCCGTTGAGCTTCTCACCTTTGTTAAGCTCGGCGACAATGTTCTTAGAAGCGGTAGACATATTCGAATCAAAAAACTGCAAAGAAAATAAAAAACACGATCAAAATTCTGTGCATAAAGTTTCGATTCTTTAAACACTTGATAAGTTCCTTGAATGCGCTGAAATGTTACTCTAGAATCGAGAAGTTCACTACGTTCCCAACTACCATCTAGAAGTAACTTTCAAAGTATCCCTCTTACTTATCTTATGTAAAAAGAAATCAGAAATGATACCCGTATGGTACCAGCAGCGGAAAAATACTTTTGAAAAACATATCTTTCAAAATGGAATAGGTGAGAGTTTGCGCAAAGAATTTTAGCGCAACAATTGCCAAGCCACGAGACCTGTTCTACACACCCATGGGTTAGATAACCATGGCCGGATCGTGGTAGGACTTGGAATTCTAAATTGCGCTATCCCGATTAAGGACGGGACATAACCTATTTGAAAACATCTTTTTCAAAAAATTTGAAATACATTGGCTAATCTCCGTAGAGTAGAGCACAACGTCATAAGTACATTGGCTAATCTCCGTAGAGTAGAGCACAATGACATGGCTAATCTCGCATGAAGTAGAGCACTATGGCTAATCTTCAATGAGTAGAGCCCAAGAAAAAACTTTATAAAATGTTAGCCCCGTATGGGCTAGTCGGCACATTCGTGTTTGACCAAGGCCTTTTGACACCCCGCATGGGCTAGTCGGCAAGTTCGTGATCGACCAAGACCTTATGCCGGATTGGTCGACCAAAACACCCAAATTGGTCGACCAAAAAATTGGTCTACATCACTCCCGGCCAGGGCCCCTGCCGTGGCCGAGGCTGGCCAAGGGCCGGCCAAGGGCCTCTGCCCTGGCCGGCCAGGGGCGGCCTGCGGCAGCCCTGGCCACTGCCAGGGCCGGCCAGGCCACTGGCCTGGCCTCGGCCAGGCCACTGGCCTGGCCTCGGCCAGAGGCCTGCCAGGCCTCTGCCAGGCCTGGCCTCGGCCAGAGGCCTGCCAGGCCTCGGCCAGAGGCCTGCCAGGCCTCGGCCAGAGGCCTGCCAGGCCACTCTGGCCTGGCCTGGCCTCGGCTAGAGGCCCCTGGCCAGGGACAGGGTCCCTGCCCTGGCCTCGGCCAGGGCGGCCAGGCCCTGGCCTGAGGCCAGGGCGCTGCACTGGCCTCTGCCAGGGCGGCCAGGCCCTGGCCGGGGCTTATTGGCCTTGACCAGCCATGGCCCTTTGGCCATGGCCGGTCTCCCCCCTTTCATGGGGTGGCCGCATACCCCCGCCGGAGGGGGTTGCTGTGGTGGTTATTGGTCGTAGCCAACCCCCTCCGCATGGGGAGGGGGGTGCATGGCCTTCATAGCCCATTTGGCCATGGTGCACATGCATCAAAATTCATCTTCCCCGATGGAAATAATTACCACCTTCTTCTCCAGTGAAGCACCCGTTCGTCGAGGAAGTAGTTGTCCTCCAATGGCCGTGTGCCAAAAAATAACCCTCTTCAAAAAATTCGTAAACTATGCGCTCCACATGAAGAGAGCGCCCATTCCATATGAATGGAGACTCAGCATCCATGAAGAGAGCGAGTTTGACGATATGAACGGTCGGTTCTTCCCGTCACGGAGAGTTCCTGCCATATCCGTAATGACAGAAGACCCTAACGTGAAAAGAACAACCGCTGCGTTCTCTCCGTCACGAAGCGTTCCTACCATATCCATAATGGTAGGATACCCATTCGTGAAAAAGACAACGACTTGTTCATAGTTTCGACGGGGCGGCGGTTTGACCGGGGCGAACCTGTATGGCTCTGATACCAATGTAGGAACCTGACAAAACAGAGTTAGGATCGATAAATGAAGTTGAGACTTACGCTTGCGTATGCGGCACGGTAGTCACGGAACTTCGCCTTCGGATTCGCCACGACGGATCGAGTCTTCTCACGAACAGAGTAAGGCTACTAAATCCACAATCTAAATCTCTACTTTTAGATTAAGAACTTGGATAAAGAGAGAGGAAGGATTTCGGCAGAGCTTCGATAGAATGAAATGCAAGGCAAGAATACCATGCAAAATTGTAAGGAAATGGCTAACCCTTGGGTCTTATTTATAGCCCCCAAGGTAGTTATTTTAGGAGTAATTGTTCCTTTGGAACAATTTAACTAAGGTGTACCATTATACATGGCACATTATAAGCTTAAGTTGTACCATATGCATGGTACAACATAAGCTTAAGATATTACCCCTTTATTAGCCATATGTCGCATGCACTTATGCACATATAATGCGACTTTCCCATTAATCTAGAGATCCTCTCCGCAAGGGAACAGATTCCCTTTGCACAGGAATTCGTGTACGCGACGTTCGAGGTCCGTATTCCCTCGTACATCCCCTACAAGGGTGTACAAACGTCTTCCATATCCAACATCCTGTCCCACCACCGGCTCCCGCCGTCGGGCCACTGGGGATCACATTCAGAGACGACGCACAGCGCGTCTGATTTGAGCGTATCACCCAGCGCTCGATAGTTCCCTTCTAGGTTCGCACATTTAGCAGACCTTGACCGCCTAGGGGTACTAGAGGGGATGCTCACGTTGTACGACAACGTGGTTTGGCGCGACTTCTTGTCTGTGTCAACGGACACCTACATCCGTCCGACACCCCGGACCCCTGGAGGATGCACATTCCGCCTTATGGATCAAGAGTGCGAGGTCACTCATGACATGCTTCGTGCATTCTTCCAGTGGCCTGCTGTCCATGTCCCCGACCGAGCCTACGCACCCACTCACATCCCACCGCCTTCGTTCGACACTTCCACATTCTGGACACGGATCACGGGCTCCCACAATGGCTTTAACCCTAGTAAGGCCAAGGCCTCAGCCATCCTGCACCCCTGCCTCCGCATTGCCAAGCGCCTCATGGCGACCACTTTCTTAGCGAGGTATGAGCCTGGGACGATGTCTACGCCTGAGCTCTAGATGCTCTACGCGATGACTCGCCCAAGAGTTCTGGCTAGGGGTAGTGACGACCTGGTCCCCGCCGTTGAGATTGATATTGCTAGCTGGTTTTTAGACCGCATCATCATTTCGGTGGGCGCTCGCTAACCTATTTACTGCGGCGGTCTGATTACTCTGCTAGCCCTGATGACTGGTGTGGACCTACCTGCTGACCTTCGACGAGCCCCGGGCCCCACTTCACTCTCGATAGACATCATGCCAGGATGAAGATGCTTCGTCTCCACGGCCAGCGGCACTGGGTGTGGTTGCATGGTCCTTTTAGTGCCGATTACATGATCCTCCCGAGCCCCGCTCGGACACATATAGGACCGGCCCATGAGGATTGGATCCCAGCGATGGATCTCCTCATCCCAGCTGCCTACGTACTTGAGGCTGAGGGTGCTGAGCAGGCACCCACTGCACCCCCTGCACCCCCTGCACCTCTTGCTGACCCAGTGATCCCTCAGCCCGAGCCTGCACTTTCTGCACCTCCTGGCACTTCTGTCCCCACTTATGTCAGTGTCGGGAGTACCCTTGCTGAGTCGTCCACCACGTCCACCACGTCTACCACCACCCCCACCACTGCTGTGCCTATCTCGGTTGAGCCTATTTCCTCACTTCTTCCCGAGCGTCCACCCACTATCCTTGAGAGTGGCGAGCCTTCCTTCCCTGCTGTTGTGCAGACCCTATCCAGCTTGCTGTCCGCTAGGGTGTCACCTTTTGGTCCTTACACTTCCACCCCAGTGGTCGACCCTTCTGTCTCCACCGCAGCCGTCCTATTCGAGAGTGTCGTGACGTCTATCCTCACACCTGTGTCACCGACCTCTCTTGCTACCTCGTCGCTGATTTTGTCTTCCACCACTGCTGCTGCTGCCTCCTCATCCCAGCCTGCGTCCCAGCCTCCTCATCCCAGCCTGCGTCCCAGCCTCCTCATCCCAGCCTGCGTCCCAGCCTCACACTGTGGCTGGGCATCCACTAGTGAGCACAACCCCCTTCCCGTACTTTCCTGCTGGGCCGATTACTTACACTGCATGTGTCCGACAGCCCCGTCCTTCACAGCCTAGACCTGTTCTTCCCTCTGCTCCACCACCCCTTGACACTCTACTTAAGAGCCTTCGTGCTCTTGAGGGGGCGGTGAGTGGACTCAGAGGCGATTTTAGGGCGCTCTCTGCCACTGTCAGTTCCGTGGAGTCCCGTGTCGCCATGCTTCCCGATATTCAGGCTTGCCTGAATCAGATCCTGGCGCGACTCCCTCCACTACACCCACCCACCCAGCCGACACCTCGACCACCACCACCACCACCACCTCTGCCACATGACGAAGGTGGTGCAGCACCACCAGCTTAGGCACACCCTTGATGCCATTGAACTTTTTTGTCGTTATGCTGCCCATTCTCTGCTGGTCCTATCGATATATTTTTGGCCCCCCCTCCTCCCCTCACTATTTTTGTCCCTGTCTTGCTCACATCATTTTATATCCTTTTTGGGAGAGAGGGAGAGTATTTTTAGTGACACTTTACCTGCATCACTCTGATCTTTGCATGCATCATTCATATCCGCATCATATTTTTTTGTTTATTTTTCCTTTTTTATCATGCATGCATCCTCACCCACCCCACCCATTTCACGTCTCTCGGTGTGCCACACTTTGCACATTGAGGACACTGTGCACTTTAGCTTGGGGGAGTGAGTTCTCACACTTTTTGCTTTTATCTCCTTTATTTTCAGTTTTTTTTCACGTCTTTTTCGCTTTTGCACCCATTTTTCATCACTTTTTCATTTTTTTACCATGCATCACGTTTTTCTTATTTTCTTTGTGTGCTGCATTGTAAATAATTCTGTTTTCTTTTATCTTTATTTCTTTCATCTTTTGCTAGAGATGATTTTTCTGTGATGACGATGACGTGGTGTTAGCTTTTATCTATATGCATGCTAATTTTGTCATGTCATAGCTTTTGTTTCTGATATCATATGCTATGCCCTGCTTTGCATTTAGAAATAGTAACCCATTTCTTTTTCCGTATGAAAATGGATGAAATTCTATTATTCACTGATGTCTGATGATTCATAGGTATGCTATCGTTGAAAACACACCAAGATTCACGCATTGATTGCTTATATCTGGAGTACTGCCTTCTTTTCTCATATCACTTCTTATTGCATGATTTGTACGCTTCACTTCAGGTTGATTGAATGTTTGCTAGCATTGATATATCTGGACTAGTTTGTTTTTTGAGATTAAACTGAGTAGATTAAATTACCCTGCTGAAGTTGTTATGCACGTCCTATAGAGTGAACCGAGAGATACATTTAATTCTTTCTCCACATATCTCGAACATTATTTCTCTTTTTTAAATTCATTGGTGAATCTCCCCTTAGCAATTCTATTATTGGCATTCCCCCCGTTATTATATCCCATGCTCCAAATTCCCCAAAACCAAAAAAAATACTTGTGTATCCTTCTCTTCTGATTTGGGATCATTTGTGTATATATGTTATTCGAAAAAAAAAGAAAAAAAAGAGAAAAAGAAAAAGATTTGAGAAAAGGAAAAGAAAAGAGAAAAGAAATTCGAAAACGATCCCATCTCATACCCTTTCTCTCTTTCTTCCCTTTTTCGCTTTTATTTTTATTTATTTTACTTTTGGAGCTTCAAAAGAAACGGGGAATGTAAATATTGTTTTGTTTATGCCACCACGCTTATGGATAAGCTTGGGGGAGAGGATCCAATGATGTGTGAGAGAGTGAATACTTGACGGCGCATGACAACCTAGGCTAACTAATATTTTATACTCGGTAAGATTGCTAAAGTTTCACGAAATCCAGAAATCTACGCTTAGCATTCATTTCCACCATTTCCATTACATCATTCCATAACCATCTCCACCAATAAAACATTCGTACTCAAACCAACCTAGGATAGATTGGAGCCAACACCACCTCCTTGTGTTCGATACCCGCTTGCCACTTGACCGTGCGCTTGCGGTAAAACTACAATCGTTCTCCGGGTGTATATCCGGGGCCGACCAAGTTTTTGGCGCCGTTGCCGGGGTGGTGCTTCCCGTTGGGTGCCAATTTGTCACAATTAGGTTTATTAGACTACAGAAAAAAAAAGTTAACAAAAAGAATTTTTCACCCCGCCACCATTATTATCATTTCTATATTCTTTCGTGCCACTGATATTTTTCTTCAGGTATTTATCTTTGTTGATCTGGTGCAATGGATTATACTACGTGGACCACAGATTTTGATCAGAGTGCTCAGATGGGAGAATATTATTATGATCAGAGTGCTCAGATGGGAGAATACTTTTTTGAGGAAATGCACTGGCCCGAGCTTGATGAGAAACAAAGGATTCTTTTTGATGAGATGCATGCACACCAGATTGAAATACAAGCCAGGCTTGATAAGAGTAACCTTCAATTGGAATGGACGAAGAGGGTACTTAAAATGAATGAGCTCAAGCTTAAGGTTGCAGAGATTTCCAAAGATATCAGTTCTGCTTCTTCATTTTATGGGCAAGAAGCATCACCGGTCATATTACCAGAGCCAGAATGTGCCGTCATCGATCCCACATCCTACGATACAACTATTGCATATAAAGAATGGATGGACGAAGAGGTAGTGGAGGAAGCAAAAATTGAGTCATATACACATCCAGAGGAGGACGCATTTCAGAGATTATTGGGGGGCCTCTTGGAGTCAGTGAGGTTCACCGGTTCAGAGAGCATTACAGCAGGTGATGCATTTGAGCTACGATTTGCAGATTTTGTTATGAGCCGTGTTTCAGCTGCAGGAACAATTGAGGAGGACATCCATGATACATTCCCCTCCACATGAGGGGGATAGACTATATTTTCGGATTGCTTGCGGGCATTCCCCTCCACATGATACATCCCCACAAGTTGACATACCTGAGCAGCCATCATCACCATTCCAGAGAGAGCCTACATTGATAGTTGATGAGAAGGCAAATGAGCACACTATCGAGCCAGGGCATGCTTTTGATGAGGCCTTACACACAGAGTGAGAGCTTATCACCGAGGAGGTTGTACATAGGGACGAGGACACAGCCATTCAGGAGGATCCCGAGCACTATCCTCCACCATCAGAGCTCCCGCAGCCACCTCATCCTTCCACTGACGTGGAGGACTATCTCACAGAGCTTCCTGCTCCCACTCAGGGAGATATTTTTACCCACTCTATTTCTGAATCATGTATTCCATTTGATATTTATTTTGATTCAGATATTTTTGACACGTCATACCTTTTGCAGCACACATACGATAATGGACTGGAGGTATGCTTGGACGTGTCACAGTTTGACGAGACTATCGAAGAGGTCCACACCTATGATCCAGATTTACCTGAGCTGCTGAGAGAGGACACCACGGAGATAGCTATCAAAGCACAAGAGGATATTGAATTATTTCCAGGGAAGTATCGTCCACCACTATTTATTTCATATATTTCTATAGACGATCCTCTTTGGAATAATTTTATAATGAGGGTGATTTTTTTCCAACGAACTGATGCATCTTATTCTCTACAGGGTACATGTGGAGTCCTTGTAGGAATGCTGGAGGATGCATTGCTGGAGTTCGTTGGTGTTTGTAGACATACGTGTCTGACAGAGCCACGGAAGGAGCAGTTGAAGTAGTTGCCTGCACCGGCAAAGATATTGGATCCGCCTTTTGCTATAGGTGATATCAATCCAGTAGTGTAAAATTTTATGCTTTAAATAAACACGAATTCTCTCGACAGCGAGAGGACCGTATAGATTTGATTGAATAAAAATCACCTCATATGACGGTAACAAAAATTTTTACACCCCAAACCCATTATATATATTAATTGCCCTCTTTATATTTTGATGTGTCACATCCTTTTTGCTCACCACCCACCGAGCATTTCTTTAAAGTGAAACCTTACTTTCTTATTTGTTTGACTTGATCTCGCTTAGTGAAGCCGCGATATTTTTGATCGAGTCATTAGAATAGGATTGTTTGGTATAAGCTTGGGAGAAAGCGCTCTCATGCATCATTGCATGTGCATGTAGTTGCATTAGGATTTCATGTTATTCATTTCATCATTTTTCATTAACCTCCCTTATATCTATCGTTGTTCCTCATATTTTTCCTTTTATGATCACATTGAGGACAATGTGAAGTTTAAGCTAGGGGGAGTACATTTCCATGCCATCTAGTTGCGCTTTTACTTTATTTTTAGGGTTTTTTAGAATTTTTCAAAATTTTGCATCATCTTTTTGAATTTTCCATCTTATTTTCCTTTTATGTGTGTTCATGCATCATGTTGTGTGCTTGTTTTTCTTTTCTTTCTTCTCTTTTATTTTTTTATTTCTTTATTTTCCTTTCTCTCCTTCCGCTAGATGAGTTTTGTATGATGATATCTCTTATTGCTTTACCAACCATCACGATGCTTATTATTCCTTGCCATGCTACTTTGAGTATTCCATAGTCTTGCTATCCGTGTGCTTGCTTATATATTCTTTTGATGATTCCTCTATATGAATGCATGATATTAATTGAAGCTGAATGTATGTATTAGTGTTTCGTATGCTTTTGTTGGAAATGCACCAAGATTCATGCATCATTAGTATATCTGAAGCATCAGTTTTATTGTCTTATTCACCTTTTGTTGCATGCCTGATATGGTTGTAAACTTTACTGCATGACTTCACTATTTATTGAAATGATTGAGAATATCCATGCTTACAAATGAGTTTTAGTTGAAGTATTATTTTATTGAACCGTTCGTGCATATCTTAGAGTGAACCGAGTGCTACATTATTTCTTTCTCCACATATATCTTTTTATTCTCTATATGTCATTTGAGTTCATCTCCTAAAGCTACTTATAGCGCATCTATTTCCAAAAATCCCTACAAAAGAAAAAGGTTGCTCCAAAAGTCCAAAAAGCCAAAAAGGAGCCAAAAATAAAAAATACAAATCAAATTGCTCCTACAAAAATCCAAGAAGAAAAATGAGAAATAAAGTCCAAAATAAAAAAAGATATTTCACTATCTCATTATTGGAGCCACAAAATACTTGGGAAAAACCAAGGCAAAAATCCCATTTTCACTATCATATTCCTTTAGATGTGATGCCTCAAGCTAAGCTTGGTGGGGTGAATTCATTTGACCATATGAGTGAGTATGACATTAGAGTGGAGACATGCATGAATGGGAATATTCGATAATGCTTAGACTTTGCAAAATATATTAGATATGGAGATTTTTCATGATTTGAAATGAATATGTGAATGCCATGACTCTTATTCTACTCTCTATTGCATGCTTGGTGTGTATCTTATATGATTCATTTATAAATTTTGATTGAAAAGTGCATCGCCAACATTTGTATATTAAATTCTATGAAATGCGTGATGTGTATATGAATTGATTGTATGAAATTAGAGAGTCCCTCTTATTGTTCTCAAAAGCTTGCAAGTACCATGTCTAAGTAAGATTTGAAATCCTTATAGCATGTGATTCGTATTTTCCAAGTTATCGTGATGTATAGCTTATGGCTTGAGATCTGAGAGAATAATCTAGCAACCCCTTCCACCTCGTGTTCTTTCTTTTTCTTTCATTTCATTTCCTTTGTTTTCATCTCACGAGTTCGTCTCTTTACTTATCTTCCTCGAGGACGAGTAAGAGGTAAGCTTGGGGGATTTTGATCACTCCATATTTTACACCTTCTTTCTTCATGTTTGCATACCGTTTTGATCGCCCATATCGCGTTTTTCACGATTATTTGACAATATTGCGATGCTTTTCACTATTTCTTGTTTTTGTCGTATTTCAGGAAATTTGGAGCGATTCGAAACGATTTTGAGATCAAGTGGATCGCAAGCGCTAAGGAGTGTCACCCACGGCTCATTTGAGGGTCATTCAGCGATGGAAGATGGGTGGAAGAAGAAGGAACTTCGTGAGAGCGACGAGGAGGAAAAACGGAGAAGATTGGGCATTTACAGCATGCCACTCGGCCGAGTGGAGCACTCACTCGGACGAACAAGAAACCCTGCTCGACCGACCAGAACGGATACGTACACAGCAATAATTTCAGCGTATACTCGGCCAAACGAAGAAATCCCACGCAGCCGAATGTGAAATCTCACTCGTCCGAGTGGTACAGGGAAATTGTCCAGAGAAAGGCCGAAGTTATTGGAATTTTCAGAGATCCTTTCGAGACCTACTCGGCCGAGTAGAGAAGCCCACTCGACCGAGTGAAGAATCCCACTCGGCCGAGTGAAGCCGATGACACGAGCGTCCAGATTTTCAGACAGCCTTCTACTCTCTTGAAATCTGCTATCATTACAGAGGTCAAAGTATTTTTCTCATATTTTTTATGGATAATAGACTTCATGACGGTTCCAACGCCGCTAAGAACACGTCAATCGGAGGTCGGATGAAATCTGGGGAATTTCTGCAAGTCGATGCTGCAGTGCTGGAATTCGCATGTCAGTGTCACTCGGCCGAGTGAGATTCCCACTCTGCCGAGTGACCATTTTTTGCCAGTTTTAGACAGAGTGTTGTTTTCTGGAAATTTTGCAGGAATTCCCACTCGGCCGAGTGAGCTTTCCACTCGGCCGAGTCGCTGCCTGCCCAGAACTTAACTTACACGCAAACATGATTTCAGGCGCGGGTTTCGAAGGGGTTTTAGGGGCTATTTGCTAGGGTTTTTTGGTAGCTATATAAGGGGTTTGTAGCCATCATTAGAGGAGGTTCCCAAAATGTTTTATTAGTGATTATTTTAGAGGTTAGGCCGTGTCCTAGGCCCCCTCTTGGATCTAAAAGCTTGTATTTGGATTGAAGATCATCATCAAGGCTAAGTATTTTGTTCTTGTTATTTGAATCTTTGGTTTTCTATCTTTTTGTATGCAAGCAATGATTTTTATTGATTCTCATATTGTTATTGCTATGCTTAAGTAGATTTGTTGTTCTAGGGCATGGGGATGAACCCTATGGATCTAATTTCAGATTTGTGATGAATAAATTTCATAAATTGCTAGAATTGCTAGGAGGTTAGGTTGTGATCGATTTATTACGGATAGCTAGAGATTTCCATTGATTGGGGTTTGCAAGAGATTGGATTCTAATCGATGGGAAGGCCTAGATATTCGATTTAGGTTTATAATCGAGATTCTCTAGAATTGGTTTGCAAGAGATTGGACCAAAGCTAGGATTTTTATTATAAATCTATACCCATATTCGTTTGCAAGAGATTGGACGATACGAACTATCACAACCTAGATCGTAACTCGAGTTTGCACGAGAGTGGGCTCGAGGGGCGATTGAACGATGATGTCGATCCTAATGCTAGTGGCTTAGGCTAGGGTTTGCAAGAGATTGGGCCCTATCCTAGGTTGCTATAGACCGGCAATAGCGCGAGAGCGTGAGCTTGGTTCTCTATTCAGTTACGACTAGTTCACCCCAACACAAGCCTAGTAATATTGTGATTCACTATTTACAATGATGTATGACGATCCGTGGCGGGGATTTCCTAGCTCTAGACTCTTTTATTGTATTAAATTTGAATCGATACTTTATCTGACTTCTTTATCACCGAAACCGACATCCACCACCATTTCCATTACATCATTCCATAACCATCTCCACCAATAAAACATTCGTAGTCAAACCAACCTAGGATAGATTGGAGCCAACACCACCTCCTCGTGTTCGATACCCGCTTGCCACTTGACCGTGCACTTGCGATAAAACTACAATCGTTCTCCTGGTGTATATCCGGGGCTGACCAGTCAACTATCGATTTTCGCCTTTGAAACCGAAACTTCCGTGCCCCAGTGACTGCCATCAACAATATTTTCGGTTTCCCCAATCTTGAGGGCATCATCCTCCCCTATGAATTGCATGTCGACTTTGAGTCGACCTTTTTTGGAGACGCCTCACACTACACGATCATTATCCTAGTGGCAAGGCCTAGGCATCTGGTCGACGCCCCGGTAACGCACGCGCAACCGGGACAAGCGACTTGTAGTCTTACTGCAAGCGCACGGCGTAGTGGCGAGCGGGTATCAAACTCAGGAGGAACAATGACGGTGTCTCATTCTAATCACATAGCTATCGAAATGGTCAAGAATAATTTGGGGTAAAATTGTCACAATCATTCGTATATTTATAGAAATATCAATGGAATAAAGCGACTAGGGATAGGGAATCCCCGCTACGAACCATATCTCATCGTTGTGATTCGTAGGTTACGCCATTGCTAGACTTGAATTTTAGGTGAACTAGTCGCAACTGAATGTAGAACCAAGCTCACGCTCTCACGCTATTGCCGGTCTATAGCAAACCTAGGTTAGGGCTCAATCTCTTGCAAACCCTAACCTAAGCCGCTAGCGTGAAGAATGACATCATCGTTCAACCGTATCTCGAGCCCACTCTCGTGCAAGCTCGAGCTACGACCTAGGTTGAGATAGTTCCTACCAGTCCAATCTCTTGCAAACGGGTATGGGTATAGAATTACGATTGAAAACCCTAGCCTTGGTCCAATCTCTTGCAAACCAATTCTAGAAAAGTCCAATCGTAAATCTAAATCGAATTTCTAGGGCTTCTTATCAATTGGGACCCAATCTCTTGCAAATCCAAATCAATATGAATCCCTAGCTATCCGTAATTACTCAATCCCAACCTAACCCTAATCAATTCTAGCAAGGATTTCACCAACTCATCACAATTTAGAAATAGGGTTCATAGGGTTCATCCCCATGCCCTAAGACGATAAAACTACTCACTAATCATCATGCAATTCATAAGAAATTCAATAGAAAACTCAGCACAATTCATTGCAATAGAGAAATTATCAATAAAAATGGAGTTTTTGACAAGAAGAGAGACAAAACAATGAGAACCCAATAGAATCCAACAAAAATAACCTTTTAATCTCCAAGAGAAAATCCAAATCTATTGATCTAAAAAGCTCTCTAAAAAGGCTGCCAAAAGTATCAAAAAGTTCTTCTAAACTAGGGCAAAAACTGGGTTTAAATACCCCTCAAAATCGCCTAAAAAATCGTGACAAAAATGCCCCTGCGCAGCTCAAAAATCGCAGTTTACGCAGCAGGCGGGGCGGCTCACTCGGCCGAGTGACAAATGTCACTCGGCCGAGTGACAAACCCTGTACAATTACAGTAAGTTCGGGATTTTGGGGGTCTGTCTTCGGAAGGTGACTCGGCCGAGTGGCTTTACTCACTCGGCCGAGTGGCTTTTCTCGCTCGGCCGAGTGGAAGCTCTGAATCGCCTGTACATTTCCAGTAAGTCAGCCTTTTTTGATGTGGATTTTCCCATGCCACTCGGGCGAGGGGATTTCCATGCTCGGCCGAGTGGAATATCGTTACTCGGTCGAGTACACGCCTATTTCCTTCTGTTGGTGCATGTCCGGTCTGGTCGGCTGAGTGGTCTTCTTGCTCGGCCGAGTGGGTGGTTCACTAGGCCGAGTGAGATACTGCAGATGCCCAATCTTCATCTTTTCGCTTCCTCGTCGCTCCTACGAAGTTCCTTCTTCTCCCACTTGTCTTCCATCGTCGAATAGCCCTCAAAAGAGTATTGGGTGACACTCCGGAGTGGGTGCAAATCCTCTTGATCTCAAAATCACTCCGAATCGCTCCATATCTCCAGAAATACGACAAAAACATGAAATCGTGAAAAGCATCGCAATATTGTCGAATAATCGTGAAAAACACGATATAAGCGATCAAAGTGGCATGCAAACATGCAAAAAAAGAGTGTAAAATAAGGAGTGATCTAAATCCCCCAAGCTTACCTCTTACTCGTCCTCGAGGAAGATGATTAAAAAGCGAGCCCGACGGGCAAAATAATGGAAAAGAAGGAAAATAAAAAAAATAGAATAGAAAGCGAAGAAGAGAGGCGCTAGCTCATTTATCTCAGGACGTGGGTTTTGCTTACTCATATAGCATGCATCGAATATAAAACACACGTCACAGACTTTTATTTCGATATCATAGTATAATGATGCATTCGAAATAGAAAACCCCAAAATATCAAAATAGCATGAAACATGGAATCATTCTAGGATTAGCATCGTCTGAAGCATCTAAATCGGTATGCATAACCATAGATCACACACTTTTCAATTGAATGCTTTCTATAAGAAGTATAAGAGATATCACACGGTATGGAATAGTGAAAATAGAAAAATATGGTTTTCATGAAATGAATGCTAAGTGTCAATTTTCTCGATTTCGTGAAACTTTAGCAATCTCACCGAGTATAGAATATTACTTAGCCTAGGTTGTCATGCACCGTCAAGTGGTCACTCTCTCACACATCATTGGATCCTCTCCCCCAAGCTTATCCATAAGCGTGGTGGCATAAACAAATCAATATCTACATTCCCCATTTCTTTCGAAGCTCCAAAAAGTAGCGAAAATAAAAACTAAAAAGAGGGGAGAAAGAGAGAAATAGTATGAGATGGGATCGTTATGAACTTCTTTTCTCTTTTCGTTTCTTTTTCTCATTTTTTTTTCTCTTTTTCTCTTTTTTTTTCAATAAACATATATACATAGGTGATCTCAAATCAAAAGAGAGAAGGATATACAAGTGTGTGTCTATATATATATATATATATATATATATATATCAGCTAAATGTTCCTGAGAACGCTCTCAGGTATTATATCTGCGCACAAATCAATAACAGCCGTTCGATTGGATCCAACGCGTGGGAACGAAATCGCAAAGTTGGGCTTATTTACGACGAAAACCAAACGATTTCCGCGGCTTTGGAAAATGCGCATTAATTGCGGGTCATTCCATCAGCTTCATTATGTTTCATTCTGATCTTCGCAGGCCTCTCCCTCCATCATCCTCCTCTCTCCTCCATCAACTGCTCTCTTCCCCTCTCTCCTCCATCTCCTCACCCTAAACTTCTTCAATCACGCGAGAATAGCACAGATCATAGCAGCCCTCTCTCCTTCATCATCCTCTCTCTTCCCCTCTCTCCTCCATCATCCTCGCGGCAACCCTAAACAACGATGCCTCTCCTCCATCAACGACGAGATTGAGCTGCACTTTCAGCGACGGATCACATCGACGCCTCTCCTCCATCAACGACGAGAGTGGGCTGCGATTCCAGAGGCGGATCACATCGACGCCTCTCCTCCATCAAAGACGATATTCAACTGCACTTCTAGCGGCGGATCCAACCTTAAGACTTTGCTCTCCTGTTGATTCATCAATTTTTGGTAAAAATACGACCTTGGAGTTGTTAGTCCTTATTAGGTTCTTCTCAGTTGTTGGTTATGATGAATTTCTACTTGATTATTTTTTATTTATTCTTGGTTAAGCAGGATTGCTTCTGCAACTAACCCATTCGGTGCAAAATAACGAAGTTGGCACCATCAACCTACCGATATTGCTTATCAAAGATTGAAAGTGACCATGGGATAAAAAGTTAGGAGGAATATATGATTAACCAGGTTCAGATGCAGTTTAAATTTCAGGTTTAAGTTGGTCAAGTGAAGGATCAACTAAAAGATGCATTTTGCAAAGGACTGACTTATCAAAAGGTATAACATTGGGTATGACTTCAGTCTCGATATATATGTTGACTTTGAAAAATTAGAAGATCCCAGTCAGAATGCAGGAGTAGAAGTATAAACTGGTCTAGAAAGGTTGTCATATAAACTCTGAGCTTAGTTTAACTCTATTTGACCAAGAAGAGCACATATGCATTTAACCAGGTCACCTGATAAGTGAAGTTTCCTGACTTTGGTAGCATGTTGTAGGACAGAATTCTACCTATAATTTTGGCGTGGGTGTAGGTTTTCTTTGAAGGTATTCCGACATCAATCATGTCTCCTAATAAGCATTTTTGAAAGGATTTCTGGTTTATCCATTTCAAGTTCAGTAATGACTAGTCCATGATTAGGAATGCATAGTATGCTACCTATTTGTTTAGATGCTAATTTTATTTCAATATTCTTTACCAAGCTAACTATATGATGATCTTTTGACTTTCAAAGTTGGTGTAAAAGAGGTTCACTTACCTAGGATAGCAAGGTTGAGAATTTTCAGAACTAAAAATATCATGCAAATTATTATTATTGAAAATTTAAGATATGCCAAACATTAAGTAACCTTCAAATTTTACAAACCTCTCACATACGTTTAATTTACTATTCCTAAAGAATTTCCTTCTTAATTATCGATTATAGATTCAACCTCAATCTGGGTTATTCTGGGTTCTATTTGTGTTTATATTCGTAAGTTTATAAATGATGATCTTATTCATGCAAATCTGGGTTATTCGATTCAACCTCAACCTTAATGATGATCTTATTGATTAATGCAACTTTATTACGCTTCTATAGTAGAAAATGGACGAGAGTGCACCCGTTGTACAGGCTGAGCAGATTCTAAATCAATCAAATGAAGCTGAAATGGAAAATCAAAGTGTCACTGAAATTGAAGAAGGCATACCACATATTGGTATGCAATTTCCAACATCAGAAGAAGCTTGGGATTTTTATAATGTATATGCAGGAAAAAAGGGCTTTTCTATTCGTAAGTCAACTACTGTGAAAGGAAAAGATGGTAGTACCATGAAGAGGATTTATGTTTGCAACAAAGAAGGATATAAAAGCTATAATGATAAGAGGGAGCTCGGGAGGGAAATCAAGCGGTGGAAAAATGAGCGAGAAGGTTGTATGGCTCGAATGTATGTTTGTAGAAGCTCTAATGGAGTATGGGTCATCAAAAACGTTGATGACAACCATAATCATGAGATGCTAAGAACCCCTTCAAAGATCCAATTATTAAGGTCACATAATAAATCGTATCTGGATGTAACTTGTAAGAGCTTAGTTAATCAGTTTAGTGGTTATGGTGTTGGACCTTCGAAGATTGCAAGGATACTAAATGCCACGAGTAGTAGTAATGTAAATATTACTTCACAGCAATGTATAGATCATTTGAGGGCTAACAGGAAGAACAACATTGGGCATGAGTGCATGAGTGTACTTAAAAAGTTTCTTACAAGGCAAGCTACAGACTATCAGTTTTATTATGCTATTGAGTATGATGATGACAATGTCTGTAGAAGTATATTTTGGGCCGATGGACGGGCTAGGACATCATATCTCCAGTTTTGAGATGTTGTTGTGTTTGATGTCACATATAAGACAAATAGTTTCATGTTGCCCTTTGCACCTTTTACTGGAGTAAATCATCATAGGCAGTCCACTTTATTCGGATGTGCTCTCCTTGCTGATGAGAAGGAAGAAACATTTGTATGGTTATTTGAAAATTGGTTAACTTGTATGTCGGATAAAGCACCAGCAGCTATCATCACCAATCAAGACCCAGCAATATGCAACGCAATCAAAAGAGTTTTTCCAAATACACATCACAGGTATTGCATATGGCACATCAGCCTTCATGAAAATGAGCATCTAAGGTCTTTGCGTGCTTCTTATAACCCCGAATTTGATGAAGACTATACAAGATGGGCTAAAAAAGTCAAACTGTTGAAGAATCAGAGAGTTGCTGGGTGATCTTGAAGGAAAAGTTGTAGGAATATGATGCCCTCAAGTCCATTTATTCCTGTGTGAATAGCACAAACATCTTGTTCGAAATAACAGTAAGCTGTTTGGTAATAATTTATCTAAGTTATTTTGTAATGTAGTCAACATTAGATATCAACTTAGGTAAAGTCCTGAGACTTTATGCAAGGTCAAACGGGTATCGAGATGAGTATCTCGATCATGGAGAAACGTTTGACCGTCTGTAGCATAAGTCTAAAATGGTTCGTGGTCGTAGATGTTCCGAGACAAGGATATCGAAACATCGGATAGACCATTGTGTCTTAGTCTTCACCGTTTAGTGGTGGCGATGATCTCATGATCGCTTGACTTGGCGAAGTCGAAGACGAGACACAGGTGCTCATTAGAATGAGTTCACTGAATGATCCACTAGAGTTATCATATGGTTATATTGACCAATCTGTCAGTGATAACTCTGAGTGATGATAGGATAGTTGGTCTTTTGACTTGAGGTCATTTTGACAAACCTGTGTGTGAACGGTGCCACTTATATCAACTGACCTAGCTTCGAGGCAATGCCTGTCGAAAGGTCTTTTGATTGGGTGTCACTTGAAACGTACGAGTCGAGTAATGACCAAGAGAGGATTCGTCTCTCCCGGTCAATGAGAGTTAGTGTCGTAGAGTTAGTTCGGTCTTTAGTAAAAACTTTGCGCAGAGTATATTGGAAGAAGTCCAACATTAGTTGACTAAAGATTGATCGAAACTAACCGGAGTCAAGTTATTGGGGTTGACAGTTTAACCGTACCCCAGACTTGATCTACACGACATATTTAAGACGAAGAGACTATAACTGCGGAACTCATCACGGAAACAGTCAGGTGGTCCCGACAATACTCATGTCAATGAGTTAACCACATAATGATGATTCCTGAAGCAGGGACGGCAACCACTGCTCGTGGTCACTGCCGTATAGGGCTTCGAGCCCAACCTGTTGTAAGGGTCAGGCTGTAGGGTCTCACACAGAGTGCAACGCTTCGTCTAGTAATAGGTAGAAATTAGTTAGGGAGAATAATTGCATTTTTTGATGCAAGGGATGGAATAATTGCATTTGATGCAATATGGTAATTTAAGCCTAGATAGGGACTATTTTGCATTTGATGCAAAAGCGATTAAATGTGTATTAAATTGTTTAATACAATATTTAATAATATAAACTCAAGGAAAAGTTCACGGGTAAGACGGGAATGTCCCGGTCTAGACCCAGGTTCGAACGGCGTCCAAATCGGACGCCAAACATAAAAGTTATGGCCAAAACAATGTAAACCCCAAAGTCCATCAGCCCAAAGGGGCTGATTAATTCAACCCAGGCCCAAGAAGAAACAAGGGGGGCCCGCTGACGCGTACGTCAGCCTGCTGACGCAGGCTGACGCTCGCGTCAGCGGGCCCGCCCGCGTCAGCGGGCCCGCCCGCGTCAGCGGGCCCTCCCGCTGACGCGGGCGCCCGCCAGGCGCGGGCGCCCGCGCCCAGGCAATGCTGCGCGCGTGCAGATCAAGGTTGTGGGACCCCTGGTAGGGCCCACACGCCTAGGGTTGCGAACCCTAGGCAGAATTATCTTGACGGCTGCAGTTTTGCGAAAATTGGCTTTGGGCTGATCTTTGGACACTCAATTGGAGGGTCAAACGAACTCCGATTGACGAACGGTTTTTTCGTATGCGTTCACCGTTGAACGCTCGTCGTATTGATAGGTTGTATCAATCTTGAAGCTCAACGGTGAGTGAGTTAAAATTCACGGAAGTTTGCACTTTGTGAAGTGCAAACTAACTTGATTTTAACTAACCCAAATAATTAGTCCCACATCGGATTTTGAGAAAAGGGGAGAGTCCGCCGCCTATATAAATAGGGGTCTCCCCCCTTTCTCAAAACTCGTCCCAAGCTCTAGATCTGAGCGGCTCTCGTAAATGTTGGAGCACGCTCGGATCTAAGCTTAAATTAATATTTCTATTCTCCCTAAATTTCTGCCTTACTCCTGCGGGCTCTAGCAAAGCCACAAAGGAGTTCAAAATCTGGATCCGAAATCTAGGCGGAGGTTTCACTCGCGTGAAACTTTTTTCGGCGCGTGGTTGGCTCGGCGGCATGGGGATTGATCGCCTCGGGATGCGGAGCGGTTCGAGGAGCGGTTCGGGGAGCGGTTCGGGGAGCGGCTCGGCGTGGGACGGGAGCAGCTCGGAAGACGGCGCGGAACATCTCGCCTGCTCCAGGGCTGAGATTTCGGGTATGTGGTTAAAGTATTTTATTAGCATTAGTTTAGTATAATCGCAGTAGGCTAGATCCTTCTTGGGATGGTCAGATCCATCCCAAGTCGGCATAGATCTTGGCATAGGGTCTTGGACCTTAGGGCTAAGTTAAAAATAGTTTTAACTGCATGTTAATTAGTTAACATAGTTTTTCTTCTTCTGCTATTGTTTTTGTGTCTATGTTCCGTCTGACTTAGGACGGGACTAGAGTTTTTGTGTCCTAAGGGACCACGAATTTCCCTACAGTGGTATCAGAGCCTAGGTTTGCGTAGTCGATCTAGGTACTGCGGTTTCATTAAACTTGTTAATGCTTTTAAGTACTTTTAAATTTTTTAAAGTTATTAGATAATTTTAAAAATGTTTTTTTAAAATTTCAAAATTCTATGTGATAAATTTTTTGAACATGAAATTTTTTAAAAATGACGTTTTAAAATTTATGTAATAATTTTACATCTTTAAAAGTTTAAAATTATTTTGGATGCCTTAAATTTTTTATATGATAAATTTTTTAAGCATGGAAATTTTAAAATGATGTTTTTAAATTTATGTGATAAATTTTAAAATTGATTTTAAGGCTTTAAATTTATGCGATAAGTTTAAAATGTTTGAAATGTTTAAAAATTGTATATGATAAATTTTTGAACATGAAATTTTTTTAAAAAGTAATGTTTTACATTAATAAGATATTTTTAAAACTGATTTTAAAAATCTAAAATTGTTTATGCGATAAACTTAGTATATTTAAATGTTAAATAGTTGTGCACTATCTTTATGCGATAAATTAGTGTAGCTTTATTTTAATGGCTTGTTAATCTTGTCCCTTATTTGATAACACAAGACAACCCTTTAGGTTAGCCATTAAAAATGATTAAAATTTATTACTTGAATTTTAATGACATGCTATATTTTAATAAAACATTAACAACAATATAAGACCTAATTCCTGATTAGGGTAGTCCTTTAACTGAATTTTCAATTCTAATTGTTATAATTAATTTTCATTAAAGGACTTCGCTTTTAGCGTTGTTAATAATTTATTAAAATCCTAATAACGATTAGGATAGCACGTGAACCTTATAGTTGATAAGGACTTAATAAAAGTTATTAAACAAATCATATAATTTTGAATTTAAGGATTCAACTAGTTGATAGGATTAATTAGTTGTTAATAAAAGCTGTTTAGTCTATGGCATACATACAAAAATGACAAGCTTCATTCAATGGACCATGATCCAGTCAATGTGCTTTGCTAAGAGTTCTGGATCACCCTTTAAGGGATAGTGATCCTGGCTTAGTCAATTCCCTGGCTGAGTTCCGCTGGACCGCAATGTCGCGAATCATGATTGTATGACACCCTGGACTATATCTAAGTCAAATACGTTAATGATCTTTTTCAAGATTAGCCGTTGCCCTCCTTGTTTTAGGGGTTAGCAACTGTAGGGCCCATGTTACAGTTGTTGAGATACACTCAAGCTGTGACATGGCAACCTTATAGAAACCAACTTCTTAAATACATAAGATGACATCTTGACATGACCCAAACCGACGTTGTCGTGGATACACCGAGCGGCGGCGCAAGTTTAGTCAAGGATGTAGTCTGCCTAGATGTAGTCTAAGACCTGACCCAAACCAACGTGTCGTGCATACACCGAGCTGAGGGGCAAGTCAAGCTAGACATGAAAACAAGGGTCCGACTAGACTAGACATTATGATTTGGATGAGCACACTCATGATCACGAATGGCTAGGGGCAAAAACAGATTAAGAGAGTCATATCCGATATGATCGATGAAGAGTCATCTTCCGATCGCAGAGTCAATCAACTTGTTGAGCTACACTCAAGGTTGTTTAGACTCAAGGTGATTGGAACTCTTACCCATTAATTTTAATTCGATTAAATCGTTCGTTATTAAGCTTTAAAACGTTCGTAAAATTAGTGGGAGGATATAGATAGATAAACGCCAATCTACCTATATTTAATATTGAACATATGCTAAAACTAGGGCAAGACTATGTTTACCGTAGGAATTAAAATATAATATTTTAATAAGTTAATTGGTCAAAAAGTTGATTAATTGAATGTCAAGTTAAATACTAATTGATAGAATTAAAACTATATTCTCGTTGACATTAAATGACCTTCTAAAGAACAGACTTAAGAAATATGATTTGATTAAGTTCTGGGTCCAATAAATAAATTAAAGCTACATGTCACTCGTCTCTATATGAGGCAGCTTGAACATATAGGACATTCAAAGTATGTTTCTCCCTACAACTTGTCGAGCTACCCTCAAGGTTGTATGGACAAACAATTTTGATCCGCAAAGTTCGAAAATTCGATCAAACCGTTTGAGTCGAATACGAGTGCATGATCGATGCACGACTATGTATCCCAACCGGATCTTGAGACAAGCAACTTCTTGAGCTACACTCAAGATTGCAAAGCTCAAGCGTTTGGATACATAAGTTGCTTGCATAGCCATTTATTTATGTTGATATCTAAATGTGATTTAGAAAAGGTAGAAGGCACTTCGGAAAGTCAATTGAGAAAGTTAGTTTAATTTATCATTAGCAGAGGCATACGTAGGAGGAAATGAAAATGTGACATATTTTGATGTCACGATTTCAGAATAAATTGTTATACAAAAGACGTTTAACACATTTTGACGAATGTCGTCACATTGCTTCTGAAGTAATGCTTTGTGTTAAGTAATTTATAAATAACTATATATATATTAAATGTTAATATATAAATACACAAGATAGTAGCAAACTTATATGGTAAAATTAGACTAGGCCGTATCAAGAGATTAAGCTTCACAAGTCACATAAAGAGGGGTCTGACCTCTCGTATTATGAAGTCTACGGGCACTTGTGAGTCTTAGCCTCTTAGATACAATGGCCGAAACCCATCTGTGAGACAGTGGGAGAATGAGTTGTCGAACTCAGTCTAGTACATACTGATGTACCCGAGTCTGGATTAACCAAAATAAGTTATTCGTATATTTTATTAAAACACGTGTTCTTGATGAAACACAAGTCTGATAAAATAAAGAACGAAATGACGAAAGTATTTAAACTGATTCGATTAGATCGAATGGTCAAATACTTAGCTAAATAAAATCATGTGTAATTAAAAGAAAATGTGATTTCCTCTCAGATCAAGTCTGTTAACACATCGGTGTGTTAAAAGGTATGAATCACACTTAGTTAGATTTAGTGTGATCCATTGTAAGTGACTCTTAGTTAAGTCCTCCCTCTGGGTTAAGTCCCAGATAGTAATGCCTAGGTTTTGATAAAGTTCTATGAGAACATTATCAATAAGATATTCATTAAATCAATCACGAGGAAGTTGTATATTTACTCGAATTTCGTGAGACGAAAAGTCGAGTTAAGACATCATAACTGATGATGACTTAGTCAACTTCCAGGATGAAATTCGAAGTAGTAACTCCGATTTAAAACTTGATGCAATCAGAATAGGTCCGTGTGCGTAAATAAATTTGAGAATTTAGTTTACGTACCCAAGGAAAATGTTTCCTCACTCTCTGCAAGTAAATCTTTAAAGTTGAAAGGTTGGTGCAGAAAGAAAATAGTGAAGTACAATCATGTTGGTCGAGAACGGTTTTTCATCCTAATTCCTATAAAACGGATTATGATGAAACCGGTTTCGCCAACAGATGTGTACAGATCTACTCGGACCAAAGCCGATGTAAAACGCTTAAGTTGACCATGAAAATTGGAGCATTCACTTATAAGTTCGTTTTTCTAAATATGATTTAGACATACTGACTTATATGAATTAGCCAGATAGTTTTCAAGGTCAGTGGGAGCATATAAATTACATGCGAATCATCAAAGGGATGGAACATACATTTTGACAAAGTAATCAAAAGGTTTGATACTTTATCAAGAATAGATATGAGTCATTTAAAATGACCATTAACAAATTTAAATGATTATCGTAAGGTACGATAAACTGGATAAGATCCAAGTAAAATAAAATATTATGGATTCCGACAGACCAAATGAATTATTTGAATGAGATTCAAATGGTTGGTCTGACACGAACATAGAAACCCCTTAAGTCTATAGAGTAGACGGTTTTTAGCAGATCCACTCACGAAGGCTCTACCACATGAAGTCGGGAAAACTTATGTGTAAAAACGGTATAAGATACCGAGATAAATGGGCCTGAGTGCAAGTGGGAGATGTAGGAATATGATGCCATCAAGGCCATTTATTCCTGTGTGAATAGCACAAACATCTTGTTCGAAATATCAGTAAGCTGTTTGGTAATAATTTATCTAAGTTATATTGTAATGTAGTCAACATTAGATATCAACTTAGGTAAAGTCCTGAGACTTTATGCAAGGTCAAACGGGTATCGAGATGAGTATCTCGATCATGGAGAAACGTTTGACCGTCTGTAGCATAAGTCTAAAATGGTTCGTGGTCGTAGATGTTCCGAGACAAGGATATCGAAACATCGGATAGACCATTGTGTCTTAGTCTTCACCGTTTAGCGGTGTCGATGATCTCATGATCGCTTGACTTGGCGAAGTCGAAGACGAGACACAGGTGCTCATTAGAATGAGTTCACTGAACGATCCACTAGAGTTATCATATGGTTATATTGACCAATCTGTCAGTGATAACTCTGAGTGATGATAGGATAGTTGGTCTTTTGACTTGAGGTCATTTTGACAAACCTGTGTGTAAACAGTGCCACTTATATCAACTGACCTAGCTTCGAGGCAATGCCTGTCGAAAGGTCTTTTGATTGGGTGTCACTTGAAATGTACGAGGCGAGTAATGACCAAGAGAGGATTCGTCTCTCCCGGTCAATGGGAGTTAGTGTCGTAGAGTTAGTTCGGTCTTTAGTAAAAACTCTGCGCAGAGTATATTGGAAGAAGTCCAACATTAGTTGACTAAAGATTGATCGAAACTAACCGGAGTCAAGTTTTGGGGTTGACAGTTTAACCGTACCCCAGACTTGATCTACACGACATATTTAAGACGAAGAGACTATAACTGCGGAACTCATCACGGAAACAGTCAGGTGGTCCCGACAATACTCATGTCAATGAGTTAACCACATAATGATGATTCCTGAAGCAGGGACGGCAACCACTGCTCGTGGTCACTGCCGTATAGGGCTTCGAGCCCAACCTGTTGTAAGGGTCAGGCTGTAGGGTCCCACACAGAGTGCAACGCTTCGTCTAGTAATAGGTAGAAATTAGTTAGGGAGAATAATTGCATTTTTTGATGCAAGGGATGGAATAATTGCATTTGATGCAATATGGTAATTTAAGCCTAGATAGGGACTATTTTGCATTTGATGCAAAAGAGATTAAATGTGTATTAAATTGTTTAATACAATATTTAATAATATAAACGCAAGGAAAAGTTCACGGGTAAGACGGGAATGTCCCGGTCTAGACCCAGGTTCGAACGGCGTCCAAATCGGACGCCAAACATAAAAGTTATGGCCAAAACAATGTAAACCCCAAAGTCCATCAGCCCAAAGGGGCTGATTAAATCAACCCAGGCCCAAGAAGAAACAAGGGGGGCCCGCTGACGCGTACGTCAGCCTGTTGACGTAGGCTGACGCTCGCGTCAGCGGGCCCGCCCGCGTCAGCGGGCCCGCCCACTGACGCGGGCGCCCGCCAGGCGCGGGCGCCCGCGCCCAGACAGGCGCGTGCAGCGCATGCGCCTCGTGGCGCGTGCGCCGCACGCGCCCAGGCAATGCTGCGCGCGTGCAGATCAAGGTTGTGGGGCCCCTGGTAGGCCCCACACGCCTAGGGTTGCGAACCCTAGGCAGAATTATCTTGACGGCTGCAGTTTTGCGAAAATTGGCTTTGGGCTGATCTTTGGACACTCAATTGGAGGGTCAAACGAACTCCGATTGACGAACGGTTTTTTCCTATGCGTTCACCGTTGAACGCTCGTCGTATTGATAGGTTGTATCAATCTTGAAGCTCAACGGTGAGTGAGTTAAAATTCACGGAAGTTTGCACTTTGTGAAGTGCAAACTAACTTGATTTTAACTAACCCAAATAATTAGTCCCACGTCGGATTTTGAGAAAAGGGGAGAGTCCGCCGCCTATATAAATAGGGGTCTCCCCCCTTTCTCAAAACTCGTCCCAAGCTCTAGATCTGAGCGGCTCTCGTAAATGTTGGAGCACGCTCGGATCTAAGCTTAAATTAATATTTCTCTTCTCCCTAAATTTCTGCCTTACTCCTGCGGGCTCTAGCAAAGCCACAAAGGAGTTCGAAATCTGGATCCGAAATCTAGGCGGAGGTTTCACTCGCGTGAAACTTTCTTCGGCGCGTGGTTGGCTCGGCGGCACGGGGATTGATCGCCTCGGGATGCGGAGCTGTTCGAGGAGCGGTTCGGGGAGCGGTTCAAGGAGCGGCTCGGCGTGGGACGGGAGCAGCTCGGAAGACGGCGCGGAACATCTGGCCTGCTCCAGGGCTGAGATTCCAGGTATGTGGTTAAAGTATTTTATTAGCATTAGTTTAGTTTAATCGCAGTAGGCTAGATCCTTCTTGGGATGGTCAGATCCATCCCAAGTCGGCATAGATCTTGGCATAGGGTCTTGGACCTTAGGGATAAGTTAAAAATAGTTTTAACTGCATGTTAATTAGTTAACATAGTTTTTCTTCTTCTGCTATTGTTTTTGTGTCTATGTTCCGTCTGACTTAGGACGGGACTAGAGTTTTTGTGCCCTAAGGGACCGCGAATTTCCCTACATTGGTATCAGAGCCTAGGTTTGCGTAGTCGATCTAGGTACTGCGATTTCATTAAACTTGTTAATGCTTTTAAGCTACTTTTAAATTTTTTAAAGTTATTAGATAATTTTAAAAATGTTTTTTTAAAATTTCAAAATTCTCTGTGATAAATTTTTTGAACATGAAAATTTTTAAAAATGACGTTTTAAAATTTATGTAATAATTTTACATCTTTAAAAGTTTAAAATTATTTTGGATGCCTTAAATTTTTTATATGATAAATTTTTTAAGCATGAAAATTTTAAAATGATGTTTTTAAATTTATGTGATAAATTTTAAAATTGATTTTAAGGCTTTAAATTTATGCGATATGTTTAAAATGGTTAAAATGTTTAAAAATTGTATATGATAAATTTTTGAACATGAAATTTTTTTAAAAAGTAATGTTTTAAATTAATAAGATATTTTTAAAACTGATTTTAAAAATCTAAAATTGTTTATGCGATAAACTTAGTATATTTAAATGTTAAATAGTTGTGCACTATCTTTATGCGATAAATTAGTGTAGCTTTATTTTAATGGCATGTTAATCTTGTCCCTTATTTGATAACACAAGACAACCCTTTAGGTTAGCCATTAAAAATGATTAAAATTTATTACTTGAATTTTAATGACATGCTATATTTTAATAAAACATTAACAACAATATAAGACCTAATTCCTGATTAGGGTAGTCCTTTAACTGAATTTTCAATTCTAATTGTTATAATTAATTTTCATTAAAGGACTTCGCTTTTAGCGTTGTTAATAATTTATTAAAATCCTAATAACGATTAGGATAGCACGTGAACCTTATAGTTGATAAGGACTTAATAAAAGTTATTAAACAAATCCTATAATTTTGAATTTAAGGATTCAACTAGTTGATAGGATTAATTAGTTGTTAATAAAAGCTGTTTAGTCTATGGCATACATACAAAAATGACAAGCTTCATTCAATGGACCATGATCCAGTCAATGTGCTTGGCTAAGAGTTCTGGATCACCCTTTAAGGGATAGTGATCCTGGCTTAGTCAATTCCCTGGCTGAGTTCCGCTGGACCGCAATGTCGCGAATCATGATTGTATGACACCCTGGACTATATCTAAGTCAAATACGTTAATGATCTTTTTCAAGATTAGCCGTTGCCCTCCTTGTTTTAGGGGTTAGCAACTGTAGGGCCCGTGTTACAGTTGTTGAGATACACTCAAGCTGTGACATGGCAACCTTGTAGAAACCAACTTCTTAAATACATAAGATGACATCTTGACTTGACCCAAACCGACGTTGTCGTGGATACACCGAGCGGCGGCACAAGTTTAGTCAAGGATGTAGTCTGCCTAGATGTAGTCTAAGACCTGACCCAAACCAACGTGTCGTGCATACACCGAGCTGAGGGGCAAGTCAGGCTAGACATGAAAACAAGGGTCCGACTAGACTAGACATTATGATTTGGATGAGCACACTCATGATCACGAATGGCTAGGGGCAAAAACAGATTAAGAGAGTCATATCCGATATGATCGATGAAGAGTCATCTTCCGATCGCAGAGTCAATCAACTTGTTGAGCTACACTCAAGGTTGTTTAGACTCAAGGTGATTGGAACTCTTACCCATTAATTTTAATTCGATTAAATCGTTCGTTATTAAGCTTTAAAACGTTCGTAAAATTAGTGGGAGGATATAGATAGATAAAAGCCAATCTACCTATATTTAATATTGAACATATGCTAAAACTAGGGCAAGACTATGTTTACCGTAGGAATTAAAATATAATATTTTAATAAGTTAATTGGTCAAAAAGTTGATTAATTGAATGTCAAGTTAAATACTAATTGATAGAATTAAAACTATATTCTCGTTGACATTAAATGACCTTCTAAAGAACAGACTTAAGAAATATGATTTGATTAAGTTCTGGGTCCAATAAATAAATTAAAGCTACATGTCACTCGTCTCTATATGAGGCAGCTTGAACATATAGGACATTCAAAGTATGTTTCTCCCTACAACTTGTCGAGCTACCCTCAAGGTTGTATGGACAAACAATTTTGATCCGCAAAGTTCGAAAATTCGATCAAACCGTTTGAGTCGAATACGAGTGCATGAGCGATGCAAGACTATGTATCCCAACCGGATCTTGAGACAATCAACTTCTTGAGCTACACTCAAGATTGCAAAGCTCAAGCGTTTGGATACATAAGTTGCTTGCATAGCCATTTATTTATGTTGATATCTAAATGTGATTTAGAAAAGGTAGAAGGCACTTCGGAAAGTCAATTGAGAAAGTTAGTTTAATTTATCATTAGTAGAGGCATACGTAGGAGGAAATGAAAATGTGACATATTTTGATGTCACGATTTCAGAATAAATTGTTATACAAAAGACGTTTAACACATTTTGACGAATGTCGTCACATTGCTTCTGAAGTAATGCTTTTTGTTAAGTAATTTATAAATAACTATATATATATTAAATGTTAATATATAAATACACAAGATAGTAGCAAACTTATATGGTAAAATTAGACTAGGCCGTATCAAGAGATTAAGCTTCACAAGTCACATAAAAAGGGGTCTGACCTCTCGTATTATGAAGTCTACGGGCACTTGTGAGTCTTAGCCTCTTAGATACAATGGCCGAAACCCATCTATGAGACAGTAGGAGAATGAGTTGTCGAACTCAGTCTAGTACATACTGATGTACCCGAGTCTGGATTAACCAAAATAAGTTATTCATATATTTTATTAAAACACGTGTTCTTGATGAAACACAAGTCTGCTAAAATAAAGAACGAAATGACGAAAGCATTTAAACTGATTCGATTAGATCGAATGGTCAAATACTTAGCTAAATAAAATCATGTGTAATTAAAAGAAAATGTGATTTCCTCTCAGATCAAGTCTGTTAACACATCGGTGTCTTAAAAGGTATGAATCACACTTAGTTAGATTTAGTGTGATCCATTGTAAGTGACTCTGAGTTAAGTCCTCCCTCTGGGTTAAGTCCCAGATAGTAATGCCTAGGTTTTGATAAAGTTCTATGAGAACATTATCAATAAGATATTCATTAAATCAATCACGATGAAGTTGTATATTTACTCGAATTTCGTGAGACGAAAAGTCGAGTTAAGACATCATAACTGATGATGACTTAGTCAACTTCCAGGATGAAATTCAAAGTAGTAACTCCGATTTAAAACTTGATGCAATCAGAATAGGTCCGTGTGCGTAAATAAATTTGAGAATTTAGTTTACGTATCCAAGGAAAATGTTTCCTCACTCTCTGCAAGTAAATCTTTAAAGTTGAAAGGTTGGTGCAGAAAGAAAATAGTGAAGTACAATCATGTTGGTCGAGAACGGTTTTTCATCCTAATTCCTATAAAACGGATTATGATGGAACCGGTTTCGCCAACAGATGTGTACAGATCTACTCGGACCAAAGCCGATGTAAAACGCTTAAGTTGACCATGAAAATTGGAGCATTCACTTATAAGTTCGTTTTTCTAAATATGATTTAGACATACTGACTTATATGAATTAGCCAGATAGTTTTCAAGGTCAGTGGGAGCGTATAAATTACATGCGAATCATCAAAGGGATGGAACATACATTTTGACAAAGTAATCAAATGGTTTGATACTTTATCAAGAATAGATATGAGTCATTTAAAATGACCATTAACAAATTTAAATGATTATCGTAAGGTACGATAAACTGGATAAGATCCAAGTAAAATAAAATATTATGGATTCTGACAGACCAAATGAATTATTTGAATGAGATTCAAATGGTTGGTCTGACAAGAACATAGAAACCCCTTAAGTCTATAGAGTAGACGGTTTTTAGCAGATCCACTCACGAAGGCTCTACCACATGAAGTCGGGAAAACTTATGTGTAAAAACGGTATAAGATACCGAGATAAATGGGCCTGAGTGCAAGTGGGAGATGTAGGAATATGATGCCATCAAGGCCATTTATTCCTGTGTGAATAGCACAAACATCTTGTTCGAAATATCAGTAAGCTGTTTGGTAATAATTTATCTAAGTTATATTGTAATGTAGTCAACATTAGATATCAACTTAGGTAAAGTCCTGAGACTTTATGCAAGGTCAAACGGGTATCGAGATGAGTATCTCGATCATGGAGAAACGTTTGACCGTCTGTAGCATAAGTCTAAAATGGTTCGTGGTTGTAGATGTTCCGAGACAAGGATATCGAAACATCGGATAGACCATTGTGTCTTAGTCTTCACCGTTTAGCGGTGGCGATGATCTCATGATCGCTTGACTTGGCGAAGTCGAAGACGAGACACAGGTGCTCATTAGAATGAGTTCACTGAACGATCCACTAGAGTTATCATATGGTTATATTGATCAATCTGTCAGTGATAACTCTGAGTGATGATAGGATAGTTGGTCTTTTGACTTGAGGTCATTTTGACAAACCTGTGTGTGAACGGTGCCACTTATATCAACTGACCTAGCTTCGAGGCAATGCCTGTCAAAAGGTCTTTTGATTGGGTGTCACTTGAAACGTACGAGGCGAGTAATGACCAAGAGAGGATTCGTCTCTCCCGGTCAATGGGAGTTAGTGTCGTAGAGTTAGTTCGGTCTTTAGTAAAAACTCTGCGCAGAGTATATTGGAAGAAGTCCAACATTAGTTGACTAAAGATTGATCGAAACTAACCGGAGTCAAGTTATTGGGGTTGACAGTTTAACCGTACCCCAGACTTGATCTACACGACATATTTAAGACGAAGAGACTATAACTGCGGAACTCATCACGGAAACAGTCAGGTGGTCCCGACAATACTCATGTCAATGAGTTAACCACATAATGATGATTCCTGAAGCAGGGACGGCAACCACTGCTCGTGGTCACTGCCGTATAGGGCTTCGAGCCCAACCTGTTGTAAGGGTCAGGCTGTAGGGTCTCACACAGAGTGCAACGCTTCGTCTAGTAATAGGTAGAAATTAGTTAGGGAGAATAATTGAATTTTTTGATGCAAGGGATGGAATAATTGCATTTGATGCAATATGGTAATTTAAGCCTAGATAGGGACTATTTTGCATTTGATGCAAAAGCGATTAAATGTGTATTAAATTGTTTAATACAATATTTAATAATATAAACGCAAGAAAAAGTTCACGGGTAAGACGGGAATGTCCCGGTCTAGACGCATGTTCGAACGGCGTCCAAATCAGACGCCAAACATAAAAGTTATGGCCAAAACAATGTAAACCCCAAAGCCCATCAAACCAAAGGGTCTGATTAAATCAACCCAGGCCCAAGAAGAAACAAGGGGGGCCCGCTGACGCGTACGTCAGCCTGCTGATGCAGGCTGACGCCCGCGTCAGCGGGCCCGCCCGCGTCAGCGGGCCCACCCGCTGACGCGGGCGCCCGCCAGGCTCGGGCGCACGCGCCAGCTGGGCGCGTACGCCGCACGCGCCCAGGCAATGCTGCGCACGTGCAGATTTAGGTTGTGGGGCCCCTGGTGGGCCCCACACGCCTAGGGTTGCGAACCCTAGGCAGAATTATCTTGACAACTGCAGTTTTGTGAAACTTGGCTTTGGGCTGATCTTTGGACACTCAATTGGAGGGTCAAACGAACCTCGATTGACGAACGGTTTTTTCCTATGCGTTCACCGTTGAACGCTCGTCGTATTGATAGGTTGTATCAATGTTGAAGCTCAACGGTGAGTGATGTAAAATTCACGGAAGTTTTCACTTTGTGAAGTGCAAACTAACTTGATTTTAACTAACCCAAATAATTAGTCCCACATCAGATTTTGAGAAAAGGGGAGAGTCCGCCGCCTATATAAATAGGGGTCTCCCCCCTTTCTCAAAACTCGTCCCAAGCTCTAGATCTGAGCGGCTCTCGTAAATGTTGGATCACGCTCGGATCTAAACTTAAATTAATATTTCTCTTCTCCCTAAATTTATGCCTTACTCCTGCGGGCTCTAGCAATGCCACAAAGGAGTTCAGAATCTGGATCCGAAATCTAGGCAGAGGTTTCACTCGCGTGAAACTTTCTTCGGCGCGTGGTTGGCTCGGCGGCACGGGGATTGATCGCCTCGGGATGCGGAGCGGTTCGAGGAGCGGTTCGGGGAGCGTTTCAAGGAGCGGCTCGGCGTGGGACGGGAGCAGCTCGGAAGACGGCGCGGAACATCTCGCCTGCTCCAGGGCTGAGATTCCAGGTATGTGGTTAAAGTATTTTATTAGCATTAGTTTAGTATAATCGCAGTAGGCTAGATCCTTCTTAGGATGGTCAGATCCATCCCAAGTCGGCATAGATCTTGGCATAGGGTCTTGGACCTTAGGGCTAAGTTAAAAATTGTTTTAACTGCATGTTAATTAGTTAACATAGTTTTTCTTCCGCTGCTATTGTTTTTGTGTCTATGTTCCGTCCGACATAGGACGGGACTAGAGTTTTTGTGCCCTAAGGGACCGCGAATTTCCCTACAAAAGTACCAAAAAGAATTTACAGATCCTTTAACAGATAAACAGAAGAATGAAATGAAAGCGTGGAAGTGGCTACAGACGATGCATAACAAAGCACACCATTGGATTAAGACATACTTAAAGGAGACTTTCTTTGCAGGTATGAAAATTTTAATTAGATGCTTGTAGAGGTAAAATTATTTGATCAAAATAAACTGATCATATCGTATGCATTCCTTCTTGTGTGTAGGCATGTCGTCAAGTCAAAGGAGTGAAAGCATGAACTCATATTTTGATGGATATGTGAATTCTATGACTCCGTTATATGAGTTTATTGATCAATATGATAAAGCCATACAATTTCAACGGAAGAAGGAGGAAAAAGAAGATATGTTTTGTTTGCGGAACAAACCTGATTTTCGTGGCATGCATGAGTTAGAAGTTCACGACGCAAAGGTTTACACTCGAAACATGTTCATCATCTTTCAAAGGCGGTTCAAAGATATATTATATTGTCGGCATGAAAGGGTGTGCACTGAAGGGGAAAAGACTACCTATAATGTAACAATGCGGATTGATGGAAAGAGTTACATTCATTCCGTCCAGTGCAATATATCTACGGGAAAGTTCACATGTACTTGTGCAAGGTTTGAAAATGAAGGGATGCTCTGCACACAAATTCTATACATCATGAAGCAAAAGTTTGATATGCAATTCATCCCCGAGAGATATATTTTGCCAAGGTGGACACTTAATGCAAGACATAGCATTGCGAGTCTTGGGTGTTATTCGACTAGCACAGTCAATGATGTGCTTCCAAATCAGATGCTCCACTTCTTGCATGGATCCTTCGGGCATCATTTGATAAAATTATGGAGGAGGTTACAAGAGATCCACGTTGTTATGATGTCGACGTTGGGTGCGCATACAGTTTTTGGGAGCAACATAGGTCGAATGATCTGGCACAAAATGACTATGAGGATCCAAGCACCCAAGTGGGGTCCAATGCCCCTATCACACAAGAAATGGTATTAAAGGATGTTATCATCCATGATCCTGTAAGAGCAAAGACTAAAGGCCGACCACGAGAAGCGTCAAGAATTCAATCAGGAATACAAGCATCGCAGGATCAAACTCAATCAAGAAAAAGAACGTGTAGTGTTTGTGGAGAAAAAGGTCATGACATGAGAACTTGTGGAAATAAGGTAGTTTTGCACCATTCTAAATGTTGAATGTACTATTGTAAAGTATGTTAACTTCAATGCGTGATATCTTCTCTAGTAAAAATCCTCGCAACACGAATGAACAAGGCTTTGTTATGAAGACACTGGTAAAACTAATCTTCTCTTGGTGATTGGCGTTTATTAGAAGTTTAAATACTTGCCAAATTTTCAGCTCGATTTGAATTGCATGCTAGTAATGATATGTTTTCAGGATATATGTGGAAATTTTAATTGCATACTGGAAATTTCATACTGTCAATTTGAATTGCATACTGGTAAAACTAATCCCCTTTCTGTTGGCACAGGTGGGGTGATATTGAGTTCCCTATGACATTTGACATGGTGATGAGTTCTACTGAAAGTTCTGTTCAAGGACTGGATGAAAAGGTATATACATATCACCCTTCAAACTTTTTACCCAATATTTGCTTGGTTTCAAAAAATTTCTCATCCCTAGTGTTGCCTTCATAGATTTTTTAAGAACATGTGAGGTGCATTGTTTGCTTTGTTAGATTTCGTTCTGTGCAGTTTTCTATCATAATGTGCTAGATTTTGAACATTACGTTTCTATTATCTTCTCTTTTGGGAGGGGGAAAAAATCTATTTAGCATGTACGATAATTTTGTGTGCTTATCAAGGAAAATGCAGATCATGACATGTATTCATATTTTCATTGTCCTAAGCCTATAGTTTTTTTGGTGGGAATTTGGTGACAAATTTTGGTTGTTAACCATGTTTGTTGGGTCTTTACCATCTGAAATCAATCAATCAAGCTCTCATTGTCTGTAAATTTCCGTAAATGTTTGGTTTCTTGATGTATATGATTTGCTTAGCTGTTGCTGATTGCTGCTTCTAATAACTGGATTTTTGCTGTTGACAATAAATTTAACTCCCATTGTGTCTGCCTGTCTCGAAAAAGAAATTGACTTTATTGTGGGAATTGGGTGTTAACTAGTTGTCAGATTTTATCTTCAAGAAATTTTTTGATGTATACTTTTAAAGGTCCCTTTATAATCTTATTCATGTTATTTTCACTTGATCATGTGATAGTTTGAGTAAGTGGAAGTGTATCGTTTATGCATAGGTTAATGTTGTTGCACATAACATTTTTGAATAATATTCTTTCAAATGTTCATGTAGGACAGTCCATTAGCACTTGCACAGGCCCATGAGACGCAAGCTAAGCTCGTAGCAACACATTCAGAGCTAGCTGAAGAAGGAGATATTGCGATCATAATTATAAAGACAACCGGTGACAAAATCCTCAATCAACCATTAGCTGATATAGGCGGCAAATGATTGTTTACGAAAGAGATAGATGAAGCTCTCTTGGATGGTAGGATCGATATAGCAGTGCACTAAATGAAGGATGTTCCTACTTACTTTCATATTTTGGTTTTTGTAAAATTTGTGTAGATACTTCATAGTGATCAATGTGCTCATGTTCCTGTACTCGGCTTCTTCGCTGGCTCTATCCTGTTGCAGATTTTGTCATACTTCGATGTACTTCATAGTGATCAATGTGCTCAGGTCGTCGGCACATTTTGTCATAGTCCTGTTGCAAACAATCAGGTTGCACAATATGGTCTGCTGTAAATTTGTATGTTCTGGAACAACTGAGTGTGTTCTTGAAATTTGTATGTTCTGGAACTGAGTGTAGGAACTTATATGCAGCTGAGTGTGTTCTGGAACAGCTGTAACAAACAAGTTTATATGTTATATGCTGGATTATATCATATGCTGTGTGTGCCAACTGAGAACATTATGTCGTATGCTGGGTCGCAGATTATGTTATATGAGCTAATCAAGAACTTTCCTGGTAGATACTGAAGAAATATTGTTTGTGTTTGTGTTTATATTCACTGAAGAAATATTGTTTGTTAGCTGGTAGATACCCCTGGTTATTATTGTGTATTTAAGAATGTAAATGTAAAAGTTGTGGACATGAATCTGCATTCTTATTAATTTCTTGCGAGTTTAGGGCTACATTTCTCTATAAGCAGTTTTTGTGCAGCTGAACTCGTCAACACTGCGTGAAATATCATAGCTACTTTCAAATGCGAATGAGCTAGCTTGCCATACTAAACAAGAACTTACTGTTGTGATATATCATGAGACAACATAAAGAAATTAACATTACTTATGGGGTACTTTCTGGATTGCTTCAGGATGTATTTCTTTCCCTTGCTCCCAGGATTCAGCAATATGGAGTGTTCACAAGCACTATGACACCCCCAAAGTCGGCCCTGGTTAATCCCAAAAGAAATATGGTTGTTGATGCCTGCTACCAATAATACATGCAGGATCATGAACCATATCTCAAGTAGTCAAGTTTGCTGTAAGTCAAGTGTGCTGTAAGTAGCTGAACCATATCCCAAAAGTTAACTGATGCCTGCTACCAACAAATTGAGGTAAACAGATTCCTGTAGTCAATTGTGCTGTAAGTCTTGGATGATGTGTTTAAAATTGAGGAAAATTTAAGGTAAACTGATCCATATCTCACACTTTGCAGCTGAAGCTCAAATTCTATTAGCCATTCACATCAAAATCCAAACACAAGAAAGCATAAATGGCAAGAATTTCTGGGTAAATGACCAAAATTGTTGTTGATGCCTGCTACCAATAATCCATGTAGGAACATGAACCTCCGTAATACACGTATGACGAAAATTGTTGTTGATGCCTGGTATCATCAAAGAAAAATGCCAGTGAAATAGCTCAAGTATGACCTATCTTGTATAATACACATATCCAAGAGAGTGGCAACAAACTGAGAGAGTGGCAACAAACTACATAATACACGTATTAAAGAAAGTATTTGACATACATCCCCATCGAAGATTACGATGCATCATACAATTTAACATTACACACATTAAACTATTCTCCACGAAAATAAGCTCCAACAATAAATCCAAGACTAAGCACCGTCACAACATTGATTATGATTGCGGATGTATATAAGCAACAAACACATACACCATTGGCATTGAACACTCCAACTCTTCTAGGAACAGTAGCATGACCTTCATTATTCCCATCTCTTCTACCCGCAATCAGATCATTTTGGAGCACATGATGTTCATCAGACTCTCTCACATGTACCATCTCACTGATTCGTCTTTGACTGTTCTCTGAGCTTTCTATTATCTCTCGAAACCCACGATTTGGCCGAATAGAAGTGCTTTCTCCGTTCCAATACTTCATAGCATATTCGTAAGTTTGGAACCCCTTGAACTCGGCATTATGAAATCCATATACTTGTGCATTGCAATCTTCCCAACTTCCAAACACCCCGCATTTTCGACCTTTCTTGACAACATAAAATTTTTTTGCCATGTCTATCTACAAAATACGTGGAAACATAATTACAACATAAGTTCATTGATATTGAATCAAAGAATTTCACAAAAGCGACAATAGCATTCTACATGAATGAATGGTTGTTACCATCGTGTATAATTACAGACAGAGATGCTACCATCGTGTATAATTAGTTACTATCATGAATTCCTAAAACATGCAATAAGATTAGCGATAAGTGATTGCTAACAAGGGACATTTCAGCCAGCATTCGAAAACGAGAGCAAAACACTCCAGATACAGAACGTTCAAGATTCTCAAGATAATAAAATAGAGGGAAAAAAACCTAGGGAGATAAAGAAGGAACAAGATGAGAGACATGATGCTTCTATTTTCTGTGAAATGATTAATAAGAAAATCCGAGGTCCCTATCATTAATTCTATCTCTATTTAGCTTTTGTCTGCGGCTACGTACGTCTTCTTGAGCTCCTGAGCCTGCAAATTAACTCAGCAGACAAAAAAGCACAAGGATTAATAGGTAGAAATGATATCATGAGATTACTAGTAGCCATCAATCTGTGAAGTATTTCTCATGGCAACCATGAAATGAACACAAAAAGATGAAGAACTCTTGAATTTGTATTTATTCAAAGCTCAGATGTAAAAAATTCAAATGGATCCAAGCAGTTGAATTACAAATCCAATTATACTAATTCCCATTTATTTCAATATGCTTCTTATTTTTTCATGTGGCATTTATTTCATACTGCATTGATTCATTTTTCGTTAACAAAATACAAAGAACCAATTTGCACACACATTTTTCGTTGACAGCTCCAAATCGGTATATCAACAACATCAAACAGACAGATTTTGCAAGCCATGTAACAAAACAAATTTTTTGGATATCAAAAAAATGTTCAGACAAATTATTAACAGACAAATTATTGAAGACAAATGTTTACCCATAGCAACAAATTTGATTAATCACACTGTAATCAAGCGTGATGAATTTTACACGTAGCTTTAAGTTGATTACCAGCAACAAGGGCACGATAGAGGGAGGGCGTGAGCGAGGGCACGTCGGAGGGGAGAGCGAGGTCACGACAGAGGGAGGGCTGCCGCGAGGATGGATCTGCCGCTGGAAGCTCCGCTAGGGATTTGATGTAGGATCTTCCGCTGGAAGCACAGACGAAGATCGTCATTGATGGAGGAGAGGCGTCGATGGGGACGGTTGCCGCGAGGATGGTGGAGGAGAGAGGGAAAGAACGCTGTTGATGGAGAGGGCTGCGACGATCTCAACCCCTCTCTTAATGGACTGCTATGAAATTTTTGCGAGCGCGGAGGAGAGCGGAGGAGGATGGAGGAGAGAAGATGGCTGCAAGAGAAGGGGAAGCTCTCTCTCTCTCTCGTGATGGAGGCGAGATGGAATGACCCGCATTAAATGCGAGCGCAATTTCCCGTGCGTGGAAAACAGCTTGGGCCGCTTGTAAATAAGCCCAACTTTGCGATTTCGTTCCCACGCGTTGGATCCAATCGAACGGCTGTTATTTATTTGTGCGCAGATATAATACCTGAGAGCGTTCTCCGGAACATTTGGGGATTTTGATTTTGGGGATTTGGAGCAAGGTAATTAATAGCGGGGGAAATGCCGATAATAGACATGCTAAGGGGAGGATTCACCAATGAATTTTACGTAGAGAAATAATGCTCAAGATATGTGGAGAAAGAAATAAATGTATCACTCGGTTCACTTTATAAGACGTGCATGACAACTTTCAGCAGAGTAATATAATCTACTCAGTTTAATCTCAAAAAGTAAACTAGTCCAGATATATCACCCTAGCAAACATTCAATCAACCTGAAAGTGAAGCGTACACTTCATGCAATAAGAAGTGATATAAGAGAGGAAAGAAGTACTCCAAATATAAGCAGACAATGCGTGAAGCTTGGTGTGTTTTCTATGAAAAGCATACATATGAATCATCAGACATCAGCTAATAACAGAATTTCATCCATATTCATACAGGAAAAAGAGTGGGTTACTATTTCAAAATGCAACGCAGGACATAGCATATGATATCTGAAACAAAAGCTATGACGTGACAAAATAGCATGCATATGGAGATAAGCTAACACCACGTCATCATCATCACAGAAAAATCATCTCTAGCAAAAGATGAAAGAAACAAGGATAAAAGAAAAAAGAACTATATACAATGCATCATACTCAAAAAGGAATAGAAAACGTGATGCATGATAAAAATGAAAAAGTGGTGAAAATAAGTGCAAAAGTGGAAAGAAAATGTGAAAAATAAAAAATAAAGGGTGGCAAAAAAGGTAAAAAGTGTGAGAACTCACTCCCCCAAGCTGAAGTGCACAGTGTCCTCAATGTGCGAAGTGTGGCACACCGAGAGGCGTGAAGTGTGTGGGGAGGGTGAGGATGCATGCATGATGAAAAAGAAAGAAAAATAAAAAGAAAATAAGATGTGAATGAATGGGATGCATGCGAAGATCGGGATGGTGCAAATATAAGTGTCCCCAAAAAGTCTCTCCCTCACTCCCAAAAATATATAAAAAGATATGATCAGGAAGGCACCAAAATAGGACGTGGAGGAGGGGGAAAAATCACCAGGCCCAAGAACAAACGGGCAGCAAAATGACAAGAAATATCAGAGGCATCAAGAGTGTGCCTAAGCTGGTGGTGGGGCGACACCAGCACCGTCCTGTGGCGGAGGTGGTGGTGGAGGTGGTGGGCGTGGTATCTGCTGGGTGGGTGGGGGTAGTGGAGGCAGACGCGCCAGAATCTGATTCAGGAAAGCCTAAATATCAGGAAGCTTGGCGACGCGGGACTGTACAGAACTGACCGTGGCGGAGAGAGCCCTAAAGTCTCCTTGAAGTCCACTAACAGCCCCCTCAAGAGAATGCTCTGAACTAGAGTGTCTGGGGGTGGTGGAGCGGAGGGACGCACAGGTCTAACAGGGGATGTGCGGGGCTGTCTCTGGCGGGCAGTGTATATGATGTGGCCAGCAGGGTAGTGTGGAAGGGGTGCTGTGCTCGGTAAGTGACGCCCAGCCACGGTGTGAGGCTGGGACGCAGGCTGTGTCGAAGCGGAAGCAGCAGCAGCAGAGGTGGAAGTCAAAACGGGCAACGAGGCAGCATGAGAGGTCAGTGACGCAGAAGTGGGGACAGATGTCACGACGCTCTCGGTAAAGACAGCGGCAGTGGAGACCGTAAGGTCGACAACTGGGGAGGCTGTGTAGTGCACAAAAGATGAATCCCCAGGAGCCGTCGATAGCAATCGGGAGAGGGTCTCCACAGTAGCAGAAAAGGAAGACTCGTCGCTATCTAGAATGGTGCGCTCAGGGCTCAGAGAGGTGATAGGCTCAACAGACATAGGCTCAGCGGTGGTGGTGGTGGGGGTGGACTCAGCTACGGTTCTCCCGACACTAACAGACGTGTGGACAGAAGTGTCGGGAGGTGCAGACAGTGCAGGCGCGGGCTGAGAGATCACGGGGTCAACAGGTGGTGCAGGGGGTGCCTGCTCAGCATCCTCAGCCTCAAGCACATAGGCAACAGGGATAAGGAGATCCATCGCTGGAATCCAATCCCCATGGGCCGGTCCAATGTGTGTCCGAGCGAGGCTCGGAAGAACCATGTAGTCAACACTAAAGGGACCGTGCAACCACACCCAGTGCCTACGACCGTGGAGACGAAGCATCTTCATCCGGGCCATAACATCTATCGAAAGTGCGATGGGGCCCAGAGCTCGACGCAAGTCGTCAGGTAGGTCCACGCCGGTCATAAGGGCCAGAAGTGTGATCAGACCGTGCAACAAATAGGTGAGCGAGCGCTCACCGAAATGATGATGCGGTCCAGAAACCAACTAGCAATGTCGATCTCGACGGCGGGGACCAGGTCATCGCTACCCCTATCCAGAACTCTGTGGCGAGTCATCGCGTAGAGCATGTAGAGCTCTGGCGTAGACATGGTCCCGGGCTCGTACCTCGCTAGGAAAGTAGTCGCCATGAGGCGCTGTGCAATGCAGAGGTAGGGGTGCAGGATGGCTGAGGCCTTGGCCTTACTAGGGTCAAAGCCAAGTGGGGATCCCGTGATCCGTATCCAGAATGTGCGTGTGTCGAACGACATGGGTGGGATGTGCGTGGGAGCGTAGGCACGGTCAGGGACAGGGACGACGGGCCATTGGAAGAATGCTCTAAGCATGTCGAGAGTGATCTCGCACTCTCGATCCATCAAGCGGAATGTGCATCCTCCAGGGGTCCGGTCAATAGAGCTCAAGACCTCAAGTGTTGGGCGGATATAAGTATCCGCCGACACCGAAAAAAAGTCATGCCATCCCACGTTGTCGTACAATGTGAGAAGCCCCTCGAGTACCCCTAGGCGGTCAATGTCAGCTAGGTGTGCAAACCTAGAGGGTACTATCGAGCGTTGGCAGATACGCTCGAATCTGGCGTGGTGTGCGTCATTTCGAAACGTAATCCCCATCGGCCCAACGACGGGAGCGGGTGGATGGACAAGATCAGCAGGGATAGGCTATGTGGGTGGCGGTGGCGGTGGTGGGCTAGGTGGAGGGGAGTCCTCCCTAGCGTGAGAGGGACCGGGATCATCGGTCCTCTTCCGCTTCGAAGAGGCTCCCCGCGTGTGTGGCCTAATGCGCAACGGCATGTGTGCCGCGAGACGTGTCCCAACTAAATAAATACAGCGACGTGCTAAATGATGAAACGAATGTACCTGAACATGCTGCGAGAGCAAACAGCTATGTGTGCGAAGAGACGCCTCTGCCGCGAAGCTCAATGCGCGTCCAAAAGCTCCCCAAAGCTCCCCCAAGCGAGCCTGCAAATCAAACGATCGAATCAGCAAATAATATTCAATATATATGGGGGAGATGGGGGATAATAGATAGATATTAAAGTTAATTTGGATTAGGGGCTCAATGGGCGTACAAATCAAGAGAAAACGGGGAGAAAATGAGGGTTTTGGGGCAAAACGAGGTGAACTGAGGCGGTGGAGGCCGGCGCCGGCGAGGGGGGTGGCGGCCGGTCGTTGGCGAGGCACGGACAGGCGATCGCCGATGGAGGGGGGTCGATTCGAGCGAGGGACGAGTCGATTCGGGTGATGGAGATCAAGCGTCGCGGCTCGGGATGAGAATTTGGGCGTTTTTTGTTTAGATTTTCGCGCTGTCCGCAGCGATTATATATAGGAATTGTTACGACTCGGCCGAGTGCGTAAAAAAAATAAATTTCGAAAATCTCGTTCCCACCTACGACTCGGCCGAGTGACCTTGGTTCACTCGGCCGAAGGGAGAAACTCCACTCGGCCGAGTGGCTCTGCCACTCAGCAATTTTTGAGCTAGGAGGGTATCTGTTCCACTCGGTCGAGTGACAAGTCACTCGCCCGAGTGGCAATTAAAACTAAAACTTACAGAAATTAACAGAGAGTTGGTCTGCAAAAACTTCCCTGATTGGTGCTCCACTCGGCCGAGTAGAGTCTTTGCTCGGCCGAGTGGCATATGCTACTCGGCCGAGTGACGTGCTGTTTTATGCATCGGCTCTCTGTTTTCTCTTTGGTCTCTGTTTTTCTTCCTCCAGTCTGTTTCTTCCTCCTCCTAAGGCCTGAACGCACTTCTGGAGCGCTCTTCCTTGCCTCAATCATCCTCCATATGATTGATCTCCATGTCTCTTTCTCCTGTCATGAAAATTAAGACCCGTTGTCACGATTTTCATGGAAAAAACATTCTAAAAACTAACAAAAGGCTAAACCAAAAATGATAATCAAAATAAAACAATGCAAAAACCGTCGGGTTGCCTCCCGACAAGCGCTCGTTTAAGGTCTTGAGCTCGACCCCTTAAGATATTCGTTTAGCTTGCGATATTGGGTGCATACGAGATGCACCCGTCAAACTTGTCGGGAAGGCCGCTTGGGTTCGAGTCATGATGTTCATCGGTCTTCCTCGACGCCCCCTCATCATGGGTAATGTTGGAGGATAAGTCCCCCAAGCTAGAGCTTGTTCCAATCTTCTTCTTGGCCGGTGACACCGATCTTCCATTCGGTGTATCTTTCTTCGGATTCTTGGCCTTTGAGAGCTTGCAAAGTTCTCGTATTCTTGCGACATCAGTGTCACCTTCATCACCATCTGTGGAGCTATCAGGAGGGTCTTCCAACTTCTCTTCTTCACCCGAAGCTTGGCCTTCTTCGAAGCCATCGTCATGGAGAGCACCAATAGAGTGGGGGATTGCTTCTTCAATCACTTCATCGAGGAGATCCACATAGTCTAACTCCTCGTGATACGGCATATGTTTCATGGCCTTGGGTATGTGAAGCTCAACTTCTATGTTCCCAACATTCAAGGATAGAGTTCCTTCACGCACATCGACGATAATGCCGGCGATTACGAGGAACGGGCGTCCAAGTATGAGCAAAGGGTCGCCCTCCTCCTTGATGTCCATTATGACAAAATCACAAGGCAAGCATATACCTCCCGGTACTTGGGGTGGAATATTCTCTGCGATCCCTACCGGTCTTGTAATCAGACCGTCCGTAAGTTGAATCCTCATGTCGGTCGGCTTCAATTCGGTGCCCGTGTTCAATCTCCGGAACATACTAAGGGGCATAATGCTCACACTCGCGCCCAAGTCAACTAGAGCTTTTTGCAATGGTACGCCTCCTAGTGTGGGATTCGAAAACTCCCGGGATCCTTCGATTTCACCGGCTCCTTCTCCTTCCGGGTAAACCAAGTTCCTAGCTTAGCAAGCATGATTTTTTCCTTCCTTTTCCTTCCCGAAATCAAGTCCTTCAAGAACTTCGCGTAAGACGGGATCTCAACAATTGCGTCTAAGAAAGGAATATTGAGGCTTACTCCCCTCAAGTATTCTAGGAACTTGGCGAGCCTTTTCTCCATCTTGGCTCTAGCTAGCCGTTGTGGAAACGGCATCGGTGGCATGTAGCAGTGCTCATATAGTGGCTCCACCACTTTAGAATTTCCTTCTCCAATCGGCTCCTTTTGGCTCTCCTCTTCAATTGCCTGTTCTTTTTCTTCCAAAATTTCCTCCACGGGTTGCTTGCTTTGGGTCATAGCGGGAGTGGTATCCTTCCCGCCTCTTGTTGTAACGGCAACCACCGCATTGATGTGTCCGGTGTTGCTCCGTGGATTGGGCTCGGGTTGAGCCGGTAATTGTTGGGCGTTCTTGGCGAGCAACGCAAGTTGCTCCGCAAGTTGAGCGACGATGGTATTTAGTGACTCTTGTCCCGCCGTCAATTTAGCATTTATCTTTCTTTGCTCCACCATAAATTCCTCCACGCTAGCTTCGTGGTCCGATAGTGGTTGAGCTTGAGGTGGGCTGGGAGCTCTCCAACCTTGGTTGTACACGGGGGTCTATATGGCCCCACTTGTTGCCTCGGCGGGTAATTTTGTTGCGGTGGCCCCCTCGGTTGATATTGAGGTTGTGGTAGTGGAGGTCGAGCTTGGGGAAGTTGTTGTGGCAGGGGGTTCAAAGCACCATCATTGTTTGCAAATGAAAAGCCCGGATGGTTTCTAGCGGCCGAGTTGGCCCAATATCTGGAGTTCACCGCGACATATTGCACTTGCTCCAAGGCTCCCTCTCCATTGTCCCCTCCTATATACATGGCTTGGGATTGGTCTTGCCAATCACTCATATTGCTCATCAGCGTAGATGTAGAAGGTGCTCCATGTGGCTCGGTGATATATTTCTCCAATCTCTACACCACCTTGTGGAGAGAGTCAAATTTGGTTGAAAGCTCCGCTACGGCCTTGGCCTCATAAATGCTAGTGGGCTTCAAAGAGGACGAAGAATGTCCTCGCTCGTCCCCCCATGGTTGGTTATTAGAGGCCATCTCCTCTAACAAGGCCGTAGCTTCATCCGGGGTCTTTGATAGTATGGCTCCATTGGCGGTTGCGTCAATAATTTGCTTCGTGCCCGGTTGGAGTCCATTGTAGAAACTGTGAACAAGCTCCCAATCTTCTATACTATGATGTGGGCATTGATGTTGTAAGTCCTTGAAGCGCTCCCATGCTTCATAGAGGGTCTCTTGCGGTCCTTGCTTAAAGGACATGAGAGCACTCCGTATCTTCACCGTCTTGGAAGGAGTGTAGAATTTGTCGACGAATGCGCTTGCCAACTCATCCCAAGTGGTGAACGTACCTTCTGCTTGCGTCCTCAACCAATATAAAGCCTTGTCTTTGAGTGTGAAGGGGAAGAGTCGCAGTCAAATTGCATCAACGAAAACACCCGGCATTTGGAAGGTGGCGCATTTGGACAAGAAAAGTTGGATGTGATAGTGCGGATTCTCATGGGAGTTCCCATGAAACGGGTCTTGTTGCATCAATAATACCAAGACCGTTTTTGGCTCAAAATTCTTGTCCGCCGCTAGTTTCGGCATGGCGATGGATGATGTGGTGGAAGAAGTCTTAGGCCGAAGCCTATCTCTAATGGATATGATCCTCGCCATTCGTGCCGCAAGCTCCTCCGGTGTCTCTGTACGGTTCACACAATTGGCCTCTGTAGCGTGCCTTCTCTCGGCTCTGATCCTCCTCACGGTAAGCTCGATCTCCAGATCAAATAGTATTTCCTCAGGGTTCGCCGTAGATCTCGTGTTCATGCAAAGGGAAACAGAGTTTCAAAGTAATTGTTAGCACGAATAAGGAGTAAAAAGATAGAATAAATAAAGGAAAAAGAAAACACTAAGTAAAGAGAATAAAACACTGTCGCCTCCCCGGCAACGGTGCCAAAAACTTTGTCGACGCCCCGGTAACGCACGTGCAACCGGGACAAGCGACTTGTAGTCTTACCGCAAGCGCACGGCGTAGTGGCGAGCGGGTATCGAACTAGGGAGGAACAATGACGGTGTCTCCTTCTAATCACCTAGCCATCGAAATGGTCAAGAATAATTTGGGGTAAAATTGTCACAATCGTTCGTATATCTATAGAAATATCAATGGAATAAAGCGCCTAGGGATAGGGAATCCCCGCTACGAACCATATCTCATCGTTGTGATTCATAGGTTACGCCATTGCTAGACTTGAATTTTAGTTGAACTAGTTGCAACTGAATGTAGAACCAAGCTCACGCTCTCGTGTTATTGCCAGTCTATAGCAAACCTAGGTTAGGGCCCAATCTCTTGCAAACCCTAACCTAAGCTGCTAGCGTGAAGAATGACATCATCGTTCAACCGTATCTCGAGCCCACTCTCGTGCAAGCTCGAGCTACGACCTAGGTTGAGATAGTTCCTACCCGTCCAATCTCTTACAAACGGGTATGGGTATAGAATTACGATTGAAAACCCTAGCCTTGGTCCAATCTCTTGCAAACCAATTCTAGAAAAGTCCAATCGTAAATCTAAATCGAATTTCTAGGGCTTCCAATCAATTGGGACCCAATCTCTTGCAAATCCTAATCAATATGAATCCCTAGCTATCCGTAATTAATCAATCCCAACCTAACCCTAATCAATTCTAGCAAGAATTTCACCAACTCATCACAATTTAGAAATAGGGTTCATAGGGTTCATCCCCATGCCCTAAGACGATAAAACTACTCACTAATCATCATGCAATTCATAAGAAAATCAATAGAAAATTCAGCACAATTCATTAAAATAGAGAAATTATCAATAAAAATGGAGTTTTTGACAAGAAGAGAGACAAACCAATGAGAACCCAATAGCATCCAACAAAAATAACCTTTTAATCTCCAAGAGAAAAGCTAAATCTATTGATCTAAAAAGCTCTCTAAAAAGGCTGCCAAAAGTATCAAAAAGTTCTTCTAAACTAGGGCAAAAACTGGGTTTAAATACCCCTCAAAATCGCCCAAAAAATCGTGACAAAAATGCCCCTGCGCAGCTCAAAAATCGCAGTTTACGCAGCAGGCGGGGCGGCTCACTCGGCCGAGTGACAAATGTCACTCGGCCGAGTGACAAACCCTGTACAATTACAGTAAGTTCGGGATTTTGGGGGTCTGTCTTCGGAAGATGACTTGGCCGAGTGGCTTTACTCACTCGGCCGAGGGGCTTTTTTCGTTCGGTCGAGTGGAAGCTCTGAATCGCCTGTACATTTCCAGTAAGTCGGCCTTTTTTGATGTGGATTTTTCCATGCCACTCGGGCGAGGGGATTTCCATGCTCGGCCGAGTGGACTATCGTTACTCGGCCGAGTACATGCCTATTTCCTTCTGTTGGTGCGTGTCCGGTCTGGTCGGCTGAGTGGTCTTCTTGCTCGGTCGAGTGGGTGGTTCACTCGGCCGAGTGAGATGCTGCAGATGCCCAATCTTCATCTTTTCGCTTCCTCGTCGCTCCTATGACGTTCCTTCTTCTCCCACTTGTCTTCCATCGCCGAATAGCCCTCAAAAGAGTCTTGGGTGACACTCCGGAGTGGGTGCAAATCCTCTTGATCTCAAAATCACTCCGAATCGCTCCATATCTCCTGAAATACGACAAAAACAAGAAATCGTGAAAAGCATCGCAATATTGTCGAATAATCGTGAAAAACACGATATGAGCGATCAAAGTGGCATGCAAACATGCAGAAAAAGAGTGTAAAATAAGGAGTGATCAGCATCCTCCATTATCCACTCGGTCTTCCGTCTTGCACATCACATTACCTATAGCACCTTCTTTCCACAGGATGAGTCCGGCACTGTGACCACACCAGATTTATTCATTTTATAGGCGATGACCTTTCCTTACATTCTCGGTGTTGACGGGATTACTTTCTAGGCACTGCACGTACGCATAAACGATGCTGCATGGCTAATTCAAAAGCTTATTGATATTAGCCGTGCAAACAAAGGGAAATATTGCTTCGGTGGCCGCATCACTATCATTGCACTACACCCTCCCTTTAACATCGTGCTTCCCCCCGATTTGCCTCGTGCCCCAGGATCCACCTATCTTGATATTGATGTCCTGAGGCATACCCATATGATCAAACCGCTAAGCGGTGGTCTGTTTTCTTTCAATTATGGCCATCCCCCCTGCTCCTTACACCATTCTCCCTAACCCTAACAATGTCACCATCGCGCTTCCAGGAGATTGGTCATCTCTGTTGGATATGGAAGATGTTTGTACACCCTTGTGGGGGATGTACGAGGGAATACGGACCTCAAACGTCGCGTACACGAAGTCGTGTACAAAGGGAATCTGTTCCCTTGCGGAGAGGATCTCTGGATGAGTGGGAAAGTCGCATTATATATGCATAAGTGCATGCGACATATGGCTTATAAAGGGGGAATATCTTAAGCTTATGTTGTACCATGCATATGGTACAAATTAAGCTTATAATGTGCCATGTATCATAGTACACCTTAATTAAGTTGTTCCAAAGGAACAACTTACCCTAAAATAACTACCTTGGGGGCTATAAATAAGACCCAAGGGTAAGCCATTTCTTACACCTTTTGCATGAAATTCATGCATGCAACTTCATCATAGCGAAGCTCTGCAGAAATCCTTTCTCTTCCTCTATCCAAGTTCTTAATCTAAAGTAGAGATTTAGATTGTGGATTAGTAGCCTTACTCCGTTCGTGAGAAGACTCGATCCGTCGTGGTGAATCCGAAGGCGAAGTTCGTAGACTACCGTGCCGCATACGCAAGCGTAAGTCTAAACTTCATATTATCGATCCTAACTCTGTTTTGGACAGGATCTGACATTGGTATCAGAGCCATAAGGGTTCGCCCCGGTCAAACCGCCGCCCCGTCGAAACTATGAACGAGTCATTGTCTTTTTCACGAATGGGTCTCCTACTATTACGGATATAGTAGGAACGCTTCGTGACGGAGAGAACGCAGCGGTTGTTCTTTTCATGTTAGGGTCTCCTATCATTACTGATATGGTAGGAACTCTCCGTGACGGGAAGAACCGACCGTTCACGTAGTATGTTATTTTTCATTTTTGGCACACGGCCATTAGGAAATAACTAATTTCTCGACGAACGGGTGCTTCATCGAGGAAGATGATGGTAGTTATTTCCATCGGGTAAGAGGAAATTTGGTGCATGTGCACCATGGCCAAATGGGCTATGAAGGCTATGCACCCCCCCTCCACTTGCGGAGGGGGTTGGCTACGGCCAATAACCACCGGCGAACACCCCATCAAGGGGGAGGAGTATGTGCGGCAACCCCATTCAAAGGGGGTGGCCGGCCATGGCCAAAGGGGCCATGGCCGGCCAATGCCAAATGGCCTTGGCCATGACCGGCCATGGCCAGGCCGGCAGTGGCCGGCCAAGGCCAGGCCGGCAATGGCCGGCCCTGGCAGAGGCCAGGGCCGGCGCCCTGGCCACGGCCAGGGCCAGGCCAGCCCTGGCAGGGGCCAGGGCCGGCTGGCCTGCCCTGGCAGAGGCCAGGGCCGGCGCCCTGGCCACGGCCAGGGCCAGGCCGGCCCTGGCAGGGGCCAGGGCCGGCTGGCTTGCCCTGGCAGAGGCCAGGGCCAATGCCCTGGCCGGCCTTGGCCGGCCTCAGCCAGGGCAGAGGCCCTGGCCGAGGGGGCTAAGGCCCCTGGCCGGCCAGGGCAGAGGCCCCTGGCCGGCCAGGGCAGAGGCCCTGGCCGGCCCTTGGCCAAGCCCCGGTCAGGGCAGAGGCCCTGGCCGGGAAGAAGTTGCAATTCAAAAATTGGTCGACCAATTTGGTGTTTTTGGTCGACCAATCCGACAGAAGGTCTGGGTCGATTGCAAACTTGCCAAATGACCCATACGGGGTAACAAAAGGCCTTGGTCAAACTCGAATGTGTCGATTAGTCCATACGGGGCTAACCACAGTGCCGACTAGTTCATACGGGACTAACGTTTTAATGAAGTTTTTTTTGGCTCTACTCCTTGAAGACTAGCCATAGTGCTCTACTTCATGCGAGATTAGCCAAGTCATTGTGCTCTACTCTACGGAGATTAGCCAATGTACTTATGACGTTGTGCTCTACTCTACGGAGATCAGCCAATGTATTTTGAATTTTTGAAAAATACGTTTTTCAAAAACGCTTTTCCGCTGTAAAGTACTATAAGAGTACTAACATTTGATAAAGTGAGGGAGAAATATTGAAAGTTACTCTAGATGGTGATTGGAAACATAGTGACCTTTCCGACTCTAGAGTAACATCTTCAATATTTTTCGAAAGTAACTTATCAAATTATGAATATCATTCCAAGTGGGAGTTGATTTTAGAACTATCCATATGGGATATTCTATTATCATTTCAAGTGGGAATTATATCTGAAAAATACGTTTTCAAACTCGTTTTCCGCTGCTAGTACTATAAGAGTACTATTGTTTGATAAGTGATGGGGGAATATTGAAGGTTGTTCTAGATGGTGATTGGAATCATAGAGACCTTTTCGATTCTAGAACAACATCTTCAATATTTTTCGAAAGTAACTTATCAAATATAATATAATTCCAAGTGGGATTTGAATTTTTAGAACTATCCAAATGTGATACTCTATTATCATTTCAAGTGGGAGTTATATTTTAAGAATTTTTATGCAATGTTTTGATCGAACCTTCGGTTTTGTGTCTTTTGCAGCATTTTAAAAGTAAAATGTCTTCCGCTTCAAAGAATATCGTCGCTGAGTTAAACAAAGGTGAAAATCTCAACGGCGATAATTACAAACTTTGGTCCATTAAGATACAATACGTTTTAGAGGAGCAAGAAGTGCTCGAAACTCTAAAGAACGTAATGATTGAACCCGAGTTGGGCACTACGGCCCAACACAGACGAGACAAGGAAGCTTTTGATGCTTGGTCTCGGAAGAATAAGATAGCGCGCATTACGTTATTAAGCAGTATGGCTGATGACATAATGCGCATCTTCCGAGAATATGACCTAGCCATGGACATATGGTCCAAGCTAGAGGAGAAGTTCGGTGGCACATCGGTGTCCAAACTTCGCGCCTTAACTATAAGGTTCGATACATATAAGAAACGTCCAGATCATTCCATGGGGAAACAGCTGCGACATATGGCGAACCTTATCTCAGAGTTAAAGGACGCAGGTCATGTGCTCACGGATGAGCAACAAATCTAAGCAGTCATACGTTCCCTACCAACTGGGTGGGATCAGATGAAGATGCATCTCACTCATAATGAGAGCATCAAGACCTTCAACGATGTTTCCAAGCACCTCGAATTAGAGGAAGAGCGGCTTGTGGCTGCCAAGCCAAGTGCAGAAGTGCACATGGTTGCTAGTTCCTCACACGGGGGAAAGAAACGTAAAGATCGTTCGAAGTCTTCTAATGAACGTAATAAGCAACCTGAGTCCACCAAGGAACCCAAACATAAGGGTGGGCACAAGAAATGGCACAAGAAGAAAGACTTGAAAAGGATCAAGTGCTTCAAGTGCAACAAGCTCGGTCACTATGCTCGTTCGTGTACGAGTGGAAGTGACGAGGTGCCACCGACCACATAGCAAAGGACAAACGGTCCTTCGTGGAGTATCACCGGATACCCCAAGGAATGAAGTGGATCAATGTAGGAAACAACACACGTGTTGTAGAGAAAGGCGTTGGGAATTGCAAGCTAGACTTGGACAACGGCCACACTCTCCTACTTTATGATGTTCTCTTCATTCCATATATTCAAAGGAATATTAATACTGTGGTCAATTTAATGGGTCTTGGTTCCTTCATGATTGTAATATGGACCTATTTTGTAATAATTCCTTTATTGGTACTGGGTTTGTATTTCAAAGGATTTATTGTAATAAGTACAATGTATTTCCTCATGTAATGAAAATTTCCTTGTGACAAATTCTTTGACTAATGAGTCTAATATAATTTGTTGGCACGCAAGGCTTGGTCATATTGGACCAATACGTATGGATAGACTTGCCAAACGTGGCCTTCCATCCAATGTTTCAAAGGTTGAAATGTCGACCTGCGAACATTGCCTTGTGAGGAAATCTTGTCGCAAGCCGTTTGGAACCGGCACAAAGGCCGAGGTTCCATTACAGCTTATCCATTCGGACATATGTGGTCCGATGAATGTCAAGACAAGACGCGGGAAGTCCTATTTCATCACTTTTATTGATGATTTCACCCGATTCGGTCATATCTATTTGATATCCCGCAAAAGTGAAAGCACTAAACCTGCTTTAAAAACTATATGAGTTTAGTGGAGAATCAATTAGATCGCAAGATTGTGGTCATGCAAACCGATAGGGGCGGTGAATATCAATCAATAAGTTTTAAGGAACTTTGTGATGAAAAAGGCATAGTACATCAGGTAACTATGCCTTATACTCCTCAACAAAACGGTGTTGCAGAAAGGAGAAATAGGACTTTAATGGAAATGGTCCGTTCAATGATGGCGCAAGCTAACTTGCCAATCACCTTTTGGGGTGATGCATTATTGACGGCCACTTTCATTTTAAACCGCGTACCCTCGAAATCAGTTAGCTCCACTCCTTATGAGTTGTGGAACCAAAGGTCTCCTGACTTAAACATTTTGAAACCTTGGGGTTGTGCATCCTACGCACATATTTCCTCCCATAAGTATGGCAAACTTGGGCCAAGGGGAAGGAAATGTATCTTTATATGATACGCAGACTACTCCAAAGGTTATGTTTTTGTTAGTCAGGAAGACAATGGTGGGCTAATTGAGTTTGAGTCGAGGGATGTCACTTTCTTGGAAAACGAGTTTCCAAGACAGGGCGAGATAAGTCAGGACTTATCTCTATTTGAGATTTATGATCAAGAATGATTACCTCATTCGAGTGGGAGAATTCTTGGTGAAAAGGAAAATACGTTTCAACATTCACCAATGGATTATACGAATGACGATTATCCTATTCCATACGGGAATAATGATCCAAGTGGGAGCAATTCTAACGACATTCCAAGTGGGAGTGATATTAGAATTGATCTAAACTCAAGTCAACAAGGACTTGAAGAATCTCAAATACGACGTAGTAGTCGTACAAGGTTGGCTCCTCTAAGATTTGAGGATGAATTTCCGCAAACCTTTATGACTTTACTGCAAGAAGATGACTAGCCAGCTACTTTCAAACAGGCCGCATCATGCCCTGCGAAAGACAAATGGATGGAAGCGATGAAGGAGGAATTGAAATCCATGAAAGTTAACCAAGTCTGGGACTTAGTTAACTTACCCAGAGGACATAGAGCAATTGGGAACAAATGGGTTCTCAAGATCAAGCATAAGGCTGATGGCTCTATTGACAGATATAAAGCTCGCCTTGTCGCAAAAGGTTTTACGCAACAGGAAGGGATAGACTACGAAGAGACCTTCTCACCTGTTGTGCGTTTTACCTTGATTCGCATGATTCTAGCAATGGTAGCTTGCTTCTACCTCAAATTACATCAGATGGATGTAAAGACTGCCTTTCTCAATGGAGAATTGGACGAGGAGATCTATATGGAACAACCAACAGGGTTTGTAAAAGAAGGAAACGAACATAAGGTTTGTAAACTTCGTAAATCCATATATGGTCTTAAACAATCCTCGAGGCAATGGTATATACGATTTCAAGAGGTTGTCTTATCAAATGGATTTTCCATACTTCATAAAGATAACTACGTATATATCAAGAGGATTAAAAGCTAGCATGTTATTATGTCTCTATATGTAGATGACATTTTAATAGCCGGAAATGACAAGGGCTTTGTGATGAGTATCAAGGCTTGGCTTTCATCAGTATTTTAGATGAAAGGCATAGGAAAAGCCGCATATATCCTTGGAGTTAAGATTTCAAGGAATCGTTCGAAGAAACTTCTTTCTCTTTCACAGGAGACTTATATAAAGAAGGTTCTAGAACGATTTAATATGCAGGACTGCAAGTCCATTGATATTCATATAAGCATATGCGATAATTTATATCTGGAATCGTGTCCAAAGAACCAAAAGGAAAAGGGAATTATGGAAAAAGTTCCATATTCCAGTGCAGTTGATAGTCTTATGTACACTATGGTGTGTACGAGACCGGACATCTGTTTTGCCGTTGGAAATGGTAAGCTGTTACCAATCCAACCCAGGGCAAGAACACTGGAAAGCGGTTAAGAGGATAATGCAGTATCTTAAAGGAACTGCAGATTTGCAAAAGACTATGATAAAACCAAGAAGGTAGACATAAGGTACATATCTACGCATGAGATGATAGAGGATCAGCTTACGAAAGCGATCCCCAGAAATGTGTTTTATAAACACTTATCATCCCAAGGATTGCGTATGAGCTGAGTTGTACCAATACATATTCCCATGTCTAAGAAAGATCAAATTTAATAAAAGAATAAGTTCTTTTTTCAAACATTGCATATGAATTTCTTAAGAAATGTTTGTGTACATTTTTGAAATCTCAGCTGAATTGTGTGTATGTCGGACAGATAAAGGTTGGCTCTCTCACATGAGCAACCGCCTTATCTTATCAGATGGATAAGATAGAGATGAGACTAGTTTAAAGTCAAAATCATTAGACGAATGATTTAGAGTCATGACTTAAACAAGATAGTCGAATGAAAGATCTGCATCATATGGATGCTTACAAAAGATTTGAGATCTGTATCACAAGGATATTTGAAAGAGATCTCGTAGGATTTTTTAAATCCTATTTGTCTTAAGCAGGATGAGAGTCCGTGAATATTTCACGAGTAGTAAAGGGACTCAAAAAGATAGGCACTGTGGTGTCTGATCTTTTCATCCGTACAACATCAATTAGACATAGTCTCCCTGGGAAAGGAGTGATGTTGTAATACGTGTTCATACCACGTATGCATTTCGACCACTGAGTTAGAAGCAATAGTGTTTGCTATTATGTGAGACTCAAAGGCCATACGGGTCTTAACTCTTACCCTCAAGGACTCCAATTGGTTCCTTTAGATTTGACGAGATGATCGCTATCTTAGCGTGTTACTTATGGGCTATGATAATTCGGCTCGGCGGGGCACGTTAGAAAAGCGAATCAAGTCAAGATCAGAAGGTTCGCAAGGAGAGGAAGATTGATTTCATATTCGCATTTGGACTTTAATGATTCAAAGCTGGCCAGCCAATTGTAATCCAGATGGGATTCAATTGTTGAATATAAAGTATAAGAAATGCGAAGAAATAATCTAGGGTAAAGCATGCGTTGAACTACTCAACTTTGCACCTTCGAGGTCGTTGTGTATCTCTAACAAGTGCACAACAACAGACTCTACGCGCATGACGGTCGCACGGTCTATTTCTCGGTATGATAGATGAAAGAACTAAGGAAAAGACGTTCTCTTACAATCTCCTCAAGTGTGAGTGGGAGATGTTGGATATGGAAGACGTTTGTACACCCTTGTGGGGGATGTACGAGGGAATACGGACCTCGAACGTCGCGTACACGAAGTCGTGTACAAAGGGAATCTGTTCCCTTGCGGAGAGGATCTCTGGATGAGTGGCAAAGTCGCATTATATATGCATAAGTGCATGCGACATATGGCTTATAAAGGGGGAATATCTTAAGCTTATGTTGTACCATGCATATGGTACAAATTAAGCTTATAATGTGCCATGTATCATGGTACACCTTAATTAAGTTGTTCCAAAGGAACAACTTACCCTAAAATAACTACCTTGGGGGCTATAAATAAGACCCAAGGGTAAGCCATTTCTTACACCTTTTGCATGAAATTCATGCATGCAACTTCATCATAGCGAAGCTCTGCAGAAATCCTTTCTCTTCCTCTATCCAAGTTCTTAATCTAAAGTAGAGATTTAGATTGTGGATTAGTAGCCTTACTCCGTTCGTGAGAAGACTCGATCCGTCGTGGCGAATCCGAAGGCGAAGTTCGTATTATCGATCCTAACTCTGTTTTGGACAGGATCCGACAATCTCCACCCGATCCTGAGTTTTTGGGGTGGCTACACCTTCAGTTTGTTCTCTCTGACGCTCCTAGACCACCTTCCCCTGTCGTCCACTTCGGCGAGCATGATATCCCTGAGTTCAGAGGAGACCCCTGGGCTAGACCTAGTGTCACCACCTTGGTTACCGTTTCTTCCGAGGCCCTGATCACGGCCCTGCATGGCCTGGCCTTGCCTCTCAAGTCGACACGACCACGGCTACCGACACACACTCGTGTGCCATGCTATTTCAGCTTGCCTCGCTCTCGAGGCCGAGATGGCTGCCTTGCACGCTGGTGCATCCTCCTCCACCTCCTCAGATCCATCCACTTCCTTCCTATCACATCCATGTTTCCTCATTCTCGAGCGAAACGTCGCCGCCATTCTCCGTCTTCTTACCCATATCCACGGTCCTCCACCACCATCTCCACCCCCATCACCTCCTCTATCTCCCCTAGATGATCATCCCCTCTCTCCACAGCTGTTTCCCTTCCCGCCACTTCTTCTCCTCCCACCACCACTACCGTCGACCCTCCACTCCCACCACCCTTCACTTCCATTACCACCCCCTACTCGCGTCGCAAGAAACAGATGGACGTACATGTGAGATCACTACCCACACCCTCCTCGTCACTCGTTGTATCCATACCACCTTCCGTTACCACCGACACCCCATCAATCATTCACACCCCCACCGAGCCCATTCGTCCACCATCTCCACCCCTTTCTCCACTTCTTTGCATGCCCATCACCTCTCCCTCCCACACCCCTCAGGTCTCTTCCGAGGGGGATAAGGAGCCTTCTGCTCCTGCACCTTGATTTCCCTTTTTTCTGACTTTTCCCCTAGCCATTTTTCTGATTCACCAAGATAACATCTTTTTTCTGGCAGTATTGAGATCATCTTGGAGGAAATCTATTTTCTGTGATTGTTGTCTTGTCTCTTGTTTGTTGTGCATTTGTTTTGTGTGTCTCTATGTATGTCTTTTGTATAGTTCATTTTGGTATTTCTTTTCTTTATTTTTCTATGTCTATGCTTATGTGTTTTTCATGTTATTTCCCATTTATTTATCGGTGCGTACTTCCCTCCCATATTTTGTTGCCCTCCCGCATTTACTCCTATTGCATTGAGGGCAATGCAACGTTCAGCTTGGGGGAGTCGCACTATGTACGTCAAGTCGTATCTTTTACACCGTTTTGAGTCGTTTTTTGTCGTGTTTTTTCTTTTTTCTTTCCATCCTTTTATTCTCCCTCTCCTAGAGATGACCCTATATGATGCAACTGCCACTACACCATACATACACTTAGCTTAGCTACGATAACCATTATCACTAACCCTAGGAAGATGAGTTCTATTGTATTTTATGCTCCGTGGGTTCACTTTGCTTTTGTACGAGTTGTGTGTCGTGACTAGCTAGTTGGTGTGCTTCTACGTTGTGATTTTTTTATATGCATGTCCTCGGATGACCCCTAGACTATCATGCTTCAATTTCGAATATGTGGTATTTTTCCTCCACTGTCTGCTTCTTTATGCATGAATCATCTATATATTCAGTCTTCAAATCGCATGTGTCAGGACTCCACCAATAGGACTAGGATAACCCATTTTACTTATGCTCTGATTCATGAAAAATTTCCTTTGCCTAAGTGTTTAGAATTCAAATTCTTTTTTGTTTTACTAGGTGCAAATCCCCTCGTCGTGTACTATTCTTCCACATGGGAGAGTACACAATTTTGCCAAAATCCAAAAAAAAGAAAGAAAGAAAGAAAGAAAAAAAAGAGAAAGGAGAAAGGAAAAAATATGTATAGCCAAAATTCAATATATATATATATATTTATTTTTTTTGCAGAATATGCTTTGCATCTTTATTGAGTCATATGAACAAATACAAGACGCTCACGGATGGAGGAAGGATGTGTGTAGCACGGGACAAGAGCACAGGCGCCCTTAACCCCAAAGATACATGACACCTTCCGCTAACCGTAGGGTCAACAAAAAAATACATGGCGGCCAAACTAGTCAACCAACCCCCAATTAGAAGGAGGGGCAATATCAGATTCCTTATCCCAATCTACATGCCTCAGGGCAATTCTGACATCATCAGCAATAGTCTCAAATAGTTGAGTTTGAGTCTGCCTGCTTCCTTCAAATATCCTTCTGTTCCTCTCCCGCCAAATATGCCAAGTCAACATAGCCAATAAAGTTTTGGTTTGATATGCCAAGTCAACATAGCCAATAAAGTTTTAGCAAACCTTCCCACATTGCTCTTGCCATGATAAAATGAGAGTATCAAATCCCCAATACCAGACAAGGAGGAGGGAATGGTGATGGTGATCCCCATCTTAAGAAAACTCCTGCAAAGGAGGTAATTAGCATAGGGGCATTCAAAAAATATATGTTCCATGTTTTCAAGAATATTATCAGAGCATAAAACACAGTAGGGTGAAGTAGGCACTCCCCATTTTACGAGCTTATCCCGGGTAAGTAGTTTCCCGTGGAAAGCTCGTAGTAAAGTGATAGCCATCTTGGGGATGTGCCCCTGAAACCAGACCACCTTGTAATAGGGAAAGAGAGGTTTAATGACCCGAGAGCCATCCCATGCATTGCGAAGAGAAGGGTTTTTAGAAGCCCAAGTCCAAGAATCACTGCCCACTGTCAAAGCAACCGAATTGAGAATATGCCGAATAGGAAGCAGAGAGCTGCAGTCTGACCAATCCCCATTAGCCCAATAGTCACTAACCATGCTCTGTTCCTCTCCAACAGGGACCTCATAAGAGTCACAAAGGGGGCCACAGGAAAGCCAATTATCATACCAGAAGAGGGTAGAAGAGCCATCCCTAACATTGCGTTTGGTAAGCTTCCTGGTGAATTCTCGGCAATGAAGGATAAATTTCCAGGTTCCAGACTGCATAGGATGGGGCTTGGCCAGAAAGAACCCCATGTTACTCATATAATGGTTCCTCATGTAAGAAGCCCAGACACCCTTGTGAGAAAGCATGCGCCATGAAAGCTTAATACCATAAGCTTTGTTTAAATCCGTAAAGTTCCGGATCCCAACCCCCCCTTCCTGCTTGGGAACACACATATCATTCCAGGCCCAAAGATGGTTTTTCCCCCAGATAAATTTCCTGCACATGGAGGTGAGCATGCAAAGAACAGACTTAGGTATGCAAAAAGCTTGCATCCAAAACCCAACCATGCCATAGATAACTGATTTAACCAGCTCAATACGCCCAGCAATGGATAAAAGAGATGAGGACCACCCCTGCAACCTGCCTTTGCATCTATCAATCAGGCGCCCATACATAGCAGCGTTGATATATTTATATTTATATTTTTATATATATTTATATATATATATACAAATACCCAAAACCCAAAAAAAATTCCCGTTGTGAATATTATTCCTACCGCCGTGAATAAAGGGAAGGCGAGAATTTGCACCAAGTGCTCTCCTCCACACCTACTCAACCCCCTTCGTTTTTGAACACACTTGGCATCGGAGCTTTCCAGAGATCATCTAGGCAATCGTGCGATGATTCCCTAGTTCCTAGCAGTAGAGTCCCTGACAGATGATATGTTTCTATTCTTACTCTATTCTCATGCATGCTTGAACCATTATTCACCGCTTACTCGAAATTGATTCGATATTTGGGTCATTCCATGGGTATGTGTATATGGAGCTTTATTGCACAATTTAGATAGTTACACCGTCTGCTAGCTCACGACCTCACTCACTTGCGCTTCACCACGTGGACCCACGACACTAGTAGGGACTCATATTCCTAGATTTAGTGTGATGCTTATCTCATGCTTGCTTATTGTGGCGTGTTTTTTTTCGTTCTCTGACGAGTAATCTAGGATTTCCTTTTTCTTTTTCTTTTTCTTTCTTTCTATTTTCCCCTCCGAGCTCCTATTCTCGCTCGTCTTCCTCGAGGACAAGGAAGGGGGTCAGCTTGGGGGATTTTGACGTGCGTTTATATTTCATATATTCACACACATCTTCTTTGTAATTTCCCGTCATTTTTCGTTAATTTGAGTCCATCCTTTTGTGATTTTTAGTTCGTTTTCACTTTCGTTGTGTTTGTGTGCTTTTGCAGGATATTGCTGGCACAGGGGACATAGAAAGCTAACATCATGAGTCCCCGGAGCAACGGGAGGTGTCACGCCCCGCTTCCCAAAAAGGGCGGAGGCAAAGCGTGACTAAGGCCCGCTTAGGCCGGGGCTGAGAGCCCAGACCCAATAAGCGTCTGTGGTATTCCAAAACGAAGGAAACAGGTCCCTGCAAGTTAGTACGGAACAACAAAAGTACTGAAAAGAGATATCAATTCATTTTATTCCAAAATAACATCCAAGGTACTGAGAGTCTAAAATCGCCCGAAGGGCTACAACTGCAGAAAAGAGAACTACTGGTGCAAGCACCCAACCTAGTCAAGAAAACAGAAGGTGCTACACACCCAATCTAAACTGGAACAGAAACTCTGGAACAGCAATGAGAGGCCTCTAACTCTGGTCCTCCTCTGGATCGTACCCCGGATCAACGTCCTCCGGCTCTCCGTCTGCTGGCAAGTCCGTCTCGTCGACGTACTCTGGCTCAACACCTGACGTACATCACCAAAAGAAGGAACTGTACATCAGGTAAGGTCTACAAAAAGGGTTAGACCAAACTGCAAGTGTATCAACTTTTAGACAACGATTTACAGGTTGATTAGCATGCTGGGGTTATTGGTCGGCCCCGGATATACACCCGGAGAATGATTGTAGTCTTACCGCAAGCGCACGGTGAAGTGGCGAGCGGGTATCGAACATGAGGAGGTGGTGTTGGCTCCAATCTATCCTAGGTTGGTTTGACTACGATGGTTTTATTGGTGGAGATGGTTATGGAGTGATATAATGGAAATGGTGGTGGATGTCGGTGTCGGAGATAAAGAAGTCGGATAAAATATCGATTCAGATACAATACAATAAAAGAGTCTAGGGCTAGGGAATCCCCACTACGGATCTTCATTCGTCATTGTGAATAGTGAATCTCAATATTACTAGGCTTGTGTCGAGGTGAACTAGTCGTAACTAAATATAGAACCAAGCTCACGCTCTTGCGCTATTGCCGGTCTATAGCAACCTAGATTATGGCCCAATCTCTTGCAAACCCTAACCTAAGCCGCTAGCATGAAGATCGACATCATCGTCCAATCGCTCCTCGAGCCCACTCTCGTGCAAACTCGAGTTACGATCTAGGTTATGATAGTTCGTATTCGTCCAATCTCTTGCAAACGAATATGTGTATAGATTTACAATTAAAAATCCTAGCTTTGTCCAATCTCTTGCAAACCAAATCTAGAGAAATCCAATTGTAAATCTAAATCGAATATCTAGGCCTTCCCATCGATTAGAATCCAATCTATTGCAAATCCCAAATCGATGGAAATCCCTAGCTATCCGTAGTAAATCAATCACAACCTAACCTCCTAGCAATTCTAGCAATTTAGAAATTCATTCATCACAAATATGAAATTAGATCCATAGGGTTCATCCCCAAACCCTAGAACAACAAATCTACTCTAGCATAGCAATAAGGATATGAGAATCAATAGAAATCATTGCTTGCATACAAAAAGATAGAAAAACAAAGATTCAAATAAAAAAAAGAAAATACTTAGCTTGATGAAGATCTTCAATCCAAAATACTAGCTTTTAGATCCAAGAGGGGGCCTAGGGCATGGCCTAACCTCTAAAATAATCCTAAGAAAAACTTATGGGAGCTAAGAAAAACTTATGGGAGCTAAGAAAATATAATGGGGATCCCCTCTAATGGTGGCTATAAAACCCCTTTTATATCGCCCCAAAACCCTAGCAAATAACCCTAGAAAACCCCTCAAATTCGTACCTAAAATCAGCCCAAACAGCAACTTAAAATATGGGCCCAGGCCGCACTCGGCCGAGTGGAACATGTGACCCGGCCGAGTGGAAATTCCAGCACTGCAGCATAAACTTGCAGAAATTCCCCAGATTTCATCCGACCTCGGATTTGCGCGTTCTTGATGGTGTTGGATTTTTCATGAAGTCTACTATCCATAAAAAATATGAGAAAAATAGTTTGATTGCTGGAATGATAGCAGATTTCAAAAGAGTGAGAGGCTATCTGAAAATCTTGGCGCTGCGTGTCCTCGGCATCACTCGGCCGAGCGACAAATGTCACTCGGCCGAGGGGCTTTTGGTACTCGGCCGAGTCAGAGCTCGTAGTCGATTGACAGATTACAGTAAGTCTGGTCTTTTGGATTCCGTCGTTCGTGTGCCACTCGGGCGAGTGGTATCTCCATACTCGGACGAGTGGGATGTCGTCACTCGGCCGAGTGCACGCTAATCTTCAAGTAATTGTGTGTCTGATCTGGCCGACCGAGTGGGCTTCTTTGCTCGGCCGAGTGACTCCTTCACTCGGCCGAGTGGCAAGCTGAAAATGCCCAATCTTCATCATTTCGCTTCCTCGTCGCTCCTACGACGTTCTTTCTTCTTCAACTCGTCTTCTATTGCTGATAGGTCCTCAATAAGTCCATGAGCGATGTTCCATTACGCGTGCAAGTCCTTTAAGCTCATGTTTGCTCCCAATTGCTCATATTTCCTGAAATCCGACAAAAACAAGAAATAGTGAAAAGTAACACAATATCATCGAATAATCGTGAAAATCGCAATATGAGCAACCGAAATGGCATGCAAATATGCAGAATAAAGGTGTAAAATATGGACCGATCAAAATCCCCCAAGCTTACCTCTTACTCGTCCTCGAGGAAGATAAGCAGAGAGACGAACTCGAGAGATGAAAATAAAGAAAATGAAATGAAAAAGAAAGAACACGAGGTGGAAGGGGTCGCTAGATTCTTCTCTCAGATCTCAAGCCATAAGCTACACATCACGATAACTTGGAAAATACAAATCACATGCTATAAGGATTTCATATCTTACTTAGACATGGTACTTGCAAGCTTTTAAGAATAACAAAAGGGACTCTCTAAATTCATACGATCAATTCATATCCACATCACGCATTTCATAGAATTTAATATACAATTCATTGGCGATGCACTTTTCAATCAAAAGTTATAAATGAAGCATATATAATACACACCAAGCATGCAATAGAGAATAGAATAAGAGTCATGGCATTCACATATTTATTTCAAATCATGAAAAATCTCCATATCTAATATATTTTGCAAAGTCTAAGCATTATCGAATATTCCCATTCATGCACGTCTCCACTCTAATGTCATACTCACTCATATGGTCAAATGAATTCACCCCCCCAAGATTAGCTTGAGGCATCACATCTAAAGGAATATGATAGTGGAAAATGAGATTTTTGCCTTGGTTTTTCCAAGTATTTTGTGGCTCCAATAATGAGATAGAGAAATATCTTTCTTTCTCCTTTTTAAACATTTTGTTTCTCATTTTTCTTCTAGGATTTTTGTAGGAGCAATTTGATTTGTATTTTTTGATTTTTGGCTCCTTTTTGGCTTTTTGGACTTTTTAGAGCTAACTTTTTCTTTTGTGGGGATTTTTGGGAAATAGATGCGATATAAGTAGCTTTAGGAGGTGAACTCAAGTGACATGTAGAGAATAAAAATATATATGTGGAGAAAGAAATATTGTAACACTCGGTTCACTCTAAGATGTGCACGAATGGTTCAATAAAATAATACTTCAACTAAAACTCATATATAAGCATGTATATTCTCAATCATTTCAATAAATAGTGAAGTCAAGCAGTAAAGTTTACAACCATATCAGGCATGCAACAGAAGGTGAATAAGACAATAAAACTGATGCTTCAGATATACTAATGATGCGTGAATCTTGGTGCACTTCCAACAAAAGCATACTAAACACTAATCCATACATTCAGTTTCAATGAATATCATGCGATCACTTAGAGGGGGTCAACAAGAGAAATAGATTTGCAAGCACATGTGAATATCAAGACTATGGAATACTCTAAGTAGCATGGCAAAGAATAACAAGCATCGTGATGGTTGCTAAAGCAATAAGAGATATCATCATAAGAAATTCATCTAGCGGAAGAAGAGAAAAGAAAATAAAGAAATAAAAGAAATAAAAGAGAGGAAAGAAAAGAAAAACAAGCACACAACATGATGCATGAACGCACATAAAAGGAAAATAAGATGGAAAAATCAAAAAGATGATGCAAAATTTTGAAAAATTTTAAAAGCCCTAAAATAAAGTAAAAATGCAACTAATGCATCTAAATGGCATGGAAATGCACTCCCCCAAGCTTAAACTTCACATTGTCCTCAATATGATCATAATGAATGAATATGAGGAACAACGATAATAATAAGGGGTGAATGAAAAATGATGAAATGAATGACATGAACTCCAAATGCAACTACATGCACATACAATGATGCATGAGAGCGCTTTCCCCCAAGCTTATACTAAACAATCTTATTCAAGTGACTCAATCAAAAATGTCATGGCTTTGCAAAGTCTGATCAAGTCAAATGAATAAGAAAGTGAGTATTCACTTGAAAGAAATGCTCGATGGTGGTGAGCAAAAGGATGTGGCATATCAAAATATGGAGAGGGGAATTAATATATATAATGGGTTTGGGGTGTAAAAGATTTTTGTTGCCATCATATGAGGTGATATTTATTCAAGCAAATCTATACGGTCCTCTCGCTGTCGAGAGAATTCGTGTTTATTCAAAGCATAAAAATTTCTACACTACTGGATTGATATCACCTATAGCAAAAGGCGGATCCAGTATCTTTGCTGGTGCAGGCAATTGCTCCAACTGCTCCTTCCGTGGCTCTGCCAGGCGCACATGTCCACGGACACCAATGAACTCCAGCAATGCATCCTCCAGCATTCCCACAAGGACTCCACCTGTACCCTACAGAGAATAGGATGCATCAGTTCGCTGCAAAAAATTCACCCTCGTAATAAAAGTATCCCAAAGAGGATCGTCTATAGAAATATATAGAATAAATAATGGTGGACGATACTTCCCTGGAAATAATCCAATATCCTCATGTGATGTGATAGCTGTCTCCATGGTGTCCCCTCTAAGCTGCTCATGTGTATCTGGATCATGGGTGTGGACCTCCTCGATAGGCTCGTCAAACTGTGACACGTCCAAGCGTACCTCCGGTCCATAATCATATGTATGCTGCAAAAGGTATGACGTGTCAAAAATATCTGAATCAAAATAAATATCAAATGGAATGCATGATTCAGAAATGGAGTGGGTAAAAATATCTCCCTTAGTGGGAGCAGTAAGCTCTGTGGGATAGTCCTCTGTGTCAGTGGAAGGATGAGGTGGCTGCGGAAGCTCTAATGGAGGAGGGTAGTGCTCGGGATCCTCATGAATGGCTGTGTCCTCGTCCCGATGTGCTACCTCCGTAATGCAATGCTCTGGCTCCGCATATGATGCCTCCTCGTGAACTATCAATGTAGGCTCTCTCTGGAATGGTGATGCTGGCTGCTCATGTATGTCAACTTGTGGGGAAGCATCATGTGGAGGGGAATGCCTGCAAGCAATCCGAAAATATAGTCTATCCCCCTCAAGACTGACATGGATGTCCTCCTCAATTGTTCCTGTAGCTGAAACACGGTTCATAACAAAATCTGCAAATCGTAGCTCAAATGCATCACCAGCTGTAATGCTCTCTGAACCGGTGAACCTCACTGACTCCAAGAGACCCTCCAATAATCTCTGAAATCCATCCTCCTCTGGCTGCGCTGGTGGCTCAATTTCTGCTTCCTCCACTGTACCTTCGTCCATCCACTCTTCATATGCAACAGCTGTATTGTAGGATGTGGGATCGACGGCGGCACAGTCTGGCTCTGGTAATATGATTGAGATGCTTCTTGCCCATAAGATAAAGGAACAGAACTGATATCTTTGGGAATCATCGCAACCTTAAACATGAGCGCATTCATTTCAAGTTGCCTTTTCACCCGTTCCAATAGAAGGTTACTCTTTTCAAGCCCGGCTTGCATTTCAACCTGGTGTGCATGCATCTCATCAAAAAAAGATCCTTTGTCTCTCATCAAGCTCGGGCCAGTGCATCTCCTCAAAAAAGTATTCTCCCATCTGAGCACTCTGATCAAAATAGTATTCTCCCGTCTGAGCACTCTGATCATAATAGTATTCTCCCTTCTGAGCACTCTGATCAAAATCTGTGGTCCACATAGTATAATCCATAGCACCTGATCAACAAAGATAAATACCTGGAGAAAAGATATCAGTGGCACAAAAGAATATAGAAATGATAATAATGGTGGCGGTGGTGAAAATTTCCATTTGTTAGTTTTTTTTCGTAGTCTAATCAACCTAATTGTAACAAATTGGCACCCAACGGGAAACACCTCCCCGGCAACGGCGCCAAAAACTTGATCACGCCCGGGCGTACTCCCTAAAGAACGACCGTGTAGTTTTACCGCAAGCGCACGGTGTAGCGGCGAGCGGGTATCGAACACAGGGAGGACGTATGACAGTGCCTTCTCCGAACAACCTGGCTATAGGGACAGAAGAGTAGGAATTTGCCTTTCGGCGGTGTTGTCACAATCATCAATTAATATAAAGAGATATAAAATCAAATAAAGACGCCTAGGGAATAGGGAATCCCCGCTACTCACCGTATCTCGTCAATGTGATTTATCGGTATCACAATTGCTAGGGTAGAATGTCGGATGAACTAGTTGCAACTGAATGTAAAACCTAGCTCACGCTCTCGCGCTGTCGCCGGTCTATAGCAAACCTAGGTTCGGGTCCAATCTCTTGCAAACCCTAGCCTAGGCAAGCTAGCATTAGGATCAACGTCATCGTTCAATCGCGTCCCAAGCCCACTCTCGTGCAAACTCGGGCCACGACCTAGGTTGGGATAGTTCCTACCCGTCCAATCTCTTGCAAACGGGTATCGGTTGCAATTCCATACCGATACCCGTTTGCAAGAGATTGGACGGGTAGGAACTATCCCAACCTAGGTCGTGGCCCGAGTTTGCACGAGAGTGGGCTCGTGACGCGATTGAACGATGACGTTGATCCTAATGCTAGCTTGCCTAGGCTAGGGTTTGCAAGAGATTGGACCCGAACCTAGGTTTGCTATAGACCGGCGACAGCGCGAGAGCGTGAGCTAGGTTTTACATTCAGTTGCACCTAGTTCATCCGACATTCTACCCTAGCAATTGTGATACCGATAAATCACATTGACGAGATACGGTGAGTAGCGGGGATTCCCTATTCCCTAGGCGTCTTTATTTGATTTTATATCTCTTTATATTAATTGACGATTGTGACAACACCGCTGAAAGGCAAATTCCTACTCTTCTGTCCCTATAGCCAGGTTGTTCGGAGAAGGCACTGTCATACGTCCTCCATGTGTTCGATACCCGCTTGCCGCTACACCGTGCGTTTGTGGTAAAACTACACGTTCGCTCTTTAGGGTGTACACCCGGGCGCCGAAAGGCAAAAACTTGATCGTGCCCAGGCGTACACCCTAAAGAGCGACCGTGTAGTTTTACCGCAAGCGCACGGTGTAGCGGCGAGCGGGTATCGAACACAGGGAGGACGTATGACAGTGCCTTCTCCGAACAACCTGGCTATATGGACAGAAGAGTAGGAATTTGCCTTTCGGCGGTGTTGTCACAATCGTCAATTAATATAAAGAGATATAAAATCAAATAAAGACGCCTAGGGAATAGGGAATCCCCGCTACTCACCGTATCTCGTCAATGTGATTTATCGGTATCACAATTGCTAGGGTAGAATGTCGGATGAACTAGTTGCAACTGAATGTAAAACCTAGCTCACGCTCTCTCGCTGTCGCCGGTCTATAGCAAACCTAGGTTCGGGTCCAATCTCTTGCAAACCCTAGCCTAGGCAAGCTAGCATTAGGATCAACGTCATCGTTCAATCGCGTCCCGAGCCCACTCTTGTGCAAACTCGGGCCACGACCTAGGTTGGGATAGTTCCTACCCGTCTAATCTCTTGCAAACGGGTATCGGTATGGAATTGCAACCGAGAACCCTAGTATCGGTCCAATCTCTTGCAAACCGATACTACGGAAACTCAATTTCAACCCAATTCGGATTTCTAGGGTTTCCTATCGAATTGGGATCCAATCTCTTGCAAATCCCAATCGGTATGAACACCTAGCTATCCGTAATATATCGATCCCAAACTAACCCTAATAGCAATTCTAGCAATAGTTCTACCAAATCATCACAAATCGGAAATTAGGCTCGTAGGGTTCATCCCCACGCCCTAAGACGTAAAGACTACTCACAAATCATATCACAAATGAAAGAATAATCAATTGAAATAGCAATAGAATTCATGGCAATATTCAAAATAACACTAAAAATAGGATTTTTGATGAAGAGGGAGATAAACCAATATAGTTCTCATAGAATCCAACAAAATAAACCTTTTCTCTCCTCTCCAATCACAAGAATCAAAAACTAAAAAGTCTAATCTAAAAGGCTGCAAAAAGCAAGGAAAAAGCTCCCTTAACTAGGTTAGAATCAGGGGTTAAATACCCCCCAAAACTGCCCAAAAATTCGTGACCAAACTGCCCCTGCGTAGCTCAAAAATCGTGATTTCCCCTACAGGCAACGCTGCTCACTTGACCGAGTGACAAAAGTCGCTCGGCCGAGTGAGAGACCCTGAGAATTTCCAGTAAGTCTGGGGTCTTGGGGGTCTTTACTTCGGGGGTCACTCGACCGAGTGAGTTGTCGTCACTCGGCCGATGGGCTTCTCTTCACTCGGGCGGTCGGCAATTGCCACTCGGCCGAGTGGGTCTTCTGATGCTCAGATTGACGAAAAGCAGTAAGTTGGCTCTTTTTGAGTGGCGTCGTCTGAGTGCCACTCAGGCGGACGGGATACGTCACTCGGCCGAGGTGGCTTCTGATGCTCGGCCGAGTGCACACTTGGAGCGTGTCCGATCTGGCCGGCCGAGCGGGGTCTCGCTGGTCGGCCGAGTGACTCCTTCACTCGGTCGAGTGAGACACTAAAAATGCCCATTCTGAGTGTTTTTGCCTCCACGTCGATCCTACGACGTTCTTTCTTCTTCCGCTCCTCTCCAATCTGAAAATACCCCTCAGGGAATTCTTCGGTGACACTTCGGAGTAGGTGTATCTCGGAATCACTCCAAATCGCTCCAAATCTCCTGAAATACGACAAAAACAACAAATCGTGAAAAGTATCGCAATATTGTCGATAAATCGTGAAAAACGTGATTTGAGCGATCTAAATGGCATGCAATCATGCGGAAAAAAGGTGTAAAATGTGGAGTGATCAAAATCCCCCAAGCTTACCTCTTACTCGTCCTCGAGGAAGATAAGTAAAAGGCGAACCCGGTGAATTTAGAAAATGAAAACGATGGAAAAACGGAAAACGAAAAACGAAGAAGAAAGAAGAAAGCGAAGAGGGAAGCTGCTAGATCATTTTTCTCAGGATGTGGGTTTTGCTTACTCATGTGGCATGTACCGAACGCAAAACACATGTCAAAGACTTTTATTTCGATATCATAGTATAATGGTGCAAATAGAGATAGAAAACCCAAGAATATTGATATAGCATGAAAAAATGGAATAATTCTAAAATTAACATCGTTTGAATCATTTAAAGCGGTATACAATATCGCAGATCACACACTTTTCAATTGAATGCTTTCTATGAGGAGTATAAGAATATCACACAATAGAATAGAAAGAATAGAAAAGCGTGGATTTCATGAAATGAGTGCTTGGCATATATTCCTGGATTTCGTGAAGCTAAAACAATCTCACCGAGTATAGAATATTACTTATCATAGGCTGTCGTGCACCGTCAAGTAGTCACTCTCTCACACATCATTGGATTCTCTCCCCCAAGCTTATCTATAAGCGTGGTTGCATAAAAAACAATATTTACATCCCCATTTTTATGAAGCTCCAAAAGTAATAAAAATAAAAACAAAAAGAGGGAAGAAAGAGAGAGAACATGAGATGGGATCGTTTATTAAGATTCTTTTCTCTTTTCTTTTCTTTTTCTTTTTTTTCTTTTTTTTTCTTTTTCTTTTTTTTAAATATATATACACAATGATCCCAAATCAAAGAGAAAGAAGGATATACAAGAATTTTTCTTTTTCTTTTTGGTTTTGGGAAATTTGGAGCTAGGATTTTAATAACGGGGGAAATGCCAAATACTAGAATCGCTAAGGGGAGATTCACCAATGATTTTAAAATAGAGAATTGATGTTCAAGATATGTGGAGAAAGAAATAAATATGTCTCTCAGTTCACTCTATAAGACGTGCACGACAACTTCAGCAGGGTAATCTAATCTACTCTGTTTCGATCACAAAAAAGCTAACTAATCCAGATTTATCATAGCTAACATCATTCAATCATCCTGAAGTGAAATGTACAAGTCATGCAAATAGAAGTGATATAGGAAAAGAAAACGGTACTCCAGATATAAGCATTCAATGCGTGAATCTTGGTGTGTTTTCTGCGATAGCATACATATGAATATTCAGACTCAGCTAATAATAAAATTTCATCCATTTTCATACGGAAAAAGTGTGGGTTACTATCTCTAAATGCAAGGCAAATCACAGCATATGATATCAGAAATAAAATCTAAGACATGACAAATATAGCATGCATATAGAGAAAGCTAACTCCACGTCATCTTCATCACAGAAAAATCATCTCTAGCATGAGATGAAAGAAGTAAAAGATAAAAAGGGAAAATGAAACTAATTACAATGTAGCACACAAAGAAAATAAGAAAAACGTGATGCATGGTAAAAAAAGGAAAAAGTGATGAAAGTGAGTGCAAATGCGGAAAATGGCGTGAAAAAACTAAAAATAAAGGTGGTAAATCGAAAAGCGTGAGAACTCACTCCCACAAGCTAAAGTGCACAGTGGCCTCAATGTGCGAAGTGTGGCACACCGAGAGACGTGTAATGTGAGGGGAAGGTGAGGATGCATGCATGAGGAAAAAGAAAATAAAAATAACGAAATGAAAATATGATGCAGACATGATGCATGCAGATATAGGAGTGAATCAGATATAAGAGTGTGACACCAAAAATCTCTCCCTCTCTCCCAAAAATGATATAGAAAGAGATGAACAAAATGTGGACCCAAAACAGTGAGGGGAGGGGGGGTGGTCGAAAATCATCAGGACCGAGCAGAGACGGGCAGCATGACGGCAAAAAAGATCAATGGCATCAAGGGTGCCTAAGTGGGTGGGGCTGCGCCGTCTCCGTCCTGAGGCGGAGGAGGAGGTGGTGGTGGCTGGGGAACAGTCTGCTGGGTGGGTGTGGGTGTGGATGTGGAAGCAGGCTGGGTGTGTGTAGGAGTGGGGGTGGGTACCTGCTGGGTGGGTGTGGGCACGCGAGGAAGCCGCTCGAGAATCTGAGTGTGGCAATAGTGAATGCCCGGAAGTAGGTCGAAGCGGCTGGCCATAGCGGTGACGGTGGCAGACATGGTCATGAGGTCACCTCTGAGGGCACTCACCGCCCCCGCGAGAGCACGAATGCTCTGAAGTACAGTGTCGGGGGGAGGTGGTGCAGAGGGACGCACCTGTCTGTGCTGTGCAGGACGGGGCTGGCGGACTCGGGTGGTGTAGTGGATGGACTCAGTAGGCATGTGGAGGAAGGGTGTTGTGCTCACAAGTGTGGGCCTAACCTCAATGCGAGGCTGGGGCGCAGGCTGGTGTGAGGTGGAAGCAGCAGCAGCGGAAGTGGAGTATAAAAGTGGCGACGAGTCGGCCAAAGAGGTCGGTGACATAGACGTGGGAACAGACGTCACGACACTCTCAGAAAGTACGGCTGCGGTGGAGACAGAGGTGACAACCACGGTCTCCATGACGGCAGCGAAAGAGGGCTCTCCGCTTTCAACAATAGTGGGTGGACGCTCGAGTAGCGCGGAGCAAAGTGGCTCAACAGACAGAGGGCCAGCTATGGTGGGAGTGGTGGTGGGCGTGGAGGTAGTGGAGGTGGTCTCAGTGAGTGTACTCCCGACACCGGCAGAAGTGTGGACAGAGGTGTCGGGAGCAGCAGAAATCTCAGGCTGCTGAGGGGCCGTGGGGCCAGCGGGTGCAGCGTGGGCCTGCTTAGCCTGCTCAGCCTCCTCGGCCTCAAGCACGTAGGCGGCGGGGATCAGGAGATCCATCGTCGGAAGCCAGTCCACCTGTGTTGGTGCTATCTGTGTCTGAGCTGGGCTCAGAAGGATCATGTAATCAGCACCGTAGGGACCGTGCAACCAAACCCAGTGCCGCTGACCGTGCGGACGTAGCATCTTCATCCGGGCCATGACGTCTATGGACAGTGAAGTGGGGCCCGGGGCTCGTCGCAGGTCAGCCGGAAGGTCCTCGTCGGTCATCAGGGCGAGCAGGGTGATCAGACCGCCGCAACATATCGGTGAGCGAGCGCTCACCGATACGATGATGAGGTCCAAAAACCATCTCGCGATATCAATCACGACGGCGGGGACCAACTCGTCACTCTCCCTAACTAGAGCTCTGGGACGCGTCATCGCATAGAGCATATAAAGCTCTGGCGTGGACATCGTCCCAGGCTCATACCTCGCCAAAAAGGTAGTCGCCATAAGGCGCTGAGCTATACGGAGGCAGGGGTGGACGATGGCCGAGGCCTTGGCCTTACTAGGGTCAAAGGCAGCTGGTAAACCCGTGATCCGGGCCCAGAAAGCGTGGGAATCGAAGGAAGGTGGGGGAATGTGAGTGGGGGCGTAACCACGGTCGGCCCCGGGGACATCGGGCCACGAAAAGAAAGCTCTCATCATACCGAGAGTGACCTGGCACTCTCGTTCCATAAACCCAAATAAGCATCCCTCGTCGGTCCGGGCGATAGAACTAAGCATCTCAAGTGTCGGACGGACGAAGGTGTCCGCCGACACTTGGAAAAAATCTCGCCAACCCACGTTGTCATACAACGTGAGCATCCCCTCAAGTACCCCCAGGCGTCCTAGGTCTGCAAAGTGTGCGAACCTGGAGGGTACAATCGAGCGCAGGGAAATCCGCTCAAAAACGACGCGGTGTGCGTCGTCCCGGAACGTAATCCCCAGCAGCCCGACAAGTGGAGCCGGTGGTGGTAGTGGGTCGGCAGGGAGTGGCTGAGCGGGGTGAACGGGCTCTGCAGGCTGTGCGGGGTGTGCGGGGTCTGCAGGCTGTGCAGGGTGAATGGGGTGTGGTGGTGTAGGCGGAGGAGAGTCCTCCACCTCGTGGGAGGGGCCGGGCTCATCCGGCCGCTTCCGCTTGGCGGAAGCTCTCCTGGTGCGTGGCCGTGTCCGGGGCGGCATGTGGGCCCCGGGTGCTCACCAAAAGTAGTAAAAATACGGCGAGAAAAAATAAATGGAACGAGTATACCGTGACACGCCGCGAGAGCAAAGAAGTGGATGCGTGCGAAGACGACGCCTCCACGAAGCCAAAATCGCTCCCCGGAAGCTCCCCTGGGCTCCCCTAAGCTCCCCAATATACCCTGCACATCAAACAAAGATATCAGCGAGTAATATTCAAAATGTATGGGGGGTTAGGGGTATAATATATAGATTTTGAAGTTGATTTGGTTTAGGGGTTCGTTAAACACACGGATCATCGAAAAATACACAAAATAGGAGAAAATAGGGCGAAATCGCGTTACCGGAGCTCGGCCGGCGGTGGGATCGTCGGCGGCGACTCGGGCGGAGGAGTGGCGGCGTCGACCGCAGGTGGGTGGCCTAGCGCGGTGGCGGGGCGGCGGTCGGGCGAGTGGGGGGGGGGGCAGCGGGCGAGGGATACGAGCGGTCGCACGTTTTGGGTTTTTTCTCATTTCGAAAAACGCGCCGACCCGCTCCCCTTTATATAGGAAAAGTTACGACTCGGCCGAGTGACTAAGTCGCTCGGCTGAGTGATCGTAACGGAAATATTTTGGAAAATTCATCCCCTCTTACGACTCGGCCGAGTGGCCTTGCCACCCTCGGCCGAGTGGAAAAAGTCCATTCGGCCGAGTGGCTCAAGCTACTCAGCAATACTCGTCCTAGGAGCGTATCAGTTTCACTCGGCCGAGTGAAGATTTATACTCGGCCGAGTGGCAATTATACTGAAATCAAGAAAAGAAACAGAGAGTTGGGTACAGCAAACTTCCCTCGTTCGTGAGCCGCTCAGGCGGGCGAGCTTATGTGCTCGGCCGAGTGACTAGTATACTCGGCCGAGTGAGTCCTGTTTTCTGCTGTTTGGCTTCGTTTGGGCTCTAAACTCTGTTTTTCTTCCTCCAGTCAATTTCATCCTCCTCCTAAGCATCGAGCGCATTCCTGGAGCACTCCTCGTCGCCTTGTTCATCCTCCTAATGATAGGTACCCCGTTCTCCTCTCCTGTTAAAGAAAAATAGGACCCGTTATCACGAAATTTTTAGGCAAACAACTCAAAACACAAATAATTTCTAAAACAAAAATAAAGGGAAAAGTAAAAATAAAGCGATAACCATCGGGTTGCCTCCCGACAAGCGCTCGTTTAAGGTCTTGAGCTCGACCCCCTTTGATTTTCAATTTAATGCGGGATATTGGGTGCATATGAGATGCACCCGTCGAATTTATTGGGAAGAACGCTTAAATTTGGATGTTGTGGCGGCGTGTTCTTCCTCAGTGCTCCTTTGCCTCGGGTAGTGTTGGGGGGTGACTCCCCCAAGCTAGTGCTTGCTCCGGGCCTCGGCTTCACCGGTGACACCGATTTTCGTATCGGTTGGGCTTTCTTTGGAGTCTTCGTCTTTGAGAGCTTGCAGAGCTCTCGTATTCTCGCGACGTCAGCGTCGCCTTCATCAATTTCCATGGAGAGGTCGGGGGAATGCTCCATCTTTTCTTCTTGGCTCAAGTCAGACTTTCCTCAAAATCTTCCTTGAATAGAGCGCCGATGGAATGGGGGATCGCCTCCTCAATAACCTCGTCAAAGAGGTCCATATAGTCCAGCTCCTCATGATAAGGCATGTGTTTCATTGCCTTGGGTATATGAAGCTCCACCTCGATGTTGCCGACGTTCAATGTTAGAGTCCCTTCTCGTACGTCGACAATGACACCGGCGGTGGCGAGGAACGGGCGCCCAAGTATTAGCGACGTATCTCCCTCCTCCTTGACATCCATGATCACGAAGTCGCATGGAAAACATATGCCCCCCGGGACTTGTAATGGGATGTCTTCTGCGATCCCTACCGGCCTTATGATCCGACCATCGGCTAGTTGTATCCGCTTGTCGGTAGGCTTCAATTCTGTACCGTTGTTTAGTCTTCTGAACATGGAGAGAGGCATGAGGCTAACACTAGCCCCTAAGTCCACTAATGCCTTTTGTAGAGGGACGCCGCCTAAGGTACAAGGAATTCGAAAACTCCCCGGGTCTTTTAATTTGGTGGGCTCCGTCTCTCTCTTGGTGAACCAAGACCCCTCCTCAGCGAGCATGATTTTCTCCTTCCTCTTTCTTCCCGTAATCAAATCTTTTAGGAACTTGGCGTATGTCGGGATTTCCACGATAGCGTCGAGGAAGGGGATATTGAGGCTTACCCCTCTCAAATACTCGAGAAACATGGCTAGTCGCTTCTCCATATTTGCTCTAGCAAGCCTCTGAGGGAATGGGATCGGTGGCATAAAACGCCTCTCTTCAATCAATTGCTCCGCTCTGGACTTTTCTTCCCCTTGCGGCTCTTTCTCCCTCTCAACTTCAATGATAGGTTCACTTGGCTCTACTCTCTCCACCACGGGCTCCTCGGTAGGAATTATGACGGGGGTGGTGTCTTTCCCGTCTCTCGTAGTAACTGCAACCACGGTGTTTATATGCCCGGTGGTGCCCCGTGGATTTTGCTCGGGTTGAGCCGACAACTGTTGACTATTTCGATTTAGCAACGCAAGTTGCTTCGAGATTTGGTCTACAACGGTTACAAGGGAATCTTGGCTTGCCTTCAAGGAGGCATTAGTCTTCTTCTGCTCGGCCATAAACTCCTCCACTCTAGCTTCAAAATCGGAACGTTGTTGAGCTTGTGGAGGGTTTGGATTTCTCCACCCTTGATTGTATCCGGGCGGCCTATAGGGTCTAACGTGTTGCTTTGGTGGGAAATTTTGTTGCGGAGGCCCCCTCGGTGGATAACGTTGTTGTGGTGGTGGTGGTGGTCGAGCTTGTTGAGGTAGTTGTTGCGGCGGGTTCAATGCTCCATCATTGTTTGCATAGGAGAAACCGGGATGGTTTCTAGTGGCCGGATTGGCCCAATATCCTTGGTTCCCCGCGACGTATTGAACTTGCTCCAAAGATCCCTCTCCTTGTTCTCCTCCCAAATACATAGCTTGGGATTGGTCTTGCCAATCACACAATTGATTTGTTGGTGCGGATGTGAAAGGGGTTCCTTGGGTCTCCGTAATATACTTCTCTAGTCTCTCCACTACCTTATGGAGAGAATCGAACTTGTTGATCAGCTCCGCTACGGCCTTTGCCTCATAGATGCTAGATGTCTTCAAGGAGGACGAAGAGTGTCCTCGCTCATCGCCCTATTGTTGATTGTTCGAGGCCATCTCCTCAATTAAGGCCGTAGCTTCGTCGGGAGTCTTCGATAGGATGGCCCCATTTGTCGCGGCATCAATAATCTGCTTGGTCCCCGGTTGGAGACCATTGTAGAAGCTATGGACTAGCTCCCAATCTTCAATGCTATGGTGGGGGCACTGATGCTGCAGGTCTTTGAAGCGCTCCCAAGCCTCGTAGAGTGTCTCTTGAGGTCCTTGCTTGAAGGACATGAGAGCACTCCTAATCTTTACCGTCTTGGAAGGCGGATAGAACTTGTCGATGAACGCGCTTGCCAACTCATCCCATGTGGTAAACACTCCCTCAGCTTGCGTCCTCAACCAATAAAGAGCTTTATCCTTTAATGTGAAGGGGAAGAGGCGCAGTTTGATGGCATCTAGGGTAACGCCTGGCATCTGGAAGGTGGCGCACTTTGATAGGAAGAGCTGGATGTGGTAGTGGGGATTTTCATGGGCGTTCCCATGAAATGGATCCTGCTGCATCAGAACCACAAGCCCATTCTTCAAATCAAAATTCTTGTCGGCCACCAACTCCGGCATGGCTATGGACGAGGTCGTTGAGGAAGTCTTAGGCTGGAGCCTATCTCGAATGGAAATAATCCTCGCCATCCTTACCGCTAACTCTTCAGGTGTCTCCCGGACGTTCATAAACCTCCCTTCCGTATCGGGTCTCCTCTCCGCTCTGATTCTCCGCAATGTACGCTCGATCTCAGGATCAAATAATATATCGATGGGGTCCGATGTGGATCTCGTGTACATGCATGGGAAAACAAAGTTTCAAAGAAGTGATTAGCACAATGGAAGGGTTAGATAAAAATAAAGAAATAAAACAAAAAGAAAGAAATAGCTAGGGTGTTAGGATCAAACACAATCGCCTCCCCGGCAACGGCGCCAAAAACTTGATCGGCCCCGGATATACACCCGGAGAATGATTGTAGTCTTACCGCAAGCGCACGGTGAAGTGGCGAGCGGGTATCGAACACGAGGAGGTGGTGTTGGCTCCAATCTATCCTAGGTTGGTTTGACTACGATGGTTTTATTGGTGGAGATGGTTATGGAGTGATATAATGGAAATGGTGGTGGATGTCGGTGTCAGAGATAAAGAAGTCGGATAAAATATTGATTCAGATACAGTACAATAAAAGAGTCTAGGGCTAGGGAATCCCCACTACGGATCTTCATTCGTCACTGTGAATAGTGAATCTCAATATTACTAGGCTTGTGTCGAGGTGAACTAGTCGTAACTAAATATAGAACCCAGCTCACGCTCTCGCGCTATTGCCGGTCTATAGCAACCTAGATTAGGGCCCAATCTCTTGCAAACCCTAACCTAAGTCGCTAGCATGAAGATCGACATCATCGTCCAATCGCTCCTCGAGCCCACTCTCGTGCAAACTCGAGTTACAATCTAGGTTGTGATAGTTCGTATTCGTCCAATCTCTTGCAAACGAATATGGGTATAGATTTACAATTAAAAATCCTAGCTTTGGTCCAATCTCTTGCAAACCAAATCTAGAGAAATCCAATTGTAAATCTAAATCGAATATCTAGGCCTTCCCATCGATTAGAATCCAATCTCTTGCAAATCCCAAATCGATGGAAATCCCTAGCTATCCGTAGTAAATCAATCACAACCTAATCTCCTAACAATTCTAGCAATTTAGAAATTCATTCATCACAAATATGAAATTAGATCCATAGGGGTCATCCCCAAACCCTAGAACAACAAATCTACTCTAGCATAGCAATAAGGATATGAGAATCAATAGAAATCATTGCTTGCATACAAAAAGATAGAAAAACAAAGATTCAAATAAAAAGAAGAAAATACTTAGCTTGATGAAGATCTTCAATCCAAAATACAAGCTTTTAGATCCAAGAGGCCTAGGGCATGGCCTAACCTCTAAAATAATCCTAAGAAAAACATATGGGAGCTAAGAAAATATAATGGGGATCCCCTCTAATGGTGGCTACAAAACCCCTTTTATATCCCCCCAATACCCTAGCAAATAAACCTAGAAAACCCCTCAAATTCGTACCCAAAAACAGCCCAAACCGCAACTTAAAATCTGGGCCCAGGCCGCACTCGGCCGAGTGGAACATGTGACCCGGCCGAGTGGAAATTCCAGCACTGCAGCATAAACTTGCAAAAATTCCCCAGATTTCATCCGACCTCCGATTTGCTCGTTCTTGGCGGCGTTGGAATTTTCATGAAGTCTACTATCCATAAAAAATATGAGAAAAATACTTTGATTGCTGGAATGATAGCAGATTCAAAAGAGTGAGAGGCTATCTGAAAATCTTGGCGCTGCGTGTCCTCGCATCACTCGGCCGAGCGGCAAATGTCACTCGGCCGAGGGGCTTCTGGTACTCGGCTGAGTCGGAGCTCGTAGTCGATTGACAGATTACAGTAATTCTGGTCTTTTGGATTCCGTCGTTCGTGTGCCACTCGGGAGAGTGGTATCTCCGTACTCGGACGAGTGGGATGTCGTCACTCGGCCGAGTGCACGCTAATCTTCAAGTAATTGCTTGTCTGATCTGGCCGGCCGAGTGGGCTTCTTTGCTCAGCCGAGTGACTCCTTCACTCGGCCGAGTGGCAAGCTGAAAATGCCCAATCTTCATCATTTCGCTTCCTCGTCGCTCCTACGACGTTCTTTCTTCTTTCACTCGTCTTCTATCGCTGATAGGTCCTCAATAAGTCCATGAGCGATGCTCCGTTACACGTGCAAGTCCTTTAAGCTCATGTTTGCTCCCAATTGCTCATATTTCCTGAAATCCGACAAAAACAAGAAATAGTGAAAAGTAACACAATATCATCGAATAATCGTGAAAATTGCAATATGAGCAACCGAAATGGCATGCAAATATGCAGAAAAAAGGTGTAAAATATGGACCGATCAGTTATAACTGAGTAATAAAAGAAGTAACGTAGCAGGAAAGTAAAGCGTAACAAGTAGTAGTCGTAGCGTGTGCTACCAACTACGGGACTAACCTACAAGTGTCAAGACAAGTCGGGACGTGACGGGACAAGACGAGACAAGACAAGTGAGACACGAAAGGGTTCACACCTTACGGTTCGAGGGGGATCAGACCCTCTTACCGTGCGCACGCTCAACCCAACCCCAAACCCCAAGGAAGACAAGACAAGACAAACAGTACAAGGGATCACTTGCTCTAGCTTGGCAAGTGCCATATTGCCCGCAGGCTGTGTATCAGTACAAGGGATCACTCTCTCTAGCTTGGAGAGTGCCCTATTGCCCGCAGGCTATGAATCAGTACAAGGGATCACTCGGAGAGTGCCCTATTACCCACAGGCTGTGCAAGACGGGACGGGATGTGACAAGACGGGAAGGGTTATTCTAGGGTGTCCACAAACACGCACACACATGATAGCCCTACAATATCAAAAGTTGTTGTTGTCAGGCTCAGACTTCGTCGTCAAGTCTGAGCCGTCAGGAGTCGTCCCGGACGCTATCATTTCATGTCCAGTTCTATTTGTTAACACTTATCAGTTCTAACCAACTAAGGCCTAAGCACGGCCGAAAGTGCAAGTGGGATACACTTGCCTGCGATGGCAAGTGTGTCGTCCTCTCGAAGCGTCTCGTCCAAGCGTCTCGTCTGGGGAAGTCCGTCTGAAACAGTGCCATGGCGTCGGTGTCAGGTCTCAATTTCATCAAATCCTATTAGGGTTCGTTTCTAGGTTATCGAGACTATCCTATTCGTCAAACGTCACATTTTTGATGCTTCAGCCTAATCGACGATCTAATCCTATGTGCACAGTCAACAAAGTCCATTCGTCGATTTTCTAGATTTGTACAACGTTTTACTGGTGCTGAAAAATAAATTTTAGTTCAAATTGTCGATTTTTAGTTTAGGGTTCAATCAGCTATTGTGGAGGTTTCTACGAGTTTCGGGAAACCAACCTTAACCGGAATTTTTCATAGAATGGAAGTCGTGTCTGAACGGAGAACTCCTCAGCGTCAGATCTGGTCCTCGCACGATTTCCCAAAAGCTGGAACTTGCGACGAAGGCCTACGACGTGTCGTAACATCGTAGACGGTAAATCCACGAAGTAGCACATCCAAGTGGAGCCCACAGCAGTGCTAGGGGTCAATGGGGGACCCACAACACCTCTGGAGGACTTGGGGGGCCCACCATAGGAGTTGGTGTGGAAGAATCCAAGTTGTGACGTTCGGCCGTTGGTCGGACACTGTCGGTGCGGAGGATTCCCTCGGTCAGACCGAGGGAATGCGGGGCTGAGCGTCGGTCGGGTGCATGTTGGATCCTGCCAAAACAGAGTTAGGATCGATAAATGAAGCTAAGACTTACGCTTGCGTATACGGCACGGTAGTCTACGAACTTCGCCTTCGGATTCGCCACGACGGATCGAGTCTTCTCACGAACGGAGTAAGGCTACTAAATCCACAATCTAAATCTCTACTTTTAGATTAAGAACTTGGATAAAGGGAGAAGAAGTATTTCGGCAGAGCTTCGCTAGAATGAAAATGCATGCAAGAATGTCATGCAAAAGTGTAAAGAAATGGCTAACCCTTGGGTCTTATTTATAGCCCCCAAGGTAGTTATTTTAGGAGTAATTGTTCCTTTGGAACAATTTAACTAAGGTGTACCATCGTACATGGCATATTATAAGCTTAAGTTGTACCATATGCATGGTACAACATAAGCTTAAGATATTACCCCTTTATTAGCCATATGTCGCATGCACTTATGCACATATAATGCGACTTTCCCATCAATCTAGAGATCCTCTCCGCAAGGGAACATATTCCCTTTGCACACGAATTCGTGAAAGCGACGTTCGAGGTCCGTATTCCCTCATACATCCCCTACAAGGGTGTACTAACGTCTTCCATATCCAACATCTCCCACTCACACTTGATGGGATTGTAAGAGAACGTCTTTCTCTTAGTTCTTTCATCTATCATACCGAGATATAGACCGTGTGACCGTCATGCGCGTAGAGTCTGTTGTTGTGCTCTTGTTAGAGATACACAACGACCTCGAAGGTGCAAAGTTGAGTAGTTCAACGCATGCTTTACCCTAGATTATTTCTTCACATTTCTTATACTTTATATTCAACAATTGAATCCCATCTGGATCACAATTGGCTGGCCAGCTTTGAATCATTAAAGTCCAAATGTGAATATGAAATCAATCTTCCTCTTCTTGCGAACCTTCTGATCTTGACTAGACTCGCTTTTCTAACGTGCCCCGCCAAGCCGAATTATCATAGCCCATAAGTAACACGCTAAGATAGCGATCATCTCGTCAAATCTAAAGGAACCAATTGGAGTCCTTGAGGGTAAGAGTTAAGGCCCATATGGCCTTTGAGTCTCGTATAATAGCAAACACTATTGCTACTAACTCAGTGGCCGAAATGCATACGTGGTATGAACATGTATTACAACATCGCTCCTTTCCCAGGGAGTGTATGTCTCAATGATGTTGTAAGGATGATGATCAGACACCACAATGTCTGACTTTGAGTCCCTTTTTCTACTCAAATAATCATTTGGACTCACATCCCGCATTTAGACAGATGGGATTTCAAAAATTCTCTGAGATCTTCTTTAAGCATCCATATGATGCAGATCTTTCATGCGACCATTTTGTTTAATTCATGACTCTAAATCATCCGTCTGATGATTTTGACTTTAAACAGGTCTCATCTCTATTCTATCCGTCTGATAGAATAAGGCGGTTGCTCATGTGAGAGAGCCAACCTCAATCTGTCCGACATACTAGAGTTCAGCTGAGATTTCAAAAATGTACACAAACATTTCTCAAGAGATTCATATGCAATGTTTGAAAAAGAACTTATTCTTTTATTAAATTTGATCTTTCTCAGACATGGGAATATATATTGGTACAACTCAGCTCTTACGCAATCCTTGGGATGATAAGTGTTTATAAAACACATTTCTGGGGATCGCTTTCATAAGCTGATCCTCTATCATCTCATGCATAGATAAGTACCTTATGTCTACCTTCTTGGTTTTATCATAGTCTTTTGCAAATCTGCAGTTCCTTTAAGATACTGCATTATCCTCTTAATCGCTTTCCAGTGTTCTTGCCCTGGGTTGGATTGGTAACGACTTACCATTCCAACGGGAAAACAGATGTCCGGTCTTGTATGCATCATAGCGTACATAAGACTATCAACTGTACTGGAATATGGAACTTTTTCCATAATTTCCTTTTCCTTTTGGTTCTTTGGACATGATTTCAGATATAAATTATCGCATCTGCTTATAGGAGTATCAATTGGACTTGCAGTCCTACATATTAAACTGTTCTAGAACCTTCTTTATATAAGTCTCTTGTGAAAGAGAAAGAAGTTTCTTTGAACGATTCCTTGAAATCTTAATTCCAAGGATATATGTGGCTTCCACATGTCTTTCATCTCAAAACTGATGAAAGTCAAGCCTTGATATCCATCACAAAGCCCTTGTCATTTCTGGTTATTAAAATTTCATCTACATATTGAGACATAATAACATGCTTGCTTTTAATCCTCTTGATATATACGCAGTTATCTTCATCAAGCATGGAAAATCCATTTGATAAGACAACTTCTTGAAATCGTATATACCATTGCCTCGAGGATTATTTAAGACCATATATGGACTTACGAAGTTTACAAACCTTATGTTCGTTTCCTTCTTTTACAAACCCTGTTGGTTGTTCCATATAGATCTCCTCGTCTAATTCTCCATTGAGAAAGACAGTCTTTACATCCATCTGATGTAATTCGAGGTATAAGCAAGCTACCATTGCCAGAATCAGGCGAATCGAGGTAAAACGCACAACAGGTGAGAAGGTCTCTTCGTAGTCTATCCCTTCCTGTTGCGTAAAACCTTTCACGACAAGGCGAGCTTTATATCTATCTATAGAGCCATCAGCCTTATGCTTGATCTTGAGAACCCATTTGTTCCCAATTGCTCTATGTCCTCTGGGTAAGTTAACTAAGTCCCAGACTTGGTTAACTTTCATGGATTTCAATTCCTCCTTCATCGCTTCCATCCATTTGTCTTTTACAGGGCATGATACGGCCTGTTTGAAAGTAGCAGGCTCGTCGTCGTCATCTTGTAGTAAAGTCATAAAGGTTTGCGGAAATTCATCCTCAAATCTTAGAGGAGCCAACCTTGTACGACTACTACGTCGTATTTGAGATTCTTCAAGTCCTTGTTGACTCGAATTTAGATCAATTCTATTATCACTCCCACTTGGAATGTCGTTAGAATTGCTCCCACTTGGATCATTATTCCCGTATGGAATAGGATAATCGTCATTCGTATAATCCATTGGTGAAGGTTGAAACGTATTTTCGTTTTCACCAAGAATTCTCCCACTCGAATGAGGTAATCCTTCTTGATCATAAATCTCAAATAGAGATAAGTCCTGACTTATCTCGCCCTGTCTTCGAAACTCGTTTTCCAAGAAAGTGACATCCCTCGACTCAAACTCAATTAGCCCACCATTGTCTTCCTGACTAATAAAAACATAACCTTTGGAGTTTTCTGCGTATCATATAAAGATACATTTCCTTCCCCTTGGCCCAAGTTTGCCATACTTATGTGAGGAAATATGTGCGTAGAATGCACAACCCCAAGGTTTCAAAATGTTTAAGTCAGGAGACCTTTGGTTCCACAACTCATAAGGAGTGGAGCTAACTGATTTCGAGGATACGCGGTTTAAAATGAAAGCGGCCGTCAATAATGCATCACCCCAAAAGGTGATTGGCAAGTTAGCTTGCGCCATCATTGAATGGACCATTTCCATTAAAGTCCTATTTCTCCTTTCTGCAACACCGTTTTGTTGAGGAGTATAAGGCATAGTTACCTGATGTACTATGCCTTTTTCATCACAAAGTTCCTTAAAACTTGTTGATTGATATTCACCGCCCCTATCGGTTCGCAAGACCTTAATATTGCGATCTAATTGATTCTCCACTAAACTCATATAGTTTTTAAAGCAAGCCAAAGCTTCACTTTTGAGGGATATCAAATAGATATGTCCGAATCGGGTGAAATCATTAATAAAAGTGATGAAATAGGACTTTCCGCGTCTTGTCTTGACATTCATCGGACCACATATGTCCGAATGGATAAGCTGTAATGGAACCTCGGCCCTTGTGCCGGTTCCAAACGGCTTGCGACAAGATTTCCCCACAAGGCAATGTTCGCAGGTCGACATTTCAACCTTTGAAACATTGGATAGAAGGCCACGTTTGGCAAGTCTATCCATACGCGTTGGTCCAATATGACCAAGCCTTATGTGCCAACAAATTATATTAGACTCATTAGTCAAAGAATTTGTCACTAGGAAATTTTCATTACATGAGGAACCGTACATTGTACTTATTACAATAAATCCTTTGAAATACAAACCCAGTACTAATAAAGGAATTATTACAAAATAGGTCCATATTACAATCATGAAGGAACCAACTATAACCAAGACCCATTAAATTGACCACAGTTTTAATATTCCTTTGAATATATGGAATGAAGAGAATATCATGAAGTAGGAGAGTGCGGCCGTTGTCCAAGACTAGCTTGCGAGTCCCAACGCCTTTCACTTAAACACATGTGTTGTTTCCTACATTGATCCACTTCATTCCTTGGGGTATCCGGTGATACTCCACGAAGGACCGTATGTCCATTGTTATGTGGTCGGTGGCACCTGAATCAATTATCCCAAAATGGATTAGATTCCACAAGAAATATTGAACTAGAAACACATATGTAACTAGTATTACAAGTTACCTCGTCACTTCCACGCGTACACGAACGAGCATAGTGACCGAGCTTGTTGCACTTGAAGCACTTGATCATTTTCAAGTCTTTCTTCTTGTGCCATTTCTTGTGCCCACCCTTATGTTTGGGTTCCTTGGTAGACTCAGGTTGCTTATTACGTTCATTAGAAGACTTCGAACGATCTTTACGTTTCTTTCCCCCGTGTGAGGAACTAGCAACCATGTGCACTTCTGCACTTGGCTTGGCAGCCGCAAGCCGCTCTTCCTCTAATTCGATGTGCTTGGAAACATCGTTGAAGGTTTTGATGCTCTCATTATGAGTGAGATGCATCTTCATCTGATCCCACCCATTTGGTAGGGAACATATGACTGCGTGGATTTGTTGCTCATCAGTGAGCACATGACCTGCGTCCTTTAACTCTGAGATAAGGTTCGCCATATGTCGCAGATGTTTCCCCATGGAATGATCTGGACGTTTCTTATATGAATCGAACCTTATAGTTAAGGAGCGAAGTTTGGACACCGATGTGCCACCGAACTTCTCTTCTAGCTTGGACCATATGTCCATGGCTAGGTCATGTTCTCGGAAGATGCGCATTATGTCATCAGCCATACTGCTTAATAACGTAATGCGCGCTATCTTGTTCTTCCAAGACCAATCATCAAAAGCTTCCTTGTCTCGTCGGTGTTGGGCCGTAGTGCCCAACTCGGGTTCAATCATAACGTTCTTTAGAGTTTTGAGCACTTCTTGCTCCTCTAGAACGTATTGTATCTTGACGGACCAAAGTTTGTAATTATCGCCGTTGAGTTTTTCACCTCTGTTTAACTCAGCGACGATATTCTTTGAAGCGGAAGACATTTTACTTTTAAAATGCTGCAAAAGACACAAAACCGAAGGTTTGATCAAAACATTGCATAAAAATTCTTAAAATATAACTCCCACTTGAAATGATAATAGAATATCCCATTTGGATAGTTCTAAAAAATTCAAAATCCCACTTAGAATTATATTATATTTGATAAGTTACTTTCGAAAAATATTGAAGATGTTGTTCAAGAATCGAAAAGGTCTCTATGATTCCAATCACCATCTAGAACAACCTTCAATATCCCCCATCACTTATCAAACAATAGTACTCTTATAGTACTAGCAGCGGAAAAACGAGTTTGAAAACGTATTTTTCAGATACAATTCCCACTTGAAATGATAATAGAATATCCCATATGGATAGTTCTAAAATCAACTCCCACTTGGAATGATATTCATAATTTGATAAGTTACTTTCGAAAAATATTGAAGATGTTACTCTAGAATCGGAAAGGTCACTATGTTTCCAATCACCATCTAGAGTAAATTTCAATATTTCTCCCTCACTTTATCAAATGTTAGTACTCTTATAGTACTTCGCAGCGGAAAAGCGTTTTTGAAAACGTATTTTTCAAAACGTATGAAAACTTATTTTTTCAAAAAAATGTATATTTCAACTTAGTACCCTTATGATACTTGTGAAATATTCGGCACTTCCTGACCATTTGTCGGGAATGAGCCGTAGCCGTGCCTTGGTCGGATCCCCCTTTCGGGGATTTTTCTGCAAACTATCGTCGCTGGCTCCCGTATGGATCCAGGCGTTTCTCCCCGTAAGATAGAATTTTTATGCAGACGACTATCGTTTAGCCCCGTATGGGCTAGTCGGCACGTTCATGTTCAACCAAGGCCTTTTGCCGAATTGGTCGACCAAAACACCCATATTGGTCGACCAAAATTTGGTCTTCTTCACTCCCGGCCAGGGCCCCTGCCCTGGCCGAGGCTGGCCAAGGGCCTCTGCCCTGGCCGGCCAGGGGCGGCCTACGGCACCCCTGGCCACTGCCAGGGCCGGCCTGGCCTCGGCCAGAGGCAGGCCAGGCCTCTGCCTGGCCTGGCCTCGGCCAGCGGCCCCTGGCCGGGGCCAGGGCCACTGCCCTGGCCTCGGCCAGGGCGGCCAGGCCCTGGCCTGAGGCCAGGGCGCTGCCCTGGCCTCTGCCAGGGCGGCCAGGCCCTGGCCGGGGCCAGGGCCCCTGCCCTGGCCTCGGCCAGGGCGGCCAGGCCCTGGCTTGGCCGCGGCCAGGGCCTTCTGGCCCTGGCCGTGGCCGGCCAGGGCCGGCCCTGGCCTGGCCAGGCCGCAGCCAGGGCTCTCTGGCCCTGGCCGTGGCCGGCCAGGGCCGGCCCTGGCCTGGCCAGGCCGCAGCCAGGGCTCTCTGGCCCTGGCCGTGGCCGGCCAGGGTCGGCCGGCCATGGCCATGGCCGGTCAAGGCCGGCCGGCCATGGCCCGGCCATGGCCTATTGGCCTTGACCGGCCATGGCCCTTTGGCCATGGCCGGTCTCCCCCCTTTCATGGGGTGGCCGCATACCCCCGCCGGAGGGGGTTGCCGTGGTGGTTATTGGCCGTAGCCAACCCCCTCCGCATGGGGAGGGGGGTGCATGGCCTTCATAGCCCATTTGGCCATGATGCACATGCACCAAATTTCATCTTCCCCGATGGAAATAACTACCACCTTCTTCTCCGGTGAAGCACCCGTTCGTCGAGGAAGTAGTTGTCCTCCAATGGCCGTGTGCCAAAAAATGACCCCCTTCAAAAAATTCGTAAACTACGCGCTCCACATGAAGAGAGCGCCCATTCCCTATGAATGGAGACTCAGCATCCATGAAGAGAGCGAGTTTGACAATATGAATGGTCGGTTCTTCCCGTCACGGAGAGTTCCTGCCATATCCATAATGACAGAAGACCCTAACGTGAAAAGAACAACCGCTGCGTTCTCTCTGTCACGAAGCGTTCCTACCATATCCATAATGGTAGGATACCCATTCGTGAAAAAGACAACGACTCGTTCATAGTTTCGAAGGGGCGACGGTTTGACCGGAGCGAATCCGTATGGCTCCGATACCAATGTTGGATCCTGCCAAAACAGAGTTAGGATCGATAAATGAAGCTGAGACTTACGCTTGCGTATGCGGCACGGTAGTCTACGAAATTCGCCTTCGGATTCACCACGACGGATCGAGTCTTCTCACGAACGGAGTAAGGCTACTAAATCCACAATCTAAATCTCTACTTTTAGATTAAGAACTTGGATAAAAGGAGGGGAAGTATTTCGGCAGAGCTTCGCTAGAATGAAAATGCATGCAAGAATGCCATGCAAAATTGTAAAGAAATGGCTAACCCTTGGGTCTTATTTATAGCCCACAAGGTAGTTATTTTAGGAGTAATTGTTCCTTTGGAACAATTTAACTAAGGTGTACCATCGTACATGGCATATTATAAGCTTAAGTTGTACCATATGCATGGTACAATATAAGCTTAAGATATTACCCCTTTATTAGCCATATGTCGCATGCACTTATACACATATAATGCGACTTTCCCATCAATCTAGAGGTCCTCTCCGCAAGGGAACATATTCCCTTTGCACACGACTTCGTGTACGCGACGTTTGAGGTCCGTATTCCCTCATACATCCCCTACAAGGGTGTACTAACGTCTTCCATATCCAACAGTGCAGTGGGTGCGAGGGGGGCTTGGTCTCTTGGTCAGACACAGCCCGATGCAGAGGCGGCTGTCGGTCGGGCACTAGCGGGTGCGGGGCGGATGCGGAGCGGCTGTAACGGAGCGCTGCAGCATGCGGAGCGGGGGATTTCTTCGGTCAGACCGAGAGGCAGTCTCGGTCGCAGATCACTCCATATTTTACACCTTTTTTCCGCATGATTGCATGCCATTTAGATCACTCAAATCACGTTTTTCACGGTTTATCGACAATATTGCGATACTTTTCACGATTTGTTGTTTTTGTCGTATTTCAGGAGATTTGGAGCGATTTGGAGTGATCCCGAGATACACCTACTCCAGAGTGTCACCGATGACTTCCCTGAGGGGTATTTTGCTGTTGGAGAGGAGCGGAAGAAGAAAGAACGTCGTAGGAGTGACGAGGAGTCAAAAACACTCAGAATGGGCATTTTTGGCGTCTCACTCGGCCGAGTGAAGGAGTCACTCGGCCGACCAGCGAGACCCTGCTCGGCCGACCAGATCGGACACACTTCAAGTGTGCACTCGGCCGAGCATCAGAAGACACATCGGCCGAGTGACGAAACCCCGTCCACCCGAGTGGCACTCAGACGACGCCCATCAAAAAGAGCCAACTTACTGTTTTTCGTCTGCCTGAGCATCAGAAGAGCCACTCGGACGAGTGGAAATTGCCGACCGCCCGAGTGACGAGAAGCCATCGGCTGAGTGACGACAACTCACTCAGCCGAGCGACGCCCGAAGTGAAGACCCCCAAGACCCCAGACTTACTGGAAATTCTTAGGGTCTCCCACTCGGCCGAGCGACTTTTGTCACTCGGTCAAGTGAGCCGCGCTGCCTCTAGCGTAAATTGCGATTTTCAGGCTGCGCAGGGGCATTTTGGTCACGGATTTTTGGGCAGTTTTGGGGGGTATTTAACCCCAGTTTTTAACCTAGGTTAGGAGGGCTTTTTCCTGACTTTTTAGCAGCTTTTTAGATTAAAAATTTTTAGCTTTTGATTCTTGTGATTGGAGAGGAGAGAAAAGTTTATTTTTGTTGGATTCTTGGAGAACTCTATTGGTTTGTCTCCCTCTTCATTAAAAATCTCATTTTTATTGCTTATTTGAATATTGCCATGAATTCTATTGCTATTTCAATTGATTATTCTTGCATTTGTGAAAAGATTTATGAGTAGTCCTAACGTCTTGGGGCGTGGGGATGAACCCTACAAGCCCAATTTCCGATTTGTGATGATTTGGTAGAACTATTGCTAGAATTGCTATGAGGGTTAGTTTGGGATCGATATACTATGGATAGCTAGGTGTTCATATCGATTGGGATTTGCAAGAGATTGGATCCCAATTCGATAGGAAACCCTAGAAATCCGAATTGGGTTGAAATTGAGATTCCGTAGTGTCGGTTTGCAAGAGATTGGACCGATACTAGGGTTCTCGGTTGCAATTCCATACCGATACCCGTTTGCAAGAGATTGGACGGGTAGGAACTATCCCAACCTAGATCGCACCCCGAGTTTGCACGAGAGTGGGCTCGGGATGCGATTGAACGATGATGTTTATCCTAATGCTAGCTCACTTAGGCTAGGGTTTGCAAGAGATTGGGCCCTATCCTAGGGTTGCTATAGACCGGCAATAGCGCGAGAGCGTGAGCTTGGTTTTATATTCAGTTACGACTAGTTCACCTCAACACAAGTCTAGTAATATTGAGATTCACTATTCACAATGACGCATGATGATCCGTAGTGGGGATTTCCTAGCTCTAGACACTTCTATTATATTATATTTGAATCGATATTTTACCCAACATCTTTATCACCGACACCGACATCCATCACCATTGTCATTACATCATTCCATAACCATCTCCACCAATAAGACATTTGTAGTCAAACCAACCTAGGATAGATTGGAGCCAACACCACCTCCTCGTGTTCGATACCCGCTCGCCACTTGACCGTGCGCTTGCGGTAAAACTACAATCGTTCTCCGGGTGTATATCCGGGGCCGATCAAGTTTTTGGCGCCGTTACCGGGGAGGTGTTTTCCCGTTGGGTGCCAATTTGTCACAATTAGGTTTATTAGACTACGAAAAAAAAGGAAAAAATTTTAACAAAAAGAATTTTTCACCCCCGCCACCATTACTATCATTTCTATATTCTTTTGTGCCACTGATATTTTTCTCCAGGTATTTATCTTTGTTAATCAGGTGTTATGGATAGTATTATGTGGACCACAGATTTTGAGGAGGAAGCATTTCAGAACTTATTGGAGGGCCTCTTGGAGTCAGTGAGGTTCACCGGTTCAGAGAGCATTACAGCAGGTGATGCATTTGAGCTACGAATTGTAGATTTTGTAATGAACCGTGTTTCAGCTGCAGGAACAATTGAGGAGGACGTCCATGTCAGTCTTGAGGGGGATAGACAATATTTTCGGATTGCTTGCGGGCATTCCCGTCCACATGATGCATCCCCACAAGTTGACACACATGCGCAGCCAGCATCACCATTCCAGAGAGAGCCTACATTGATAGTTCACGAGGAGGCATTACATGTGGAGCCAGAGCATTGCATTACGGAGGCATCACTTTGTGACGAGGGTAACTTCATTAAGATAAATCCAGAGTCATGCTTGCAGGGTTTTCTGGGACCCTTAGGGCACAAAAACTCTAGTCCCGTCCTAAGTCGGACGGAACATAGACAGAAATGCAGCAGAAAAATTTTATGTTAATCTAATTAACATGCAACCCTAAGGAACCAAACCCTATTAGCCAGGAACTCTGCCAACTTGGGGTGGATCTGACCACCCCAAGAGGGATCTAACTACTGCGAATAATTAAATGAAAACTTAAACACATACCCGGAATCTCAGCCCTGGGGCAGGCGAGATGTTCCGCGCCGTCTTCCGAGCTGCTCCCGTCTCACGCCGAGCCGCTCCTTGAACCGCTCCCCGCACCGCTCCTCGAACCGCTCCGCATCCCGAGGCGATCAATCCCCGTGTCGCCGAGCCACCCACCGCCGAAGAAAGTTTCACGCGAGTGAAACCTCCGCCTAGATTTCGGATCCAGAATCCGAACTCCTTTGCGGCTTTGCTAGAGCCCGTAGGAGTAAGGCAGAAATTTATAGGGAGAGGAGAAATATTTATTTAAGCCTAGATCCGAGCGTGCTCCAACATTTACGAGAGCCGCTCAGATCTAGAGCTTGGTACGAGTTTTGAGGAAGGGGGGATACCCCATATTTATATAGGCGGCGGACTCTCCCCTTTTCTCAAAATCCGATGTGGGACTAAAAATAGAGTTAATAAAATCAAGTTAGTTTGCACTTCACAAAGTGCAAACTTCCATGAATTTTAACTCACTCACCGTTGAGCTTCAAGATTGATACAACCTATCAATACGACGAGCGTTCAACGGTGAACGCATATGAAAAAACCGTTCGTCAATCGGAGTTCGTTTGACCCTCCAATTGACCGTCCAAAGATCAGCCCAAGAGTCAATTTTCGCAAAACTGCAGCCGTCAAGATAATTCTGTCTAGGGTTCGCAACCCTAGGCGTGTGGGGCCCACTAGGGGCCCCACTGCCTTGATCTGCACATGCAGTAATCTGCCTGGGCACGTGCGCTGCACGCGCCTGTCTGGGCGCGTGCGGCGCCCGCGCCCAGCTGGCGCGGGCGCCCGCGCCTGGCGGGCGCCCGCGTCTGCTGACGCGAGCCCCGCTGACGCGGGTGTCAGCCTGCGTAGCAGGTTGATGCGCGCGTCAGTGGGCTAGGCCCTATATCTGGATTTAATCAACCTTTTGGGCTGATACTTGGGCTTGATGTTTGGGCTTCTATTTAAACACTTTAAATTGACTTATTGGTCTCGTTTGGACTCCATTTTTGACACGGTTCGAACCTGCGTTTAGAGCGGGAAGAACCCGTATTACCGGTGAATCTTTCCTTGCATTTATATTATTAAATATTGTATTAAACAATTTAATACACATTTAATCGCTTTTGCATCAAATGCAAAATAGTCCCTATCTAGGATTAAATTATCATTTGCATCAAATACAAATGATCCGAGGCCATATTCCTCTACATCTCCCACTTGCACTCAGGATCATTTATCCCGAATGCTGGAGATTTTTGCAAACATCTTTTGCAATACTTTATCCCTTGCATCAAATGCAAATTATTCTCCCTAACTAATTTCTACCTATTACTAGACGAAGATCGCACTCTGTGTGAGACCCTACAGCCTGACCCTTACAACAGGTTGGGCTCGAAGCCCTATACGGCAGTGACCACGAGCAGTGGTTGCCGTCCCTGCTTCAGGAATCATCATTATGTGGTTAACTCATTGACATGAGTATTGTCGGGACCACCCTGACTGTTTCCGTGATGAATTCCGCAGTTATAGTCTCTTCGTCTTTAATTATGTCATGTAGATCAAGTCTAGGGTACTGTCAAACTGTCAACCCCAATAACTTGACTCCGGTTAGTTTCTATCGATCTTTAAGTCAAAAATGTTGGACTTCTTCCAACATACTCTGGCCAGAGTTTTTACTAAAGACCGAACTAACCCTACGACACTAACTCCCATTGACCGGGAGAGACGAATCCTCTCTTGGTCATTACTCTCCTCATACGCTTCAAGTGTCACACAATCAAAGAGCTTTCGACAGGGCTTGCCTCGAAGCTAGGTCATTTGATCTAAGTGGCACCGTTCACGCACAGGTTCGTCAAAATGACCTCAAGTCAAAAGACCAACTAGCCTATCATCACTAAGAGTTATCATTGACAGATTGGTCAAAATAACCATATGATAACTCTTGTGGATCGTTCAGTGAACTCATTCTCTAATGAGCACATGTGTCTTGTCTTCGACTTCGCCAAGTCAAGCGATCATGAGATCATCGCCACTGCTAAACGGTGAAGACTAAGACACAATGGTCTATCTGATGTTTCGATATCCTTGTCTCGAAACATCTACGACCACGAACCCTTTTAGACTTATGCTACAGACGGTCAAACATTTCTCCATGATCGAGATACTCATCTCTATACATGTTTGACCTTGCATAAAATCTCAGGACTTTATCTAAGTTAATATCTAATGTTGACTACATTATAATATAACTTTAGATAAATTATTACCAAACAGCTTACTGTTATTTCGAACAAGATGTTTGTGCTATTCACACATGAAGATAGATAGCCTCGAGGGTATCATCTCTCAACATCTCCCACTTGCACTCAGGCCCATTTATCCCGGTATCTTATACCATTTTTACACATAAGTTTTCTCGACTTCATGTTGTAGAGCCTTCGTGAGTGGATCTGCTAAAACCGTCTACACTATAGACTCAGGGGGTTTTTATGTTCATGTTAGACCAACCATTTGAATCTCATTCAAATAATTCACTTGGTCTATCGGAATCTGTAATATTTAATATACTTGGATCTTATCCAGCTCATCGTACATTACGATAATAATTTAAATTTGTTAATGGTCATTTCAAATGGCTCATATCTATTTCTGATAAAGTATCAAAATCTTTGATTACTTAATCAAAATATATGTTACATCTCTTTGATGCCTTGCATGTAATTTATACGCTCCCACTGACCTTGAAAACTCTCTGGCTAATTCATATAAGTTGGTCCGTCAAAATCATATTTAGAAAAACGAACTTATAAGTGAATGCTCCAATTTTCATGGTCAACATGAGCGTTTTACATCGGATTTGGTCTGAGTAGATCTGTACACATCTTTTGGCGAGACGATTTCAACTAATCCGTTTTAAAGAAATTAGGGTGAAAACCGTTTTCTATTTTCTTTCTGCACCAATCTTTCAACTTAAATATTTACGTGCAGAAAGTGAGGAAACATTTTCCTTGGGTACGTAAACTAAATTCTCAAATTTATTTACGCACACGGACCTATTCTGATTGCATCAAGTTTTAAATCGGAGTTACTACTCCGAATTTCATCCCGGAAGTTGACTAAGTCATCATCAGTTATGATGTCTAACTCGACAATTCGTCTCACGAAATTCGAGTAATTATACAACTTCTTTAATGATCGATTTAATGAATATCTTATTGACAATGTCCTCATAGGACATTATCAAAACCTAGGCATTACAATCTGGGACTTAACCCAGAGAGAGGACTTAACTCAGAGTCACTTACTATGTATCGCACCAAGTCTCACTAAGTGTGATTCATACATTTTAACACACGGATGTGTTAACAGACTTGACCTGAGAGAAAATCACATTTTCTTTTAATTACACAAGATTTTATGTAGCTAAGTATTTGACCATTCGATCTAATCGAATCAGTTTAAATACTTTCTACTTTTCGTTCTTTATTTTATCAGACTTGTGTTTCATCAAGAACACGTGTCTTAATAAAATATACGAATAACTTATTTTGGTTAAAATAGACTCGGGTACATCAATATGTACGAGACTGAGTTACAGTAACTCATTCTTCCACTGTCTTACAGATGGTTTTCAGCCATTATATCTGAGAGGATAAGATTCACAAGTGTCCGTAGACTTCATAATACGAGAGGTCAGACCCCTCTTTATGTGACTTGTGAAGCTTAGTCTCTCGACACGGCCTTGTCTATTTTACCATATAAGTTTGCTACTATCTTGTGTATTTATATATTAACATTTAATATATATATATATAGTTATTACAAATTACTTAACACAAAACATTGCTTCCGAAGCAAGGTGACGACATTCGTCAAAAAAATGTGTTAGACGTTTTTGTAAAACTATTTATTCTGAAATCGTGACATCAAAATATATCACATTTTCATTTCCTCCTACTTATGCCTTTACTAATGATAAATTAAACTAACTTTCTCAATTGACTTTCCGGAGTGCCTTCTTCCTTTTCTAAATCACATTTAGATATTAATTAACCCAACATAAATAGCCATGCAAGCATCTTATGTATCCAAACGCTTGAGCTTTGCAATCTCGAGTTTAGCTCAAGAAGTTGCTTGTCTCAAGATCCGGTTGGGATACATAGTCTTGCACCGCTCATGCACTCGTATTCGACTCAAACGGTTTGATCGAATTCTCGAACTTTGCGGATCGGAATTGTTTGTCCATACAACCTTGAGGGTAGCTCGACAAGTTGTAGGGAGAAACATACTTCGAATATCCTATATGTTCAAGCTGCCTCATATAGAGAAGAGTGACATGTAGCTTTAATTTATTTGTTGGACCCAGAACTTAATGAAATCATATTTCTTAAGTCTGTTCTTTAGAAGGTCATTTAATGTCAACGAGAATATAGTTTAATTCCATCAATTAGAATTTAACTTGATATTCAATTAATCAACTATTTGACGATTATTCCAATATTATATTTTGATTCCTTCGGTAAACATAGTCTTGCCCTAGTTTTTGCATATGTTCAATATTAAATATAGGTAGATTGGCTTTCATCTATCTATATCCTCCCACTATTTTTACGATCGTTTTAAAGCTTAATAACGAACGATTTAATCGAATTTAAAAATTAGTGAAAGAGGTATCAATCATCCCGAACCTCACAACCTTGAGGAGACTGAACAAGTTGATTGGTTCCATGACTGGTAGACTAACTCTTGGTTAATCACATCACATGTGATTCCCTGTCGATTTTTACCCACAGTCACTTATGATCTTGAGGAGACTCAACAAATCATAATGACTGGTCTAGTCAGACCCTTGATTTCGTGTCCAGATTTGACTTAGATCGATACTCGAGGAGACCCGACGCATCGATTTGGGTCAAGTCTAGACTACATCACATGTATTTTGGAGTTTGTTCCTTAAAGAAAAACAAGTCACAGCTTGAGGAGACTCAACAACTATAATTGTCTTCTTTGAGTTACCAAGCTCCAAAATCAAGGAGGGATACGAATTAATCTTTAATAAGATTTATAACGCATTGACTAGATATAGTCCAGGGTGTCATACAATAATGATTCGCGACATTGCGGTCCAGCGGAACACAGCCAGGGAAGGGACTAAGCCAGGATCACTGCCCCTTGTACTAGCAAGGGTTGACCCAGAACTCTTAGCCAAGCACATTGACTGGATCATGGTCCATTGAATGAAGCATGTCATTTTTGTATGTGTGCCATAGACTAAACAGCTTTTATTAACAACTAATTAATCCTATCAACTAGTTGCATCCTTAAATTCAAAATTTTAGGATTTGTTTAATAACTTTTATTAAGTCCTTATCAACTATAAGGTTCACGTGCTATCCAAATCGTTATTAGGATTTTAATAAAATTATTAACCAACGCTAAAAGCGAAGTCCTTTAATGAGAATTAATAATAACAATTAGAATTAAGAAATCATTAAAAGGACTACCCTAATCAGGAATTAGGTCTTAAAGGGTTGTTAATATTTTATTAAAACATAGCATGTCATTAAAATTCAAGTAAATAAATATTAATCATTTTTAATGACTAACCTAAAGGGTTGTCTTGTGTTATCAAATAAGGGACAAGAAGACATATCCATTAAAAATTTACACTAATTTTATCGCATAAAAAGTGTACAACTATTTAACAATTAAATAGACTAAAGTTTATTGCATAAACAGTTTTGGCATGCATTCTTAAATTTAACATTTAAATTTAAAAAATGATTTTAAAACATTTATTTCATCTCATAAAGTAAAAGCTTGTTTTAAAATCATAACATTTGCATGCTCCTTTAAAATATTTATCGCATAAAAATTTTAAACTTTTAAAATTAGTTTTAAAAAATATCTTATAAATTTAAAACATCATTTAAAAAATTCCATGCTTAAAATTTATCAGATAAAATTTTAAACAACCTTTTAAACTAATCGCATAAAGTTTTAAAGCTTTAAAACAATTTTAAAATTTATCACATAAATTTAAAATTCCATTTTAAAACTTTCATGTTTAAAATTTATCATAAAAAAATTTTAAACATTTAAAAATCATTTAAATTTATCGCATAAATTTAAAGAAAACATTTTTCTGTAAAAGCATTCAAATAATAAATTCGCAGTCCTAGATCAGCATACAAACCTGGCTCTGATACCAATGCAGGGTTTTCTGGGACCCTTAGGGCACAAAAACTCTAGTCCCGTCCTAAGTCGGACGGAACATAGACAGAAATGCAGCGGAAAAATTTTATGTTAATCTAATTAACATGCAACCCTAAGGAACCAAACCCTATTAGCCAGGAACTCTGCCAACTTGGGGTGGATCTGACCACCCCAAGAGGGATCTAACTACTGCGAATAATTAAATGAAAACTTAAACACATACCCGGAATCTCAGCCCTGGGGCAGGCGAGATGTTCCGCGCCGTCTTCCGAGCTGCTCCCGTCTCACGCCGAGCCGCTCCTTGAACCGCTCCCCGCACCGCTCCTCGAATCGCTCCGCATCCCGAGGCGATCAATCCCCGTGTCGCCGAGCCACCCACCGCCGAAGAAAGTTTCACGCGAGTGAAACCTCTGCCTAGATTTCGGATCCAGAATCCGAACTCCTTTGCGGCTTTGCTAGAGCCCGCAGGAGTAAGGCAGAAATTTATAGGGAGATGAGAAATATTTATTTAAGCCTAGATCCGAGCGTGCTCCAACATTTACGAGAGCCGCTCAGATCTAGAGCTTGGTACGAGTTTTGAGGAAGGGGGATACCCCTATTTATATAGGCGGCGGACTCTCCCCTTTTCTCAAAATCCGATGTGGGACTAAAAATAGAGTTAATAAAATCAAGTTAGTTTGCACTTCACAAAGTGCAAACTTCCGTGAATTTTAACTCACTCAACGTTGAGCTTCAAGATTGATACAACCTATCAATACGACGAGCGTTCAACGGTGAACGCATAGGAAAAAACCGTTCGTCAATCGGAGTTCGTTTGACCCTCCAATTGACCGTCCAAAGATCAGCCCAAGAGTCAATTTTTGCAAAACTGCAGCCGTCAAGATAATTCTGTCTAGGGTTCGCAACCCTAGGCGTGTGGGGCCCACTAGGGGCCCCACTGCCTTGATCTGCACACGCAGCAATCTGCCTGGGCGCGTGCGCTGCACGCGCCGAGCGCCTCAGTGCTGGGCGCGTGCGGCGCATGTGCCCAGCTGGCGCGTGCGCCCGCGCCTGGCGGGCGCCCGCGTCTGCTGACGCGGGCCCCACTGACGCGGGCGTCAGCCTGCGTCAGCAGGCTGACGTGCGCGTCAGCGGGCCAGGCCCTATATCTGGATTTAATCAGCCTTTTGGGCTGATACTTGGGCTTGATGTTTGGGCTTCTATTTAAACTCTTTAAATAGACATATTGGTCTCGTTTGGACTCCGTTTTTGACACTGTTCGAACATGCGTTTAGAGCGGGAAGAAACCGTCTTACCGGTGAACCTTTCCTTGCGTTTATATTATTAAATATTGTATTAAACAATTTAATACACATTTAATCGCTTTTGCATCAAATGTAAAATAGTCCCTATCTAGGCTTAAATTATCATTTGCATCAAATACAAATGATCCGAGGGCATATTCCTCTACAATGCCCACCAATAGTTGAGCTTCCACAGCCACCTCTACCTTCTGCTGAGTCTGTGATCATATGGACCACACATTTTATGCATATATGGATGAGATTCTTGGACGGCAGGCTGAGGACATTGATGCTTCCACATCTGAGGAGACAACGGTACCAGGCACAGATGCAGCCACTTCAGATGAGAGAACTGCGATGGGATACTCAGGGCATGTTTCTACAGAGCCGGGTTTCACCGTCATCACTCCCCCACCCACAGACACAGCTAGTCCATACGATGAGTGGATGGATGGAGATGATTCAGATGGAGAAGACATTGATGTTATTTACCTCGCAGAGCCGAAGCAGGCTTTTGAGGAGGCCTCACACATGGAGCCAGAGTTTATCGCCGAGGAGGTCGTGCATCGGGCCGAGGACATAGCCATTCATAAGGATCCCGAGCACTACCCTCCTCCATTGGAGCTCCCGCAGCCACCTCATCCTCCCACTGACGTCGAGGACTATTCCATAGAGCTTACTGCTCCAACTCAGGGAGATATTTTTACCCACTCCATTTCTGAATCATGCATTCCATTTGATATTTATTTTGATTCAGATATTTTTGACACGTCATACCTTTTGCAGCACACATACGGTTATGGACCGGAGGTATGCTTGGACGTGTCACTGTTCGACGAGCCTATCGAGGAGGTCCACACCTATGATCTAGATTTACCTGAGCAGCTGAGAGAGGATACCATGGAGATAGCTATCAAGGGACGTGAGGATATTGGATTATTTCCAGGGAAGTATCGTCCACCATCATTTATTCCATATATTTCTATAGACGATCCTCTTTGGGATACTTTTATTACGAGGGTGAATTTTTTGCAGCGAACTGATGCATCCTATTCTCTACAGGGTACAGGTGGAGTCCTTGTGGGAATGCTGGAGGATGCATTACTGGAGTTCGTTGGAGTCCGTGGACACACGCATCTGGCGGAGCCACGGAAGGAGCAGTTGGAGCAGTTGCCTGCACCAGCAAAGATACTGGATCCGCCTTTTGCTATAGGTGATATCAATCCAGTAGTGTAGAAATTTTTATGCTTTAAATAAACACGAATTCTCTCGACAGCAAGAGGACCGTATAGATTTGTTTGAATAAATATTACCTCATATGACAGCAACAAAAATCTTTTACACCTCAACCCCATTATATATATTAATTCCCCTCTCCATATTTTGTTACGCCACATCCTTTTTGCTCACCACCCATCGAGCATTTCTTTCAAGTGAATACTCACATTCTTATTCGTTTGACTCAATCTCACTTAGCAAAGCCATGACATTTTTGATCGAGTCATTTGAATAGGATTGTTTGGTATAAGCTTGGGGGAAGGCGCTCTCATGCATCATTGTATGTGCATGTAGTTGCATTAGGATTTCATGTCATTCATAACATCATTTTTCATTCACCCCCTTATTATTATCGTTGTTCCTCATATTCTTTCATTATGATCACATTGAGGACAATGTGAAGTTTAAGCTTGGGGGAGTGCATTTCCATGCCATTTAGATGCATTAGTTGCATTTTTACTTTATTTTAGGATTTTTAAAATTTTTCAAAATTTTTGCATCATCTTTTTGATTTTTCTATCTTATTTTCCTTTTATGTGTGTTCATGCATCATATTGTGTGCTTGTTTTTCTTTTATTTCCTCTCTTTTATTTTATATCTTTATTTTCTTTTCCTCCTTTCGCTAGATTTGTTCCTTATGATGATGTCTCTTATTGCTTTAGCAACCATCACGATACTTATTATTCCTTGTCATGCTACTTAGAGTATTTCATAGTCCTACTATCAATGTGCTTGCTTATATATTCTTTTGATGATTCCTCTATATGAATGCATGATATTAATTGAAGCTGAATGTATGGATTAGTGTTTGGTATGCTTTTGTTGGAAGTGCTCCAAGATTCACGCATCAATTGTATAACGAAAGCATCTGCCTTATTATCGTATTCACCTTCTGTTGCATGCTTGATATAAAAGTACTCTTTACCGCTTGACTTCGCTTTTTATTGAGATGATTGAGAATATCCATACTTACATATGAGTTTTAGTTGAAGTATTATTTTATTGAACCGTTCTTGTACATCTTAGAGTGAACCGAGTGTTACATTATTTCTTTCTCCACATATATCTTTTTATTCTATACATGTCACTTGAGTTTACCTGCTAAAGCTACTTATATCGCATCTATTTCCCAAAAATCCCCACAAAAGAAAAGTTAGCTCCAAAAAGTCCAAAAAAGCCAAAAAGGAGCAAAAAACCAAAATTACAAATCATATAGCTCCTACAAAAAGCCAAAACGAAAAATGAGAAACAAAGTCCAAAAAAAAAAATATTTCTATATCTCAATATTGGAGCCACAAAATACTTGGGAAAACCAAGGCAAAAATCCCATTTTCCACTATCATATTCCTTTAGATGTGATGCCCCAAGCTAAGCTTGGGGGATGAATTCATTTGACCATATGAGTGAGTATGACATTAGAGTGGAGACGTGCATGAATGGGAATATTCGATAATGCTTAGACTTTGCAAAATATATTAGATATGGTGATTTTTCATGATTTGAAATAAATATGTGAATGCCATGACTTTTATTCTATTATTTATTGCATGCTTGGTGTGTATCTTATATGCTTCATTTATAACTTTTGATTGAAAAGTGCATCGCCAACATTTGTATATTAAATTCTATGAAATGCATGATGTGGATATGAATTGATTGTATGAATTTAGAGAGTCCCTCTTATTGTTCTTAAAAGCTTGCAAGTACCATGTTTATGAAAGATATGAAATCATTATAGCATGTGATTTGTATTTTCCAAGTCATCGTGATGTGTAGCTTATGGCTTGAGATCTGAGAGTATAATCTAGCGACCCCTTCCACTTCGTATTCTTTTATTTCATTTCCCTTATTTTTCATCTCCCGAGTTCGTCTTTTTACTTATCTTCCTCGAGGACGATTAAGAGGTAAGCTTGGGGGATTTTGATCACTCCATATTTTACACCTTTTTTCCGCATGATTGCATGCCATTTAGATCGCTCAAATCACGTTTTTCACGGTTTATCGACAATATTGCGATACTTTTCACGATTTGTTGTTTTTGTCGTATTTCAGGAGATTTGGAGCGATTTGGGGTGATCCCGAGATACACCTACTCCAGAGTGTCACCGATGACTTCCCTGAGGGGTATTTTGCTGTTGGAGAGGAGCGGAAGAAGAAAGAACGTCGTAGGAGTGACGAGGAGGCAAAAACACTCAGAATGGGCATTTTTGGTGTCTCACTCGGCCGAGTGAAGGAGTCACTCGGCTGACCAGCGAGACCCCGCTCGGCCGACCAGATCGGACACACTTCAAGTGTGCACTCGGCCGAGCATCAGAAGCCACATCGGCCGAGTGACGAAACCCCGTTCGCCCGAGTGGAAATTGCCGACCGCCCGAGTGACGAGAAGCCATCGGCCGAGTGACGACAACTCACTCGGCCGAGCGATGCCCGAAGTCTCCCACTCGGCCGATAGGGGGGGTTTTTCCTGACTTTTTAGCAGCTTTTTAGATTAAAACTTTTTAGCTTTTGATTCTTCTGATTGGAGAGGAGAGAAAAGTTTATTTTTGTTGGATTCTTGGAGAACTCTATTGGTTTGTCTCCCTCTTCATTAAAAATCTCATTTTTATTGCTTATTTGAATATTAACAGATTGGACGGGTAGGAACTATCCCAACCTAGATCGCACCCCGAGTTTGCACGAGAGTGGGCTCGGGACGCGATTGAACGATGATGTTTATCCTAATGCTAGCTCGCCTAGGCTATGGTTTGCAAGAGATTGTGCCCTATCCTAGGGTTGCTATAGACTGGCAATAGCGCGAGAGCGTGAGCTTAGTTTTATATTCAGTTACGACTAGTTCACCTCAACACAAGTCTAGTAATATTGAGATTCACTATTCACAATGACGCATGACGATCATTCCATAACCATGTTATCCTGGGCCGATCAGGCAAATTGCAACGAAGCTGGCTGCGAGAATAAGCTGAGCAAGGGTTAGTGCTAGGGTTTAAGAAAAATAATTAAAATAATTTAAAAATTAAAATAAATCAAATTTTACTCTCCCCTCCCTCATGCAAGGATGGGTGCGGCCAAAAATTTTGAAACTTGGTCAGAAAATTATTTAGGGCGTTATTATTATATAGGAATTTTATTATAATTAAAACACTTATACAAATAGGTTTTAAAATTATTTAAAACTTGCTAAAAATGGAAAATAGGTCAAATTAAGTCCAAAAATCGTAAAATAAATATTGGGGTGTTCGGGGCGACGAAAGAAAGAGAGTGAAGAAGACGGATCTAAATTTAGACGTTGAGAGACGAAACTAAAAAGAGAAACGTCTCGCGTCAACACAGAAAGTCGCGACGTCCCATCAAATAAGATAGTATCGCGGAAGAACGACTCGAGATATGTCGTTCCAAAGTTGTTCCACAATCTAATACTCTCAGAGACGATCACGACGACATATCACACAATAATGTTCAAAATCAAATAGAGTCTAAAATAAACACGTGCACGATCAAGAGCACGTGCACAAAGAAAGTACGATCAGAAACCGACCGTTACATCCTCCCCAACTTAGAAATGATTCTGTCCTCGTAATCAACATCAAGCAACGCTGGGGAAAAGATGCGGGAAGCGTTCTCTCATATCATCCTCACGCTCCCAGGTGGACTCTCCAGGTGATCCGTGATGCCACATCACTCTCACCAAGTCGACTATCTTATTCCTCAACTGCTTCTGTCGACGGTCCAAGATCTGCACTGGCTGCTGGTCATATTTCAGGTCCGGGCGAACCGTAATCTCTGAGAAATCAACCGTGTGCGACGGATCACTGACGTACCGACGTAGCTGAGATACGTGAAATACGTCGTGAACTCCCTCCAAAGACGGTGGCAGAGCAAGGTGGTAGGCCACTGATCGCTTCAAAATGTAACCCAAAAGAGCGACCGTGTAGTATTACCGCAAGCGCACGGTGTAGCGGTGAGCGGGTTATCGAACACAGGGAGGACGTATGACAGTGCCTTCTCCAAACAACCTGGCTATAGGAACAGAAAAGAGGGAATTTGCCTTTCGACGATCCTGTCACAATCGTCAGACAAAGTACGGAGATATAAAATCAAATAAAGACGCCTAGGGAATAGGAAATCTCCGCTACTCACCGTATCTCGTCAATGTGATTCATTGGTATCACAATTGCTAAGGTAGAATTTCGGATGAACTAGTTGCAACTGAATGTAAAACCTAGCTCACGCTCTCGCACTGTTGCCGGTCTATAGCTAACCTAGGGTTGGGTCCAATCTCTTGCAAACCCTAGCCTAGGCGAGCTAGCATTAGGATAAACATCATCGTTCAATCGCGTCCCGAGCCCACTCTCGTGCAAACTCGGGGTGCGATCTAGGTTGGGATAGTTCCTACCCGTCCAATCTCTTGCAAACGGGTATCGGTATGGAATTGCAACCGAGAACCCTAGTATCGGTCCCATCTCTTGCAAACCGACACTACGGAATCTCAATTTCAACCCAATTCGGATTTCTAGGGTTTCCTATCGAATTGGGATCCAATCTCTTGCAAATCCCAATCGATATGAACACCTAGCTTTCCGTAGTATATCGATCCCAAACTAACCCTCATAGCAATTCTAGCAATAGTTCTACCAAATCATCACAAATAGGAAATTGGGCTTGTAGGGTTCATCCCCACGCCCCAAGACGTTAGGACTACTCACAAATCATTTCACAAATGCAAGAATAATCAATTGAAATAGCAATAGAATTCATGGCAATATTCAAATAAGCAATAAAAAATGAGATTTTTAATTAAGAGGGAGACAAACCAATAGAGTTCTTCAAGAATCCAACAAAAATAAACTTTTCTCTCCTCTCCAATCACAAGAATCAAAAGCTAAAAAGTTTTAATCTAAAAAGCTGCTAAAAAGTCAGGAAAAAGCCCCCCTAACCTAGGTTAAAAACTGGGGTTAAATACCCCCCAAAACTGCCCAAAAATCCGTGACCAAAATGCCCCTGCGCAGCCTGAAAATCGCAATTTACGCTACAGGCAGCGCGGCTCACTCGGCCGAGTGACAAAAGTCGCTCGGTCGAGTGGGAGACCCTGAGAATTTCCAGTAAGTCTGTGGTCTTGGGGGGTCTTCACTTTGGGCGTCGCTCGGCCGAGTGAGTTTTCGTCACTCGGCCGATGGCTTCTCGTCACTCGGGCGGTCGGCAATTTCCACTCGGCCGAGTGGTTCTTCTGATGCTCAGGCAGACGAAAAACAGTAAGTTGGCTCTTTTTGATGGGCATCGTCTGAGTGCCACTCGGGCGGACGGGGTTTCGTCACTCGGCCGATGTGGCTTCTGATGCTCGGCCGAGTGCACACTTGAAGTGTGTCTGATCTGGTCGGCCGAGCGGGGTCGCTGGTCGGTCGAGTTACTCCTTCACTCGGTCGAGTGAGACACCAAAAATGCCCATTCTAAGTGTTTTTGCCTCCTCGTTGCTCCTACGACGTTCTTTCTTCTTTCGCTCCTCTCCAACAACAAGATACCCCTCGGGGAAGTCATCGGTGACACTCTGGAGTAGGTGTATCTCGGGATCACTCCAAATCGCTCCAAATCTCCTGAAATACGAAAAAAACAACAAATCGTGAAAAGTATCGCAATATTGTCGATAAACCGTGAAAAACGTGATTTGAGCGATCTAAATGGCATGCAATCATGCGGAAAAAGGTGTAAAATATGGAGTGATCAAAATCCCCCAAGCTTACCTCTTACTTGTCCTCGAGGAAGATAAGTAAAAGGCGAACCCTGTGGATTCAGAAAATGAAAACGGCGGAAAAACGGCAAACGAAAAACGAAGAAGAAAGAAGAAAGCGAAGAGGGAAGCTGCTAGATCATTTTTCTCAGGACGTGGGTTTTGCTTACTCATATAGCATGCACCGAATGTAAAACACATGTCAAAGGCTTTTATTTCGATATCATAGTATAATGGTGCAAATAGAAATAGAAAACCCAAGAATATTGATATAGCATGAAAAACGGAATAATTTTAGAATTAACATCGTCTGAATCATTTAAAGCGGTATACAATATCGCAGATCACACACTTTTCAATTGAATGCTTTCTATTAGGAGTATAAGAATATCACGCAATAGAATAGAAAGAATAGAAAAGCGTGGATTTCATGAAATGAGTGTCAGGCATAGATTTCTGGATTTCGTGAAGCTAAAACAATCTCACCGAGTATAGAATATTACTTAGCCTAGGTTGTCGTGCACCGTCAAGTAGTCACTCTCTCAGACATCATTGGATTCCCTCCCCCAAGCTTATCTATAAGCATGGTGGCACAAAAAACAATATTTACATCCCCATTTTTATGAAGCTCCAAAAGTAATCAAGATAAAAACAAAAAGAGGGAAGAAAGAGAGAAAACATGAGATGGGATCGTTTATTGAGATTATTTTCTCACCTTTTTTTTTCTTTTTCTCTTTTGTTTTCTTTTTTTTTCTTTTTTTTAAATAGCATATATACACAATGATCCCAAATCAAAGAGAAATACGGATATACAAGAATTTTTCTTTTTCTTTTTGGTTTTGGGAAATTTGGAGCTAGGATTTTAATAACGGGGGAAATGCCATATATTAGAATCGCTAAGTGGAGATTCACCAATGATTTTAAAATAGAGAATTGATGTTCAAGATATGTGGAGAAAGAAATAAATATGTCTCTCAGTTCACTCTATAAGACGTGCACGACAACTTCAGCAGGGTAATCTAATCTACTCAGTTTCGATCACAAAAAAGCTAAGTAATCCAGATTTATCATAGCTAACATCATTTAATCATCCTGAAGTGAAATGTACAAATCATGCAAATAGAAGTGGTATAGGAAAAGAAAACGGTACTCCAGATATAAGCATCCAATGCGTGAATCTTGGTGTGTTTTCTGCGATAGCATACATGAATATTCAGACTCAGCTAATAATAAAATTTCATCCATTTTCATGCGAAAAAAGTGTGGGTTACTATCTCTAAATGCAAGGCAAATCACAGCATATGATATCAGAAATAAAATCTAAGACATGACAAATATAGCATGCATATAGAGAAAGCTAACTCCACGTCATCATCATCACAGAAAAGTCATCTCTAGCATGAGATGAAAAAGAAATAAAGATAAAGAGGGAAAATAAAGCTATTTACAATGCAGCACACGAAGAAAATAAGAAAAACGTGATGCATGGTAAAATAAAAGAAAAAGTGATGAAAGTGAGTGCAAATGCGGAAAATGGCGTGAAAAAACTAAAAAATAAAGGTGGTAAATCGAAAAGAACGTGAGAACTCACTCCCCCAAGCTAAAGTGCACAGTGTCCTCAATGTGTGAAGTGTGGCACACCGAGAGACGTGTAATGTGAGGGGAAGGTGAGGATGCATGCATGATGAGAAAGAAAATAAAAATAACGAAACGAAAATATGATGCGGACATGATGCATGCAGATACAGGAGTGAATCAGATATAAAAGTGTGACACCAAAAATCTCTCCCTTTCTCCCAAAAAGGACATAGAAATATATGAACAAAATGTGGACCCAAAAATAGTGAGGGGAGGGGGGTGGGCAAAAATCATCAGGACCCAGCAGAGACGGGCAGCATGACGGCAAAAAGAATCAATGGCAGCAAGGGTGCCTAAGAGGGTGGGGCTGCGCCCTCTCCGTCCTGAGGCGGAGGAGGAGGTGGTGGTGGCTGGGGAACAGTCTGCTGGGTGGGTGCGGGTGTGGGTGTGGTAGCAGGCTGGGTGTGTGTAGGGGTGGGGGTGGGTACCTGCTGGATGGGTGTGGGTACGCGAGGGAGCCGCTCGAGAATCTGAGTAAGGCAATAGTGAATGCCCGGAAGTAGGTCGAAGCGACTGGCCATAGCGGTGACGGTGGCAGACATGGTCCTAAGGTCGCCTCTGAGGGCACTCGCCGCCCCCTCGAGAGCACGAATGCTCTGAAGTACAGTGTCAGGGGGAGGTGGTGCAGAGGGACGCACCTGTCTGTGCTGTGCAGGACGGGACTGGCGGACTCGGGTGGTGTAGTGGATGGGCTCAGCAGGCATGTGGAGGAAAGGTGCTGTGCTCACGAGAGTGGGCCTAGCCTCAGTGCGAGGCCGGGGCGTAGGCTGGTATGAGGTGGAGGCAGCAGCAACGGAAGTGGAGTATAAAAGTGGCGACGAGGCGGCCAGAGAGGTCGGTGACACAGACGTGTGAACAGACGCCACGACACTCTCAGAAAAAACGGCTGCGGTGGAGATAGAGGTGGCAACAACGGTCTCCACGACGGCAGCAAAAGAGGGCTCTTCGCTCTCAACTATAGTCGGTGGGCGCTCGGGTGGGGTGGAGGAAACGGGCTCAACGGACAGGGGGCCAGCTGTGGTGGGAGTGGTGGTGGGCATGGAGGTAGTGGAGGTGGGCTCAGCGAGTGTACTCCCGACACCAGCAGAAGTGTGGACAGAGGTGCCGGGAGCAGCAGAAATATCAGGCTGCTGAGGGGCCACGGGGTCAGCAGGAGCAGCGGGGTCAGTGGGTGCAGTGTGTGCAGCGTGGGCCTGCTCAGCCTGCTCAGCCTCCTCGGCCTCAAGCACGTAGGCGGCGGGGATCAGGAGATCCATCGCCGGAAGCCAGTCCACCTGTGCTGGTGCTATCTGAGTCCGAGCTGGGCTCGGAAGGATCATGTAATCTGCACCGTAGGGGCCGTGCAACCAAACCCAGTTCCGCTGACCATGCGGACGTAGCATCTTCATCCGGGCCATGACGTCTATGGACAGTGAAGTGGGGCCCGGGGCTCGTCGCACGTCATCCGAAAAGTCCTCGCCGGTCATCAGGGCGAGCAGGGTGATCAGACCGTCACAGCATATCGGTGAGCGAGCGCTCACAATTACGATGATGCGGTCCAAGAACCAGCTCGCTATATCAATCACGACGGCGGGGACCAACTCGTCACTATCCCTAGCTAGAGCTCTGGGGCGCGTCATCACATAGAGCATATAGAGCTCCGGTGTGGACATCGTCCCAGGCTCATACCTCGCCAAAAAGGTAGTCTCCATAAGGCGCTGAGCTATGCGGAGGCAGGGATGGCCGATGGCCGAGGCCTTGGCCCTACTAGGGTCGAAGGCGGCAGGTAAACCCGTGATTCGGGCCCAGAAAGAGCCGGAATCAAAGGAAGGTAGGGGGATGTGAGTGGGGGCGTAACCACGGTCGGCCCCGGGGACATCGGGCCACAAAAAGAAAGCTCTCATCATACTGAGAGTGACCTGGCACTCTCGGTCCACGAACCTAAACGAGCATCCCTCGTCGGTCCGGGCGATAGAACTAAGCACCTCAAGTGTCGAATGGACGAACGTGTCCGCCGACACCTGGAAAAAATCTCGCCAACCCACGTTGTCATACAACGTGAGCATCCCCTCGAGTACCCCCAGGCGTCCTAGGTCTACAAGGTGTGAGAACCTGGAGGGTACGATCGAGCGCTGGGAAATGCGCTCAAAAACGACGCAGTGTGCGTCGTCCCGGAACGTAATCCCCAGCGGCCCGACAAGTGGAGCCGGAGGCGATGGTGGTGGCTGTGGGACGGCAGGGAGTGGCTGTGCGGGGTGAACGGGCTCTGCAGGCTGTGCGGGGTGTGCAGGGTCTGCAGGCTGTGCGGGGTGAACAGGGTGTGGTGGTGTAGGCGGGGGAGAGTCTTCCACCTCGTGGGAGGGACCGGGCTCATCCGGCCGCTTCCGCTTGGCGGAAGCTCTCCTGGTGCGAGGCCGTGTCCGGGGCGGCATGTGGGCCCCGGGTGCTCACCAAAAACGTAAAAAATGCGGCGTGCGCAAATGAGTGGAACGATTATACCGTAACACGCCACGAGATCAATATAGTGGATGCGTGCGAAGACGCCGCCTCCACGAAGCCAAAAATGCTCCCCGGAAGCTCCCTTGGGCTCCCCTAAGCTCCCCAATATACCCTGCACATCAAATAAAGATATCAGCGAGTAATATTCAAAACGTATGGGGGGTTAGGGGTATGATAGATAGAAATCGAATTTAATTTGGTTTAGGGGCTAGTTAATCACATGGATCGTCGAAAAATACGCAAAAGAGGAGGAAATAGGCAAAAATTAGGGTACCGGAGCTCGGCCGGCAAGGTGGTCGCCGGTGGCGACTCGGGCGGAGGCGCGGTAGGCTCGGCCGGCGGTGGGTGGCCGAGCGCCGGTGGTGGGCGAGTGGTCGGGCGTGAGGGCGGGCAGCGGGCGAGGGATGCGAAGGGTCGGGGCGATCGGGCGTTTTTTTGGTTTTTTCTCGTTTCGAAAAACGCGCCGTGCCGCTCCCCCTTTTATAGAAAAAGTTACGACTCGGCCGAGTGACAAAGTCGCTCGGTCGAGTGGACGCAACGGAGATATTTTGGAAAATTCCTCCCTGCTAATGAATCGGCCGAGTGGGCTTGCCACCTTCGGCCGAGTGGAATAAGTCCATTCGGCCGAGTGGCACAAGCTACTCAGCAATACTCGCCCTAGGAGCGTATCAGTTTTACTCGGCCGAGTGAATATATATACTCAGCCGAGTGGAAATTATACTGAAATCAAGAAAAGAAACAGAGAGTTGGGTACATCAGACTTCCCTCGTTCGTGAGCCGCTCGGGCGGACGAACTTATGTGCTCGGCCGAGTGACTAGTATACTCGGCCGAGTGAACCCTGTCTTCTGCTGTTTGGCTTCGTTTGGGCTCTAAACTCTGTTTTTCTTCCTCCAGTCGATTTCATCTTTCTCCTAAGCTTCAAGCGCATTCCTGGAGCGCCCCTCGTCGCCTTGTTCATCCTCTTAATGATAGATATCCCTTTCTCCTCTCCTGTCAAAGAAAAATAGGACCCGTTATCACGAAATTTTTTGGGCAAACGACTCAAAACACTAATAATTTCTAAAACAAAAATAAAGAAAAAGTGAAAATAAAACGATAACCGTCGGGTTGCCTCCCGACAAGCGCTCGTTTAAGGTCTTGAGCTCGACCCCCTTTGATTTTCAATTCAATGCGGGATATTGGGTGCATATGAGATGCACCCGTCAAATTTATTGGGAAGAACACTTAAATTTGGATGTTATAGAGGCGTGTTCTTCCTTGGTACTCCTTTGCCTCGGGTAGTGTTGGGGGTGACTCCCCCAAGCTTGTGCTTGCTCCGGGCCTCGGCTTCTCCGGTGACACCGATTTTCGTATCGGTGGGGCTTTCCTTGGAGTCTTCATCTTTGAGAGCTTGCAGATCTCTTGTATTTTCGCGACGTCAGCGTCGCCTTCATCAATTTCCATGGAGAGGTCGGGGGAATGCTCCATCTTTTCTTCTTGGCCCAAATCCGACCCTTCCTCAAAATCTTCCTTGAATAGAGCGCCGATCGAATGGGGGATCGTCTCCTCAATAACCTCGTCAAGGAGGTCCATATAGTCCAGTTCCTCATGATAAGGCATGTGTTTCATTGCATTGGGAATATGTAGCTCCACCTCGATGTTGCCGACATTCAATGTTAGAGTCCCTTCACGTATGTCGACAATGACACCGGCGGTGGCGAGGAACGGGCACCCAAGTATTAGCGACGTATCTCCCTCCTCCTTGACATCCATGATCACGAAATCACATGGCAAACATATGCCCCCGGGACTTGTAACGGGATATCCTCTGCGATCCCTACCGGCCTTGTGATCCGACCATCGGCTAGTTGTATCCGCATGTCGGTAGGCTTCAATTTTGTGTCGGTGTTTAGTCTTAGGAACATATAGAGAGTCATGAGGCTAACACTAGCCCCTAAGTCCACTAATGCCTTTTGTAGAGGGACGCCGCCTAAGGTGCAAGGAATTCGGAAACTCCCCGGGTCTTTGAATTTGGCGGGCTCCTTCTCTCTCTTGGTGAACCAAGAACCCTCCTCAACGAGCATGACTTTCTCCATCCTCTTTCTTCCCGTAATCAAATCTTTTAGGAACTTGGCGTATGTCTGGATTTCCACGATAGCGTTGAGGAAGGGAATGTTGAGGCTTACCTCTCTCAAATACTCTAGAAACTTGGCTAGCCGTTTCTCCATTTTTGCTCTAGCAAGCCTCTGAGGGAATGTGATCGGTGGCATAAAACGCCTCTCTTCAATCAATTGCTCCGCTCTAGACTTTTCTTCCCTTTGCGGCTCTTTCTCTCTCTCAACTTCAATGACCGGCTCGCTTGGCTCTACAATCTCCACCACGGGCTCCTCGGTAGGAATCATGACAGGAGTGGTATCCTTCCCTCCTCTCGTAGTAACTGCAACAACGGCGTTGATGTGGCCGGTGTTGCCCCGTGGATTTTGCTCGGGTTGAGCCGGCAACTGTTGACTGTTTCTATTGAGCAATGCAAGTTGCTCCGCAATTTGTCCAACGACAGTTGTAAGAGAGTCTTGGCCCGCCTACAAGGAAGCATTGATCTTCTTCTGGTCGACCATAAACTCCTCCACCTTAGCTTCAAATTCAGATCGTTGTTGAGCTTGTGGAGGGTTTTGATTTCTCCACCCTTGATTGTATCCGGGCGGCCTATAGGGTCCAACTTGTTGTTTTGGTGGGAAATTTTGTTGCGGAGGCCCCCTCGGTGGATAATGTTGTTGTTGTGGTGGTGGTCGAGCTTGTTGAGGCAGTTGTTGTGGCGGGTTCAATGCTCTATCATTGTTTGCATAGGAGAAACCGGGATGGTTTCTTGTGGCCGGATTGGCCCAATATCCTTGGTTACCCGTGACGTATTGAACTTGCTCCAAAGATCCCTCTCCTTGTTCTCCTCTGAAATACATAGCTTGGGATTGGCCTTGCCAATCACACATTTGATTTGTTGGTGCGGATGTGGAAGGGGTTCCTTGGGGCTCCGTAATATACTTATCCAGTCTCTCCACCACCTTGTGGAGAGAATCGAACTTGTTGGTCAGCTCCGCTACGGCCTTTGCCTCATAGATGCTAGATGGCTTCAAGGAGGACGAAGAGTGTCCTCGCTCTTCGCCGCATTGTTGATTGTTTGAGGCCATCTCCTCAATTAGGGCCGTAGCTTCGTCGGGAGTCTTCGATAGGATAGCACCGTTTGCCGTGGCATCAATAATCTGCTTGGTCCCCGGTTGGAGACCATTGTAGAAGCTATGGACTAGCTCCTAATCTTCAATGCTATGGTGGGGGCACTGATGCTGCAGGTCTTTGAAACGCTCCCACGCCTCGTAGAGTGTCTCTTGAGGTCCTTGCTTGAAGGACATGAGAGCACTCCTAATCTTTACCGTCTTGGAAGGCGGATAGAACTTGTCGATGAACGCGCTTGCCAACTCATCCCATGTGGTAAGGACTCCATCAGCTTGCGTCCTCAACCAATAAAGAGCTTTATCCTTTAATGTGAAGGGGAAGAGGCGCAGTCTGATAGCATCTAGGGTAACGCCCGGCATCTGGAAGGTGGCGCACTTTGATAGGAAGAGCTGGATGTGGTAATGGGGATTTTCATGGGCGTTCCCATGAAATGGATCCTGCTGCATCAGAACCACAATCCCAGTCTTCAACTCGAAATTCTTGTCGGCCGCCAACTCCGGCATGGCTATGGACGAGGTCATGGAGGAAGTCTTAGGCCGGAGCCTATCTCGAATGGAAATAATCCTCGCCATTCTTGCCGCTAACTCTTCAGGCGTCTCCCGGACGTTCATAAACCTCCCTTCCGTATCGGGTCTCCTCTCCGCTCTGATTCTCCGCAATGTACGCTCGATCTCAGGATCAAACAATATATCAATGGGGTCCGCAGTGGATCTCGTGTAAATGCACGGGAAAACAAAGTTTCAAAGAAGTGATTAGCATAATGGAAGGGTTAGATAAAAATAAAGAAATAAAACAAAAAGAAAGAAATAGCTAGGGTGGTAGGATCAAACACAATCGCCTCCCCGGCAACGGTGCCAAAAACTTGATCGCTTCAAAATGTAACCCAAAAGAGCGACCGTGTAGTTTTACCGCAAGCGCACGGTGTAGCGGCGAGCGGGTTATCGAACACAGGGAGGACGTATGACAGTGCCTTCTCCAAACAACCTGGCTATAGGAACAGAAAAGAGGGAATTTGCCTTTCGACGATCCTGTCACAATCGTCAGACAAAGTACGGAGATATAAAATCAAATAAAGACGCCTATGGAATAGGGAATCCCCGCTACTCACCGTATCTCGTCAATGTGATTCATTGGTATCACAATTGCTAGGGTAGAATTTCGGATGAACTAGTTGCAACTGAATATAAAACCTAGCTCACGCTCTCGCGCTGTTGCCGGTCTATAGCTAACCTAGGGTTGGGTCCAATCTCTTGCAAACCCTAGCCTAGGCGAGCTAGCATTAGGATAAACATCATCGTTCAATCGCGTCCCGAGCCCACTCTCGTGCAAACTCGGGGTGCGATCTAGGTTGGGATAGTTCCTACCCGTCCAATCTCTTGCAAACGGGTATCGGTATGGAATTGCAACCGAGAACCCTAGTATCGGTCCAATCTCTTGCAAACCGACACTACGGAATCTCAATTTCAACCCAATTCGGATTTCTAGGGTTTTCTATCGAATTGGGATCCAATATCTTGCAAATCCCTATCGATATGAACACCTAGCTATCCGTAGTATATCGATCCCAAACTAACCCTCATAGCAATTCTAGCAATAGTTCTACCAAATCATCACAAATCGGAAATTGGGCTTGTAGGGTTCATCCCCACGCCCCAAGACGTTAGGACTACTCACAAATCATTTCACAAATGCAAGAATAATCAATTGAAATAGCAATAGAATTCATGGCAATATTCAAATAAGCAATAAAAATGAGATTTTTAATGAAGAGGGAGACAAACCAATAGAGTTCTCCAAGAATCCAACAAAAATAAACTTTTCTCTCCTCTCCAATCACAAGAATCAAAAGCTAAAAAGTTTTAATCTAAAAAGCTGCTAAAAAGTCAGGAAAAAGCCCCCCTAACCTAGGTTAAAAACTGGGGTTAAATACCCCCCAAAACTGCCCAAAAATCCGTGACCAAAATGCCCCTGCGCAGCCTGAAAATCGCAATTTACGCTACAGGCAGTGCGGCTCACTCGGCCGAGTGACAAAAGTCGCTCGGCCGAGTGGGAGACCTTGAGAATTTCCAGTAAGTCTGGGGTCTTGGGGGTCTTCACTTCGTGCGTCGCTCGGCCGAGTGAGTTGTCGTCACTCGGCCGATGGCTTCTCGTCACTCGGGCGATCGGCAATTTTCACTCAGCCGAGTGGCTCTTCTGATGCTCAGGCAGACGAAAAACAGTAAGTTGGCTCTTTTTGATGGGCGTCGTCTGAGTGGCACTCGGGCGGACGGGGTTTCGTCACTTGGCCGATGTGGCTTCTGATGCTCGACCGAGTGCACACTTGAAGTGTGTCCGATCTGGTCGGCCGAGCAGGGTCTCGCTGGTCGACCGAGTGACTCCTTCACTCGGCCGAGTGAGACACCAAAAATGCCCATTCTGAGTGTTTTTGTCTCCTCGTCGCTCCTACGACATTCTTTCTTCTTCCACTCCTCTCCAACAGCAAAATACCCCGCGGGGAAGTCATCGGTGACACTCTGGAGTAGGTGTATCTCGGGATCACTTCAAATCGCTCCAAATCTCCTGAAATACGACAAAAACAACAAATCGTGAAAAGTATCGCAATATTGTCGATAAACCGTGAAAAACGTGATTTGAGCGATCTAAATGGCATGCAATCATGCGGAAAAAAGGTGTAAAATATGGAGTGATCAGCCACTGCTCCCACACGCTCTAGCACATCAAAAGGACTAATATACCTCGAACTCAGCTTTCTCTTCTTCCCAAAACGAATAACTTCACGGTTCGGATAAATCTTCAGGAAGACGTGATCTCCATGCTGAAACTCCAATGGTCTCCTCTTGGCATCTGCCCAATGCTTGAAGCGATCCTGTGCAAATCTAAGCTTCTCCCTGATGTCTCTCACGACATCCACAGCTTCCACTATCATCTTTGGACCCAACAGCTCCCGATCTCCGATGTCATCCCAGCTCAGTGGCGATCGACAATTCCTTCCATATAAGGCAACAAACGGCGCCATGCCAATGCTCGCCTGGTAGCTGTTGTTATATGAGAACTCCACCAAGTGAAGATGGTCCTCATATGATCCCTTCAAATCAAGCGTACAAGCTCGCAGCATATCCTCCAGAATCTGAATAGGCCTCTCGGACTGGCCATCAGTCTGCGGGTGGTACGCCGTGCTGAAACTCAGACTCGTACCCAAATTCTCCTGCAGACTTCTCCAGAACTGAGATGTGAACCTCGTGTCTCGGTCAGACACAATGCTCACGGGGACTCCATGTAAGCGTACAATCTCCTGCACGTATACGGTCTACATCACGACTATTTCAAATAGGAAATCAAAATAGAAGTAAAAGTAGAAACGAAATTGTACCTCCAGATATTTCCTCGCCAAAGCTTCCGTAGACTGGCTCACTCAGAATGGGATAAAGTGCGCAGACTTGGTTAATCGATCTACGATCACCCAGACTACGTCGTTCTGCCTCGGGGTCCGAGGTAAACCAGTCACGAAGTCCATCGTAATATGTTGCCACTTCCACTCCGGAATAGGAAGCGGTTGCAGCAACCCAGCAGTACGATGGTGCTCAGCCTTCACCTGTTGGCATATCAAACACTTGGTAACGCTCCGTGCCACACTCCTCTTCATGCCAATCCACCAATAATTCAGACGGAGGTCCTTATACATCTTGGTGCCTCTAGGATGTATAGAATATGGCGAGCTATGAGCCTCGCTCAACAGCTCCTCACGAACATCACCTGCAGGTACACAGAGTCTGCTGCCGTACCGCAGCGAACCATCCTCATGAATCACGAACTCCATCCGTAGTCAAGCTTCAACCTGCCTCCTGATCCTCTGCAGCTTCGGATCTCCTGCATGTGCTGCCTTGATCCAATCCATGATCGTGGACTGAATCTGGAAATTCATGAATGAATGAACCACACCAGGTAGGACAACCTCCAAATCCATCTCTCTCAGCTCCTGCTGAATCCTCCAGTCGGCAATATACATCATCGCAGTAGGAAGTCTACTCAAGGCATCCGACACTACGTTCACCTTCCCCGGATGATACTGCAAATCAATCTCGTTGTCAGCCATGAGCTCTAACCATTGCCTCTGACGCATGTTGAGCTCTTTCTACGTAAAGATGTACTTCAAGCTCTTGTGATCGGTGAAAATCTTCACACTCTTCCCTAGCAAGAAATACCTCCAAATCTTCAGTGCAAAAATCACTGCTGCCAACTCCAGATCGTGCGTCGGGTAATTCTTCTCATGAGTCCTCAACCGATGAGAAGCGTACGCAACTACATGGCCATGCTGATGCAAGACGCATCCTAGGCCCTTCCCTGATGCATCACAATAAACTTCAAAGCCTCCGCTTCGATCCAGTACTGCCAACACCGGTGTCGTGGTCAATCTCACCTTCAAGATACTGAAGGCCTCCTCACAAGCATCTGACCAAAGAAACTCCACGTCCTTCCTCGTCAGCTTCGTCATCGGCTCTGCAATCTTCGAGAAATCCTTGATGAATCACCGATAATAGCTTGCTAAACCAAGGAAGCTCCTGATGTCTGACGCTGACTGCGGAGTCGGCCAATCTCTGACTGCTCTGACCTTCGCCGGATCCACATATATGCCATCACCGGACACCACGTGTCCCAGGAATGCGACTCTATCCAGCTAGAACTTGCACTTGCTATACTTGGCAAAAAGCTTGTGTCGCCTCAGTGTCTCCAGCACTGTCCTCAGATGGCAGATGTGCTCCTCCTCAGACTTCAAATAAATAAGAATGTCATCAATGAAGATAACGACAAACTTATCCAGGAAGTCGTAGAAAATCAAGTTCATCAAATTCATGAATACAGCTGGAGCATTAGGCACGCCAAACGGCATGACCACGAACTCATAATGTCCGTACTTCGTCCGAAAAGCTGTATTCGGAACATCATCCTTCTTCACCTTCAACTGATGGTACCCGCTCCTCAAGTCCAACTTTGAGAAGACTCTCGAACCTCCCAGCTGATCAAAGATATCGTCGATGCGTGGCAGCGGATACTTATTCTTCACCGTGACAATATTCAATCCTCGATAGTCCACGCACATCCTGCGGGACCCATCATTCTTCTTCACGAGCCAAACTGGTGCACCCCATGGTGACACACTAGGGTGGATGAATCCCTTCTGCAGCAACTAATCTAACTGCTTCCGCAGCTCCTCGAGCTCAGCGGGAGCCATACGGTACAGTGCCTTCGATATCGGCTGCGCTCCCGGCATAAGATCAATACCAAATTCTAGAGCTCTGTCGGGTGGCAGACCCGAGATATCCTCCGGGATGACATCGTCGAAGTCTCTGACGACTGCTGGTCGTTCGATCTCCATCTCCATCTGCATGGCTGCAACAATCGGCACCTCCGGCTTGGCCCGAAATCTGATGGGCCCAAGCGACTCATCTCTGCTGCGGAACTCGAACTCCGGATGGCCTGGAATCCGGAACACCACCCTCTTGCTGTGACAGTCGATCGAGGCATGGAAATCTCCCAACCAATCGATGTCAAGAACGACATCGAAGTGTGGTAGATCGTGGACAATGAAATCTGCGAAGAGCTCGTGTCCACTGACCACCAAAGAAATCGATCGACATCCCAAATTCACTGTCACCACTCTGTTCCCTGTGGTGATGTCCCAACACTTAGGGAGTGTATGGGTGGGAATGGAGTGCTTTGTTACAAACCTCCGGGATATGATGCACATAGATGCACCGGAGTCGAACAAAGCCAAGGCCGGGTGAGAGAACACTAGAATGGTGCCTAAGATATAAACAACTATGGTCAAACCAAGCTACTCTAACAAGCAAGTCAAACAAGCAACACAAATAATAAGATCTAATTATGAAAAGAAAAACTAGAATCAAGAGTTACCTGAAATAAAACAATATAGCTCCTCAGTCTCCACAGCTGTCATGGTGTACGCCGGCCTCTAGGGCTGTGCTGCTCTCTGAAACATCTGCCTCTGTGGCGCCAAAGGTGGTCCACGAACAACAGTCCTCTCTGAACTGGAGCAGACGCTCTCATCTGCAGCGGGGCTGGCGCTCCAACTACAGCATGACGAGCTCTCGGGCACTCCTTCGCAGCATGCGAGGCATCTCCACAAACTAAGCTTAGCCCCATCTTCTTCCTGTAGTTGGCCTGAACATGTCCAGGCTTTCCACAGAAGTGGCACGGGCCCTTGCCCTGAATCTAAACTGGTGCTCCAGGTCTCTTGAATGGTACCGTCTGAACTGGCCTCATCACCGGCCTAGCAGGTGGCGGTACTGCTCCATAGGACGCTTCCCTTTATCAGCTGAAGGGTCAGGCAGAAGAGCTATGATCTCATGATTCTTTGCAGCATCTAGCACCTCCCTCATAGTCATGAAACTCGCCAAAGACATAGAAGCCTGAATCTTTGGACGTTGTCCCTGACGAAAGCGATCAGCTCGCTTCTCCTCCTTCCTTACCATATGCGGGGCAAAACAGCTCAGCATCTCGAACTCAGCTTCATACTCCTCGACAGTCATATCCCCCTGCTTCAGATCTATAAACTTGCTCAGCACCTCCCTCCTAGCAGACTTGGTAAAATACTTGTCCTTGAACATCGATCTGAAGGTCTTCCACCCCACTGGCTTCTCAAGATGCCTCTCCTCGATGCGCCACCAGTTCCTCGCATTCTCCATCAGCTGCATCTTTGCTATCTCCACTCGGGTATCGTCAGGAATCTTTGCAGCAACTAACTTCTCCTCCGTGCTCTGGATCCACTCGTCAGCAGCTAGGGGTCCCTCCTTCCCCGAAAATGTCCTCGGCTGGAGCTCGTTGAACTGCTTCACTACTGGAGCAGCTCGTGGGGCAGGCGGAGGTGTTGGTGGTGCAACTGGAACAGCCTGGGCAGCACGCTGGGACTGCTGAACCAACTGATGCTGAACATCCAGCATCTCTCTCATCACACCCAGAAACTGACGGAAGTCTCCGCCCTGGTCCTCCGGAACTCCATCGCCTGAGTTCCTGGATCGGGTAACGCATCGTCCTACCATCCTATTGACAGAAAACACAGAGATTAGACTCGTATGATTACTGGATGATAATAAAATGAATTTCAATACTTCGATTGTTCCGTATTCGCAGAAGGATGGGACCTGCATGGGCCACCACTAAAACCTGTCACGCCCCGCTTCCCAAAAAGGGCGGAGGCGAAGCGTGACTAAGGCCCGCTTAGGCCGGGGCTGAGAGCCCAGACCCAATAAGCGTCTGTGGTATTCCAAAACGAAGGAAACAGGTCCCTGCAAGTTAGTATGGAACAACAAAAGTACTGAAAAGAGATATCAATTCATTTTATTCCAAAATAATATCCAAGGTACTGAGAGTCTAAAAACGCCCGAAGGGCTAAAACTGCAGAAAAGAGAACTACTGGTGCAAGCACCCAACCTAGTCAAGAAAACAGAAGGTGCTACACACCCAATCTAAACTGGAACAGAAACTCTGGAATAGCAACGAGAGGCCTCTAACTCTGGTCCTCCTCTGGATCGTACTCCGGATCACCGTCCTCCGGCTCTCCGTCTGCTGGCAAGTCCGCCTCGTCGACGTACTCTGGCTCAACACCTGACGTACAGCTCCAAAAGAAGGAACTGTGCGTCAGGTAAGGTCTACAAAAAGGGTTAGACCAAACTGCAAGTGTATCAACTTTTAGACAATGATCTACTGGTTGATTAGCATGCTGGGGTTATAACTGAGTAACAAAAGAAGTAACGTATCAGGAAAGTAAAGCGTAACAAGTAGTAGTCGTAGCGTGTGCTACCAACTACGGGACTAACCTACAGGTGTCAAGACAAGTCGGGACGTGACGGGACAAGACGAGACAAGACAAGTCAGACACGAAAGGGTTCACGCCTTACGGTTTGAGGGGGATCAGACCCTCTTGCCGTGCGCACGCTCAACCCAACCCCAAACCCCAAGGAAGATAAGACATGACAAACAGTACAAGGGATCACTCGCTCTAGCTTGGCGAGTGCCCTACTGCCCGCAGGCTGTGTATCAGTACAATGGATCACTCTCTCTAGCTTGGAGAGTGCCCTATTGTTCGCAGGCTGTGAATCAGTACAAGGGATCACTCGAAGAGTGCCCTATTGCCTGCAGGCTGTGCAAGACGGGACGTGATGTGACAAGACGGGAAGGGTTATTCTAGGGTGTCCACACACACGCACACACATGATAGCCCTACGATATCAAAAGTTGTTGTTGTCAGGCTCAGACTTCGTCGTCAAGTCTGAGCCGTCAGGAGTCGTCCCGGGCGCTATCATTTCATGTCCAGTTCTATTTGTTCACATTTATCAGTTCTAACCAATTAAGGCTTAAGCACGGCCGAAAGTGCAAGTGGGATACACTTGCCTGCGATGGCAAGTGTGTCATCCTCTCGAAGCATCTCGTCCAAGCGTCTCGTCCGTGGAAGTCCGTCTGAAACAGTGCCGTGGCGACGGTGTCAGGTCTCAATTTCATCAAATCCTATTAGGGTTCGTTTCTAGGTTATTGGGACTATCCTATTCGTCAAACGTCACATTATTGATGCTTCAGCCTAATCGACGATCTAATCCTATGTGCACAGTCAACAAAGTCCATTCGTCGATTTTCTAGATTTGTACAACGTTTTACTGGTGCTGAAAAATAAATTTTAGTTCAAATTGTCGATTTTTAGTTTAGGGTTCAATCAGCTATTGTGGGGGTTTCTACGAGTTTTGGGGAACCTACCTTAACCGGAGTTTTTCGTAGAATGGAAGTCATGTCTGAACAGAGAACTCCTCAGCGTCAGATCTGGTCCTCGCACGATTTCCCAAAAGTTGGAACTTGCGACGAAGGCCTACGACGTGTCGTAACATCGTAGACGGTAAATCCGTGAAGTAGTACACCCAAGTGGGGCCCACAGCAGTGCTGGGTGTCAATGGAGGACCCACAACACCTCTGGAGGACTTGGGGGGCCCACCACAGGAGTTGGTGTGTAAGAATCCAAGTTGCGACGTTCGGCCGTCGGTCGGACACTGTCGGTGCGGAGGATTCCCTCGGTCAGACCGAGGGAATGCGGGGCTGAGCGTCGGTCGGGTGCAGCGGGTGCAAGGGGGGCTTGGTCTCTCGGTCAGACACAGCCCGATGCGGAGGCGGCTGTCGGTCGGGCACTAGCGGGTGCGGGGCGGATGAGGAGCAGCTGCGACGGAGCGCTGCAGCGTGTGGAGCGGGGGATTTCTTCGGTCAGACCGAGAGAAAGTCTCGGTCGTAGTGGGTAGCGGGGGTGTGCAGCGATGCGTGGTTGCAACAAGCGGAGCGGGGTGCGGGATGCGGGAGCGGGCTTCGGTCAGACCGATGGATCTCGTCGGTCGGATGCGGAGCGGGCGAAGTTGCAATGTTGCAACTTGCAACGAAGCGGAGCGGAGCGTGGGTGCGGGGCGGCCTCTCGGTCAGACCGAGAGAACGGGGGCAAATTCCTCGGTCGGACACGGCGGCGGCTGAACGAAGTTGCGACGAATCGTCGCAAGCAAGTTTTAGGGTTTTGTGACGGCTAGGGTTTTGGTGGCTGCGAAAATAAGCTAGCCTAGGGTTTATTTAAATAGAAATGAGCTAGGGTTAGGGCTAGGGTTTAAGAAAAATAATTAAAATAATTTAAAAAATTAAAATAAATCAAATTTTACTCTCCCCTCCCTCACGCAAGGATGGGTGCGGCCAAAAATTTTGAAACTTGGTCAGAAAATTATTTAGGGCGTTATTATAATATATGAATTTTATTATAATTAAAACACTTATACAAATAGGTTTTAAAATTATTTAAAACTTGCTAAAAATGGAAAATAGGTCAAAGTAAGTCCAAAAATCGTAAAATAAATATTGGGGTGTTCGGGGCGACGAAAGAAAGAGAGTGAAGAAGACGGATCTAAATTTCGACGTCGAGAGACGAAACTAAAAATAGAAACGTCTCGCGTCAACACAGAAAGTCGCGACGTCCCATCAAATAAGATAGTATCGCGGAAGAACGACTCGAGATATGTCATTCCAAAGTTGTTCCACAATCTAATACTCTCAGAGACGATCACGATGACATCACAAAATAATGTTCAAAATCAAATAGAGTCTAAAATAAACACGTGCACGATCAAGAGCACGTGCACAAAGAAAGTACGATCGGAAACCGACCGTTACAGGAGGTGTCACATGAGATCCTGAGAGCAAATCATTAAGAGAAACCATGTATCAGCTCTCAACCGATCGGGTGGACAGACCCACCCGATCGGTTCGTGCAGGCGTGTCAATCCAGAGGAAGAGCCAACTCCACCCGATCAGTTCAACGATCGGGTGGATGTGTCACAGCTTGCTATTTTAAGTGACAAAGTTCACCCGATCGGTTGACTTGTCAACCGATCGGGTCACCTGTAGCAGATGCTTCCCCAGCTCGAGAACCCAACGACTCACCCGATCGGTTCAGCGATCGGGTGAGGTTTATCAGAGCCGAAGACCAAGTCCAACGATCGTCTCACCCGATTGGTTGAAGTTTCAACCGATCGGGTGGACGTTTATTTTTGTCTTTTAGTGGGAATATTCCCTGGCATCTTGCCAAAATGTATAAATAGACCTAGGTTTCCCAGAAAACGTAATTCCCATTTTCTTAAGCTGTTTTTAGGGGTTTTTGCTGCTCTGAATTTATTTTCATTTGTAAGTTTCTTGATCGTTCTCATACTTTAATATTACGTTTATAATACCATTTTCTACAGTAGTTTATTGCTTGATTCTCATTTTGATGGCTGAAATTTGTTTTGTTACATGTAATGCCATGATTAGTGAGTAGTTTCTAAATCTGGGACATTGGTGAAAGCCCCTTCGTGGGTTCTCCCTAGAACGACCATAGGTTAGGGATTCTATAAGATATAGTGATTTGGATGGTTACGCAGGGGCATTTTATTGTCACTGGTAGGAGAAAGACTGCTTTTGACTGTCGGGCCAAGGGAAAATAAAACGGGAGTTTGATCCCCTAGCCACAGCTCACAGCCCTAGCATAGATATTGATTCCTCGTGCGTGGGAACGACTTGGATGAAATGTCAGGAGCGATCGTTGCAAGCTTAGTGCGCCCAGAGTCGGGCGGTGCTGGACATGGGAATGCCTACTGTCTGAACCCGGGTAGACCTAGCATATCATCCTAGGCATCGATCGGAATATCGGACCCATGGGACGCTAGGTATCACTATTAGATGCAACGTCTCACCGCTTGTAACGACCCGATTCCCGGGCCCGTTATTTTTTGGTATTTGCACAGGTCCTGCAGTTAACCAGTGAAAACAAAATAGCCACGATGCAGAGATGTACAAAAATACCCAAATAGTGTCCAATTAGTACATCCATATTGTACAAAAATTGTCCAACAATCGTACATGAATGAAAGTAAAAACAACTGGAAACAACTCTGAAGCTGCAGTCTCATGGTCAAATTCTGGCGCTATTAACTCTAGAGCATCTGCCTCCATATGTACGTCGGCTGCGGTGCCACAGAGATGGAACCGTAGGTAAGTCACAACAATTCTAGCAATATAAACAAAGTAGTGCAAAGGTATGAAACAGACTATAGTAAACAAAAGATGGTCATGCAGGTGCAAAAAGTAAAGTATGGGCAGACATGTATATAAGAGAATAAGTAAAGTACTGGTAACTGCTCAGGAGTGGAATGTAATGCATAAAGTAAAGATGACTGTACGAGAGCAATAAGTGTGGCATGGCATATGGTAGCAATAATATTTTGACCAATGGAATGTCAATAGTAAGACAACCGGGTTAACAAAGTTTTGACCAATCGGTAAAGGGATGACAATAGATAGACCTAGTAATACTTAAGAAAAGATGAGCGTCGCTTGACTATCTAATAGTGTATGATAGCCTAATAATAAGAATTCTAACTTAACTCCCAAATCAACCATTCAGTCAGGGCTTGAAGGCACAGGTCACTTCAAAGACCGCAGGAACAAGTCCCTTGGTTGACCAACCCCCTTCCCATTCCTTTCTAGACACTGATTCGGTCGTAATTTAAGACCGCTTGTTATTACTCCATTCTATCACGTTCGAGTAGTCTCGACTTAGTCAATGGAGTAGTCGTGACAAAAGCAATGGTATCAATGAATTATCAATTAGTGCAACATCAATCAAACTAGTGCATCAGCCTTGGCTCGAGTGTACGATATGCAACCAGAAGTGCACCCATCCCACGGAGCAACTCGTGGAATATCTACCTACCATTCCTGCAGGGTGATGGTACAGCTTAACTAATAAGGGTGGACCCGGTCACTCCCGCACACTTCGTAGCTCAAGACTACCCCATATCCAGTGTATTACCATAGTCCAATGTTCGTATCAGTGTTCGTATCAATATGGCCTCATGTGCCCTGGTATCAATCAAGCTAGTGCAACAGTCTTAGCTCGAGTGCACGATTTGCAACCAGAAGTGCACCCATCCCACGGAGCAACTCACGGAATATCTACCTACCATCCCCCGGAGGGTGATGATACATCTTACCAAATAAGGGTGGACCCGGTCACTCCCGCACACTACGTAGCTCAAGACTAACACATAACCCGTGTTGTATCACATTTCACATTTATAACCGTATCAGTATCCCTGTCTTTATCCATATCCGTTTCCGTATCTGTATGGCCTCATAGGCCCATCATTTCGTACATCCAACAATGTGTACAATAATACATCCAACAATGTGTACACCAAATACATATATATTGTATTTACTTGCTGCAAAGTCAAGGCAGAAGCCTCAACAGAGAATATCAGTCCTGAGCAATGCTTTGAGGTCCAACAACTATGATATCTAATTCCATAAAAGTGCACTATCTCAATTTAGTCCTGAGCAATGATTTGAAGTCCAACAACTATGATAATTAATTCCATAAAAGTGCACTATCTCAATTTAGTCCTTTGGTCAGTCCACTATTGATTAGTTCTATAGTTAATTAGGTCTCTAATCACTGGTTCAAGTCAATAGCTGTTCTGAGAATATGATATCCTAAGTTCATACGAGTACACTATCCAGATTTCTAAAGTTAGAATTAGAGTGACTTACATTATTCGAGATCGTTGTTGTAAGATGAGGTTGGAGTTAGAGCTTCTAAACATGCTAGTGTACGAGTATTGGTACCTGCACACACAAGAAGTCATTAGTTACATGCTACCCTATTTCCTATCTAATTAATTCGATCGTTTCGATTTTATAAGTGACTGAAACGTCGTCGAAACGTGTTCTAAATTTTTATATAAGCTAGATAGGATAAAAATAATTTTACCGTAGGAGAAAATATTTTTCGGAAGCTTGTACTACTTTATATAATTTTTTATAAGTTCAAAAAAGGTTTAAAAACTAATTTTTAATTAAGTACGTAATTATTCAATAATTTCTCCTGGATGCAATCTGGATCAGAAAGTCACAATTAAGCTGTCAAAATGAATGTCTCGAAGAGTACTTTAACATATATTTTTATCGCATATTAGTTTATGTGAAAATAGCGAGTTACTGATTTTCGAATGAAAATAACCTATTTAACTTTTAAGCTTAAAAATAAATTCTGGAAAATCTAAGCATCCGATTGAGATGAAACTAGTGCCATTGGGTCCAGAATGTTATTTCTGACTTTCTGGGCTTGGCCTCACATTTTTCTGACCCTTATATAATTAGTTATCAATTATTTACTATAAACCCATATAATTTAATTATCAAAATACGTGTAAATACGTATAAATACGAACAAACATTTTTTATGTCCTTACCCCATTCGTTCTTTCGCATGCAGGGGGTGCTTCGATCAGTCGACGAGGCGAAGCTCGGAGCGGCGTCAGGCGGTCGTGGTCGGGGCGGAGTGCGGCGGTGGCGGCGTTCTCGTCAGCATTCGTCGAGAGCAACGGAGGGTGGCAGTCGGTAGTTGCTTCGGAGGAGTGGGGGATGAGTTTGAGAGGGGGTGGGGGCTGTGCAGCTGCCGTTGCTGCCGGCTCGTGGGGACGGAGAAGACGGCGATGGCGGGTAGCGTGGAGTAGGAGCTGCTCGGAGCAGGCAGGGTGCGACAGCGGCGTGCTGAGGCAGATGGCGGCCCTGCGGAACTCGTCGGAGCAGTGTACGGTGGCTGAGGGTGTCGGGTGGTTTACAGCGGCACGAAGGACGGAGCTCCGGCGTCGCCACTGTGGAGGGGAGCGGCGGTTCTAGAGTGCGATGGGGGTGTGGCTTTGCCGTCGTCGGAGGGCATCCGTTGGGCTGTGTATGCTCACGGTTGGTGTCGTCGGCCGTGATTTGAGCTCGGTGGAGAAGAAGAGGGCGGAGGAGCGTGGGTTTGTGTGTGTAGGAGAGATCCTGGGGGAGAGAAGAGAGAGAGAGCGCGCGTTAAAATGGGAACAGAGAGGGTGCGAAGTTAGGGTATAGGTTTAGGCTGCGTGCTTGGTGGAAGAAGAGCTGAGAATGGGTTATATATAATAATAGATAATCGATATTTTAATCAGCTAATTAATTATGCCAATTAATGAGTTGGTTGGGAAATCTGACAACTATAGAAAGTGGGGTGAGACGTGAACCGCATGTTGGCATGCAGGTAGGGGTTAGTCAATATAATTAATTAGTTTTGGTTAATAGTAATTAGTAAAAAGTAAAACATCATTAGTGAAAGTATTTAGAAAAAATATAAAAACGTAATTACGATTTTGCCCCTACTAGTAAACGTGTCCGAAAAAATACGAAAACATACCCACGGGATCGTATCATCGCGAGGATCGCAAATACCAAGTCCGTTTCAGGGTTTGAGCTATGGAAATACTATTTTTAGGCCAAAATGTTTAGGAAGCGGGTTTGCGGGTTCTCTCTTGGTTTGACTTCAGAAAATTACGAAATTAATGTGGAAAGCCTTAAATGATCATTGAATGTTACTGTAAAAGTTTGAAATCATTTTGATGATGTTTGTATGAAAAATAAATTCATTAAGTCAATACGGTAATAACTGAAAATGAATTTTATCAGAAATGTTTTGAGTATTTGATGAAATCCGATCTTACTAAAATACTCCATAACTAGTCTGGTACTTCAAAATATTTTTATAAGAAATTTTTGAAATCAGTAAAACTCCTGACAAACCATTATAAAATAGTTTAAAAATTGAAAAATTGATCAAATAGGTAAATAGTTTGTCTTGATGAAAACAGGCCGTTACATCCTACCCTCCTTAAAATAATTCCGTCCTCGGAATTTCTTAAATAGATAATTTATTGTTATGAAGAAGCTCAAGTAAATAAATGATAGAAAAGATAGCAATCTAGTAAATTAGGTTGTAAATAACATGAAATAAAATGTGATATCATATCATCAAGAAAACAAGAGATGTTATGTATGAATACATACTATTGACATCACCATAGCTTCCGTAACTAGTACTGAGATTAGTATCATAATAATTATCTCGACTTTTCAAGTAATGAAATGATAGTTATTATGATAATATTTGTTCGAACTTGGAACTTGAGGTGATAAGCCAGTAGCAAGCTATTTAAACTACATAAAATTTAGGAGGATAATAAAGTTGAAGGCTTCTACTCGTGCTAACGGTGACTAATAGAGTCGAGCTAAGGGTGTTATTGCATATGTAAATTTGTCCTAGTCTCCACTGGTCCTTCTGATCTGATTCGGTTGAACTCAAACATCGGATGGTCAAGGCTTAGAATGCTACCCTCCTTAAAATAGACGTGGCTAGAGTTCAAGGTCAATCGAAAGGTCATCAAGTTAAAGGAAGAGTGATGGGAATCAAGGAATTCCTAATGAAGATGGAAATAAGGACGCTTCACCCGTATATCCAATACGGGTGAACACTCGAGACATCATGTACTCGAGAGTTCTATTTGAGTATTTTATATTGTACACCATGATCTTGCTATATTGTTCACGTGGTAGTTAGCGCGGACCTGCGTGGGCCACCAAAGCTGTAACGACCCGATTCCTGGGCCCGTTACTTTTTGGTATTTGCGCAGGTCCTGCAGTTAACCAGTGAAAACAAAATAGCCACGATGCAGAGATGTACAAAATACTCAAATAGTGTCCAATTATTACATCCATATTGTACAAAAATTGTCCAACAATCGTACATGAAGGAAAGTAAATACAACTGGAAACAACTCTGATGCTGCAGTCTCATGGTCAAATTCTGGCGCTATTAACTCTAGAGCATCTACCTCCATATGTACGTCGGCTGCGGTGCCACAGAGATGGAACAGTAGGTAAGTCACAACAATTCTAGCAATAGAAACAAAGTAGTGCAAAGGTATGGAACAGACTATAGTAAACAAAAGATGGTCATGCAGGTGCAAAAAGTAAAGTATGGGCAGACAGGTATATAAGAGAATAAGTAAAGTACTGGTAACTGCTCAGGAGTGGTATGTAATCCATAAAGTAAAGATGACTATACGAGAGCAATAAGTGTGGCATGGCATATGGTATCAATAATATTTTGACCAATGGAATGTCAATAGTAAGACAACCGGGTTAACAATGTTTTGACCAATCGGTAAAGGGATGACAATAGATAGACCTAGTAATACTTAAGAAAAGATGAGCGTCGCTTGACTATCTAATAGTGTATGATGGCCTAATAATAAGAATTCTAACTTAACTCCCAAATCAGTCAGTCAGTCAGGGCTTGAAGGCACAGGTCACTTCAAAGACCGCAGGAACAAGTCCCTTGGTTGACCAACCCACTTCCCATTCCTTTCTAGACACTGATTCGGTCGTAATTTAAGATCGCTTGTTATTACGCCGTTCTATCACGTTCGAGTAGTCTCGACTTAGTCAATAGAGTAGTCGTGACAAAAGCAATGGTATCAATGAATTATCAATTAGTGCAACATCAATCAAACTAGTGCTTCAGCCTTGGCTCGAGTGTACGATATGCAACCAGAAGTGCACCCATCCCACAGAGCAACTCGTGGAATATCTACTTACCATTCCTGCAGGGTGATGGTACAGCTTAACTAATAAGGGTGGACCCGGTCACTCCCGCACACTTCGTAGCTCAAGACTACCCCATATCCAGTGTATTACCATATTCCAATGTTCGTATCAGTGTTCATATCAATATGGCCTCATGGGCCCTGGTATCAATCAATCTAGTGCAACAGTCTTAGCTCGAGTGCACGATATGCAACCAGAAGTGCACACCATCCCACGGAGCAACTCGCGGAATATCTACCTACCATCCCCCAGAGGGTGATGATACAGCTTACCAAATAAGGGTGGACCCGGTCACTCCCGCACACTACGTAGCTCAAGACTATCCCATAACCCGTGTTGTATCACATTTCACATTTATACCCGTATCAGTATCCCTGTCCGTATCCCTATCCGTATCCGTATCAGTATGGCCTCATAGGCCCATCATTTCGTACATCCAACAATGTGTACAACAATACATCCAACAATGAGTGCACCAAATACATATATATGGTATTTACTTGCTGTAAAGTCAAGGCAGAAGCCTCAACAGAGAATATCATCCTGAGCAATGCTTTGAAGTCCAACAACTATGATATCTAATTCCATAAAAGTGCACTATCTCAATTTAGTCCTGAGCAATGATTTGAAGTCCAACAACTATGATAATTAATTCCATAAAAGTGCATTATCTCAATTTAGTCCTTTCGTCATTCCACTATTATTAGTTCTATAGTTAATTAGGTCTCTAATCACTGGTTCAAGTCAATAGCTGTTCTGAGAATATGAGATCCTAAGTTCATACGAGTACACTATCCAGATTTCTAAAGTTAGAATTAGAGTGACTTACATTATTCGAGATCGTCGTAGTAAGATGAGGTTGGAGCTAGAGCTTCTAAACATGCTGGTGTACGAGTATTGGTACCTGCAAACACAAGAAGTCATTATTTACAGGCTACCCTGTTTCCTATCTAATTAATTCGGTCGTTTCGATTTTATAAGTGACCGAAACGTCGTCGAAAAGTGTTCTAAATTTTTATTTAAGCTAGATAAGATAAAAATAATTTTACCGTAGGAGAAAATATTTTTCGGAAGATTGTACTAATTTTTATAATTTTTTAAAAGTTCAAAATATGTTTAAAAACTAATTTTTAATTAAGTACGTAATTATTCAATAATTTCTCCTAGATGCAATCTGGATCAAAAAGTCGCAATTAAGCTGTCAAAATGACTGTCTCGAAGAGTACTTTAACATATATTTTTATCGCATATTAGTTTATGTGAAAATAGCGAGTTACTGATTTTCGAATTAAAATAACCTATTTAACTTTTAGGAATAAAAATTAATTCTGGAAAATCTAAGTGTCCGATTGAGATGAAACTAGTGCCATTGGGTCCAGAATGTTATTTCTGATTTTCTGGGCTTGGCCTCACATTTTTCTGACCCTTATATAATTAGTTATCAATTATTTACTATAAACCCATATAATTTAATTATCAAAATACGTGTAAATACGTATAAATACGAACATACGTTTTTTACGTCCTTACCCCGTTCGTTCTTTCGCTTGCAGGGGGTGCTTCGATCAGTCGACGAGGCGGAGCTCGGAGCGACGTCTGCCGGTCGTGGTCGGGGCGGAGTGCGGCGGTGGCGGCGTTGTCGTCGGCATTCGTCGAGAGCAACAGAGGGCGGCAGTCGGCAGTTGATTCGGAGGAGCGGGGGATGAGTTCGAGAGGGGGTCGGGGCTGTGCAGCTGCCGTTGCTGCGGGCTCGTGGGGACGGAGACGACGGCGATGGCTGGTAGCGTGGAGTCAGAGCTGCTCGGAGCAGGCGGGGTGCGACAGTGGCGTGCTAAGGCAGACGGCGGCCCTGCAGAACTCATCGAAGCAATGTACGATGTCTGAGGGTGTCGGGTGGTTTGCAGCGCCACGGAGGACGGAGCTCCGGCGTCGCCACTGTGGAGGGGAGCGGCGATTCTCGAGTGCGACGGGGGTGTGGCTTTGCCATCGTTGGAGGGCTTCCGTTGGGCTGTATATGCTCACGGCAGGGCTCAGTCGGAAGCGGGAAGTGCGGGCAGCAGCGTGAAACTGCGGGACTTGGCAGCGGTCGTTCGGTTGGTGTCACCGGCCGTGAGTTGAGCTCGGTGGAGAAGAAGAGGGCGGAGGAGCGTGGGAATGTGTGTGTAGGAGAGATCCTGGGGGAGATAAGAGAGAGCGCGCGTTAAAATGGGAACAGAGAGGGTGAGAAGTTAGGGTATGGGTTTAGGCTGCGTGCTTGGGGAAGAAGAGCTGAGAATGGGTTATATACAATAATAGATAATCGATATTTTAATCAGCTAATTAATTATGCCAATTAGTGAGTTGGTTGGGAAATCTGACTAACTTTAGAAAGTGGGGTTAGACGTGAACCTCATGTTGGCATACATGTAGGGGTTAGTCAATATAATTAATTAGTTTTGGTTAATGGTAATTAGTAAAAAGTAAAACATCATTAGTGAAAGTATTTAGAAAAAAATATATAAACGAAATTACGATTTTGCCCCTACTAGTAAACGTGTCCGAAAAATTACGAAAACATACCCACGGGATCGTATCATCGCGAGGATCGCGAATACCAAGTCCGTTTCAGGGGTTGAGCTATGGAAATACTATATTTAGGCCAAAATGTTTAAGAAGCGGGTTTGCGGGCTCTCTATTGGTTTGACTTCAGAAAATTACGAAATTAATGTAGAAAGCCCTAAAAGATCATTGAATGTTACTGTAAAAGTTTGAAATCGTTTTGATGACGTTTGTATGGAAAATAAATTTATTAAGTCAAAACGGTAATAACTGAAAATGAATTTTATCAGAAATGTTTTGAGTATTTGATGAAATCCGATCTTACTAAAATACTCCATAACTAGTCTCGTACTTCAAAATATTTTTATAAGAAATTTTTGAAATCAGTAAAAATCCTGACAAACCATTATAAAATAGTTTAAAAATTGAAAAATTGATCAAATAGGTAAATAGTTTGCCTTGATGAAAACGGGCCGTTACACCGCTAAACCCTAAAATCCGATCACATTCCTATCCGTCGGTTGCAATAGTGAGAACTCATGATAGGGCGGAAGCCAAGGTCCTAGGTTAACCTTTTTTATCTCTTACACCTTTCACATTAGTTTACCTTCATGACACCCATCAAGCGATTAAGCTAGCTCACCCACTGGGTGATCAGGATCCCGATTGTTCACAAGCACAACACACGCCTTCCTGTGTTCGACCCCCAAGCCACACCTCGACACCGTGCACTGGCGGTTACAAATTTTAAACCTAGTATCCCTGTCCCGATTTGATTGCCAAACGGACGGGTGGTCACTCCACACGGTCGCGTAAAGGATTTCCAAACGGCCACGTTGCTAATGAGTAATTTAAAGATTTGCAATCGACACAGCCCACATGACAACAGACGACGCAGTTGTGTACTTCAAAAGAGCCAAAGATGAAACGGTCGCTCTAGGACATCGTTTAGATCCTGACACGGGTGCGTAGCTGAATTCGACACAGCCGCATCCTTATCGACGTGACCGCGTCGCTATAACCCCGCCGCCCCCAGCCCCATCAGGGCTCCTGAATCACCTGGGCACCGATCTGCGAGTAATTTGGGGGATTTTTGGTTTTTTATCCGATTGTGTATATACTCTTCTTCCTCTTTGAGCGAACTCATCTTGTCTTTAGCTGTTTTTCCGGGTTCTCAAGGGTTTTGTAATGATTTTTACTGCTTTTAATTCCAGTTCTTTTTATTGTATTAGTTAGTTGCTCCTGTAATAGTTTAGATTTGCTTAATTGAAGTTTTCTTTGTTTTGCCTATTGTGTTGTGTTCTATCTCTTGTGTTTATTCTTGTTAATCCATGGCTTTAATTGCTTACCCATTGCTAGAAATCATATTTAATGCAATTGGTAGTGAGAAGTTTTCTTCTAGGGCAATGGGTTGAACCCTATTGGATTGGGGCCATGAGTTGGATGAACTTTTGAATGATTGCTGGGTTAATTGAGGAGTTGGGGTATATTTGAATGCCAATTATCTTCGAAGATTTGACTCCCTCCCTTCGGGGTGATTGGATTGGCTGTCAGAGATAGTGGGGACCAATCCGAGGTTTCGATCCTAACGATGATCCATACTATCGGTGTGATAGGTAAGAGTCGCACTCCGATTTGAGCCCTCCTAGTATAGGTCCAATCCCCAAACGCCACTGTGGTCGAGAAGAAGTTTCACGACATTCGTCGAGCATAATACGCCTAACATTTACCGATGTATCGTCGAGAGTCTACATCGATATAGGTTAGGATAGGCCTATCATTGCATTGCCAAAGCAGGGGGTAGGCGAATGCTCTTAGGTTAGACGACCTCTCCTGAGTCCCAATGAACACAACGATCGATCACCTACTAATCCAACCTTAGCCCTAGTTCAATGGTGGGGATTCTCTGAGCCCTAGAGATTTTCCCCCTTGATTTCACACTAATTTACTCTCTCTCCAATCACCAATCCTAGTGCGTAGCTTTCAAACAAGGACCCAAACATCGATACTCACCGAACACATCCATGTGTTTGAACCGTAGCACTACATACGACACCGTGCACTGCGGTATAAATTTTATCAACGTCTGCATAAGCGAACAGTGGTGTACTTCCTCTGGGCCTCATCCAATGTCTTGCTGGCATAGTACATGGCATGCAGCTTCCCCTCTTTCCACTGGCCTAATACGACGACCACCACATGATCGCTTGCGTCACACATTAATTCAAATGGAAAATTCCAGTCCGATCACTTGATGACTGGAGCAAAGACGAGAGTTTCTTTCAACCTATTAAAAGCTTCAAAACATGGATTAGAAAAATTAAATGGCATGTCTTTTGCAAGTAGCTCAGTGAGAGGGCAAGCGATTTTCGACAAAAAACTTTAATGAAGCGGCGGTAAAACCTCGCAAGCCCGAGAAACCATCTAATTCCCTTAAGATTGGTTGGTGGGAGAAGTTCCTTGATAACCTTAATTTTTGCCTTGTCGACTTGTATCCCTTTAGATTAAATAACAAGTCCAAGAATAACTCCCTCCGTTACCATAAAATGGAATTTCTCCTAGTTCAGAGTAAAGTTGTTCTCAAGGCTTCGCCCTTAGGTTCGCTAGGCAAGAATCGAATTCAGTGCCGTATATGAAGAAATCGTCCATGAAGACCTCCATGATATCTTCGATAAAATCAGAGAAGATAGAAGTCATGCACCTTTGAAAGGTCGTAGGTGCATTACATCAACCGGGCATCCTTCGGTATGCGAAGGTGCCATAAGGGCACGTGAAAGTCATCTTCTCTTAGTCTTTCTTATGTAACGGGATTTGGAAAAACCCCGAATACCCATCAAGGTAATAGAAATAGTTGTGCTTGGCAAGTCGCTCAAGCATATGGTCGATGAACGGGAGAGGGAAGTAATCTTCTCAGGTGGCTTTATTGAGTTTTCTATAGTCTATGCACATCCGCCAGCCAGTGACGGTCCTAGTTGGTATCAACTTGTTTTTATGTTTATTATAACAGTCATGCTACCATTTTTAGGCACGACTTGGACATGACTGACCCACTTGCTGTCCGATATAGGATAAATAATATATGCTTCGAGCAGTTTCAGAACCTATTTTTTAACAACCTCTTTCATATTTGGATTTAAACGTCTTTGATGTTCTATAGAGGTGGAATTGGTATATTCGAGGTGAATCCCATGCTCACATAGCCCAGGACTAATACCCTTCAGATCGGTGATATTATATCCTATTACGTCTCAATGTTCCCTTAGAATTTTCAAAAGGTCCTCAAGTGAGGTTCAGTGAGCGAAGCATTAACTATAGGATAAGTCTAATTTTCACCCAAGAAAGCATATTTAAGGTTGGTAAGCAGATGTTTGAGTTTTACCTCAGGGGGCGTTGTACCCCCTATCGTGCTTGCATGCAACGTAATGCCTCTTCCTCAGGTGCTGGTTCATCTAAGATGGAACTGTCTGATGTCGTCTCGTAGATTGAACTTGGGCAGGTTAACGAGTATGCCTGGTAAAAGATCTCTGCAGGCTCTGTGTTTGGTCCCCAGGTTTACACCCTGAGGACGCGAATCACCGCAAGTGCATGGTGCGCTATAGTATATAAAGATTGTTGAACTCAGGGAGGCGATCGTTTAATGCTTAGCTTTATATGCATGGTGCGCAGGTTTACACCCTGAGGGCGCGAATCACTGCAAGTGCATGGTGCATATAAAGATTATGGAACTCAGGGAGGCGATCGTTTAATGCTTAGCTTTATATGGAAGAAGGAGAGTATGCGTTCGGGGTTGCATGAGTGATTGATTGGTTGCTTGTGGAAATCGAGAGTTAACTAGAAATAAAACGTCTAAGGCTTTCGGGACTCCCCGCTAGGCCCTTCGGTCACGGATGCCAGGTCAGATGACCCTACGTCGAACGATGTATTAGGGTAGGAGTGTCACATCCGTAGATGCAAACGAGTATTTAATTTTCATTGTTCCTACTCGTCTAAAGCATCCCTATGCGAAACTGTGCTCTCACAGTCGGCTTCACACGGGAATGCGTGCATTAAGATTGACACTTGATCCTGCCTCACAGATCTGCATCCACTCTCGTGATCTACAGAGTGCGACGCTACCCTATGGTTGGTTCTAGCAGTCGGCATGCTCTCGCAGTTACCGACTAGCGGATTGGGAATTAGGAGACTTCACGGCTATCACGTCACTCTCGTAATCACGAATACCTAATAATGGCTGCTAAGCCTAAATCGGATTCGTTGGGATTCTCCCCAGAATACAGAGCCGCCTTCGCGATACCCCGATCCTAAGGCCAATCCCCCAAAACTCTTGTTCAAACCTTCTTAGGGAACCCTAGATTGATCTAACGGAGGGGTCTAACCTAACATCCGATCCCTAGGATCCTAGGGATCGTCACTAAGCCCAAGATACACACTACTTTAGCGTGGCAAAATCTCTAAATACAATAGCAATAGAGATAAGCATATCCAACCGGTCAAATTGCATGAAATTAATTTCAATAGAGAGAGCAAGAGAAATAAGAGCAATGATAAAGAAATCAAGGAATGATAAAGAGTTTACCAAAAGAGAGCTACCAAAATAGCTCTAAGGGTTTTGCTACAGAAAATTAAAGCTTAACCTACTCTAAAATCGTTCACTATTTAAACAAAACAATTTGGTTTCGGGTTTTACAAGAAAACCAACACGAAACCCATTATTTTAAGTCAAATTGGAGTCTGTCGACTTACCGCTTAGCCGAGTGCAATGCTCGCTCGGTCGAGCGGTGCCTTCTGTAGTATTTCGCTTGGTGCTCGAGGAGGGGTCGCTTGGGCGAGCGAGTTGAGTCGCTCGCCCGAGCGTCATGTCACTTAGTCGAGTGAATTAAGCTCTAAGAATTTCAGAGCCCAAGTCCTTCATTTGTTGGGCTCCTCCGACGGCTAGCTCGGGCAAGCGGGCTGGTCGCCCAGCCGAGTGAGATTGTCGCTCGGCCAAACACCCTGAAGGAGGACTTACTGCTCGTTGGGGGTGTCAGAGCTCGGCCGAGCGCATCATGCGCTCAGTCGAGCAATCTGGCATAAGTCCCCAAGTCTTCCCTTCCCTCTCCATTCTTCTCTTCTCTTCTCCTCTCTTCTTCTAGTCATCTCCCTCGCTTCTTTGGCCTCCTTGGGTCGTCGTGGCAAGGCGAAGTGGGCTTTGGCGTCGATGTTGTGCCCAGAACCCCATATCGCTCCAAATCACGTCGAATTCCCTGAAAACACATAAAATATCGAAATGATCAAGAATATCAAGAAAAGCATGATATAATACGAAAATATGGATTCGAGCGATCGAAACGACATGAGAATGCATGGTAAAAACATGGAAAATATGGACACAACAAAATCCCCCAAGCTTTCCTCTTACTCGTCCTCGAGGAAGACGAATAAGAAGTTCACCGGAGGGTAAAAACAAAGAAGTGCAAAAGAAACTAAAAGATGGGAAATGCGACTAAATCATCTCCTCATCTTATAGCACGCAACAACACTTCAACTTCATAAATTAAAAACGCACTACTCATGAGGATTCATTAAGTCTAGCAAAGAATATATATATAATGGATTTTCAAATGAATGGCGTGAACTCGGATATATGATATGAAGTTAGAGGGGGACTCCTATTATAGCATGCAATCAATATACAGAATCCATGATTCGAGCTCAAATCTCTATAAATCATTCGCTAAGCAGCAAATAGTATCATGCCCAATTAATTCAAGCATGCAAGATGATTTTAATTATTTTCATAAATGAGGATGGTAAGTTCAATTAAATCCAGAAATCATCGCACTAAACTCTTTCACAATCCCTAGAAATCATCGACCTTGCCATGTCCTTATTCTATATAGAAAGTGAGGTAGAGATGTAAGATTTTTCTTTTTACAATTGTTTTTTTGGCTATACAACTTTCTTTATATATACATACTTTTATTTTCTTATATACAAGAGATTACTTAATATCTATTATACATTTGACAGCGATTTTTGAATTCTAGGGCTGACTAGGACAAGATAAAGAGTGGACATGATTAAATCTTGAGTAATGGACGGTTGAGACTCCATCTTTTAACATTAAGTTTTTTTTTGTTTTTAATGAGTTCTGCAAATAACATTGTTTATTGCTTTCGATATAACAACTCTATTAATTCGGTCTTTGTTCTGTGCATCGGGACTCCAAGAGACATTTGGCATCGGCGGCAACATTGATGCCACATCATCTCTTTGAAAACATCTGTCTATCTATCTCTTTAGGGGCCACCAAATTTGTGAAACAGACGAGATGATGCCACATCATCGATCCGCGTCATTAGCAAAACATGATGCTCCCACGTCATTGATCCGTGGCAACATTTGTAAGAGAGAGATGTGACAAAAACAAAAACAAACCTATGGAGGGACATTGAAACATTTGTTTATCAAGTACCAAAAAAATAAACATTTGTTTATCAAGCTGCCTCGGGTTCTTCACGTCCTTCACCACTGGGCCACTGATATTTTATTGAAGAATTAAGTCCAAAAATTAAAGGCCGACTTGGTTGAGATCGAGGGCAATGTTCATGATTTCAAAGAGACAGCAGCACAAAATTTTCTATATGCTCTTAGTTTTTTTTTGCAGCACAATTTTTTTTGCATCCTCCAAAAATGAAAATTTTGTGCTGAGAAAAAATAGAATAAATTAGCAGGGCACGGTCCAAAATTTTTTTGTATCCTCCCAAAATGCATCCTCCCAAAATGAACCAGGGCACGGTTGAAAATTTTCTCAGAGGGCAGCACAAAATTAGAAGCGATGACGAGGCCGACGGCGACGGCGAGGAGGGCGAGGAAGGTGAGGAGTAGAAAGAGCCAGCAGCAGCATCCCTTTAGTGACGCACATGCTCTGTCGCCAGAGGAGGAGATCGGGGGAGGTAGTGGTTGTGGGCGGGAGGTGGGTAGGCGGGTGGGCGGGGGATCCGGTGGCCGTTGGGGAGGTGAGAGTGGGAGGTCATTATTGCATCTGTTGCTCCTCCACCCCTCTCCTCCATTATTGTTTCTTTTATGTTGAGAGGAGAGAGTGGGGAAGTGGAGGAGGTAAGTGGAACTTTATTTCTTTTTTGCTTTATAGTGTTTTGTGTGTGTGAAAGCTTTATGATGACCAATTAATTGGTTATTTTAGCTTAATTGCTTCTCTTACTCACGTCACAAAAAATGCTCAGAAAATTATTACGCTTAGAGCAGAGGGGGAAAAGGAGTGAAGAGCACAACACTCTGTGTTCAAGCAGGAAGGAGAAGTCATCAGACTCTTCATCGGGAAAAATCTTTAATGGGTTTTCTTTCTTCTAATGAGTTCGTTTGTTTGAGCTATATTTTTTAGCCTAAGATGTTTTTTTGTCTTCATTTTTTTTCTTGAACTTGGTGAAGAACCATCTGTGGGTTTTTTTCTGAAGGATTACCCAAGGCCGCTAGCTTATGAAGGGTTCAAGCTTCAAGGGCTATACTCAAGGTTTAGGTAACTGTGTAGTTGATACTGTGTAATTTTCCTTTTTGTGCAATTGTCCTCTTCGTTGCTGTTTCAGGCAGTTCCTAGGTGTGTCTTCTCCAATTCATTTTCAGTTGCATGTCTTCTTCCCTAAGACATATTTCCCGAGAGAGAAAAAATAGGCAACAGAGCAATAGGTGACTGCCTTAAACTTTATGCAGCGACAATGAACCTTCAATAATCATCAACAATCAAGATGGTTATATGTCATTGGCATTAAAAGATCATTTTATGAGAACTTTAATTTTAAATCCTATCATGCGTTTCTATTTGATCTATAACACTCCAACTTTAATTTTTTATTTTGTTATGTGGAATTTTATTAAAGAATTGAAGTCGGTTTTGATGTAATTTTCAACATTGATCCCAGTGAGAGCCGTAGGAATGCGCGGAAGGTGTTTGATGAAAATCCGGAGAATGGTATATGATCCAATTGGAGCCCGTAGGAATGAACGGCTGGGCTGCTTTGTAAGATCCAACAGTACACACCAGTTGTGAATGCAATCAAAAGAATGCTGGTTGTGGTTGAAGTGTTTGAATATTATAATTGTTGCTTTTTCTATAGGCTGGAAGCAAGAAGTTGGGACTTATTTTTTGTGGAAATAAAATTTCATCTTCTGTAATGGGGTTGATGAATGTGATGAGATGTGGACTATTCAATTAGTTTCTTCAATTTTTAGATGTATTTTTGTTGCAATGATGGTAGTCCTTTTTTTATATTTAATTTTTATGTCAAAGTTTTGTCGTGGAAAAATAAATAAACTTTTATATAAAAGCTTGAAATTATGTGGCTTTGTCAGCACACATACTACAACTTAAAGAAAAAGAACTTACGTTCAAAACTTTGTTAAGTATAGATGAAACTTTGTTTAAGTATGGATGGAATAATGACAGTTTTTGCATTTCGGTTATTTTTTAAAAAATATTTAAAAACGACTAACTTAAAAACTAATTATCAGAATAGACCAAGTTTGGTCCAGCTCAGCACGCGTGCATGTAAAAGCGATTTACGTCTGGCCGCGTTTGGAAACCACGGCCAAAATGCCTAATTATGTATAACACCATTTCCTTCCTCTACTTGCTGTATTTTTTTGATTCTTTGGTGTTCTATGATTTTGGTAGCGAAACTATTAAGAGAGAAGAAAGACGCAAGCAGGTCAAATGCAAGCGGAAAAGAAATTAGGGAATTATTCTCAAATGAAACGATTAATTACCCGATTGATTAATGATGTTCAAAACAAAACCCTAAAAACGGATCGCCACCACCTCTCTCTACTTTCCTTCTCTACTTCGAAACCTGGATCAGTGATTGGATGAATAAATTATATAAAATATGAAAAAGAAGAAGATGGGAAGCCCGAAGATTTGGTGGGAAATTAAAGGGGAAATTTTTGGGAGGCGGATACTTCACGCGGGCCTGAGAAAATTTTGGGAGGATGCAAAAGAATTGTGCGTAGACACAATATACTTTGGCCGCGGTTTGAAACTATGGCCAAATGGCATTTTGGCCGCGGTTTCAAACCGCGGCCAGTCGTAAAACTCACTCCCACACGCACGCGTGCTGTGCTGGACCAAACTTGGTCTGTTCTGATTTTAGTTTTTAAGTTAGTCGTTTTTTAAATATTTTTTAAAAAATTGCCTAAATACAAAAATCATCCATGAAATAAATTATCTATTATAATTGAGAAAATTAGTTAATAAAAAATTTGGAGGTATGATGGCTAGCCTTTGTTCCCAAATGGGGCTTGAGACTTCATCACATTCCCAAAATAAATGATTTTGCCGAAGACGTCTTCGTAATTTTTGTATGCTAATTTGGTGTTCGACGTCGAAGGTTCATTGTATGCTAATTTTTTTTATGCTAGCTAAATTTTTGTTTGCTAATTTGTGGTTCAATGCCGAAGGTGATCGCTAAAAATTTTTACGCTAATTTTTTGTACCCTAATTTGTTGTTCGACGCCGAAGGTGCCCGCTAAAATTTTTATGCCCGCTAATTTTTTTTCTGATGCCGAAGGTGCCCGCTAAAATTTTTAACGCTAATTTGTTGTTTCAAGTCGAAGGCGCCCGTGACGAAATTTTTTACGCCTACTAAATTTTTGTACCCCAATTTGTTGTTCGATGTCGAAGGTGCTCGATAAAATATTTTACGCTTATTTGTTATTCTACGTCAAAGGCGCCCGTGCTACTTAATATTTTTATGCTAATTTGTTCCGTGCAATTTTGGCTGTGGAATTAATTTTTGGGTAACATAGAATTCGCATGGGAAAACCCTCGCCAAAGGCGCCGGCGCCAAATTTTTTTCCGCTAATTTGGTGTTCTGCGCAGAAGGCTCCCGCGTCGAATTTGTTGTTCCATGCCAAAGGCGCCTGCACCGAATTTGTTGTTCCACACCGAAGGCCCCCGTACCGCTAAATGTTTTTATGCTAATTTTTTTTCCGCATAGTTTTGGCTGTGGAAATACTTTTTTGGGAACAAACATTTCACGGGGGGAAATCTTAATTGAACCGTGCCTGTGGGCATGGGTTATGACTAGTATATATATATACGAGGAGGCCTATGCATCCCAGACCAGAGGGTCTTAGGGCATCGAGTTACGAAGAACCCCTCGGGCCTATTATTCGTATGTAATATATTTTTTTGGTTTTAGATTTTTTTCTTCCAGTTTTTCTTGGGATTTTTGCAACCTCACGTAAACACGATGGAATGCAAAGCACGATCAAGGATCGCAATTGGCTATATACAAAAAATAAAAAGCATAGAATTTGGACATGGCTCAGTGTCAAAATATCAAGTAAACGCTACTTAAGTGTCATGGGTTATCCAAACCCAATTGAACTACCATCCATTATGAAAATAGACGTTTTCACACAATCATGCAATTTTCACTCAATTTTTGATCAATCTTGCATTTTCAAGCTTAACTGTTTCGAGAATACTCGTTATGGAGAATATGAATTCAAAGCATGCAAAAGCATATTAAAAGCATCCTAATCAAGGAATATCTCTAACACACAGATGCATAGAGTTCAAAAATATACTCCATTCTATATAAATAAGTGGTGACCGCAATAGACTATGACGAATCCTACGTGAGTGTGTAAAGCAGATAAGTTGAGTATGTGTAGCTTATAGTGCAATCATAAGAGAATCATCTTTAGTCTAAATAAAAGAAAAAGAGGAAAAAAAATGAAAAACATGCATGCGGACAAAAAAGAAAAGAAAAAGAAAAATCATGATAAAAAGGGGGAAAATGGGGCGGTAGTGGAACTAAAAATGGGAATAAGTAAAAAGAATAGGTAAAAAGCGATAGCACTCATCCCCCAAGATAAACGCAGCAGTGTCCTAACTGCTGAGAACACGGACGTAGAGACAGGAGACGATGCTATGGGGGGTGGGTGGGTGGGAAGAAATATAAAAGAATGTATAAAAGATGCATATGCGTATGTACAGTATGTATGTATATACAAAAATGGAGATGATGATGATGCAGATGATGATGATGCGTAATATGTACAGTATGGACAACAAAAAATGATGTCAGAATGTGACTCCCCCAAGCTGGACTAAGCTGGGTCCCAAAAAGATAGATGGGCACAATGATAGGAGGGGGAGACACTGAGACATTGAAAAGCTAATAAATCAGGCAGCACCACCACTTACAAGGTTGGGTGAGGTAAAGTATAAATAGAATTGGAATGAAGTACCAGATTGGCGTGGCAACCCCCCAACCTTGGATGGAGTCAATCAGGAGAGCAATCGGTAAGAGCGAGGGATCATCTCTTGCCTATTAGATCGCCAGCCTTGCAGGGCTTTAAGCTTTGTCCATTGACCTTGAATGGTCCGTCATTGCCTCCCTCAATCTCCACTGCATCGCTCAGGAATATCTGGAGTATTTTAAATGGGCCGTACCACTGGGACTTCAACTTCCCTGGAAAGAGTCACAGTCTGAAGTTGTAGAGGAATACTTGATTTCCTACGTCGAAACGCTTTACAGTGATTAACTTGTCATGGTGATTTTAGTCGTTTCCTTGTAAATTTTGGTGTTTTCGTAGGTGTCTCTCCTGAGTTCTTCTAACTCATTGTTGTTCAGGAGGCGGCGTAGTCTTGCATTTTTGTAGTCATAATTGAGTTTCTTGATAGCCCAAAAAGCCATATGCTCCAGTTCCACTAGTAGATGATATGCCTTCCCGTAGACTAGCTTGTAAGGGGTTATTCCAATAGGGGTTTTAAACGCCGTATGGTATGCCCATAGCACATCGTTTAGCTTCTGGGTCCAATTCCTCCGTGATGAGTTAACTGTCTTCTCGAGGATGGTCTTTATCTCCTTATTGGAGATCTCTACTTGTACACTCGTTTGAGAATGATATGCAAGTCGAACTTTATGATATACTCTGTACTTCTTGAGTAAGGCCTCAAACTTGCTTTCGATGAAATGACTTCCTCCATCACTTATGACCATCCTTGGTAACCCGAAATGGGGGAAATGATATTCTTGAAGAATTTTGCAACGACGCGAGCATAGTTTATTGGGGGTAGCTATGGCTTCTACCCATCTGGATTCATAATCCACTGCCACTAAGATGTATATGTTCCCGTAACTTGTCGAAAACGGGCCCATGAAATTGATCCCCCAGTAGTTAAACAGCTCAATCTCTAGGATACTCTTGTGGGGCATCTCGTTCCTCCTTGTAACATTTATGGTCATCTAGCACCTGTCGCATCCCTTAATATAGTCATGCGTGTCCTTGAAGAGTGTTGGCCAATGTAACCCACATTGGAGTATCTTTGACATGGTCTTTGTAACCACTGCATGGCCTCCACATGGTTGGTCATGGTAATGAGAGATGATAGAAGCAGTATCTTCCTTGGGGATGCACCGCCTAATGATTCCATCTGGGCATGATTTATAGAGATGCGGATCATCCCAGAAGTAACGTCTGGCATCGCGCAAGAACTTTCTTCTCTAATAAGTGGTCATTCCCTAGGGTAAGATCCCACTCACCAAAAAATTTACTATGTCGACGTACCACGGTGTATTGGCAGACCCTGCTGCGAATAGTTTCTCCCCGGTGAAGGACTCATCCATGGGTAAACTATCGTCCTTGTCCCCATGGGTGTGCCGGGATAAATGATTAACCACTACATTCTTCGCGCATTTCTTATCCTTGATCTCCACGTCAAACTCCTGAAGGAGAAGTATCCACCTTAGCAATCGAGGTTTGGCTTCTTTCTTGCTCAGTAGATATTTTAAGGCTGCGTGGTCCGTGTGAATTATGACTTTTGACCCCAGGAGATACTGCCAGAATTTCTCAATATAGTATACCACCGCTAGCAATTCCTTTTCAGTGGTGGTGTAGCTTCTCTGGGCTTTGTCCCGTGTTTTGCTATCATAGTAGATGTCATGCACCTTCCCATCTTGCCTCTGGCCTAATACATCTCCCACTGCCTGATCACTCACGTCACACATCAGCTCAAATGGCAAGTTCCAATCTGGCAGCTGAATAACTGGAGCGAAAATACGAGCATCTTTTAATCTGTCAAAAGCTCCAAAACACGCGTCAGAAAAAACAAATGGTGTGTCCTTTGCAAGTAATTCAGTGAGCGGACGTGCAATTTTAGAAAAATCCTTAATAAAACGATGGTAGAACCCAGCATGCCCAAGAAAACCACGGATTCCCTTAATATTGGTTGGCGGGGGAAGTTCCTTTATAAATTTGATTTTAGCCTTATCAAATTGTATCCCAGTGGAGGAAATTACATGCCCTAAGATAACTCCCTCGGTTACCATAAAATGGCACTTTTCCCAATTCAGAGTGAGGTTGTTCTCACGGCATCGCTCAAGTATCTTAACCAGATTCCCAAGGCAAGAATCAAACTCAGTGACGTACACCGAGAAATCATCCATGTAGACCTCCATAATATCTTCGATAAAATCTGAGAAGATATAGGTCATGCATATTTGGAAGTTCGCGGGTGCATTACATAAGATGAAAGGCATCATTCGGTATGCGAATGTGCCATATGGGCATGTGAAAGCCGTCTTCTCTTGGTCCTCCTTATGTAACAGGATTTGGAAAAACTCCGAGTATCTGTCAAGATGACAAAAATACTTATGCTTGGCAAGACGCTCAAGCATTTGGTCGATGAATGGAAGGGGGAAGTGGTCCTTTCGGGTGGCCTTGTTAAGTTTTCTATAGTCTATACACATCCGCCAACCCGTGACAGTTCTAGTTGGTATCAATTCATTTTTTTCATTTCTTATGACGGTCATTCCCCCCTTCTTAGCATAAGTTGGACATGACTAACCTACTTGCTATCAGAGATGGGGTAGATAATGTCGTCTTTGAGCAGTTTCAGGACCTCCTCCTTAACAACCTCTTTCATGTTAGGGTTTAGGCATCTTTGATGTTCTATGGAGGTTGCGTTGCTATCTTCAAGGTGGATCCTATGCTCACATAGCCCATGGCTAATACCTTTCAGGTCGGTGATACTATATCCTATAACATCTCTATGCTCTTTGAGGACCTTTAGAAGATCACTGAGTTAAGGTTTGGTGAGGGAAGCGTTGACTATAACAGGATACATGAGATCATCACCTAGAAATGCATATTTAAGATTGGCAGGAAGGGGTTTACGTTCTACCTCAGGGGGTGCTGTACCCCTGCCATGCTCGCCTGTGACTGGAACGCCTCTTCCTCAGGTACCGGTTCGTCTGGAATAGAGCCATCCGACGCCGTTTCATAGCTTGAGTCTGAGCGGGACGATGAGTGTGTCTCATAAAAGATATCATCGGGTTTCACATCCTGGCCTTTGCAGTTCTAAGGATCACCCACGGCTTGCTTTTGAACAAGGTGGGGCATCGTCGTCTGAACACACACTTTCTTGGAAATTATCCTAAAGCCCGTTAGGTATCATGGTCGAATCATCTTCTTGGGAGTCACCGGTCTCTAAGGGACTTGTATATCCGGGGTTTATTCGCCCCTCTGTGACGAGTCATGTGATTATCTCTTTGAATGGGACATCGGAGGGGAATAAATACATGCCATGAGCATCAATTCATATGCAGATTCCTTTCGGGACGTTGTTGACGTCAGCGTAATATTCCATCATAAACTTTGAGAGGTACGGTGCGAATGGATCTGTTGACGAGATGAATACTAGCCTGGTGCACCTGGCATAATCCACAATGTTATCCAAAGTAGTTAGAAGGGATACCTCGTTTGGTGTTTTGCAGGAGTTTTCCTGTGGGACATCCCTGATGCAGAATGAGAGTGTGTCCCCTTCGACGATAACATATATATCGTCCTCGAGAGCACCTGAGTGGACTTGTTCCACGATGTAGTTTAGGACTTCAAATTCGTCTTCGTGAATGGCCTTGACGACTAAATAGCCGACATATCTCACATAGTCCAACATCCTGTCTAAGGCATATTGAGGATGCTCACTCCAATACGGGTCCTGGACAAGGAAGACTCACTGGCACATTGGAGTCCTCTAAATACAAGATGCTCGAACGAGGGTAATCTGAGGAGGGATGTTAGCACGCAGAGAAGAAGCACCCAAGAAAAATCGTGGAACTCGTTAGCAAAAAGAGAAAAGAGTGTAATAAGAGAACAAAAAATAAAAAAATAAAAAGAAGTGGTGGGGTGTTAAGTGTGGATGAAACCAACACTCTCCAACCAAAAGCTAAAGCAAACCGTTGCCTCCCTGGCAACGGCGCCAAAAACTTGTTCGGTCCCCGGGTTTACACCACGGGGGCACGAATCACCGCAAGTGCACAATGCGCTATAGTATAGAAAGATTGTTGAACTCAGGGAGGAAACCCTAGATTGATCCAACGGGGGTCTAACCTAACATCTGATCCATAGGATCCTAGGGATCATCCCTAAGCCCAAGATACACACTACTCTAGCATGGCAAAATCTCTAAATACAATAGCAATAGAGATATGCATATCCAACCGGTCAAATTGCATGAAATTAATTTCGCAAGATAAATGAGAGCAAAGATAAAGAAATCAAGGAAATCCAACTATAAACAAAGAATTAGATTGCAAAAGAGTTTACCAAAAGAGAGCTCCCAAAATAGCTCTACGGGTTTTGCTACAAAAATTAAAGCTTAATCTACTCTAAAAATCGGTCACTATTTATACAATACAGTTTGGGTTCGGGTTTTACAAGAAAACCAACCCGAACCACATTATTTTAAGTCAAATTGGAGTCTGCCGACCTACCACACGGTCGAGCGCAGTGCTCGCTCGACCGAGCGGTGCCTTGTGTAGTGTTTTGCTTGGCACTCGAGGAGGAGCCGCTCGGGCGAGCGAGTTGAGTCGCTCGCCCGAGTGTCATGTCGCTCGAATTAAGCTCTAAAAATTCCAGAGCCCAAGTCCTTCATTTGTTGGGCTACTCTGACAGCCAGCTCGGGCTAGTAGGCTGGTCGCTCAGTCGAGTGAGATTGTTGCTCGGCCGAATGACCCGAAGGAGGACTTCTGCTCTTTGGCTTGTCATATCTCGGTCGAGCACATCAAGCGCTCGGCCGAGCGATCTGGCATGAGTCCCCAAGTCTCTCTTTCTCTCTCCATTCTCCTCTTCTCTTCTCCTCTCTTCTTCTACTCCTCTCCCTCCCATCTTTGTCCTTTTTGGGTGTAACGACTGCTTTTCATGTATCTGGATTTATTATAATATAATATATGTTTTGGTGGGTTTTCTCCTTATGTGTGGTTTTCGTCTTCGTAACTTTCATTTTCGATCGTTTCGTCGTGTTTTCTCGTTTTCCTTAGGATCGTCGATTTCGAGGTATGTCATTCGTGACGGGCTTCATAACGGTCGTATCTTACTATTAGATCAAGCCTAGGAGTCTTAGGAATCGATCCCAGAGCCCCGCGCTCCGTATCGGAACTTTTGGTGCTAATTAGCCGATGTAAGAAGGGCCATCGACCGACTAGATGACGATCCAGTCGGTCGGCAAACCTTCTTGAACCGACTAGTTGGCTTTCTAAATTATTCAAGAGTTACTGTTTATCGTTAGTCGGTCTAAGAACGTTGGTTGACCGACTAGGTTGCAAACTAGTCGGTCGGCAATGCTTCTTTAACCGACTAACTCATCAACTATTTTTGACACTAGTTACTGTTTACTCTTAGTCGGTCTAAGAACGTTCATCGACCGACTAGATGTCAAACTAGTCGGTCAGCAGTTGTTCTTTGACCAACTAAGCACTGCAGGAAACCCTAGTTTTGCCCTAGCCGCCACCAAACTCTATAAATACCCCTCCAAACGTTTTCTTCTCCTCACTCACGACCTAAAACCCTAATTTCTCCCCCCTTTGAGCCCTCATCTCCCTCAAACCTTATTTCCTTCATCCAAGCTCAATCTCCATCATCCAAACCCTCCCTCCACTCATTCTACCTCTCATCTTCCCCAAATCTCCATCAAACCCCCAAAAATCCTCCAAAACCCTATTTCTCCAAACTTCTCCAATCATTTCCAGATCTGAACCCTAGGTTCCCCGGAGCGTTTCTTCTGTCGCCGTGGTTGCTCGGCGTTATTCTTCCGTTCCCTACGCGGTAATACTCGATTCCTTTAATTTTAGCATAACCCACATTGACATTGTGAAACCCTAATAAAATGGATTGTTAGATGATTAGGGTTCTAATAAGAAACCTATTTAGGATCATTGTGCTAATAATTTTTTTGCCATAACAGTGAATCTTTCCGTAGTTAGCTTGTGTGACGATCTTCATTGCTCGTCAATCCCGGTGTCAGGCAAGTGAAACTTGCATCTCTTGATTTGGGCCATGTCTTAGGCCATTTACCTTGCTTTAGCGTAAAAGAGACTAGACGGTGAAAGGATAGCCGTTTAGACGCCATTGACCTAGCTTGACAACGAAGCTTGGTTAGTCACCTTCATCATGCTTGTATGTCACGTTTACTTTCCCATAACGGTACGCGTATTAAATGTTCATGTCATCCATGCATCCTTATCTGCTTTTGCATTTTGCCTGTCATGTCTAATTTCAATAAACGGTATGCGAATATCTTTTCATGTCATCGCATTTTGCCTGTCACGTTTAAATACAATTAACGGTACACGTATTAACTGCTCATGTCATTGCATGCTTGAATACCCATCGTGATTGCGTAGCTTTGCTACATACTCGTACTATTGTTCCGGCTAGGCACCCACCTTGCGTTGGCACCATCCTATGCCATTTGCACTTTCTGGCTCGTGTTCCAGAAGACGAGCTCATCACAGCCTGAGGGCATAGGGCGCTCGTTGAGTGATCCCTTGTACTTGACACTTGAACACAGCCTGAGGGCATATGGCGCTCGTTGAGTGATCCCTTGTACTTGTTACTTGACATTACATGCCACAACAACCACTTGCCACTTGTACTCTCCTTTACTTTACTTGTTACCACCTTACTTTACTTGCCATGCATCATATTTTAACTGCTAGGTTGCTAGTTTACCTTTATTCCCGTTTCCTTCCACAAGTCTTTCGACTTGCTGACATGTGCCCCTTTTCTCTTTTGGGTGACACATGTTAGAGCCCGAGCCTGAGTTACTTGCTGAGGACGTGGTGTTCGCTGACGCTGAGTCAGGGCCCGCGTTGATCGATGACTACGTTGATACTGGGGATCAGTCTTAGTGTCTTCGTTTAGCTTCTTTTATTAGGCTGCTTAATTGTCGGTGCGTGGCACCTAGTTTGATACTCTGTTATGTTTGTGTTATTTTGTTGGCCTTGTTCTGGGCCTTAGACTCTTTTCTGTTAGCCTGGTGGCTTTTCTGTGATGTTGAATATTTTGTGTACAAACTTTGGGATTGGTATTTCATATCCGCCTCTTTATTATTGTTGTTGTTGTTCCTTTTGCGATTACAAGGACCTGCTTATACTAAATTGATGCTTATCGGGTTTGGGGCTTCACAGCTCCTCTCTCGTGCGGACCTTCTCACGTCTCGCCTCCATTTTAGGGAAGCGGGGCGTGACAGGTTTTAGTGATGGCCCATGCAGGTCTCTCTGTAACTGCAATTATCAGGGATAACAATAATAATATAAGATTGTCCAACAAATAAATTCGATATCCGAGTCATAAGCTATGAGTCTAATCTGCTTCGTTTTCTGTGTCACTAGATGGCAGGAAGGCGATTCACCCGTGGTGGAGGTAGTGGTGTGCCCCCTCATGATAAGGAGCCTGAGCGGGAACCCACCAACGGTGAGATGATGCGGATGATGATCCAGATGATGCAAGTGCAGCAGGGCGTGCTCCTGCACGTCCAGAATGCTCCACTTGCTCGAGCTGCCCGGGCACTTCCAGATGCCCCTCGCTCCGAGCCGGGAGCGAAGCAATTTCGGGAGCTGGGTCCCGCATATTTTGATGGATCTGAGGGTCCTCTGGCTGCCGACGAGTGGATAAGGAACATTGAGGATAACTTGGCAATGGCGAAGATTAACCCGGCTGGATGGGTTGATTTGGCCAAGAGGCAGCTGAAGGACAACGCCAGGAATTGGTGGGATGCTGAAGAGAAGATGCTGGTGGAGCCGATCGTCCGGGCTACCTTCAAGTCCAGATTTGATGGAGAGTTCTTCTCGAAGACTGCTAGGCAGGTGATGTTGCAACGCTTTATAGATCTGAAGCAGGGGAGCTTGTCGGTGGATCAGTACCACCAGGAGTTCACGAGGCTCAGTCGGTTTGCACCTAAGATGGTGCAGGATGCCGATGAGAAAGCTCAGCGATTTCTTTAGGGACTTGCCTTGGAGCTTCAGAGCTTTGTGACCTCTTCTGACCTGGAGACATATCAGAAGGTTCTGATTGCTGCGAGGCGGCAAGAGTTGAATTTGAATCAGAGGAAGGGACATGTTTCCGGAGCTGGGAAGAGGCCTATGGAGCATGCCAGGGCGGTGGTTAGGCCTGGTTTCAAGCCTAATCATCCGGTGCAGTTCAAGAGGCCAGGAGGGCCTATTCTGAAGACTTGTCATTTCTGTGGCAAGACTGGACACCTCAGGGATCAGTGTAGGAGGTTTCTGGGACAGTGCATTGTCTGCGGAGATCCTGCCCACACCATCCGGGAGTGTCCGAAGTCGAGGCAGCCTTGGCGGGCTCCTATTACAGCACAGCCGTTACAGCAGCGAGCTCCTGTGCCCGTTGGACGTGGAGCACCTCTTGTTCCATAGAGACAGGCCTTTCGGCAGCTGTTCCGCCGAGAGGGCAGGCCTTTCTGATGACTGAGGAGGAGAGCATGGCCGTGGATGAGGTTATTACAGGTAACGCTCATTCTAGCTATTTATCTTCCTTAGTTAGTTTGATCTTTGATTATGTTGGTTGCTTGCTCATGATTGTTTGCTAGACTAGGATTTGATGGTTAATTGCTTGTTAGGTGTGGTTTTGGTTTGCACATTTCCTGCACGAGTCCTCTTTGACTCTAGTGCATCGATGTGCATTATTTCTTGGAGCTTCGTGGAGAAACATTCCTTGTCGACGTCCTCTCTTCCTAAGAGTTGGAATATCGTCACAGGGAACGGTGTAGTCTCGGTGCATCGTGGGTGCAATTCTTGCCCGTTGGTGGTTTGTGGACGTGAGCTTTGTGCTGATTTCATTGTCCACGACATCATCAATTACGATGCGGTCCTTGGGATGGATTGGCTTGTGAGCTTCTATGCTACGATTGACTGTCGGAGGAAGAAGGTGGTGTTCAAGATTCCTGGACACCCGGTATGTGAGTTCAGTCGTGGTAGCAGTTCGCTGGGTCCGGTCAGATTTCAGGCCAGACCAGTGGATGTCGTGGCTATGCAGATGGAGTTGGAGTGGCCAGCTGTGGTGCAAGATTTTGGCGACGTCTTCCCCGAGGAGATGTCTGGTTTGCCACCTGATCGAGCGCTAGAATTTTCTATTGATCTTGTTCCAGGTGCGTAGCCGATTTCGAAGGCGCCGTATCGTATGGCACCCGCTGAATTGGAAGAGTTGCGGAAGCAGTTGGATGAGCTTATGCAGAAGGGTTACATCAATCCTAGTGTGTCTCCGTGGGGAGCGCCGGTGCTGTTGGTGAAGAAGAAGGATGGTTCGCGTCGCATGTGCGTGGACTATCGGGAGTTGAATGCGGTGACCATTAAGAATAAGTACCCGTTGCCTCGCATCGATGATATTTTTGATCAGCTTGGAGGTTCGAGGGTGTTTTCTAAATTGGATTTGAGGAGTGGTTACCATCAGTTGAAGGTGAAAAAGGGAGATGTTCCGAAGACAGCGTTCAGGATGAAGTATGGACACTATGAGTTTGTGGTTATGCCTTTCGGCGTAACTAACGCGCCCGCAGTTTTCATGAATCTGATGAACCTGATTTTCTACGACTTTTTGGATAAGTTTGTCGTTATCTTTATTGACGACATTCTGATCTATTCGAAGTCGGAGGAAGAGCATGCCTCGCACTTAAGGACGGTATTGGAGATCTTGAGGGAGCATCGGTTGTATGCTAAGTTTTCTAAGTGCGAGTTTTGGCTGGACAGAATTGCTTTTCTGGGGCATGTGGTGACTGGGGATGGTATTTCAGTGGATCCCGAGAAGATTCGGGCCATCAGAGAGTGGCCTGTTCCGTCGTCAGCGTCTGATATTCGGAGTTTCCTTGGACTTGCTGGTTATTATCGGCGTTTTATTAAGGACTTTTCTCGTATTGCTGAGCCGATGACAAGGTTGACGCGGAAGGATGTACCTTTTGTTTGGTCGGTTGATTGTGAGAGTGCTTTTGGTGTTCTGAGAGAGCGCTTGACGACTGCCCCCATTCTTGTTGTGCCTGATCGCAGCGGTGGATTTGAGATCTTTTGTGATGCTTCTGGCAAGGGTCTCGGTTGTGTGTTGCATCAGCACGGGCATGTTGTGGCTTATGCGTCTCGTCAGCTTAAGGTTCATGAGAAGAATTACTCGACGCATGATTTGGAGTTGGCTGCCGTTGTGTTTGCCCTTAAGATTTGGAGGCACTTCCTGCTGAGTGAGAAAGTGAAGATTTTCACCGATCACAAAAGCTTGAAGTATATTTTTACTCAGAAGGAGCTCAACATGCGACAGTATCGATGGTTGGAGCTTATGGCGGATTATGAGATTGATTTGCAGTTTCACCCTGGCAAGGTGAATGTGGTTCCAGATGCTTTGAGTAGGCTTCTAGCGGTGATGATTTTGACATCGCATTGGAGATTGCAGCAGGATTTTTGCGAGTCTGGCGTGGAGATTGTTCTTCCTGGGGAGGATTCATCGTTGATGTACATGCAGGTACAGTCGACGATCGTGGATCGGATTAAGGCTGGCCAGGCTGAGGATCCGAAGCTGGTGAAGATTCGGGAGTAGGTTGTAGCCGGTCTGCGGACTGACTTTTTGATTCATGAGGATGGCTCGCTGAGGTTTGGAGCCAGGTTGTGTGTGCCAGCTGGGAATATTAGAGAGGAGTTGATGGTGGAGGCACACAGTTCACCGTATTCTGTGCATCCTGGTGGCACCAAGATGTACCAGGATCTCCGTCTGAATTTTTGGTGGCATGGTATGAAGAGGAGTGTGGCTCGGAGTGTAGCCAAGTGCTTGGTTTGCCAGCAGGTGAAGGCGGAGCATCAGCGTACGGCCGGGTTGCTACAACCGATTCTGATTCCGGAGTGGAAGTGGCAACACATCACTATGGATTTCGTGACTGGACTACCTCGGAGTCCGAAGCAGAATGACGCGATTTGGGTGATCGTGGATCGATTGACCAAATCCGCGCACTTTATTCCATTCCGAGTGGGGCAGTCCACTGAGGCGCTAGCAAGGAGATATATGGAGGAGGTCGTGCGACTTTATGGAGTCCCCGTGAGTATCGTGTCAGACAGAGACACGAGGTTCACATCTCAGTTCTGGCAGAGTTTGCAGAAGAGCTTGGGTACGCGTCTGAGTTTCAGCACGGCGTACCATCCACAGACGGATGGCCAGTCCGAGAGGACGATTCAGATTTTGGAAGACATGCTGAGGGCGTGCATGTTGGATTTCAAGGGTTCGTGGGAGGACCATCTACACATGGTGGAGTTCTCTTACAACAACAGCTTCCAGGCGAGTATTGGCATGGCGCCTTTCGCCGCTCTTTATGGGAGGAAATGTCGATCGACATTGAGTTGGGATGACGTTGGTGATCGGGAGTTGTTGGGACCCGAGATGATCGTGGAGGCCGTGGAGATCGTCAGGAATATTCGGGAGAGGTTGAGGATTGCTCAGGACCGTTTTAAGCATTGGGCGGATGCTAAACGTCGTCCTTTGGAGTTTCAGCCGGGCGATCATGTGTTTCTGAGGATTTCCCCGAATCGTGGTGTGATTCGTTTTGGGAAGCGAGGGAAGTTGAGCCCGCGATACATTGGACCGTTTGATATTCTGGAGAAAGTTGGCAAGGTAGCTTATCGCTTGGCCTTGCTGCCATCTTTGGAATGAGTTCACAATGTTTTCCATGTGTCGCAGCTTCGTCGATACATTAGCGATCCATCTCATGCTGTGGATTTTTCGGAGATTACCGTTCGCCCCGATATGACGTATGACCAGCATCCAGTACAGATTCTGGACAGGCGTCAGAAGTCACTTCGAAACAAGGTTGTCAATCTTGTGAGGGTGATGTGGCGACACGGCTCACCTGGAGAGTCTACTTGGGAGAATGAGGATGAGATGCGAGAGCGTTTCCCACTTTTGTTTCCGGACTCGTGAGTATGAAATTCCAAGGACGGAATTTTTCTTAAGTTAGGGAGGATGTAACGACTGCTTTTCATGTATCTGGATTTATTATAATATAATATATGTTTTGGTGGGTTTTCTCCTTATGTGTGGTTTTCGTCTCCGTAACTTTCATTTTCGATCGTTTCGTCGTGTTTTCTTGTTTTCCTTAGGATCGTCGATTTCGAGGTATGTCATTCGTGACGGGTTTCATAACGGTCGTATCTTACTATTAGATCAAGCCTAGGAGTCTTAGGAATCGATCCCGGAGCCCCGCGCTCCGTATCGGAACTTTTGGTGCTAATTAGCCGGTGTAAGAAGGGCCATCGACCGACTAGATGACGATCCAGTCGGTCGGCAAACCTTCTTGAACCGACTAGTTGGCTTTCTAAATTATTCAAGAGTTACTGTTTATCGTTAGTCGGTCTAAGAACGTTGGTTGACCGACTAGGTTGCAAACTAGTCGGTCGGCAATGCTTCTTTAACCGACTAACTCATCAACTATTTTTGACACTAGTTACTGTTTACTCTTAGTCGGTCTAAGAACGTTCATCGACCGACTAGATGTCAAACTAGTCGGTCAGTAGTTGTTCTTTGACCGACTAACTCTTAGTTTAGATTTTCGACTGGAGTTACTGTTTACACTTAGTCGGTCTGCGTTGGTCAACCGACCGACTAGTTCTCAAACTAGTCGGTCAGCAGTTGTTTTTTGACCGACTAAGCAGTGCAGGAAACCCTAGTTTTGCCCTAGCCGCCACCAAACTCTATAAATACCCCTCCAAACGTTTTCTTCTCCTCCCTCATGACCTAAAACCCTAATTTCTCCCCCCCTTTGAGCCCCCATCTCCCTCAAACCCTATTTCCTTCATCCAAGCTCAATCTCCATCATCCAAACCCTCCCTCCACTCATTCTACCTCTCATCTTCCCCAAATCTCCATCAAACCCCCAAAAATCCCCCAAAACCCTATTTCTCCAAACTTCTCCAATCATTTCCAGATCTGAATCCTAGGTTCCCCGGAGCGTTTCTTCCATCGCCGTGGTTGCTCGGTGTTATTCTTCCGTTCCCTTCGCGGTAATACTCGATTCCTTTAATTTTAGCATAACCCACATTGACATTGTGAAACCCTAATAAAATGGATTGTTAGATGATTAGGGTTCTAATAAGAAACCTATTTAGGATCATTGTGCTAATACTTGTTTTGCCATAACAGTGAATCTTTCCGTAGTTAGCTTGTGTGACGATCTTCATTGCTCGTCAATCCCGGTGTCAAGCAAGTGAAACTTGCATCTCTTGATTTGGGCCATGTCTTAGGCCATTTACCTTGCTTTAGCGTAAAAGAGACTAGACGGTGAAAGGATAGCCGTTTAGACGCCATTGACCTAGCTTGACAACGAAGCTTGGTCCGTCACCTTCATCATGCTTGTAGGTCACGTTTACTTTCCCTTAACGGTACGCGTATTAAATGTTCATGTCATCCATGCATCCTTAACTGCTTTTGCATTTTGCCTGTCATGTCTAATTTCAATAAACGGTACGCGAATATCTGTTCATGTCATCGCATTTTGCCTGTCACGTTTAAATACAATTAACGGTACGCGTATTAACTGCTCATGTCATTGCATGCTTGAATACCCATCGTGATTGCGTAGCTTTGCTACATACTCGTACTATTGTTCCGGCTAGGCACCCACCTTGCGTGGGCACCATCCTATGCCATTTGCACTTTCTGGCTTGTGTTCCAGAAGACGAGCTCATCACAGCCTGAGGGCATAGAGCGCTCGTTGAGTGATCCCTTGTACTTGACACTTGAACACAGCCTGAGGGCATAGGGCGCTCGTTGAGTGATCCCTTGTACTTGTTACTTGACATTACATGCTACAACAACCACTTGCCACTTGTACTCTCCTTTACTTTACTTGTTACCACCTTACTTTACTTGCCATGCACCATATTTTAACTGCTAGGTTGCTAGTGTACCTTTATTCCCGTTTCCTTGCACAAGTCTTTCGACTTGCTGACATGTGCCCCTTTTCTCTTTTGGGTGACACATGTTAGAGCCCGAGCCTGAGTTACTTGCTGAGGACGTGGTGTTCGCTGACGCTGAGTCAGGGCCTGCGTTGAACGAGGACTACGTTGATACTGGGGATCAGTCTTAGTGTCTTCGTTTAGCTTCTTTTGTTAGGCTGCTTAATTGTCGGTGTGTGGCACCTAGTTTGATACTCTGTTATGTTTGTGTTATTTTGTTGGAATTGTTCTGGGCCTTAGAATCTTTTCTGTTAGCCTGGTGGCTTTTTTGTGATGTTGAATATTTTGTGGACAAACTTTGGGATTGGTGTTTCATATCCGCCTCTTTATTATTATTGTTGTTGTTCCTTTTGCGATTACAGGGACCTGCTTATACTAAATTGACGCTTATCGGGTTTGGGGCTTCACAGCTCCTCTCTCGTGCGGACCTTCTCACGTCTCGCCTCCATTTTAGGGAAGCGGGGCGTGACATTGGGTCATCGTGGCAATGCGAAGCGAGCTTTGGCATCGATGTTGTGCCCAGAACCCCATATCGCTCCAAACCGCGGCGAATTTCTTGAAAACACATAAAACATCGAAAGGATCAAGAATATCGAGAAAAGCGCGATATAATACGAATATATGGATTCGAGCGATAGAAACGACATGTGATTGAATGATAAAAACATGGAAAATATAGACACAACACTCTGCTTCTGGATCTTCGGGGTGCTCAAGTTCTTTTGAGTTGTACTTATCAACAAGGGGAAGGTTCTCATCTGACCATGCATCATCGGGTACATAATCCAAATCACTTCCCTGGGAATTGTTTGTCTCTATGGAATTCGTGTTTTCGAGATTTATCCGTCCCTCCAAGACAAGATGCTAGAATATCTTCGCAAATGGGATGTTGGCGATGAAGAAATACATCCCGTGAGTATCAACTCGAACATGAATCCCTTCTGGAATGTTGTTGATTTCGGCATAGTGTTCCAAGATGAATTCTGAAAGATATGATACGGATGGATCCGTTAACCAGAAGAAACCTATCCCACTTCACTTGGCTTCATTCATAATGTTATTCAAAGTGTCAAGAAGAGATACCTCATTTTGTGTATCATATGAGCCAGCTTATGGAATGTCTTTGATGCAGAAGGAAACGGTATCCATTTCAATGCTGGCGTAGATGTCGTTCTCGAAAGCATCTAAGTGGATCTCTTCTGTAATATAGTTTAGAATTTTAAATTCCTTTCGTGAATAACCTTGAAGACCAGAGAACCAGTAGATCTGACATGGTTCTGCATACCACCCAATGCATACCGAAAATCCTCCTCCCCATTTGGATCTTGAACAGGGATGCTTTGTCGACACATTGCAGTTTTCCAAATATGTGATTGGCAAATAAGGATAGGCTGTAAAGGATGGTTATCACAAAAGAAATATAGTAACCAAAGGAACAAAAATAAAAAAGAAGTATGGGAGGTAGAGTGTGGGTGGAACCAGCACTCTCCAACTCCAAACTAAAACAAGTAGTTACCTCCCGACAACGGCACAAAAAACTTGTTCGGTACTGGATTTACACTACACTATGATTGGCTCTGGTTCGGGCTACTACGTAGGGGACTGGCTAGCGAATTAGATGTTAGTAATGACCCCTAGTGCACGTGTCACTCTCGTGAACATGAGCACTAGAAAGTGACTAGTAAACCCTAATCAGATTCGTGAGGATTTTCCCTAGATTTGGAGTCGTTCTCACAAATCTCCATTTCTAGGGCTAATCACCCATAATCTGGGTTCAATCAACCATAATGTAACCTTAGGTTCATTCAACTAAGGGCAACCTAGCATTCAATCTCTAAGATCCTAGGGTTCATCCCTAAACCCTAGAAACATACTACTCAAGCATGTTGATGGAAATAATAATCAAAACAATCAAGAAATTATTCGCAGACATTGCAAACACAATAAAATTAATATCAAAAGACAGATGATCACAAATAACACAGAAATATATTAAAATGATAAATCTCTAGCCGTTCACAATAGATCGAATCGTAGAAAGACAAGAAGTTCTCTATTCTCCAAAGTGACGGCTCACCAAAAAATTCTCTAAAATCCAGCATACTAAAACCTAATTAATTTTTATTATTTATACAAGTCTGCTAAAATTCATGGATTCCAAGAAAAAACATCCAAACCCCACTTAAAACCCCATTAACTTAAAGTTTGGCGGTAAGGCGCTCGGTCGAGAGCGCCATAGCGCTCGGCTAAGCACCATCACTTCGTGAGTCTGGTAAAAAAGGCAACTCGGTCGAGCGGGATGGCTGCTCGGTCGAGCGGGATGGCTGCTCAGCCAAGCTACTCCCGCTAGACCGAGCTAAGGAGACAGAGAATTCCAGGCATTTATCAGCCAGTCAGGGGAAGGTCGCTCGACCAAGCCCATTGGTTGCTCGGTTGAGCTAAGGAGATAGAGATATTTAGGCAAAAATAGTGGGGGTCGCTTGGCCCAAGCATATGGCTTACTCGGCCGAGCGACGTCCTGCCAGTCAGCTCTATTGGCCTTCATTTTCCTCTTCATTTTCGTGACACCAGCTCGGCCGAGCGAGATGGCAGCTCGGCCAAGCGGTCTGGAATCTCACCACAGATCAGCTACTCGCTCTCTTCTCTTCTTTCTTTCTCATTTCTTTCTCTTCTTGCTCCTCTCTAGTAGCTTCAACTCGTCAAGCACGATGCCATTGATGCTCCGACATCGGTGCTCGTGTCCATCATCCAATATTGCTCCAAACCGTGCCAAAGTTTCTGAAAATCCACAAAACACTATGAGAATAAAATATATCGTAAAATACGGGATAAATTATAGAAACGTGAACTTTAGTTGATTAAAATGAGATGAAAACATGCAGCAAAAAGATGAAAAATATGGACACATCAACCTCCTCCCTAAATTCTGGCGCAAACTCCTCCCTTCCCCCGCAATCTCTGCTGCCCCACGTCCTCCACCCCTAATCTTCATCATCCCCATCCTCTTCTTCCTCCATTCCCCAAACCCTAAAATCCCATCTTCCCCCTATTTTCACAAATTTTCGAATCAAACCCTAAATTCACAAATCTATTCCTTGATTGGGGTTTGCTTGAATTGCTCGGAGGAGATCAAGGAGCACCCTTCGGATAGCTCAAGGGATTTCACAGGTTTGGGAACACGGAGTTCGTCGCTTGTCGATTCGCATCGCCGCTTGTTTGGGTATACTCGCTACAATGTTCACAATTTCATTTTCATATCTTTTTTGCTTGCATGGTTATTGTCATTTGGTTGCTTGAGCTTTGTCACCATGCCACCCCACAAAGGCCCTAGGGCACATCTACATACACCCTCACCAGAGCCACCACCACAACCACCTTCACGACCCCCTTCGAGGAAGAAGCAAAGAGCTTCTACTTCCTCTACTAGGGCACATATCCGCACACCCTCACCAGAGTCACCACCATAACCACCGTCTCCACCCCCTCCACCACAACCCGAGGCCGCTTCTGTAGAGACGTTCGGCATTGTATTTCGTGACGACACACATCGTCACATGTTTGATGAACTCTTTAAGCATTCGATTGTGGCCACCAAATTCACAAACTTAGGGGCCCTAGATCAGGCAGAGTTGTTGCCAGGGGTGCAGTATCTTTATCGCAGCATAGGCTGGGAGCACTTGCTAGGTTTGATGGCGAAGAATTACACTCACCTCACCTTGGAAGCTCTTAGTTCTCTTCATAGGGCCGATAGAGGGATAACGTTTAATCTACTTGATACTGAGATATCGTTAACCTACAAAGCAATTCGTGAATTTTTCCATTGACCCACTGTCTATGATGTCGATTCTTCTTATTCCCCTGGCAAAGATGCTCCCCTCGTCATTCATTCCACCAATTTTTGGGAGAGGATCTCTACTATTCCCATCTTTAGCACCAGCTGCTCCAAGTCATCCTCCATTGTCAACCCTTATCTGTGCTTTGCTCAACGCCACCTAGCCACCACCCTCCTATGCAAGCCTGAGCCCGGGACCATGTCTACCAATGAGCTTGTCCTCCTATGGGCTCTTACTCTCCCCCTCGAGGAGCAGTTAGATGTCACCACCCATCCCGCATTTTCTATAGACCCGACTCAGATTATTTGCGACCGTATGCTCTTTGTTGCTTCCTCTCAGAAGGGAGCTATCTGTTGCGATCGCTGATCGCTCGGGAATGTAACCCAAAAGGGCGACCGTGTAGTTTTACTGCAAGCGCACGGTGTAGCGGCGAGCGGGTTATCGAACACAGGGAGGACGAATGACAGTGCATTCTCCGCACAACCTGGCTATAGGAACAGAAAAGAGCGAATTTGCCTTGCGGCGATCCTGTCACAATCGTCAGGCAAAGTGTGGAGATATAAAATCAAATAAAGACGCCTAGGGAATGGGGAATCCCCGCTACTCACCGTGTCCCGTCAATGTGATTCATTGGTATCACAATTGCTAGGGTAGAATTTCGGATGAACTAGTTGCAACTGAATGTAAAACCAAGCTCACGCTCTCGCGCTGTTGCCGGTCTATAGCTATCCTAGGTTTGGGTCCAATCTCTTGCAAACCCTAGCCTAGGCAAGCTAGCATTAGGATCAACATCATCGTTCAATCACGCCCCGAGCCCACTCTCATGCAAACTCGGGCTGCGACCTAGGTTGGGATAGTTCCTACCCGTTCAATCTCTTGCAAACGGGTATCGACATGGAATTGCAACCGAGAACCCTAGTATCGGTCCAATCTCTTGCAAACCGATACTACGGAAACTCAATTTCAACCCAATTCGGGTTTCTAGGGTTTCCTATCGAATTGGGATCCAATCTCTTGCAAATCCTAATCGATATGAACACCTAGCTATCCGTAGTATATCGATCCCAAACTAACCCTAATAGCAATTCTAGCAATATTTCTACCAAATCATCACAAATCTGAAATTGGGCTCGTTGGGTTCATCCCCACGCCCCAAGACGTATAGAATACTCACAAATCATATCACAAATGCAAGAATAAACAATTGAAATAACAATAGAATTCATCACAATATTCAATAAGCAATAAAAATGAGATTTTTAATGGAGAGGGAGACAAACCAATAGAGTTCTCCAAGAATCCAACAAAAATAAACTTTCCTCTCCTCTCCAATCACAAGAATCAAAAGATAAAAAGTTTAATCTAAAAATCTGCAAAAAGCAAAGGAAAAAGCTCTCTAACCTAGGTTAAAAACTGGGGTTAAATACCCCCCAAAATCGTCCAAAAAACTGTGACCAAAATGCCCCTGCGTAGCCTGAAAATCGCAATTTACGCTACAGGCAGCGCGGCTCACTCGGCCGAGTGACAAAAGTCGCTCGGCCGAGTAAGAAACCCTGAGAATTTCCAGTAAGTCTGGGGTCTTGGGGGTCTTTACTTCGGGCGTCACTCGGCCGAGTGAGTTGTCGTCACTCGGCCGATGGCTTCTCTTCACTCGGGCGGTCGGCAATTTCCACTCGGCCGAGTGGGTCTTCTGATGCTCAGCAGACGAAAAACAGTAAGTTGGCTCTTTTTGATGGGCATCGTCTGAGCGCCACTCGGGCGGACGGGGTTCCGTCACTCGGCCGATGTGGCTTCTGATGCTCGGCCGAGTGCACACATGAAGCGTGTCCGATCTGGTCGGCCGAGCGGGGTCTCGCTGGTCGGCCGAGTGACTCCTTCACTCGACCGAGTGAGACACCAAAAATGCCCAAACAGCTTGTTTTTGCCTCCTCGTCGCTCCTACGACATTCTTTCTTCTTCCGCTCCTCTCCAATAGCAAAATACCCCTCGGGGAAGTCATCGGTGACACTCTGGAGTAGGCGTATCTCGGGATCACTCCAAATCGCTCCAAATCTCCTGAAATACGACAAAAACAACAAATCGTGAAAAGTATCGCAATATTGTCGATAAATCGTGAAAAGCGTGATTTGAGTGATCTAAATGGCATCCAATCATGCGGAAAAAAGGTGTAAAACACGGAGTGATCAAAATCCCCCAAGCTTACCTCTTACTCGTCCTCGAGGAAGATAAGTAAAAGGCGAACCCGGTGGATTCGGAAAACGAAAACGACGAAAAACGAAAAATGAAAAACGAAGAAGAAAGAAGAAAGCGAAGAGGGAAGCTGCTAGATCATTTTCTCAGGACGTGGGTTTTGCTTACTCATATAGCATGCACCGAATGTAAAACACATGTCAAAGAATTTTATTTCGATATCATAGTATAATTGTGCAAATAGAAGTAGAAAACCCAAGAATATTGATATAGCATGAAAAACGGAATAATTTTAGAATTAACATCGTCTGAATCATTTAAAGCGGTATACAATATCGCAGATCACACACTTTTCAATTGAACGCTTTCTAAGAGGAGTATAAGAATATCACGCAATAGAATAGAAAGAATAGAAAAGTGTGGATTTCATGAAATGAGTGCTAGGCATAGATTTCTGGATTTCGTGAAGCTAAAACAATCTTACCGAGTATAGAATATTACTTAGCCTAGGTTGTCATGCAACGTCAAGTAGTCACTCTCTCAAACATCATTGGATTCTCTCCCCCAAGCTTATCTATAAGCGTGGTGGCATAAAAAACAATATTTACTTCCCCATTTTTTATGAAGCTCCAAAAGTAATGAAAATAAAAACAAAAAGAGAGAAGAAAGAGAGAACATGAGATGGGATCGTTTATTGAGATTCTTTTCTCTTTTCTTTTCTTTTTCTTCTTTTTTTCTCTCTTTTTTTTTCTAATAGCATATATACACAATGATCCCAAATCAAAGAGAAATAAGGATATACAAGAATTTTTCTTTTTCTTTCTTTGGTTTTGGGAAATTTGGAGCTAGGACTTAATAGCGGGGGAAATGCCATATATTAGAATCGCTAAGGGGAGATTCACCAATGATTTTAAAATAAAGAATTGATGTTCAAGATATGTGGAGAAAGAAATAAATATGTCTCTTAGTTCACTCTATAAGACGTGCACGACAACTTCAGCAGGGTAATCTAATTTACTCAGTTTCGATCACAAAAAAGCTAACTAATCCAGATTTATCATAGCTAACATCATTCAATCATCCCGAAGTGAAATGTACAAATCATGCAAATAGAAGTGATATAGGAAAAGAAATCGGTACTCCAGATATAAGCATTCAATGCGTCAATCTTGGTGTGCTTTCTGCGATAGCATACAGATGAATATTCAGACTCAGCTAATAATAAAATTTCATCCATTTTCATGCGAAAAAAGTGTGGGTGACTATCTCTAAATGCAAGGCAAATCACAGCATATGATACCAGAAATAAAATCTAAGACATGACAAATATAGCATGCATATAGAGAAAGCTAACTCCACGTCATCATCATCACAGAAAAGTCATCTCTAGCATGAGATGAAAAAGAAATAAAGATAAAAAGGGAAAATGAAGATATTTACAATGAAGCACACAAAGAAAATAAGAAAAACGTGATGCATGGTAAAATAAAAGAAAAAGTGATGAAAGTGAGTGCAAAAGCGGAAAATGGCGTGAAAAAACTAAAAATAAAGGTGGTAAATCGAAAAGAACGTGAGAACTCACTCCCCCAAGCTAAAGTGCACAGTGTCCTCAATGTGCGAAGTGTGGCACACCGAGAGACGTGTAATGTGAGGGGAAGGCGAGGATGCATGCATGAGGAAAAAGAAAATAAAACAATGAAATGAAAAATATGATGCGGACATGATGCATGCAGATACAGGAGTGAATCAGATATAAAAGTGTGACACCAAAAACTCTCCCTCTCTCCCAAAAATGATATAGAAATATATGAACAAAATGCGGACCCAAAAACAGTGAGGGGAGGGGGGGTGGATAAAAATCATCAGGACCCAGCAGAGACGGGCAGCACGACGGCAAAAAGGATCAATGGCATCAAGGGTGCCTAAGAGGGTGGGGCTGCGCCGTCTCCGTCCTGAGGCGGAGGTGGTGGTGGTGGTGACTGGGGAATAGGCTGCTGAGCGGGTGTGGGTGTGGGTGTGGAAGCAGGCTGGGTGTGTGTGGTAGTGTCCGGGGCGGCATGTGGGCCCCGGGTGCTCACCAAAAAAACGTGAAAAATGTGGCGTGCGTAAAATAAAGGAAAGAGTATACCACGACACGCCGTGAGAGCAAAGTAATGGAAGCGTGCGAAGACGACGCCTCCACGTAGCCCAAAACGATCCCCGGAAGCTCCCCTGGGCTCCGCTAGGCTCCCCAATTTAACCTGCGCATCAAACGAAGAGATTAGCATGTAATATTCAAAACGTATGGTGGGTTAGGGGTATAATAGATAGAAATTGAATTTAATTTGGGTTTGGGGTTCGTTAGACACATGGATCATCGAAAAATACGCAAAAGAGGAGAAATAGGCAAAACATCGGGGTACCGGAGCTCGGCCGGCGAGGTGGTCGCCGGCGGTGACTCGGGCGAGGCGGAGGAGCGGTCGGCCGGCGGTGGTCGGCCGAGCGCGGCGGCGGGGTGCGAGGTCGGGCGAGTGAGGGGGGAATCGGGGGCGAGGGATGCGAACGGTCGCGGTTTTGGGGGTTTAACTCGTTTCGAAAAACGCGCCCCCACGCCCCCTTTTATAGAAAAAGTTACGACTCGGCCGAGTGACTACGTCGCTCGACCGAGTGAACTCAACGGAATTATTTTGAAAAATTCCTCCCTGCTTACGATTCGGCCGAGTGGCCTTGCCACCCTCGGCCGAGTGGAGTAAGTCCATTCGGCCGAGTGGCTCAAGCTACTCGGCAAGACTCGCCCTAGAAGCGTATCAGTTTTACTCGGCCGAGTGAATATATATACTCGGCCGAGTAGCAATTATACTTAAATCAAGAAAAGAAACAGAGAGTTGGGTACAACAGACTTCCCTCGTTCGTGAGCCGCTCGGGCGGACGAACGTATGTGCTCGGCCGAGTGACTAGTATACTCGGCCGAGTGAACCCTGTTTTCTGCTGTTTGGCTTCGTTTGGGCTCTAAACTCTGTTTTTCTTCCTCCAGTCGATTTCATCTTCCTCCTAAGCATCGAGCTCCTTCCTGGAGCGCTCCTCGTCGCCTTGTTCATCCTCCTATTGATAGGTACCTCGTTCTCCTCTCCTACCAAAGAAAAATAGGACCCGTTATCACGAAATTTTTGGGCGAACGACTCAAAACACTAATAATTTCTAAAACAAAAATAAAGGAAAAGTAAAAATAAAGCGATAACCGTCGGGTTGCCTCCCGACAAGTGCTCGTTTAAGGTCGTGAGCTCGAACACCTTTGATTTTCAATTCAATGCGGGATATTGGGTGCATATGAGATGCACCCGTTAAATTTTCCGGGGAGAACGCTTGGATTCGGAAGTTGCGGCGGCGTGTTCTCCCTCGGTGATCTCTCGTCTCGGGTAGTGTTGGGGGGTGGCTCCCCCAAGCTAGCGCTTGCTCCGGTCCTCGACTTCACTGGTGACACCGATTTCCGTATCGGCGGAGCTTTCTTTCGGAGACTTCAATTTTGAGAGCATGCAGAGCTCTCGAATCCTTGCGACATCAGCGTCGCCTTCATCAACTTCGGTGGAGAGGTCGGGGGAATGCTCCATCTTTTCTTCTTGGCCCAAATCCGGCCCTTCCTCGAAATCTTCTTTGAATAGAGCGTCGATCGAATGGGGGATCGCCTCCTCAATAACCTCGTCAAGGAGGTATGAAAGATCATCCGGCCGTCCCTTGAATAGATATATTCTATTGATTTCTCCCATCGGGACTCCCTCGGAATAATGCTTGAGCCTCTGACCATTTACTTTGAATGTGGCTCCGTCCTTGCTTTCCAACTCGAAAGCCCCTCCCGGTTGTATGTGCTTGATGGTGAAAGGTCCGGACCAACGTGACCTCAACTTACCGGGAAATAGTCAGAGCCGGGAATTATAAAGCAAGACCTTGTCTCCTACTTTGAAGTCTGTAACGGTTATGCGGGCATCGTGGAGAATCTTGGTCCTTTCTTTGTAAATTCTTGAGCTCTCGTAGGCGTCTCTCCTTATCTCATCAAGCTCGTTGATGTCCAAGAGTCGCCTCACCGCCGCACTCTTGTAATCATAATTAAGGGTCTTGATGGCCTAATATGCTCGGTGTTCCAATTCTACCGGCAGGTGGCAAGCTTTCCCATAAACAAGTCGGAACGGTGTGGTGCCGATGGGAGTACGAAAGGCCGTGCGATATGCCCATAGAGCATCGTTTAGCTTCATTGACCAATCCTTTCTAGATCGATCCACAGTCTTCTCAAGGATTTGCTTGATCTCTCTATTTGAGACTTCCACTTGGCCGCATGTCTGGGGGTGATACGCCATGCCAACTCTATGGTTTACCCCGTACTTCTTTAGCATGGCTTCAAACTTGTTTTCTATGAAATGGCTCCCCCCGTCGCTTATCAAGGTACGAGGCACTGCGAAGCGTGGGAAGATGTTCTGCTTGAAGAACTTAGAGACGACCCTTGCATCATTAGTAGGGGTAGCGATTGCTTCCACCCATTTGGAGACATAGTCAACGGCCAATAGGATGTATTTGTTACCATTGCTCGACGGAAATGGTCCCATGAAGTCTACTCCCCAACAATCAAAAAGCTCAATTTCTTGGATGGGCCTCATAGGCATCTCATTGCGTTTTGAGATATTCCCGGTCCGTTGGCATCTATCGCACCCCTTTACAAAGTCGTGGGTGTCTCTGAACATTGTTGGCCAGAAGAATCCGCTCTGCAAAATCTTAGCGGTTGTCTTAGAGGCGGCATGATGTCCTCCGCATGGCAGACCGTGGCAATGCAAAATGATAGACGTTGCCTCCTCTTTAGAAACACAGCTCCGAATAACACTATCTTTGCATATCTTGAAGAGGTATGGATCTTCCCAAAAATAGCTACGGACCTCATGCAAAAATCTCCTCTTTTGATGCGTGGGCATCCCATGCGGTTTAATTCCACAAGCCAAGTAGTTGACGAAGTCCGCGTACCAAGGTACTTCTCCGGGCCTTATGGCGTATAGCCTCTCATCCACGAATGTGTCATCAATAGGTAGACTCTCATCCTCCTAGTCACGAATAAGCCTAGACAAATTATCCGCCACGACATTGTCCGTACCTTTCTTGTCTCTGATCTCCAAATCGAATTCTTGCAACAAGAGTATCCACCTAATCAACCGAGGTTTGGCCTCCTTTTTGTTTAAAAGATACTTCAACGCCGCATGGTCGGTGTGGACAATCACCTTGGAACCAAGGAGGTAGGAGCGAAACTTCTCGATGGAATAGACGACCGCTAGAAGCTCTTTTTTGGTAGTTGTATAGTTTTTCTGCGCGTCATCCAATGTCTTGCTCGCATAGAATATCGCATGAAGCTTCCTATCTTTCCTTTGTCCCAATACCGCTCCAATGGCTTGGTCGCTAGCATCACACATTAGCTCAAAGGGAAGGCTCCAATCCGGTGGTTGTATGATGGGCGCGGAAACTAGTGCTTCCTTCAAGGTATTGAAGGCTTGCAAGCATTCCCCTGAAAAAATAAAAGGAGTATCTTTAGCGAGCAAGGAAGTAAGCGGTCGAGCAATCGAGGCGAAATCCTTGATGAAGCGGCGGTAAAACCCCGATGACCAAGAAAGCCTCTAATGCCCTTGACATTAATAGGAGGAGGGAGTTTCTCGATTACCTCAATCTTTGCTTTATCTACCTCAATTCCTCTTGAGGAGACAAGGTGCCCGAGAACTATACCTTCCGTGACCATGAAGTGACACTTCTCCCAATTTAAAGTGAGGTTGTTTTGTTGGCACCTTTTAAGGACTTTAGTAAGATTGGCCAAACAAGAGTCAAAATCACTTCCATAAACCGAAAAATCATCCATGAAAACTTCCATAATATTTTCAATATAATCAGAAAATATGGATGTCATACACCTCTGAAAGGTGGCGGGAGCATTACAAAGACCAAACGGCATCCTACGGTATGCATAGGTACCATAGGGACATGTAAAAGTGGTCTTTTCTTGGTCATCTTCGTGCAAAGGGATTTGGAAGAATCCCGAATACCCATCTAAATAACAAAAGTATTTATGTTTAGCTAGGCGTTCAAGCATTTGATCAATGAAGGGCAATGGGTAATGGTCCTTTCGGGTAGCTTTATTTAGTTTCCTATAATCAATGCACATTCGCCATCCCGTGACGGTGTGTAGAAATGGGCTCACCTTTATCATTTTTATAACTGTCATCCCTCCTTTCTTGGGGACGACGTGAACGGGGCTAACCCATCTACTGTCAGAGATAGGATAAATAATACCGGCGTTGAGCAATTTTAGGATTTCCTTTTTAACCACCTCTTTCATGTTTGGGTTTAACCGCCTTTGAGGCTCTATAGAGGTGGCGTCGGTATCTTCCAAATGGATCCTATGTGTGCAAAGCCTAGGGCTTATCCCTTTTAGATCGGAGATAGTGTAGCCAAGGACATCTTTGTGGTTCCTAAGAACGTCTAAGAGTTTCTCAAGTTGATCATGCGTGAGGTGGGAGTTAACTATCACCGGAAAAGTTAATTTACTACCCAAAAAGGCATACCTTAGATTCGGTGGTAATTGTTTAAGTTCTACCTCAAGGGGTGCCACTCCTTCTACTTCATCAGCTCGCATGAGTTTGGCTTCTTCCTTGTCATCCGAGTTTAGCTCATGTTCAGGTGGCGTGCTCTCATGCGAAGACTCAGACTCACTACTTAGTGAGGACGATGCATCGAAATATGCGCTCTCTGATTCTGTGCTAGCATCATCAAAACCTTCACTCTGCTCCGGTTCGTTCCTGGAATCAATAAACACATCAGACGATTCATAAAAGTAAGAGTGAGTGTCATAGAGTGTAACTCCCTGAACATCGGTTTGCTCGAAAGACTCTTCGGGAGTATAGTGCTCTTCGACACTTGTTCTACCGTCTTCGAAATATAACTTGTCGTCTATCACATCAACTCTGACATTGCCCCCGATAGTCCCATACGGGGAGACTTGATCCATCACAAAACTAGAAAACAGTTGTTCGTCGGGGTCCCTGATATCGATAGCAAAAGCTCCGGTAGCGTGGACCTCATCGACGAGCTCCTGAAGGAGGTCTGTGAAGGAGTCATAATCTCCCTGACTGAGTTCTGTTGTCGACTTTGTTGGATATGGAAGACGTTTGTACACCCTTGTGGGGGATGTACGAGGGAATACGGACCTCGAACGTCGCGTACACGAAGTCGTGTACAAAGGGAATCTGTTCCCTTGCGGAGAGGATCTCTGGATGAGTGGGAAAGTCGCATTATATATGCATAAGTGCATGCGACATATGGCTAATAAAGGGGGAATATCTTAAGCTTATGTTGTACCATGCATATGGTACAACTTAAGCTTATAATATGCCATGTATCATGGTACACCTTAATTAAGTTGTTCCAAAGGAACAAATTACCCTAAAATAACTACCTTGGGGGCTATAAATAAGACCCAAGGGTAAGCCATTTCTTACACCTTTTGCATGAAATTCATGCATGCAACTTCATCCTAGCGAAGCTCTGCAGAAATCCTTTCTCTTCCTCTATCCAAGTTCTTAATCTAAAGTAGAGATTTAGATTGTGGATTTAGTAGCCTTACTCCGTTCGTGAGTAGACTCGATCCGTCGTGGTGAATCCGAAGGCGAAGTTCGTAGACTACCGTGCCGCGTACGCAAGCGTAAGTCTCAACTTCATTTATCGATCCTAACTCTGTTTTGGACATGATCCTTCATTGGTATCGGAGCCATATGGGTTCGCCCCGGTCAAACCACCGCCCCGTCGAAACTATGAACGAGTCGTTGTCTTTTTCACGAATGGGTCTCCTACTATTACGGATATAGTAGGAACGCTTCGTGACGGAGAGAACACAGCGGTTGTTCTTTTCACGTTAGGGTCTCCTATCATTACGGATATGGTAGGAACTCTCCGTGACGGGAAGAACCGACCGTTCACGTAGTATGTTATTTTTCATTTTTGGCACACGGCCATTAGGAAATAACTAATTTCTCGACGAACGGGTGCTTCATCGACGAACGGGTGCTTCATCGAGGAAGATGATGGTAGTTATTTCCATCGGGTAAGAGGAAATTTGGTGCATGTGCACCATGGTCAAATGGGCTATGAAGGCCATGCATCCCCCCTCCCCAAGCGGAGGGGGTTGGCTACGGCCAATAACCACCGGCGACCACCCCATCAAGGGGGAGGAATGTGTGCGGCAACCCCATTCAAAGGGGGTGGCCGGCCATGGCCAAGAGGGCCATGGCCGGCCAATGCCCAAGAATGGCCTTGGCCATGACCGGCCATGGCCAAGCCATGGCCGGCCATGGCCAGGCCGGCAGTGGCCGGCCAAGGCCAGGCCGGTAATGGCCGGCCACCGAGGGGGCCAGGGCCCCTGGCCGGCCAGGGCAGAGGCCCTGGCCGGCCCTTGGCCAAGCCCCGGCCAGGGCAGAGGCCCTGGCCGGGAAGAAGTTAGCAATTCAAAAATTGGTCGACCAATTTAGTGTTTTTGGTCGACCAATCCGACAGATGGTCTGGGTCGATTGCAAACTTGCCAAATGACCCATACGGGGTAACAAAAGGCCTTGGTCAAACTCGAATGTGTCGATTAGTCCATACGGGGCTAATCACAGTGCCGACTAGTTCATACGGGACTAACGTTTTAATGAAGTTTTTCTTTGGGCTCTACTCCTTGAAGACTAGCCATAGTGCTCTACTTCATGCGAGATTAGCCAAGTCATTGTGCTCTACTCTACAGAGATTAACCAATGTACTTATGAAATTGTTCTCTACTCCTTGAAGATTAGCCTTAGTGCTCTACTTCATGCGAGATTAGCCATGTCATTGTGCTCTACTCTACGGAGATTAGCCAATGTACTTATGACGTTGTGCTCTACTCTACGGAGATTAGCCAATGTATTTTAAATTTTTTGAAAAATACGTTTTTCAAAAACGCTTTTCCGCTGCAAAGTACTATAAGAGTACTAACATTTGATAAAGTGAGGGAGAAATATTGAAAGTTACTCTAGATGGTGATTGGAAACATAGTGACCTTTCCAACTCTAGAGTAACATCTTCAATATTTTTCGAAAGTAACTTATCAAATTATGAATATCATTCCAAGTGGGAGTTGATTTTAGAACTATCCATATGGGATATTCTATTATCATTTCAAGTGGGAATTATATCTGAAAAATACGTTTTCAAACTCGTTTTCCGCTGCTAGTACTATAAGAGTACTATTGTTTGATAAGTGATGTGGGAATATTGAAGGTTGTTCTAGATGGTGATTGGAATCATAGAGACCTTTTCGATTCTAGAACAACATCTTCAATATTTTTCGAAAGTAACTTATCAAATATAATATAATTCCAAGTGGGATTTGAATTTTTAGAACTATCCAAATGGGATACTCTATTATCATTTTAAGTGGGAGTTATATTTTAAGAATTTTTATGCAATGTTTTGATCGAACCTTCGGTTTTGTGTCTTTTACAGCATTTTAAAAGTAAAATGTCTTCCGCTTCAAAGAATATCGTCGCTGAGTTAAACAAAGGTGAAAAACTCAACAGCGATAATTACAAACTTTGGTCCATTAAGATACAATACGTTTTAGAGGAGCAAGAAGTGCTCGAAACTCTAAAGAACATAATGATTGAACCCGAGTTGGGCACTACAGCCCAACACAGACGAGACAAGGAAGCTTTTGATGCTTGGTCTCGGAAGAATAAGATAGCGCGCATTACGTTATTAAGCAGTATGGCTGATGACATAATGCGCATCTTCCGAGAATATGACCTAGCCATGGACATATGGTCCAAGCTAGAGGAGAAGTTCGGTGGCACATCGGTGTCCAAACTTCGCGCCTTAACTATAAGGTTCGATACATATAAGAAACGTCCAGATCATTCCATGGGGAAACATCTGCGACATATGGCGAACCTTATCTCGGAGTTAAAGGATGCAGGTCATGTGCTCACTGATGAGCAACAAATCCAAGCAGTCATACGTTCCCTACCAAATGGGTGGGATCAAATGAAGATGCATCTCACTCACAATGAGAGCATCAAGACCTTCAACGACGTTTCCAAGCACCTCGAATTAGAGGAAGAGCGGCTTGCGGCTGCCAAGCCAAGTGCAGAAGTGCACATGGTTGCTAGTTCCTCACACGGGGGAAAGAAACGTAAAGATCATTCGAAGTCTTCTAATGAACGTAATAAGTAACCTGAGTCTACCAAGGAACCCAAACATAAGGGTGGGCACAAGAAATGGCACAAGAAGAAAGACTTGAAAAGGATCAAGTGCTTCAAATGCAACAAACTCGGTCACTATGCTCGTTCGTGTACGAGTGGAAGTGACGAGGTGCCACCGACCACATAGCAAAGGACAGACGGTCCTTCGTGGAGTATCACCGGATACCCCAAGGAATGAAGTGGATCAATGTAGGAAACAACTCACGTGTTGTAGAGAAAGGCGTTGGGAATTGCAAGCTAGACTTGGACAACGGCCACACTCTCCTACTTTATGATGTTCTCTTCATTCCATATATTCAAAGGAATATTAATACTGTGGTCAATTTAATGGGTCTTGGTTATAGTTGGTTCCTTCATGATTGTAATATGGACCTATTTTGTAATAATTCCTTTATTGGTACTGGGTTTGTATTTCAAAGGATTTATTGTAATATGTACAATGTATTTCCTCATGTAATGAAAATTTCCTTGTGACAAATTCTTTGACTGTTGAGTCTAATATAATTTGTTGGCACGCAAGGCTTGGTCATATTGGACCAATGCGTATGGATAGACTTGCCAAACGTTGCCTTCTATCCAATGTTTCAAAGGTTGAAATGTCGACCTGCGAACATTGCCTTGTGAGGAAATCTTGTCGCAAGCCGTTTGGAACCGGCACAAAGGCCGAGGTTCCATTACAGCTTATCCATTCGGACATATGTGGTCCGATGAATGTCAAGACAAGACGCGGGAAGTCCTATTTCATCACTTTTATTGATGATTTCACCCGATTCGGTCATATCTATTTGATATCCCACAAAAGTGAAAGCACTAAACCTGCTTTAAAAACTATATGAGTTTAGTGGAGAATCAATTAGATCGTAAGATTGAGGTCATGCAAACCGATAGGGGCGGTGAATATCAATCAACAAGTTTAAAGGAACTTTGTGATGAAAAAGGCATAGTACATCAGGTAACTATGCCTTATACTCCTCAACAAATTGGTGTTGCAGAAAGGAGGTATAGGACTTTAATGAAAAATGGTACATTCAATGATGGAGCAAGCTAACTTGCCAATCACCTTTTGGGGTGATGCATTATTGACGGCCGCTTTCATTTTGAACCGCGTACCCTCGAAATCAGTTAGCTCCACTCCTTATGAGTTGTGGAACCAAAGGTCTCCTGACTTAAACATTTTGAAACTTTGGGGTTGTGCATTCTACGCACATATTTCCTCCCATAAGTATGGCAAAATTGGGCCAAGTGGAAGGAAACGTATCTTTATACGATACGTAGAAAACTCCAAAGGTTATGTTTTATGTTAGTCAGGAAGACAATGGTGGGCTAATTGAGTTTGAGTCGAGGGATGTCAATTTCTTGGAAAAACGAGTTTCCAAGACAGGGCGAGATAAGTCAGGACTTATCTCTATTTGAGATTTATGATCAAGAAGGATTACCTCATTCGAGTGGGAGAATTCTTGGTGAAAACGAAAATACGTTTCAACCTTCACCAATGGATTATACGAATGACGATTATCCTATTCCATACGGGAATAATGATCCAAGTGGGAGCAATTCTAACGACATTCCAAGTGGGAGTGATATTAGAATTGATCTAAATTCGAGTCAACAAGGACTTGAAGAATCTCAAATACAACGTAGTAGTTGTACAAGGTTGGCTCCTCTAAGATTTGAGGATGAATTTCCGCAAACCTTTATGACTTTACTACAAGATGATGACAAGCCTGCTACTTTCAAACAGGCCGCATCATGCCCTGCGAAAGACAAATGGATGGAAGCGATGAAGGAGGAATTGAAATCCATGAAAGTTAACCAAGTCTGGGACTTAGTTAACTTACCCAGAGGACATAGAGCAATTGGGAACAAATGGGTTCTCAAAATCAAGCATAAGGCTGATGGCTCTATTGACAGATATAAAGCTCGCCTTGTCGCGAAAGGTTTTACGCAACAGGAAGGGATAGACTACGAAGAGACCTTCTCACCTGTTGTGCGTTTTACCTTGATTCGCATGATTCTGGCAATGGTAGCTTGCTTATACCTCGAATTACATCAGATGGATGTAAAGACTGCCTTTCTCAATGGAGAATTGGACGAGGAGATCTATATGGAACAACCAACAGGGTTTGTAAAAGAAGGAAACGAACATAAGGTTTGTAAACTTCGTAAGTCCATATATGGTCTTAAATAATCCTCGAGGCAATGGTATATACGATTTCAAGAAGTTGTCTTATCAAATGGATTTTCCATGCTTGATGAAGATAACTGAGTATATATCAAGAGGATTAAAAGCAAGTATATTATCATGTCTCTATATGTAGATGACATTTTAATAGCCAGAAATGACAAGGGCTTTGTGATGAGTATCAAGGCTTGGCTTTCATCAGTATTTGAGATGAAAGGCATAGGAAAAGCCGCATATACCCTTGGAGTTAAGATTTCAAGGAATCGTTCGAAGAAACTTCTCTCTCTTTCACAGGAGACTTATATAAAGAAGGTTCTAGAACGATTTAATATGCAGGACTGCAAGTCCATTGATATTCATATAAGCATATGCGATAATTTATATCTGGAATCGTGTCCAAATAACCAAAAGGAAAAGGAAATTATGGAAAAAGTTCCATATTCCAGTGCAGTTGATAGTCTTATGTACGCTATGGTGTGTACGAGACCGGACATCTGTTTTGCCGTTGGAAATGGTAAGCTGTTACCAATCCAACCCAGGGCAAGAACACTGGAAAGCGGTTAAGAGGATAATGCTGTATCTTAAAGGAACTGCAGATTTGCAAAAGACTATGATAAAACCAAGAAGGTAGACATAAGGTACATATCTACGCATGAGATGATAGAGGATCAGCTTACGAAAAGCGATCTCCAGAAATGTGTTTTATAAACACTTATCATCCCAAGGATTGCGTATGAGCTGAGTTGTACCAATATATATTCCCATGTCTAAGAAAGATCAAATTTAATAAAAGAATAAGTTCTTTGATCAAATTTAATAAAAGAATAAGTTCTTTTTCAAACATTGCATATGAATTTCTTACGAAATGTTTGTGTACATTTTTGAAATCTCAGCTGAATTCTAGTATGTCGGACAGATTGAGGTTGGCTCTCTCACATGAGCAACCGCCTTATTCTATCAGACGGATGGAATATAGATGAGACCTGTTTAAAGTCAAAATCATCAGACGGATGATTTAAGAGTCATGACTTAAACAAAATGGTCGCACGAAAGATCTGCATCATATGGATGCTTACAAAAGATCTAAGAGGATTTTTTGAAATCCTATCTGTCTAAATGCGGGATGTGAGTCCAGAGAATTATTTGAGTAGAATAAGGGACTCAAAGTCAAACATTGTGGTGTCTGATCATCATCCTTACAAACATCATTGAGACATACACTCCCTGGGAAAGGAGCGATGTTGTAATACGTGTTCATACCACGTATGCATTACGACCACTGAGTTAGTAGCAATAGTGTTTGCTATTATGTGAGACTCAAAGGCCATATGGGCCTTAACTCTTACCCTCAAGGACTCCAATTGGTTCCTTTAGATTTGACGAGATGATCGCTATCTTAGCGTGTTACTTATGGGCTATGAAAATTCGGCTCGGCGGGGCACGTTAGAAAAGCGAGTCTAATCAAGATCAGAAGGTTCGCAAGAAGAGGAAGATTGATTTCATATTCACATTTGGACTTTAATGATTCAAAGCTGGCCAGTCAATTGTAATCCAGATGGGATTCAATTGTTGAATATAAAGTATAAGAAATGTGAAGAAATAATCTAGGGTAAAGCATGCGTTGAACTACTCAACTTTGCACCTTCGAGGTCGTTGTGTATCTCTAACAAGTGTACAACAACAGACTCTACGCGCATGACGGTCGCACGGTCTATTTCTCGGTATGATAGATGAAAGAACTAAGGGAAAGACGTTCTCTTACAATCCCCTCAAGTGTGAGTGGGAGATGTTGGATATGGAAGACGTTTGTACACCCTTATGGGGGATGTACGAGGGAATACGGACCTCGAACGTCGCGTACACGAAGTCGTGTACAAAGGGAATCTGTTCCCTTGCGGAGAGGATCTCTGGATGAGTGGGAAAGTCGCATTATATATGCATAAGTGCATGCGACATATGGCTAATAAAGGGGGAATATCTTAAGCTTATGTTGTAACATGCATATGGTACAACTTAAGCTTATAATGTGCCATGTATCATGGTACACCTTAATTAAGTTGTTCCAAAGGAACAACTTACCCTAAAATAACTACCTTGGGGGCTATAAATAAGACCCAAGGGTAAGCCATTTCTTACACCTTTTGCATGAAATTCATGCATGCAACTTCATCCTAGCGAAACTCTGCAGAAATCCTTTCTCTTCCTCTATCCAAGTTCTTAATCTAAAGTAGAGATTTAGATTGTGGATTTAGTAGCCTTACTCCGTTCGTGAGTAGACTCGATCCGTCGTGGCGAATCCGAAGGCGAAGTTCGTAGACTACCGTGCCGCGTACGCAAGTGTAAGTCTCAACTTCATTTATCGATCCTAACTCTGTTTTGGACAGGATCCTTCAGACTTTGCATCCTCCATTCTACCTGTTAAGATCTTATGCAAAATACGGGGAGAGTATGCAAATAGGGCTGCAAACCGAGTTAGAACAGGATATAGAAGAAAGTAAAGAAAGAAAGAAAAATAACCGGGTGGTCGATGTCGAACACCGTCAAAATGGCGATGTCCCCGGCAACGGCGCCAAAAACTTGATCGCTCCGGAATGTATCCTAAAAGGGCGACCGTGTAGTTTTACCGCAAGCGCACGGTGTAGCGGCGAGCGGGTTATCGAACACAGGGAGGACGAATGACAGTGCCTTCTCCGCACAACCTGGCTATAGGAACAGAAAAGAGCGAATTTGCCTTGCGGCGATCCTGTCACAATCGTCAGGCAAAGTGTGGAGATATAAAATCAAATAAAGACGCCTAGGGAATGGGGAATCCCCGCTACTCACCGTGTCCCGTCAATGTGATTCATTGGTATCACAATTGCTAGGGTAGAATTTCGGATGAACTAGTTGCAACTGAATGTAAAACCAAGCTCACGCTCTCGCGCTGTTGTCGGTCTATAGCTATCCTAGGTTTGGGTCCAATCTCTTGCAAACCCTAGCCTAGGCAAGCTAGCATTAGGATCAACATCATCGTTCAGTCACGCCCCGATCCCACTCTCGTGCAAACTCGGGCCGCGACCTAGGTTGGGATAGTTCCTACCCGTCCAATCTCTTGCAAACGGGTATTAGCATGGAATTGCAACCGAGAACCCTAGTATCGGTCCAATCTCTTGCAAACCGATACTACGGAAACTCAATTTCAACCCAATTCGGGTTTCTAGGGTTTCCTATCGAATTGGGATCCAATCTCTTGCAAATCCCAATCGATATGAACACCTAGCTATCCGTAGTATATCGATCCCAAACTAACCCTAATAGCAATTCTAGCAATATTTCTACCAAATCATCACAAATCTGAAATTGGGCTCGTAGGGTTCATCCCCACGCCCCAAGACGTATAGACTACTCACAAATCATATCACAAATGCAAGAATAAACAATTGAAATAACAATAGAATTCATCACAATATTCAATAAGCAATACAAATGAGATTTTTAATGGAGAGGGAGACAAACCAATAGAGTTCTCCAAGAATCCAACAAAAATAAACTTTCCTCTCCTCTCCAATCATAAGAATCAAAAGCTAAAAAGTTTAATCTAAAAAGCTGCAAAAAGCAAAGGAAAAAGCTCTCTAACCTAGGTTAAAAACTGGGGTTAAATACCCCCCAAAATCGTCCAAAAAACTGTGACCAAAATGCCCCTGCGCAGCCTGAAAATCGTAATTTACGCTACAGACAGCGCGGCTCACTCGGCCGAGTGACAAAAGTCGCTCGGCCGAGTAAGAAACCCTGAGAATTTTCAGTAAGTCTGGGGTCTTGGGGGGTCTTTACTTCGGGCGTCGCTCGGCCGAGTGAGTTGTCGTCACTCGGCCGATGGCTTCTCTTCACTCGGGCGGTTGGCAATTTCCACTCGGCCGAGTGGGTCTTCTGATGCTCATGCAGACGAAAAACAGTAAGTTGGCTCTTTTTGATGGGCGTCGTCCGAGTGCCACTCGGGCGGACGGGGTTCCGTCACTCGGCCGATGTGGCTTCTGATGCTCGGCCGAGTGCACACATGAAGCGTGTCCGATCTGGTCGGCCGAGCGGGGTCTCGCTGGTCGGCCGAGTGACTCCTTCACTCGGCCGAGTGAGACACCAAAAATGCCCAAACAGCTTGTTTTTGCCTCCTCGTCGCTCCTACGACGTTCTTTCTTCTTCCGCTCCTCTCCAATTGCAAAAAAAACCCCTCGGGGAGGTCATCGGTGACACTCTGGAGTATGCGTATCTCGGGATCACTCCAAATCGCTCCAAATCTCCTGAAATACGACAAAAACAACAAATCGTGAAAAGTATCGCAATATTGTCGATAAATCGTGAAAAGCGTGATTTGAGCGATCTAAATGGCATCCAATCATTCGGAAAAAAAGTGTAAAACACGGAGTGATCAATCGCTTCTTCACCCTAATCACCCAGCATGCCAATTTAGAGATTCCTGCTAATCTGGCAGAGGCACCAGTCCCTACCACTCTGACTCTTGATGTGCTCGCTCTCATGCACATCATCAGGGCCCACGGTAGCCCCTACTAGGTATATCTCCATAGTCGAGTTGACGCTGATTTCATGTTGCTTCCGAACCCTGTTAGGACTTTCGTTGGTCCACAGCACGTCGAGTGGACATTCCCCATGGAGGTACATATCTCACCCATCTACAAGCTGGAGCCCGACGATAAGGAGCATACTTAGCATCCGGGTGCCTGTAAAGACCCCAATATTAATGTACACATATTAGTACGTATTTAGGCGTATGATCACTCCATATTTTACACCTTTTTTCTGCATGTTTTCACGCCATTTCGATTGCTCATATTGTGATTTTCACGAGTATTCGACGATATTGCGTTACTTTTCACTATTTCTTGTTTTTGTCGGATTTCAGGAAATATAGAGCGATCGGGAACAAAATGAGCTTAAGGGACTTGCACCAACTCCGGAGCGTCACCCAAGGCACTTTTGAGGGCTATTCGGCGATGGGAGACAGGTGGAAGAAGAAGAAACTCCGTAGGAGTGACGAGGAGGAGAAACAGAGAAGATTGGGCATCTACAGCATGCCACTCGGCCGAGTGGAGCAGCCACTCGGCCGAGCAAGAAGACCACTCGGTCGACCCGACCGGACACGCTCCAACAGAAGGAATTGGGCGTGCACTCGGCCGAGGGACGATATCCCACTCGGCCGAGTATGAAGATCGCATCGCCCAAGTGGCATGGAAAATCCACCATCAAAAAAGGCCGACTTACTGGAAATGTACATGCTTTGACGGTTCCGACTCGGCCGAGCAAGAAATGCCCCTCGGCCGAGTGAGTAAAGCCACTCGGTCGAGCCACCCCCGGAGACAGACCCATGAGAATCTCGAAGTTACTGTTTTTCTACAGGGTCTGTCAATCGGCTGAGTAGAGAATTCCACTCGGCCGAGTAGAGAAGTCAACTCGGCCGAGTGACACCGAGGACACGCAGCGCCCAGATTTTCAGACAGCCTCCCACTCTTTTGAAATCTGCTATCATTCTAGAAATCAAAGTATTTTTCTCATATTTTGTATGGATAGTAGACTTCATGACGGTTCCAACGCCGCTAAGAACGCGCAAATCAGAGGTCGGATGAAATCTGGAGAATTTCTGCAAGTTGACGCTGCAGTGCAGGAATTTCCACTCGGCCGAGTCACATTTTCCACTCGACCGAGTCGGCGACGGGCCCAGATTTTAAGTTGCGGTTTGGGCTGTTTTGGGCATGAATTTGAGGGGTTTTCTAGGGTTTCTTGCTAGGGTTTTGGGGGAGTATTTAAGGGTTTTGTAGCCACCATTAGAGGGGGATCCCCATTATGTTTTCTTAGTTCCATGATGTTTTCTTAGACTCTATTTTAGAGGTTAGGCCATGCCCTAGGCCCCCTCTTGGATCTAAAAGCTTGTATTTTGGATTGAAGATCTTCATCAAGCTTAGTATTTTGTTCTTATTGTTTGAATCTTTGTTTTGATATCTTTATATATGCAAGCAATATTTTTTATCGATTTCTCTATCGTTATTGCTATGCTTGAGTAGATTTGTTGTTCTAGGGTTTGGGGATGAACCTTATGGATCTAATTTCATATTTGTGATGAATAAATTTCTAAATTGCTAGAATTGCTAGGAGGTTAGGTTGTGATTGATCTATTACAGATAGCTAGGGATTTCCATCGATTAGTGTTTGCAAGAGATTGGATTCTGATCGATGGGAAGGCCTAGATATTCGATTTAGGTTTATATCGAGATTCTCTAGACTTGGTTTGCAAGAGATTGGACCAAAGCTAGGATTTTTATTATAAATCTATACTCATGTTCGTTTGCAAGAGATTGGACGAATACGAAATATCACAACCTAGATCGTATCTCGAGTTTACACGAGAGTGGGCTCGAGGGGCGATTGAACGATGATGTCGATCCTAATGCTAGCGGCTTAGGTTAGGGTTTGCAAGAGATTGGGCCCTATCCTAGGTTCGCTATAGACCAGCAATAGCGCGAGAGCGTGAGCTTGATTCTCTATTCAGTTATGACTAGTTCACCTCAACACAAGTCTAGTAATATTGAGATTCACTAATTACAATGATGTATGACGATCCGTAGTGGAAATTACCTAGCCCTAGACACTTTTATTATATTGTATTTGAATCGATATTTGACCGACTTCTTTATCACCGACATCCACCACCATTTCCATTACACCATACCATACCCATATCCACCAATAAGACACTCGTAGTCAAACCAACCTAGGATAGATTGGAGCCAACACCACCTCCTCGTGTTCGATACCCGCTCGCCACTTGACCGTGCGCTTGCGGTAAAACTACAATCATTCTTCGGGTGTATATCCGGGGCCGATCAAGTTTTTGGCGCCATTGCCGGGGTGGTGTTTCCCGTTGGGTGCCAATTTGTCACAATTTGGTTGATTAGACTACATTAAAAAACAAAAAAAAACATTGAAAGATATTTTTTTCCCCACCACCTGCTACTATTATTATCTTTATCTCTCTTTGTACCACTGACGTCTTTTCCAGGTTGTTTACTTTGCTTGATCAGGTACAGTTGTTGCAGCGATGGGGCTTCCAAAGAAAATGCGATCGGGCTCTATACAATCCTACATATATCTCGCTGCATTCTATCAGGCTGATGTAGAATCCTTCGGGGAAGCCTTGTCTAGGTTTGAAGGAATGTTAGAAATGTTCCAGACGGAGTCAGACCATGAGTGGAATGACTCCACGCTATTTGATATCTTCACTAGAAGGCTAATGGGACCCTCACGTGAATTTTTGAAGAGGATGCAAGTGGGGAAGTTCAGTGATCTACAATTGGCAGCAGCCTTGGAGCAAATGATAGATGATGCTCGATCTACCGGTTCACTAACCGTTACGGTAAGTAAACCATACGACCAAGTATTCATCGATTTTGTTATGGCTAATGTCTCTAACGCAGGTACTATCATAGATGGAGTGTATGCTTCACTTGAAGGTGATCATATCCACCTTTACACCATCAACACTCCATAAACAGAGACATCTGAACTGTCAAAGGAGGACACATATATGGACCTATTGAGAAACATAGTTGACGTAGTTCGAGATTCCGGTCCATTAACAATAACGACAGGTGAACCTTTTGAGCTCGAATTTCAAAACTTTATTACTCATTGTATCTCTTCCACATGCACAATTGATGATGGAGTCTATGCTCTAGTTGAGGGGCACAAGACCCACTTTTATACCGCGGTCAAGATACATGAGCCCATAGAGCCACCTGCACCTACTATTGAGGAGGCCAAGCCATGCAATCGGGTGCCTCGAGCTCCAGGACAGAAACAAAGAAGGATGCATGAAAAGGAGATGATGACGTTTACATTGCCTTCTATACCTGAGGAGCCTGAGGAGGATGTCCACATTCAGCTTGGGGGAGTGTCATCTTGTGCCATCGTCGCTCCCCCTTGCCACCCACATGAGCCAGAGCTTGCTTTTGAGGAGGCCTTACATGCGGAGCCAGAGCTTGTCACCGAGGAGGCCGTGCATTGGGACGAGGACACAGCCATTCATGAGGATCCCAAGCATTACCCTCCTCCTTTCGAGCTACAGCAGCCGCCTCTACTTTCTACAGAGGCTGAGCATCCCTCAGAGGACCACCCTTCCACTGACGCTGAGGACAATCCCACAGAGCTTATGGCTCCCCTTCAGGGAGATCTCTTTACTCCCTCGCCCTTTATATTTGATTCCCCTCCCGTGTATGATATTTTTTATAATTCAGATTTTGACGACTCATCGTGCCTTTTGCAGGATTCATGTACATACGATCAAGAGGTACGAAGGGATGTATACGAGGAGAAGAGCGAGGAGTTAGCACCCATGGATGCTATTGAATATGATCAGGAGGTGCGATGGGTTAGGTCTGATGATGAGGAGGAGCTGCCTGATGAGACCTATGCTTATATGCCCAAGCTACCTGAACAACCTGAGGCGAACAATGAGGAGTTGATCGACGTGGTATACGAGAGTGGAGATTTATTTCCAGGGAAGTGTTGTCACCCGTCTTTAATTTTAAATACTTATGTTGATGACCCTCTTTGGAATACATTTATTTTGGGGAAGAATTATCCACATCAGATTGATGCTTCTTATCTCTTGCAGGGTACATGTGGAGTCCTTGTAGAGGTGCTGAAAGCCGCATTGCTGGAGTCTGATGGAGGCTGTGGACATACGCGTCTGGCAGAGCCAAGGAAGGAGCAGTTGGAGCAGTTGCCTGCACCGGCAAAGATACTGGATCCGCCTTTTGCTATAGGTGATATCGATCCAGTAGTGTAGCAATAGCGTAAAATTTTATGCTTTCAATAAACGCGAATCCTCTCGACAGCGAGAGGACCGGATAGATTTGCTTGAATAAATATCACCTCATATGACGGCAACAATAATCATTTACACCCCAAACCCATTATATATATTTATTTCCCTCTTCATATTTTGATGTGTCACATCCTTTTGCTCACCACCATCGAGCATTTCTTTCTGGTGAAACCTCACTTTCTTATTTGTTTAACTTGATCACGCTTAGCAAAATCGTGATTTTATTGATCGAGTCATTTGAATAGGATTGTTTGGTATAAGCTTAGGGGAAGGCGCTCTCATGCATCATTGTATGTGCATGTAGTTGCATTAGGATTTCATTTCATTCATTTCATCATTTTTCATTCACCCCTTATTATTATCGTTGTTCCTCATATTCTTTCATTATGATCACATTGAGGACAATGTGAAGTTTAATCTTGGGGGAGTGCATTTCCATGCCATTTAGATGCATTAGTTGCATTTTTACTTTATTTTAGGGTTTTTTAGAATTTTTCAAAATTTTGCATCATCTTTTTGAATTTTCCATCTTATTTTCCTTTTATGTGTGTTCATGCATCATGTTGTGTGCTTGTTTCCTCTCTTTTATTCTTTCTTATTTCTTTATTTTCCTTTCTCTTCTTTTGCTAGATGCGTTCCTTATGATGATATCTCTTATTGCTTTAGCAACCATCACGATGCTTATTATTCCTTGCCATGCTACTTAAAGTATTCCATAGTCTTGATATTCATATGTGCTTGCAAATCTATTTCTCTTGATGATTCATCTACATGAATGCATGATATTAATTGAAGCAGAATGTATGGATTAGTGTTTGGTATACTTTTGTTGGAAATGCACCAAGATTCACGCATCATTAGTATTTTTGAAGCATCAGTTTTATTGTCTCATTCACCTTCTGTTGCATGCCTGATATGTTTGTAAACTTTACTGCTTGACTTCACTATTTATTGAAATGATTGAGAATATCCATGCTTACATATGAGTTTTAGTTGAAGTATTATTTTATTGAACCGTTCGTGCACATCTTAGAGTGAACCGAGTGTTATATTATTTCTTTCTCCACATATAACTTTTTATTCTTTACATGTCACTTGAGTTCACCTCCTAAAAGCTACTTATATCGCATCTATTTCCCAAAAATCCCCACAAAAGAAAAAGTTAGCTCCAAAAAGTCCAAAAAGCCAAAAAGGAGCCAAAAACCAAAAATACAAATCATATAGCTCCTACAAAAAGCCAAAACAAAAAATGAGAAACAAAGTCCAAAAGAACAAAAAAATATTTCTCTATCTCAATATTGGAGCCACAAAATACTTGGGAAAACCAAGGCAAAAATCCCATTTTCCACTATCATATTCCTTTAGATGTGATGCCCCAAGCTAAGCTTGGGGGAGTGAATTCATTTGACCAAATGAGTGAGTATGACCTTAGAGTGGAGATGTGCATGAATGGGGATATTCGATAATGCTTAGACTTTGCAAAATATATTAGATATGGAGATTTTTCATGATTTGAAATAAATATGTGAATGCCATGTCTCTTATTCCATTCTCTATTGCATGCTTGGTGTGATTCTTATATGCTTCAGTTATAACTCTTGATTGAAAAGTGCATTGCCAACATTTGTATATTAAATCCTATGAAATGCGTGACGTGGATATGAATTGATTGTATGAATTTAGAGAATCCCTTTTGTTGTTCTTAAAAACTTGCAAGAACCATGTTTATGTAAGATTTGAAATCCTTATAGCATGTGATTCGTATTTTCCAAGTTGTCATGATGTGTAGCTTATGGCTTGAGATCTGAGAGAAGAATCTAGCGATCCCTTCCACCTCGTGTTCTTTCTTTTTTATTTCATTTTCTTTATTTTCATCTCCCGAGTCCGTCTCTCTACTTATCTTCCTCGAGGACGAGTAAGAGGTAAGCTTGGGGGATTTTGATCACTCCATATTTTACACCTTTTTTCTGCATGTTTTCACGCCATTTCTATTGCTCATATTGCGATTTTCACGAGTATTCGACGATATTGCGTTACTTTTCACTGTTTCTTGTTTTTGTCGGATTTCAGGAAATATGGAGCGATCGGGAGCAAAAATGAGCTTAAGGGACTTGCACCCACTCAGGAGCGTCACCCAAGGCACTTTTGAGGGCTATTCGGTGATGGGAGACGGGTGGAAGAAGAAGAAACTCCGTAGGAGTGACGAGGAGGAGAAACGGAGAAGATTGGGCATCTACAGCATGCCACTCGGCCGAGTGGAGGAGCCACTCGGCCGAGCAAGAAGACCACTCGGCCGACCCGACCGGACACGCTCCAACAGAAGGAATTGGGCGTGCACTCGACCGAGGGACGATATCCCACTCGGCCGAGTATGAAGATCGCATCGCCCGAGTGGCATGGAAAATCCACCATCAAAAAAGGCCGACTTACTGGAAATGTACAGGCTTTTGACGGTTCCGACTCGGCCGAGCAAGAAATGCCCCTCGGCCGAGTGAGTAAAGCCACTCGGCCGAGCCACCCCCGGAGACAGACCCCTGAGGATCTCGAAGTTACTGTTTTTCTACAGGGTCTGTCACTCGGCCGAGTAGAGAATTCCACTTGGCCGAGTAGAGAAGTCAACTCGGCCGAGTGATGCCGAGGACACGCAGCGCCCAGATTTTCAGATAGCCTCCCACTCTTTTGAAATCTGCTATCATTCCATCAATCAAAGTATTTTTCTCATATTTTGTATGGATAGTAGACTTCATGACGGTTCCAACGCCACCAAGAACGCGCAAATCGGAGGTCGGATGAAATCTGGAGAATTTCTGCAAGTTGACGCTGCAGTGCAGGAATTTCCACTCGGCCGAGTCACATTTTCCACTCGGCCGAGTCGGCGACGGGCCCAGATTTTAAGTTGCGGTTTGGGCTGTTTTTGGGCACGAATTTGAGGGGTTTTCTAGGGTTTCTTGCTAGGGTTTTAGGGGAGTATTTAAGGGTTTTGTAGCCACCATTAGAGGGGGATCCCCATTATGTTTTCTTAGTTCCATGATGTTTTCTTAGACTCTATTTTAGAGGTTAGGCCATGCCCTAGGATCCCTCTTGGATCTAAAAGCTTGTAATTTGGATTGAAGATCTTCATCAAGCTAAGTATTTTGTTCTTATTGTCTGAATCTTTGTTTTGATATCTTTATATATGCAAGCAATGTTTTTTATCGATTTCTCTATCGTTATTGCTATGCTTGAGTAGATTTGTTGTTCTAGGGTTTGGGGATGAACCTTATGGATCTAATTTCATATTTGTGATGAATGAATTTCTAAATTGCTAGAATTGCTAGGAGGTTAGGTTGTGATTGATCTATTACGGATAGCTAGGGATTTCCATCGATTGGGGTTTGCAAGAGATTGGATTCTGATCGATGGGAAGGCCTAGATATTCGATTTAGGTTTATATCGAGATTCTCTAGACTTGGTTTGCAAGAGATTGGACCAAAGCTAGGATTTTTATTATAAATCTATACCCATGTTCGTTTGCAAGAGATTGGACGAATACGAAATATCACAACCTAGATCGTAACTCGAGTTTGCACGAGAGTGGGCTCGAGGGGCGATTGAACGATGATGTCGATCCTAATGCTAGCGGCTTAGGTTAGGGTTTGCAAGAGATTGGGCCCTATCCTAGGTTCGCTATAGACCGGCATTAGCGCGAGAGCGTGAGCTTGGTTCTCTATTCAATTACGACTAGTTCACCTCAACACAAGTCTAGTAATATTGAGATTCACTATTTACAATGATGTATGACGATCAGTAGTGGGAATTCCCTAGCCATAGACACTTTTATTATATTGTATTTGAATCGATATTTGACCGACTTCTTTATCACCGACACCGATATCCACCACCATTTCCATTACACCATACCATACCCATATCCACCAATAAGACACTCGTAGTCAAACCAACCTAGGATAGATTGGAGCCAACACCACCTCCTCGTGTTCGATACCCGCTCGCCACTTGACCGTGCGCTTGCGGTAAAACTACAATCGTTCTCCGGGTGTATATCCGGGGCCGATCAGCGTATAAATGTGCGTATAAATATTTGGGAGACTTTGTATATTTCTTTTAATTTTTGTAATATTAAAAATATTTTTAATGAATTTTATGACACCTTTTGGAATTATTAAATGAGATGTTGGTACCTTTGTTTAATTCTCTTTTATTTCTGTGATGGAACTTTACTTGTACTTCCCAGCACGTGCATGGTGACCTGCAGATTCTTTTTACCCTCCTCTTTCCTCTCTTTCAACGTAACACGTGTTGATCTGGAAATACCTTCGATGTATTCATACTTCCTGGGTATCTTAGGGAACTGGGCATTACAGTGCCCCTCCACCACCCCATATTGAGGATCCACTCCCTTCCAAGCTTTGATGTGAAACCAGGGAGGTGGCCTGATCTTCACGGCGTAGGTTATTCAAGGAACTCGAAACAAACTTAAAAAGAAGGATATGAGCACACACTCCAGACTTAGCGAAAGGAAAAAGGTAGTGATAAGCTCTAGATAAACATGATTCACTGTAGGTGGTTTTAGGATGTTTAGTTAGTTGTTTTTGTTTTAAATATTTTTGTTGGCGAAATCCATTTTGACATCACCAATCATTTTGCAAGTATAACATTTACCCTCCTTGCTCTCTTGCTAGTTATTTGTTTAGTCCCTTGCATGCTTCATCTTCGTGCATGTTTTCGGATTCAAATTCTATTTTCAAATCCTAAATTGTGATTGGCATGCATTTGATTTCTTTTTCTTCATGAAATCAATTTTAATATGCCATTTATGATGTGAGTGCATAACTCCATGAATTTTGTCTTCAAAATGGGTTATATTAGTTTTGGACAAGCTTTGCGATGCATGAGTATGGATTAAGCTAATTGAGTAGAGTAGTTTTCAATTCGATGGGTTTTGATTATGTGCCTAGTGTGGTTAGTTAGTGTGTTGAAAAAAAAGAAAGCAAGCAAAAAAAAGCAAAAGAAAAAGAATAAGTGCATCGTTCTTCTAGTTTTATCGAGTAGCCGGGTCCTTGTGCCTCAAGAAGCATTGGGGATTTGCGTCGAAAGATAGGATTTAGGGAAGTGCACGAGAAAAGAATAAGTGAATCTTAGGTGATTCGGGTTATTAGGTCTGCGGGGTCCTTTTTGTCCCAATGCCCTGAAATCGTCTGATTTGGGAGTTATTGACCGAAAACTTATTACATGGGTCGTCCTAAGTTTCATATAAAGAAAAAGAAGAGTAAATTCACACATCTAACCTCCATAAATTAGGAAAGTGTTGTTTTGTCAAAACCCTGAGATTTGTGAAATTAAGATACAACATTGTGTTTTAATCCTCATTCGATCAAAACATTGCTTGTTCTCCTTTATTTAAACCAAATTGAAGTGTTGTTCATGGGTTTGTTCTCATTCATGGATTGATATATTGAATTTGAGATTTTGTTGAAAACTTTATTTTCGCCACGAATAATTTTGAATTTGATATGTGCTTTGATTGAGAATTTGAACTATCACTTGTTTTGATAGGGACTAGCAAAAAGCTAGTTGGGGGTGTGATTAGGGTTCAATATTGCATATTTGTCCCACCATTTTGGTGCTCTTTGTGCATGTATCGTTCACATTCTAGCTCCAATACTCGCGTTTTCATGATATTATCATATTTTGGAGCTTATCGTTTATATATGCATAAAACATAATTTTTACAGCTTATTGGAATCTTCATCTTTGTCTCCTATTATTTTTCAACTGAATCTCATGAAGTCCTGTTTCCAACGCATATTTTTCCAGAATTTTTGGAAGTCGGAGAAATTTACTGCATTTTTGGAAGACAGGGTGACGGTGCTGAAAATTTCTGGGCTAAAAATTCGGCTATTCCCCTCTTGAACAGAATTTTGTTATCATTACAGTATATATTCCATCCTATTGATATTTTTTTACAAGGTCATTCTTCAATTTCTCCAACATTCTGTTAATGACTCCCAAAACACGTCATTCCAAGGTCGGATGATTTTTCTAGAATTTTCGTAAGATAGTGTGACTGTGCTGAAATTTTCTGCTTCTTTGGGCATTGCTTGCAGGTTTTGGCCAGAATCTGACCCGTTTGGATTATTTCCAGACCTGAATTGCTGGGTTTATTTCTTGGGCCTTCCTCCCCTCTATTCCCCTAATTCCTTCCTCATTCTTCATCTTAGGGCTAGGGTTTTGGAGTTCACCGGAGCTTGGAGGAGAGGAAGGAGGAGCCGAATGCGCTGCCTCGGGAGTGACGCCTCGGGAGACTTCGTTCTTTCTCTCTTGTATCTTATATTTCGGGTTATTGTATGTAATTGGGTGATTTTAGGGATGAATGATTTCATTTACATGCTTTCCTCTTAATCTATGGTGCTTGTGTGTTTGATTCGATGCTTGGGTATGTTTTAATTCTCATTTCATGCTTGGGCATTCATCTTTTGTGATTGGGTTGTGAGTTCATGTGGGTGATTCGAACCCAAACCCGGGTCGTCACTCATTAGTAGGCCTAACAAGCTACCCATGGTGGGCAAGTAGCTTGGTCGCACACTACTCACCGCGTTGACCTCATTCCATAGCGAGGAATGCCTCGAAAGAGATCCTTCTACACCCTTCACCGCATGCCAAGAGTTTGGTTGAATGCCAAGCTCGCCTCTTCGTTTGATTGAGCTCCCGAACTCTTGTGCAAAGCGTGTAGGGTTGGTAGGTAGCCCCCACTAGTCATTCTCCCATTCTCTCCTCTTCTAAAAAACCAGTAAATATAGCGGGCGATTTCTCGCCATCCAGCATCCATTTTTGATCAAACGTGCGATTTCAAACGACTCTTCCCCGTGATCCGACCCGGTACTCACCGGTTATAAATTTTATATTGCATTGATACTCCTACACTTGGGAGTGGAAGGCATTCTTCCCTTGCACGTTTTCAGTTCAATCAATTGGTGCTGTTGCCGGGGACAACGATATTTGCATTTATATTTTTGGTTGATTTACGGCGTGATACATCCTACTATTTAGTGTGAGTCTTTTTGATTCTTTATCTTCCATTTATTAGCTTTCATCTTTATTTAATTTTCACTTTTTGAGTCCTTTGCTATCTTTATTTTCATTTTCTTTTATAAAAATTCAAAAAAAAGTTTGGGACTTTAACAGCATAAATTCTTTCTATGATGCACTTTTATTTTCTTTGCACATGACCACTTCTTTGATGCTCAAAATTACCGGCTTTACTCAAATTGATGGTGAATCCTTCTATCAAGCTTGGAGAAGGTTCATAGATTTATTAAGCGGCTATCCACATCATAAATTCACGATGGCCCATCTTTTCCAGTTTTTCTACGAGGGGCTGCAGGAGGAGATGTAGGACTACTGTCACGCCCCGCTTCCCAAAAATATGGAGGCGAAGCGTGAGAAGGTCCGCTCAGACTTGAAGCTACAAAGCTGCAAGTCCGATAAGCGTTAATCAACATTAAATAGCAGGTCCTTACAACGCGAAACGAAAACAAAGATAATAATAGGGAAATGAGACGAAAGAGAAATCTCAGAATATCCATATTAATAAACTCCAACATCGCAGAAAAGCCACCAGGCTAAAAGAAAAGAATCTAAAGGGCCCCTGCAAGGCCAACAAAAGTACAAGGTATAAAAACAAAGTAAAGGTGCCACGCACCGACAACTAACAGAAAACCTAACACAAAAGGAAACTCAGCAGGGGTCACTAAGAATGGTCACCGGTGTCCGCAAAACTCCTCATGGGCAAACATGGACTCAGACTTAGCGTCAGCAAACACCACGTACTCAGCTACGGTCTCTGGCTCGGGGTCTAACATGTGACACCTAAAAGAGCAAGGGGCACATGTCAGTAAGTCTACAAGAGACTTGTGCAAGGAAACTGAAAGTACAGGTAAACAACCTAGCAATTCTAGCATGATGCAATGACATGGCAGTTATATCATGAGTGCGCCAAGTAAGGTAAGGTAAAGTAAGTACGAGCATGGAATTTGAAACATGGCATGGATGTCAAGTTTTTACAAGAATAAGTACAAGTACAAAGAAAGTCTAGTAAGCACGTCGTGCCAAGAGATTCCGCCCTTTGGCTAGAGTGGCTGATCGGGACAACTCTTACGCTCAAGTGACCATTTATTTCACCCCTCCACGTGTATCGAGCCAGGGCCTTACCCCCGAACACGGAATGCTTGCTTCTGGATCACGAGCCAGGAAGTTTTTTTAACAAGTATGGCGTAGGGTTATGCCCGCATAGCAGGTGCCTAGCTGGAAACACGGAAACACGGAAACACGGATTGTACAAGTATTTTGTAGCGTGTGCTACGATGCAACATGCGAATCAGATGACATGTAAAGAATGCAAATGCATGGCAAATATTCAAATAAAAATGCTTACCGTTAGGGAAATTAAACGTGACAGGCATATGCATGATATGACATGACAAAGGTAGTTCTAGCTTCGTTGTCATGCTAGAACTTGAAATTGCGCCTAGACCGCTATCATTTCACGGTCTAGTCTCTTTTACGCTAAGAGCAAGGAAATGGCCTAAAGCATGGCCTAAAACAAGGTTGGCAAGTTTCACTTGCCTGAAAACATCCGAGTCGTGATCTGTTCAATCAAGTCCGAGACTACCTAAGTGTTCAGAACGGAGTCCAGCCTACAGTTCCAATAAGTTAATCTTGGTTAGTGAGTCACAACCATCAGAAATTACCAATTTTAGTTGATTATCAGGTAAGTGGTGATTCCTACGGGGTAGATCTTACCTTAACACGACGCGAGAGCTACTCTGACATCGAGTAGCGACGTCAGGGGTTGGATTTCGGTGTCACGGACGGAGCGAAAAGGCCGGTACTCTGTTGATTAACACGTGTCCGAATTAGGTTTGTTTTCGACCGAGATAGGATATAATAAACAATTCTTAAATTGCCTGGAAATTCAATCTTATTAGGTTGTTTACCCTATAACATTCATTATTAAACCCTACCGATTTAATTTATAACCCGAGCTGCTAATGTCCATAAAATTACCAGGGTTCAAAACATATAGGGCTACTGAATCTAAATCTTTTTAAGCTAATGATCCCATAGATAAATTCAGCTCACAAAGGAGCTAACAACTAACTAATTGGTATTTTCAAGTTATCTTACTGATTAATCACTAACTTCTCATTTAATAACACCGACTTAAACAGATTATAAATGAATCATCAACATTAACATCCTCACATTATAAAAAAATACCCTACTACATATCGGTAACTAAGATTACAAAATAATTCTAGCTGCCTCCATTAACCTCTGCCAATATCATCACTAAACTGCCAAACCCAATTACCGTTCTACTATCATCTTATTAATACTAAAACATTAACATGAATATGTAACTAACTTGAAGTTATAATAAGGGAAAACAAATGCCAATGCTAATACTTACGCGTCATTAATGTGGTTGTCAGCGGTTGAGAAGAAAGGCAGAGGATCTTGAAGAGGGGGCGACGGGCTGGCGTGGTCGACGCGGAGTCCTCGCGATGACATCTGCGTGAAATCCGCGGCTGCAGGGAAGGGCGGCGGTTGCTGCTGCGTGGAGATCGGGGCGTTTGTGAGAGGGGTGGCTGCGAGTAGGGGGGTTGTGTTGATGGCGCGGAGCGGAGATGGTGGCCACTGCGGGGAAGACCGGAGAGCGGCGAAGAGGGTCCGACGATGGCCGGAGATTTGCTCAGGGCGCTCCGCAGCTAATGGCCGGCAGCGAGTGGTACAGGCGTTGGGTTGTTTGGGCTTGCGCGAACTCAAGCGTGGTGTGGAAGGAAGAATCTGCGGGCTGCTCTTGATGCCTGGGAGAAAATAGAGAGCGGCGGCGGCCGCATGTTGGTGCTGTGAACATTAAATGCCCTAGGTCAATTCTTTAAGGAGTAGGGTCAGGCTAGTCGGGGTTTTTAAAACAATATTTGAAAGGTGAGGGCTGGCAATCACGTGCAGAGTAGAACATGGGCTAGGGGCTAATGTAGGGTTATAATGAATTGGAATAGGAAAATTGTTATATTATTATTATTATTAAAAGACTCGAATTCACCTACTCTCTCTCTCCAGTGTTGTGTGCGGCTACGAGGGGGTTAAAAGGGGCCAAGTCAAAATTTGGGGAAGATGAAGAGTATTAATAAATAATAGAGGATATGTGCCATATGATACTTAAGGTTAAATCAATAATAGGTTGGGCAAAAAGTGAAAGCGGGTCAAACGGTGCCTGAAAATTGTAAGATAAATACTGGGATGACCGGGACGACGAGAGAAGGAAGACAGAGAAGACGGATCACAATTTCGACGACGAGAAAGGAAAATAAAAATAAAAAGGCCTCGCGACAAAAGTGAAAATCGTGACGCCTCATTAAATAAGATCAGATCGTGGGAGAACGACCCGTGAAATGACGTTCCAAATTAGTGCCACAATTTAATACTCTCCGAGAGAGTCACAACGACATATTACTCCATAGTGTTCAAACACAAACAAAGTCTAAAATAAATACGTGCACGGTCCAAAGCACGTGCACGAAGAAGATACGATCGAAAAGCGGTCGTTACATCCTCCCCACCTTAAAATAAAGTCCGTCCTCGGACTTTCTAACTATAAATATAACTCTAGCTAGACTAGTAGCTATCCTGATCACATCACATTATAATTCAACCAAGTATAGTCATTACCAATGCTTATACAAACACTAGGTAGTCAAATAATAATTTTGCTAACATGTATACATATTCATTCATGCATATATTTCAACCATACATATATGCATACACCCGTTATATAACTACTACTAACCTAGCACAAACAATAGTTCAGATACTCACATAAGATTAGTCTCACACTAGCAAATACAATCATTGCTCTACGTATAAATAGCTACCTAGTCACACAAACAACCATGGGTATACTACTCCCTAATATTTCCTAGTATACATCCAATACCAAACACATCAACACATGTAGTCACACCATACCATTATTCAAATCAAGTCTTACTATATCTAATATACATTCACCACTACTATAATTTCACAATATTTAGTCATTCAAATGCATGCAATTATTTCACCGTATATTCACATCACATACGGTCCTATAACTATATTCACGTCACGCCACACATATCATAGTCATCAATACTTATAATTAGGCACATACTTATCCGTGCATGGTGCACACCCACACACGCTAACATTTCATTCATATTTACCAATCATACAATTATAAACTCAGTACATCTACACACTTAGTTTAGCTAGCACACATACGTTCACACAGGCAAGTCCTTAGTTAATAACTATACCACAAGACCAACACCTATAACTATATACTGGTATAGCGACCCACAACCATGTGCGTAACACAACCAGGCACAAACACTCCTATCACTATACATACATCAAACTTCGCTATATGCAAGCTACAAACATACATAACAATATACTTAGAGTATACCCACTTAAGCTTGAGTGAGACTCGGAACACATATTAGAATACTCTATATACGTAACACGGTATTTATACCTATACCAATACCACACTCTAATATATATACATCTACCAACATAACCACATACATACTATAATATCAATCACTATATTTAGTCAGGTCACACTCACATAATTAAATCACTTTACATACCATATTAATAATACAGACATCGGCGCACGTATAATTATAATACCCTCCATATACATGCAGTCACCGTATAGTCACACACATGCAGGACATATATTCAGACCATATCCTACTACCTATAATTAGTATACCAACACATCTACACATAAATAGTTAAGATGTGCAATAGTCGTGTATACCTCATGGTATACACGCATACAACATCCCTTAAAAGCAAGCAATACCAATCAAAATTATAATCCTATTACCATATGTATATCACCTATATACTCATGCAACAATTACATAACTACTTACGTCCAAGCACAATACGTATCTACGTACGAGCACATACTCACACGTACTAACACATAGGTCATATAATAGGCCTACCCACTTATCTGTACGTACACCTATTATTATTACACCCATCATACACTTAGCTTTACCAACATATTATTTCAAACATTATAAGTATCTCCAACTACATACACCCCATTAGATATTCCAACACTGATCTTATATACACAGACGTCCCTAGAGGGGTATAGATATCCTCACACATACCTATACATACTAACACACAAACAACTTCATATTATAACGAATAACTCTAAGTATGTATATTTCACACAATAGGCAACCATTAATATACTATGGGGGAGTACAATCATTCAAGCCCACATACGCAACTTAGGTACATGCACCACGACAACATCACAAGGTCCAAGGGCATGCTAACAAATTAAAGTTGACACAGTCTTTGACGAGCACTAAAGCCTAAACAATAGAGGGAGGTCGAGGTCGAAAGCGTGACGAGGGAAGGATCGATAAGCCCGAGTTCAGATAGGACGACTATAAGGAGACAGCTTGATTAGGTGAAACAGCGACTCGCTTGTGAATGTTTAGGTAGAGGAAAGGGAGATGTAGTGGTACTCTTATAGGATACAGAAAGAAAATAGTATGAATAACATGAGCTAAAATACGTGAAATTTTGAAAACTGTTGTACTTCAAAAGTTGGAGTCCTCGTCTGTATAAAATATTTGGAGCATGATAAAACAAATTGTTCGGAATAAGTTTGAGTCGAATATACATAATAAGAGAAAACGGTTTATTGGCTTATATAAGATCAAAAAAGGAGTAAATCATTTACACGAATATTAAAGACGTAGTTTAGAAAATATTATACGGCAGTGACTTAATATAAAGTTGGCAAAAGTCTTGAAACGAAATTAAATTAACTGAAAAATTTAAGCTCCTGTTAAAAGCTTTCAAAGTCTTTAGGCCAGGGAAAAACTTAAAATAATCAATATTTAAACTACTTTTTGAGGAACCCGGATTTGCCAAATAGAAACTGATTTACACGAAGTTCTTTCATATACGAGCACACGAACCTGATACAGATTTATAAAAATAATTGAAATTCTATTTAGTTTAGAAATTTTTCTAAAAGTATGTATGGTGAACAGAAAGATAATAGTAGCTTATTAGTAGAATTATCAAATTGGTAGTAAGACTTTAAAACCGAATTATGGAGGGTCTAGATCAGGAAAAAGGTTATGAACTAGTAATTTTACAAAAATCTGAAATAGGGAAAACGATGAGCATAAATCTACTTGCTGAAAACTGAAGTCCCATGTGACTTGAAAACTATATTAAAAGTAAGGCGATGTGTCATTTGAATTGCATAAATCAGAAAGGAAAATTATAAAACGAATTGGGCAAAATAAAAGTACGGTTCAGAATAAAATTAATATACGAAAGGACAATGTATTTTCATGGGTACGAAAAGTATAGGCTGGAGAAATATCTTAAGCTAGAATTCAAAATTTCGACAAAAGTTTTAAGAATTTAAGTCAACGAAGGAGTATGAAGTATAAGTATATATATTAAAATTTTGAACAAATTTAAACTTAGGGAAAAGAAGAAATCGAAAAATACTTTTAGAAGTTTCAAGATTTGTGACGGAGAGATTCGAAAATTTACGACGATCGTCATAAGGCGATCTCGTGAATCGAGGCAAGGAAAATGGTCGGATGATCAGGACATACATACGCCTAAGATATGAACCAGGAAAATCTACGGGGAAACTCCTACAGTCGACCAACTAAAGATTAAGAAACTAAGCGCTAAGACTTTCTAAGGAGCTAGACGGTAATGAAATGTGTTCAGCTTGGTCCGAAATCGATGAACCCAAGCGAACGACAAAAGAAATCTTAAAAGTCTAACATGATCAGAGTTAGTCAAGAACCACTAAAGTAACTCTTACGACGACTAAATCAATTCCTAGCATGGAGTCTAACTAACAATAAGAGGCCTCTAACTAGCAAGCACCGACGTCTAACTAAGTCTTCTTACCACCTAGTGACATAGGAAAACGACCAGACTAGGCTCAAGGCTTATGACTCAGATGTTGCAATTTATTTAATGGACATTCCATAGTTATTATCGTTGTTCCGATAGTTCACAGTTGCAAGATGGAGCTGCATGGGCCACCAACAAAACCTGTCACGCCCCGCTTCCCAAAAATATGGAGGCGAAGAGAGAGAAGGTTCGCTCAGACTTGAAGCTACGAAGATGCAAGTCCGATAAGCGTCAATCAACATTAAATAGCAGGTCCTTGCAACGCAAAACGAAAACAAAGATAATAATAGGGAAATGAGACGAAAGAGAAATCTCAGAATATCCATATTAATAAACTCCAACATCGCAGAAAAGCCACCAGGCTAAAAGAAAAGAATCTAAAGGGCCCAGCATGGCCAACAAAAGTACAATGTACAAAAACAAAGTAAAGGTGCCATGCACCGACAACTAACAGAAAACCTAAAACAAAAGGAAACTCAGTAGGGGTCACTAAGAATGGTCACCGGTGTCCGCAAAACTCCTCCTGGGCAAACATGGACTCAGACTCAGCGTCGGCAAACACCACGTACTCAGCTACGATCTCTGGCTCAGGGTCTAACATGTGACACCCAAAAGAGTAAGGGGCACATGTCAGCAAGTCTACAAGAGACTAGTGCAAGGAAACTGAAAGTACAGGTAAACAACCTAGCAATTCTAGCATGATGCAATGACATGGCAGTTATATCATGAGTGCGACAAGTAAGGTAAGGTAAAGTAAGTACGAGCATGGCATTTGAAACATGCCATGGATGTCAAGTTTTTACATGAACAAGTACAAGTACAAAGACAAGTCTAGTAAGCACGTCATGCACAGAGATTCCGCCCTTTGGCTAGAGTGGCTGATCGGGCCAACCTTACGCTCAAGTGACCGTTTATCCCTACCCCTCCACGTGTATCGAGCCAGGGCCTTACCCCCGAACACGGAATGCTCACTTCTGGATCATGAGCCAGGAAGTGTTTTTAACAAGTATGGCGTAGGGTTATGCCCGCATAGCAGGTGCCAAGCAGAAAACACGGAAACACGGATTGTACAAGTATTTTGTAGCGTGTGCTACGATGCAACATGCGAATTAGATGACATGTAAAGAATGCAAATGCATGGCAGATATTCAAATAAAAATGCGTACCGTTAGGGAAATTAAACGTGACAGGCATATGCATGATATGACATGACAAAGGCAGTTCTAGCTTCGTTGTCAAGCTAGAACTTGAAATTGCGCCTAGACCGCTATCAGTTCACGGTCTAGTCTCTTTTACACTAAGAGCAAGGAAATGGCCTAAAACATGGCCTAAAACAAGGTTGGCAAGTTTCACTTGCCTGAAAAACATCCGAGTCGTGATCTGTTCAATCAAGTCCGAGACTACCTAAGTGTTCAGAACGGAGTCCAGCCTACAGTTCCAATTTGTTAATCTTGGTTAGTGAGTCACAACCATCAGAAATTACCAATTTTAGTTGATTATCAGGCAAGTGGTGATTCCTACGGGGCAGATCTTACCTTAACACGTCGCGAGAGCTACTCTGACGTCGAGTAGCGACGTCAGGGGTTGGATTCCGGTGTTACGGACGGAGCGGAAAGGCCGGTTCTCTGTTGATTAACACGTGTCCGAATTAGGTTTGTTTTCGACCGAGAGAGGATATAATAAACAATTCTTATGTTGCCTGGTAATTCAATCTTATTAGGTTGTTTACCCTATAATATTCATTATTAAACCCTACCGATTTAATTTATAACCCGAGCTGCTTATGTCCATAAAATTACCATGGTTCAAAACATATAGGGCTACTGAATCTAAATCTTTTTAAGCTAATGATCCCATAGATAAATTCAGCTCACAACGGAGCTAACAACTAACTAATTGGTATTATCAAGTTATCTTACTGATTACTCACTAACTTCTCATTTAATAACACCGACTTAAACGGATTATAAATGAATCATTAACATTAACGTTCTCACATTATAAAAAATACCCTACAACATATCGGTAACTAAGATTACAAAATAATTCTAGATGCCTCCTATTAACCTCTGCCAATATCATCACTAAACTGCCAAACCCAATTACCGTTCTACTATCATCTTATTAATACTGAAACATTAACATGAATATGTATCTAACTTGAAGTTATAATAGGGGAAAACAACTGCCAAATACTTACGCGTCATTAATGCGGTTGTCGGCGGTTGAGAAGAAAGGCAGAGGAGCTTGAAGAGGGGGCGACGGGCTGGCGTGGTCGACACGGAGGCCTCGCGACGACAGCTGCGTGAAAGCCGTGGCTGCAGCGAAGGGCGGCGGTTGCTGCTGCGTGGAGATCGGGGCGTTTGCGAGAGGGGTGGCTGCGAGTAGGGGGGTTGTGTTGATGGCACGGAGCGGAGATGGTGGCCGCTACGGGGAAGACCGGAGAGCGACGAAGAGGGGCCGGCGATGGCCGGAGTTTTGCTCAGGGCGCTCTGCAGCTAATGGCTGGCGGCGAGTGGTACAGGCGTTGGGTTGTTTGGGCTTGCGCGAACTCGAGCGTGGTGTGGAAGGAAGAATCTACGGGCTGCTCTTGATGCCTGGGAGAAAATAAAGAGGGGCGACGGCCGCATGTTGGTGCTGTGAACATTAAATGCCCTAGGTCAATTCTTTAAGGAGTAGGGTCAGGCTAGTTGGGGTTTTTAAAACAATATTTGAAAGGTGAGGGCTGGCAATCACGTGCAGAGCAGAACATGGGCTAGGGGCTAATGTAGGGTTATAATGAATTGGAATAGGACAATTGTTATATTATTATTATTATTAAAAGACTCGAATTCACCTACCCTCTCTCTCCAGTGTTGTGTGCGGCTACGTCGGGGTTAAAAGGGGCCAAGTCAAAATTTGGGGAAGATTAAGAGTATTAATAAATAATAGAGGATAAGTGCCATATGATACTTAAGGTTAAATCAATAATAGGTTGGGCAAAAAGTGAAAGCGGGTCAAACGGTGCCTGAAAATTGTAAGATAAATACTGGGATGACCGGGACGACGAGAGAAGGAAGACAGAGAAGACAGATCACAATTTCGATGATGAGAAACGAAAATAAAAATAAAAAGGCCTCGCGACAAAAGTGAAACTCGTGACGCCTCATCAAGTTAGATCAAATCGTGGGAGAACGACTCGTGAAATGACGTTCCATATTGGTGCCACAATTTAATACTCTCCGAGAGAGTCACAACGACATATCACTTCATAGTGTTCAAACACAAACAAAGTCTAAAATAAATACGTGCACGGTCCAAAGCACGTGCACGAAGAAGATACGATCGAAAAGCGGTCGTTACAACTACATGGTGATGATGGACAATGGAGCTCTATTTGACATGTCATCTGAGGATGCTTGGGAGTACCTAGAGTCCATGGAGGATATGGACCGACAATTGGACGGGACTTCATGAACTGAGCTGTCAGCGCTTCATTGTGATGCCATGGGAGTGTGCCTTGACCGAGGAGAGCCAAGCGTGGATGCACCTTTGCAACCCTTGGGCGAGGAGCTTCAATTGCTTATTCAGACACATGAGATCAATCTTGATATTTTCTGCAGAGCATGGAGACTCGGAGCCAGTATATTCAGGAGATCAATTTGAGTCGTGCATTGCTTGCCTCTTGCTTGGGAGAAGGTAATCCAACCACTCAAAAAAATTTATTATCTGATTTGGACTCTTCTACCCTCGCAGGTGTTGTGTGCAAAGATGGAGAGGACGAGCGTGATATTTTGGATGGATAGGAGGATGAGCCAAGTAGGGCCACGAGCTCATCGATCATTTTAGTAGAGCTTGAAACGTGCCTTTTGCTGGTCTTGTCCCAATATCATTCATTCCTTTCCCCCGTGGTTGACGTGAGTTTATATTTTATATATTCACGCGCGTCTTCTTCGCAATTTTCTGCTGTTTTCCGTTGTTTCATATCCGTTTTTTGTGTTTTTTCTATCTTTTCGCTTTCTCCGTGTTTTTGTGCAAATGCAGGAGTTTCCAGCGTTGGGGACATACAAAGCAGATATCATGAGTCCCCGGAGAAATAGTAGGTGTCATGCGTGATCCCGAGGGCCAAACGTAGAAGATTACTATATTTCATCCCTCAACTGATCGGGTGGACAGAACCACCCGATCGGTTGGTGCACGCCTATCAGACCCGGACAGGAGCAGAAGAGAAGAGCAGCTCACCCGATTGGGTCAGTGATCGGGTGAATCCGTCAGTACTCTCTGTTATTTTGAGCTAAATTCCAACCGATCGGGTGACATCTCACCCGATCGGTTCATCTGAAGCCGAAAATCCCCAATTCACGACCCGGTGACGCCAACCGCTCAGCTCAGCAACCGGTTGATGCATCTGAAGCCCGATGGCCCAAGAGACTGTCAGGTCACCCGATCGGTTGATGCTTCAACCGGTCGGGTGGCCTCATTTTCTATATATAGTGACCTAGGTTTTCTCAGACGAGATCCCCGATTGTTTTTCTGTCTTTTTGTGATTTTTGACGACTCAGAATTTATTCCGTCTTGTAAGTTTTCTGATTGTCTTGTAACTTTGATATTGCATTAATATTATTGATAGCTTCTCTTTTCTATTGCTTGATTATGATTTCAATGGTTGAATTTGATTGTGATGCTATTTTCGCCATGAATTTTGAGTAGTTTCCTAATCTAGGGCATTGGTGGAAGCCCCTTCATGGGTTCTCCCTAGAATGACCATAGGATTAGGATTTCGATAGGATTTAGGAATTTCGATGGTTATGCGGGGCGTTTTATTGTCACTGGTGGGAGAAAGACCGCCTTTGACCGTCGGGCCAAGGGGAAATAAAACTGGCGTTTGATCCCCTAACCACAGCTCACGCCCCTAGCATAGACATTGAATCCTAGCGCGTGGGAACGGCAGGATGAGATGTTGGGAGTAATCGTTGCGAACTTAGTGCTCCCGGAGTCGGTCGGTGTTAATGGACATGGGAATGCCCACCGTCCGAACCTGGGTAGACCTAGCGTATCATCCTGGGCATCGACCGGAATATCAGGCCCATGGGACGCTAGGTATCACTCTTAGAGGCAACGTCTCACTACTAAACCCTAATATCCAATCGTAATCCTATCCGTCGGTCGTAATAGAGAGGGCATATGATAGGGTGAAAACCAAAGTCCTAGGTTTCCTTTTATATCATACATCCACCGTATTTCCATTTTGTGACAACCCATCGATTGATCAGGCTAGCTCACCTACCGGGTGATTTGCTTCCTCCTTGACAACAAGCACAACACACGCCTACTTGAGTTCGACCTCCAAGCCATACTACAACACCGTGTGCTTGCGGTTATGAATATTTAAATCTGGTCTCCCCGATCCCACTGCATATATTGCTAAATCTAGGGGACGTCAAGCTTTATGGCGCCGTTGTCGGGGAGGCAACGTGCTTGTTTATTTTAGGACCCTATGAACCCTAGAGACTAGTTCACATCCTCACCTCGCGAGAATTTTCGCATTCTACATTTTTATTGTGATTTTTTATTTTTTATCATATTCTTGATTTTTTTGTTTATTTTTATTCTTCACGGGTGTTTGTTGATTTTTCATGCGCAGGAATACAAGAAGTCTCGACGACTTGATTCCTCTAGATCCTGAGATAAACACCACCGTGAGGCGTTTGAAAGCCAAGAGAAGAAGAAGGGAAGAGTCTGCAAACATGTGAGAGAATACCCCCCACAGAAGTCCCTGCTTGAATACTCGATGCCATCCATCGGGTACACGTCTAGCATCCAACTTCCGGCCATTACAGCCGGAAGTTTTGAGCTGAAGCCATCATTAGTGACGTGGATCCAACAGGACCAATTTTCAGGGGCACCAATGGAGAGCCCGATTGAGCATCTGGACTCGTGCTTGGAGAAGTGCGACACCTTTCGAATCAACGGTGTGTCGACTGAAGCAATCCGGCTCAAACTGTTCCCATTCTCTCTAAGGGATAAAGCCAAACAATGACTAAAGAGGAAGGACCACAATACCTTCACAACTTGGGAGAAGTTGTCCAATGCTTTCCTGAACAAGTTTTTTCCCCCGGGGAAGATGATGAAGCTGAGGAGCAAGATCTCCTCCTTCCAAGGCAGCCACGAATCCTTGCATGAGGCATGGATGAGATATAAGGAGATGCAACGGAGATGCCCTCACCATGAGCTCCCAAAATGGCAAATCATTAATTTGTTCTACAATGGGTTGAGGGATGATCTGAAATCTTCGATGGATGCCGCGGCTGGAGGGTCCTTCATGTCAAGGAACGAGGAAGATGCCAGAAGCATTCTAGAGAACATGGCATCTAATAATGAGAGGTGGTACGATGAGCGCACCACTCCAAGATTTGGTGGAATGCACCGAGTAGAAGAGGTCGACAAATTGTCTAGCAAATTCGATTTGCTATCTACCCAGATCTCGGCGTTTATGGTAGGAGCTGGAGGTTTCAATACTCAACAGGTGGCAGCAGTAGAAGCTGAAGCCTTGGGAGGATTTGATGGTGGTAATATTTCACCACCGGTGGATCAGGCGAGCGCTCTTTTCTACAACCCGATGGGTAACGCACCCTATCCACCAAGGACAAGCTCGAATCCGGCATATTCTCCAAATAACCGGAACCACCCGAACCTGAGCTATAGGGCACCATATCAGCAGCCCCAGTAACCTCAGCAACAATTATATCAGCCACCTCAACAGCAGCAGCAGTTGTGCCAAAAGCAACAACAGCCCCAGTAGATGTACCAGCAGTACCCTCCGAGGAATCAGCAGCCCTTGCCACAGCAGCAACCATATAGCCAACAACATGTAATCTCTCAAGTCGAGAATCTCTTGACCCAATACATAACAAACCAGGAGAAGATTAACCTGCAGCTGCAGATGGGACAGAAAACCTTGACCGATCAAGTGACCCAGCTGGGGTTGCAAGTGGAAAATCTTCATAGGGCACATAGATAATTGCCAGGTCAGCTGGAGGTCAATCCTAGGGGCCGAATAAAACATTGTCGTTGACGCATGACCATGCAAATGTTTCTGCGATAGTATTGAGAAGCGGCACACAGATTCTGACTAGGGAAGCCGCCAAAGAACCCGAAGCTCCATTGGTCGATGGGCGACCAAATGTAAAAGCAAATGAGATGGAGCTTCGTCATCAAAGACCATGACTCCGGAGGGAGTCTCTGAGGAGGAAATGAAGAAGAATGAGGAGGGAAACTTGAGAGTCTACAAACCTGCGGTGACATTTCCTCAAAGACTTGCCAAGGCAAAGATAGATGAGAAATACGACAAGTTTTTTGACATGGTCAAATATTTGAGTTTGCAGATCCCCTTCCTAGATGCTATAGAGACCATCCCTTCTTATGCTAAATTTCTGAAGGATTTGGTGACGAAGGGTACAAGGAAAGAAAAAGTCGTCCTGACAGCGGAGTGCAGCGCTCTGATTCAACGAGCGAACCTGCCAAAGCTCAAGGTCCCAGGTAGCTTCTCAATCCCATGCTCGATAGGAGAGGTGAAAATAAATCGGGCGCTCGTCGATTTGGGTGCGAGCGTGAGTCTGATGCCTCTATCATTATACAAGAGGATATGGATGGGCGACCTTGAACCCACCGGAATGACGCTGTGACTTGCAGACAGATCGGTGAAATATCTGGTGGGAATTGTAGACGACTTGCTGGTGAACGTCAGCAGCATACACGTTCCTGTGGATTTTGTAGTAATGGACATACCGGAGGACAACCATACCCCGATTATCCTCGGGAGGCCCTTCATGGCGACAGCTGGTGTGCTCATTGATGTGAAGAATGGGAAGCTGTCCCTAAATATGGGCGACCAGAAAGTCGAGTTCGATTTGGGTCTGTCAATGAAGCATCCACATGAGGAGGAAAATTGCAATGTGCTGGAGGCTGAAGAAGAAAGAATCGTTGAAGCTGGAGCTTGGGAGATTCTCTCGAGGAACCCCCCATAGCTTGGGGGGACTTGAGGAACACGTCGTGTTGAAAGAAGAATAAATAGCTGGAGAAGTGTGTGTCTCACAGACGACTCCTCCCGGATTCAAGAAGGTTGCTCCGACGAGGAGTAAGGGAAAAGAGCCTATGGGGCTCACTGCTGAGGAAGTCCGGATACTTCGAAGAGTGGCGGTTGATGCCAACATGAGGGAGAAGCCCCTGGACACCACCATTGGGAGGATCGTTGAGAGCATCTACCTGTCACCTTTATCACCGACAAAGACCGCTGCTCCAAAAGCTGAAAAGATGTCGATCATTGGGCATCACCCGCACCAACCCCCCTCAAGATCACATGCCGGGAGTCGAGCAAATGACTTTAAACAACAGCGCTTCATAGGAGGCAACCCATGTTCTAAACCTTCGTTGTTATTTTTAGGATTAGTTTTCTTATTTTTGGTGAATAAATTCTGCTATGGGGGTTTTCATCGGGAGACTTAGATGAATTTTTGTGTTTGTGCAGGAAATTGCCCTCAACTGATCGGGTGATGCATCAACCATGAGCCGTATCTAAAGATGGCCGTATCAGGACATCAGCCAACTGATCGGGTGGCACATGCGGCTGACCGGGTGGCAGATCGGGTGAACAGGGCAGAACTCTCGGGAAAATTTGGAGTTAAATCAACCAATCGGTTGGGCTGAAGCTGTGATCGGGTGGAAGACCGGGTGATGTCGACAGTACTCTCGGGAAATTTGTGAAGCGGCCAACCGATCGGGTGAAAACTCACCCGATCGGTTCACCCGTAGCTGCCTTCCAACGAGAAATTTCGAAAACTAACCCAACCGATCGGATGAGATCTCACCCGATCGGTTGGCCTACCCCTATAAATAACCCCCCCTCACCCGATTTCATTTCTCTCACCCGAACTCTCTCTTCCTCCGTCGTTTCGTCTTCACCTCCCTCAAACGGCCATCTCTCTCACTCCCATCACTCCTAAATCCACTCCCCACTTTCTCCATCTCTCCCTCACCATCAATCCCCTCCCATCCACCACATTAATCCCCAAATTTCACCTAAACCCTAGCCCTAACCCCCCCCATTTTTAAAAAAATCACTTCTTGTTGGATCGAAGTGATGCGGCTTCACAAATCTCTACATTGCGCTGCGTGGGGTCCTTTGCGAGCAAGGAATCACTTCCCTACTGGGTACACTCATTCCCAGGCTCTATTTTCATATTGCCCTAGCATTATAATTTTGCGCCATTTGTCGTTTGATTGCGTGCATTCATATAGTCTTGCATTCACATTGCATCATCACACAATCATGGCTAAGGACAAGGATAATGGTAAGGGGATCATGCAGGAAGAGGGGTAGTCTCGCAAGAGACGCAAGTCCACACTTCCACCTAGTGCACGTGCTCCTCCTACTCCTCCTACCTGACCTCCATCCCAACCCATTATTCCAGTGGCAGACCGCTGATGGGCTCACAGGGAATCTGGTTCATGAGTCTTGCCCATAAAGATCTTTATCATCATCTCAACAAACGATCTCATTTATGCACTAAGTTTGCACATGCCCAAGGCCTTATCGATCTCGGAGTTTTCTCCGATGTCGAGACTCTATTTGCAAACCTAGGATGGCTAAGCTTCCGAAACTCCCATGCACCATCATACCCCTCCCTCACACTCGAATTCCTCTCGACTCTAAAATCAGAGGGGGGGGGGGGGGGGTCACTCGTAGATTTCTTCCTACGAAACCGAAACTACCGAACACACGTAAACATAATCAACAACATTTTCAGTTTCCCCATTCTAGGTGCCGAGATCCGTCCCTATGATTTTCATCGCGACTTCGATGTCGATTATTTTTGGGGTCTTCTTACCCTTCATGATCGTTATCCTCGAGGGAAGGCCAAGGCCTCCTCCATCATTCACCATATCTTTCGTCTAGCCTACCGCATCATATCTAGCACTTTCTTTCCCCGTGATGAGTTCGGGACCGTGACTATCCCTGACCTTTTTATCCTTTGGGCTATGACTTTTGACTTCAGTCGCAGTGATGATGGGATCGCTTTTGTGGCCCCTCGTATACCTATTAACGGCGGTGCATAGCTTATTCAAAAATTACTTGATATTAGCTGCGCCGGCAAGGGCAAATATTGCTGCGGGGGCCTCATCACCCTCATTGCCTTGCACCCCCCGTTCGGTGTCGTTATCCCCCGTGAATTGTTGCATGCTGCAGGAACCACATATCTAGATCTTGATGTCATGCGACACACCCACATGATCAAGCCTCGAGGCGACGGTCGGTATATCTTTTACTATGGCCACCCCCTATGCCATATACCACTCTGCCTAACCCAGGCCATATGTCTATCCAGCTTGAGGCAGACTAGTTATTTCCTTTGGATCCAGAGTTTGTGGGGGGGGTTACATCTTCAGATTCCACTCCCTGACGCACCACGACCACCGTCCCCTGCCGCCCACTTAGGTGTGCAAGATATCCCTACATTCAGGGAGGATCTCGGGGCTAGCCCTAGCGTCACGACCGTGGCTTCTGCCGCTGTTTCTTCCAAGGCACTCACCACGGCCCTCTTAGGCCTAGCCTCCAGTGCCGGCACAACCATATCTGCCGGCACCTCTTCTGCTGTACGTCAGGCCACTACCGCTCGCCTCGCTCTAGAGGCTGAAGTGGCAGCTCTGCATGCTAGAGTATCTACCTCTACATCCTCGGACCCATCCACTTCTTTCTTCTATCACCCACGTTTCCTCGCACTCGAGCGAAACGTGGCCACCATTCTCCGTATTCTCACACACGTTCACGGCCCTCCTCCAACTACTCCACCACCATCACCACCTCCTTCGCCTCCTCATCGATCATCACCTCCTCCATCCCCCTAGGTGATCATCCCCCCTCCCTCCACTTCTTCTCCACCCACGACCACTACCGTAGATCCTACACTTCCACCTTCCTCCGCTTTCATCACCGCATACACGCGCCGCAAGAAATTACCGGTGCGCTTGAGATCACTTCCCACTCCCACCACCTTGGTCGTCGTATCCCTCCCACTTACCATTATCACCGCCACTCCACCCATCATCCACACCACCACCGCACCCATCCATCTTCCACTTTCTCCATTTCTCCGCACACCCATCACCTCTCCCACCCACACTCCTCCATTCTCTTCCAAGGAGGACGAGTACACTTCCTCTCCTGCATTTTGATATCTTTCTTTTTCTCTTCCGATTTTCCCCCTAGCCCATTATTTCTGCATCACCATGATCATATCATTTCGCTAGCATTTTCATGATTAACTTGGGGGAAATCGATTTTTGTGTGTGTTGTCGTGTGATGTCATTGTTGGGTGCCTGTTTATATGTGTTAGTTGTATGTGTTCATATATCTTTTATTTGTGTGTTTCTTTTTCTTTATTTTTCTGTTTCGTTTGTGTGTCCTTCATGTTTTTCAATTTTTTGTGTCGGTGCGTACTTCCCTCCCATTTTCATTACCCTACTGTATTTACTCTTATTGCATTGAGGGCAATGTAAGTTTCAGCTTGGGGGAGTCGCACTTTGTGCGTCAGTTGTGTCTTTTTCATCGTTTTTGAGTCGTTTTCATCGTGTTTTTCTTTTTCTTCTCATTTTTTTATTTCTCCCTCTCCTAGAGATGACCCCACATAATGAATTACCACAAAACACACACACACTTAGCTTGTCTACGATAATCACTTTCACTAACCCTAGGAATCCGAGTCCTATTGCATTTCATGCTTCGTGGGTTCACTTTGCTTTTGTGTGAGTCATGTGTCGTGACTAGCTAGGTGGTGTGCTTCTACTTTGTGATTTTGATTTATATACCTGTCCTTGGTTAACCCCTAGATTATCATGCTTCAATTTCGAATATGCGGTATTTGCATCTACTGTCTGCTTATATATGCATGGAATATATATATATATATATATATATATAATATATATAAAAAGAAATTTCTGAAATCTTTTGAATGCCATTTTGATAAATTCTCTGTATAAATGAGTTCAATTTGTGTTCTTCTGGGTGTAAATTCATTTTGATACAATATGCAATTTCTGTTGATATGGAAATGAGTCCAATTTTTGATTTTCTTTATTCCAATAGTTCATGGAGAAATCAGTTTTTTCTTTATTAGTAGAGTTGATATTCATAGTGGAGTTCTTGGAGAATGGGAGTTCTTGGGAATTTAGTTTTTTTTTGTTCTTGGTAAAACTACATGTTATTATTCTTACTGTACTTTTTAAAAGAATCCAACAAAGCACATGTCCAAATCCCAACATTGTTTACAGCTGCAATAACATCATCCAACAAACTAGACATATACATATTTCTTAAAACTAGACACTGAAGTTGTACTGCATATTGAGTTAAAATATTTCATATTGAGTTAATACATGATTTCAGTAATGAGTATAAATTATCTGCATATACTCAGGTTGGAACTGCATATACTAAGTTGGAATACAGGATGTCCTATTCAGTTAATATTTGTGATTGCATATACTCAGTTGCACTGTAATTTATAAACTTCCAATTTGATGTTTATAAACTTCCAATTTAATCTGGTTGCTTTTATTTCCTTCAGGTTTACTGTTTTTCGATCGGTAACAGTAGCATGAGTTCTAACTCTAGCATCTCGGAAGCAGATTGGTAACTTTGGGTTAGGGTTTCCTCGATCTCATTTGAGTTTTCATTAGGCCTCCCTTATCTGCTTCACTGTGATCGAACGCATGCCATGGCGGCTGTCGTGCTTTTGCTCACCATGAAGCAGTCAGGGAGGCCCAATGGCAAGTCCAACTTCACCCATCCTCTTCACCCCTCATCTTCAGAGTTGGAGAAATTCGTCTGCAACAATCGAAGCCACACACTCTTCTGTTACGTTTGCAACAACCAGGTTATAATTCTCAGTTTGTTTTCAGTTTATTTTTTGTTATTATCAGTTTATTTTCTCATGTTCTTCACCTCTCTTATTGCATTCAATGAGGTTCTTCACCTATCTACTTGCATTCAATCAGGTTCTTCACCTATCTACTTGCATTCAATCAGGTTCTTCACCTATCTACTTGCATTATCTAAAGAAAAAATCCTGATTTTTCATGTTCTTTTGTTCTATTTGTGCTAAAGATGGCTGATTTCAGGTTAAGGGTTGTTGGAGTTACTTTGTTTGTGTTGTTGTGAGTTGGTTGATGGCCAGACATTTGCTTGCAAGGTTTAGACCTAACCTCTAAGTTTTTGATTTTTCTCTCATTTGAGTATCTTTTGCTCTCTGTTTTTTATTTGGGTATAATCCTCACTATTTTTTGATTGGGTATCTAGGATCTGAAATCGGTTTAAATCTTGAGAGCTTGCAGAAATCTCTTCCTCTAAGACTGGTGCTGTCAGGTAATTTAAATGAAAACCTCTATGTTGTCATGAATTTTTTCAGCCCTGAAAGCCATGCTTTGTTGTCTTTTTAGCTTTCATAGTTGTCTTTTTATTTTGGTGTTTGTTGTATCTCCTTTGGGTTTTTTTTCCAGTTTATTGAGGTTCCCTCAACAACAAGGTTATGAACCTAACCTTTATGTGTCTTGAGTTTTTCTCATTTGGGTCTCTTTTGCTCTTTGTTTTTTTTTGATTTGGGTTTAATCCTCACTGATTTTTGATTAAGGTTCCAGGATATTTTTGTGTTGCAGATAGTTTGTGTTGGATGATTTTTTTAACATGAACAAACTTGATGGTTTAAGTTGTATCCATGTGATGTTTCTAGGCAAAAAATGAGAACTGTTAACTCAAAAGTGGATTTTTTTCCTTATAATTTGAGTGCATTTTTTGAGTTAACAGTTTATCTATTGGTTCAACAGTTAATTTCTACAAGCGTGATTTATGTTAACTTAAACAAATGTGGATCTTTTGAGTTAACATGCATTAATTCTCAAAAGAGAACTTAAAAAATCCATAGTTGCTGAAATCAAGTTTTAATGTTGCCTGGAAACATCACTTGGGTTTAAATAGGAATGTTTATTTTAGGTTCATGTTTTTAATATGAATTTGGGTTTAAATATGCACATTTTTCAGTTGTCAGGTTGTTTTCATGTTTGAATGGGGTTTGCAATTGGTTTGTTTCATGTTTCATTTGTTAGTTTGTTTCATGTTTCATATTTCATTTGTCAGGTTGGTCTGCTTGCAAAATTCTGTCCAGGTTGTTTCATAGTTCATTTGTGCAATGTTGCTTCCAAAATCCTGTCCAGGTTGATTGCAAACTCATCTCCAGGCTGCAAAATCCTAACCAAAATCCCCAACATGTTCCTTTTTGTTGTGCGTTTTAAATGGCCAGACAAAGCAAAAGTTAAACTGCATACATATGACACAAAACAAATGACACGAAATTGTTAACCTATTTTGCCGATGTATGATTTTGGATAATACAAACGATTGGTTAGCGTTAACAATTGAATGATAACATCCCAGCAAAATTGTATGATAACACAAAATTGTATGATAATAGAAAACAAAGCAAAATGTTTTGTTTTGAGTTAACATCCCTTCAATTTCTATGAGTTAACACAAAACAGAATTATATGATATGCATAACACAGAATTTCTTAATGACACAATTGTATGATTTTGCCTGTCCATTTAGAGTTAAAATTATTAACAATTGCATGTTGTTCATGTTTCATTTGTCAAGTTAACAATTACATTGTGTCTAAATGGCCAGGTTAACAATTGTAGGGTGTCTAAATGGCTGATTTCCCCATGTTGTTCATGTTTCATTTGTGTGCATGGTGTTTTGGTTTTGATTTTGTAAAAAGTGTGCAGTGACATTTGTGTGCATGGTGTTTATTTTTTATTATATCTTGCAAACATCATTTGGGTTCATGTTCCGATATGCATTTGGGTTTATGTTTTAATCTTGCAACCATTGTATACCCCCAGGGTGTTCATGTTTCATTTGTGTGCAAACACCCATGCCCACGCCCTATGTTCATGTTTTTTGTTAAAAATATGTTGTGTCATTTGTGTGCCGAATGTTCATGTGTTATTATATCTTGAAAACCTCATTTGGGTTCATGTTCTCATCTGCATTTGGGTTCATGTTTTAATCTTGCAAACATTATATACCCTCAGGGTATTCATGTTTCAGTTGTGTGCAAACACCTAACCCACGCCATGTGTTCATGTTTTAGGTATTAACAAGCATGGTGTGCAGGGTGTTCAAACTTTAGGTATCTTGCAAACATGTGTTCATGTGCTCTCACAAACCCCACCATTCTCTCTCAAAAAACCAGAATTGTATGATACCACAAAATTGTATGATAATGCCAAACAAATGACACTTATCAATTCTACATGATTAAAATTCTGTTTATGTAGGATTTTGCATGGATGGTTTGTTATGCATGGTGTCTAAATGGCTGATTTTCCTAGGGTGTACATGTTGTGTTTGTGTGCATGATGTTTTGTTTCATGCTTCAAGCTACCTGGTTGCCTCTTTGCAGTGTGCATTGTGTTTTAATTCTGTTTTGAACTGATTTTTGAAGATTTGACTAAAATTGGTGTGTTTTTGAGTTTTTTGCAGTTGATAGGGGAGAATGGACTGACATGGATGCTAGCTATGTGTTCATGTGCACCATGTGTTTTTGTTCTTTTTGAAACATTCAAAACACTAAAACTTTGTTAATGGCAGTGTGAGACAGTAGAAAAATTCTTAATGGCAGGGTTGAACTTCCAGTGTTTGGTATGTTTCTTTAATGGAGGGTTGATTTTTTTGTACACTCAACAAATTTTTGAGTATACTCAACAAATTTGAAATGTTTGAGGATACATTTGTTTCAAAAAGAAATGATATCAACATTTGTAAATCCATGTGCAAAAGAGGTACATCTGTAAATTTATTAACGCATCAAAAAGGTACATCTGTAAATCCTTGTGCAAAAGAAGGTGCAGATTTGTTCTTGCAACTTAAAAAAAGATACATATGTTATTTTCCCATATATGTTTCACAGATTTTTGGTTCTTTCAAAAGAAACATTGTTATCAAATTTTTGGGTTTGGAGAAGTAATTGATCCCAAACATTCTTTTATAGTCGAAATTAATCACCAACATTGCTAATGATTTCTCTGTGATTTCTTTGTGCCTAATGTTGTGTTCCTTCTACCATGGTCCATTAAGCAGAAATGAAATTTTCTTGAACGATTCCTTTACAATTTATCATAGCTAGGACTATTCCCTCTCTAAAATTCAAGTAACTTTACTCTTTGCTTCATCTGATTGGAGTTCCGGCAAATAGATGTTTCAAATAGATGTTTCAAATGCTTGGAGTGATGGTATCAAGTAACTTTTGCTAATTTACCGATGTTTGCATTTTTTTCCTTTCTTCTGCCAAACTTCAAAGGAAAATGATCAAGTGGGCATTTTGTGGATGTGAACGTGTGTGCCGTCCTACATTTTCACAACAACAAAAAAGTGAATGAATAGTAAAGGAAAGAAAGTGACATGCTACCTATTTTTTTTCCAGCAACTTAATTGTTAGGATGATTTTTCTTTTTGCTATTCTTATACATCATGGACCAAGAGAATGTAATCAAATGTTAAATGTTAAATTTCTTTTTTCCGAGGAGAAGAGGATTGAAATTTATATGACATACATTGGTTTGATAAAAGAGAGAAAAATGAGTCAAGCTGGGAAACAAAGTAAGAATTTTTGCGATGAATTTTATATTTGTAATGGATTTTGAGTCTTTAATGGTTGTGCTTGCTAATGATTAGGGAAACAGCGTGAAAATAAGTGTTATATATATCCCTCTGATCATTTTAGTGGCAAGTGGACATAAATCCAAAGATAACTCTAATTGTTACAGTAAAAAAGAATCTATACAAAAATTAAGTTTACAAACTTGGTTGCATTGTTCTCTAGGGGTGACATGAACAATTGCTTTGTAATTGAAGACTTCATGGGTTGCATTGTTCCCTCAGATCTATAGCTCATTCATCGATGGATTCTGACTTCACTGCTTTTTCCCCTTTGGTTGTCTTGATATGTTTCTAATTTTCCAATTTTTTTGAAGTTGAAGATGGCAAGTGTTGAAAGGGGCCTGATGGGAGAGCGATCGCTGAGAGATTGACGAGTGCTCACAACATCACGTTGGAGGAAGTTCGGATGGATGGAGGTTACTGAGAATCATCCTTCTAATATTGTTATTTATAGCAACGGAGTCTGGAGGATAAAAGGTATTATTCATGTGAGTAAACCAATTTACAATTATATAGGAAGTTTCTGTTTTTATAGTTGGTTTTTGTAAGCTTTTGTATACCATTTTCATGTAAATTGCTTGCGATGTTGTGATGTTCATAACGAATTTTTGCAAACAATTTTCTGGAAAACAATTTTCCTAGCGATGTCTGCAAAATTCGTAACAGGATGTTTAAAAATTGTTTTTGCTTGGGAAATTCTTAACATGTATATGAACATCATCGCTTTGTAAATTGCCTGTGATGTTGTGATGTTCATAACGAATTTTTCAGGTAACAATTTTTATTATCAATGTTTTGCCAGCAACCTGTATATAAGCAAATTTCCCAAACTAAACCCATCGTTTTTCCCAACATGTATATAAACAATTTTCCCATTTCTCATCCAGATCATTTTTGTATGTGAGATTGAATTACGATGGTATATCTTTTTGCCTGTAACCTGTATATAACCAATTCCCCCTATTTTTCTTATACAATGTAATTGACCATGATGATGTGAGCTCCATTCTTTAAATGTATAATAGATGATTACAAAATTTATTTCTTATTCTTAAATAATTCATATTCTTATGATTGCAGGTAAATTTCAGACATTTAGTTTGGTGTTCCACTAATGCCTCTGTGCGTGTCCATTCTGAATATTGAACAAACTTTTGTTTTTTATTGTTATTTTCATGAAAAGATATATTTGTATACAAATACATTACTCATTTTTAATGTTGGTTGCTATAAATTCTAAAATTGAATAATCTAGGGGGAAGAAGAGTTTGGTGTTGGCATAGGTAATTGGTAATTGGTTCATGATACCACTTTTATCTTGGTTAGGACTATTGGCTGCAATATTCTTTTCTGCTTGGAAGATCCTTAACCAATTTGTCTCAAAGTGAAATTTTCTACTTGGAATAATCTAGGGGGAAGATCTTTTCTGCTTTGGTCTGAAATTTTGAACTTATGCACCTTATGCAGTCTGATATTTACTCTGAAATTTTGAACTTTGGTCTTTGGATTTTGGCAGGAATGAAACTTATGGAATGTTTGATCATCCTCTTAATCTGGCAGTGGTTGTATTTTGTTTTGCATTTTGAGGTGAGCACGGTTTTAATGAATTCTCAATGCTAATAATTATGTTGATTATACATGCACCTACCAGATCAACATGCTAGATAGAGCATCCAATGCATTTTGACACTATAAGGAAGAAGTTCATTCGAACAATTTGAGGTTAGTATGACTTTTATGACTAACACATCACAATGGTCCCCCAATTGAGCATTTGTTTGTCAAGATGCATTTCATGTGTTGATAAGTGAAGAAGTTAAGAGTAGAACTTCCACTTGATCTGAAGATGTAACTAGGAAAGTGCAAGGCAGGAGATGTCTGTCTTGATACAATTACAAATCAATCATGATGGGGTACATAATTTTATTGATTCTTATTTGGCGTGCTGACATAACATCAAAAAAGATAGAAATGAGTATTTGGAGGATCATATGTTAGTTTTGAAGTAATTTGATTTTAAGAAGCAATGAAATAGTTTTGACGGGGACTTTCTTGATCTACATTCACTGGCTCTTTCGTAAACCAAATTTAAGAGTGGCTAAGTATCATTACTTTCTGATGTGAGGCTAAATCATATTTAAATGCAGCTAAATCATATATGGGATTGTGTTGCAAAAACTGGAAGGATGGGGTTTGTGATAAAGATGAATGAATGAATTAATTTTTGATGTTTCTCGATGTTTCTCGATCATCCTGTTGTTTCTAATGCAGGATAATTTGGAGTTTGATTTGTGTAAACAAAAACTTGAAGATTTATGCAGAAAAAGTGATAGATTACTCTAATGCTTTTTTGCAATTCCTTATAAGTTGAATGCAATATCGAAAGGCTATTTGATTCCCAATTTTTTCGGGTTTGTTCGAATTTTTCGAACATTACCATGGTTATGGAAAGGAGGTACAATTCACCTGCAATAGTGTTATGGGAAAGAGGTACAGTTCACCAGCTTCAGCCTGGTAATTATCATAGTTCTTTTAAGAAGCGATGTCTTGCATTGCTTTAGTGATATTTGCTGCTCACTTGGGGTGCTGCACATATAAGTTACAAGACTTGAACTTGCATTTCTTCATCACTTGACCTATTTGTGTTTACAACTTTGATAATCTGATATCACTTAATCTGTTTAAACCTTTTACTGATGTGGATGCAGAGTTTCGGGACATGGAGACTTCACATTGATATAAGATGACGGAAGGGGAGAAATGTCAGAAAATTCATAGGCTTCTTGCTCTGGTCAAGGAGCTCGGCAAGGATTTCATTTATTTCAAGGATCTTGCCAGCATTTACTACTTCCACATCGAAAAGTTTCAGGTTTTTATCATAGAAAGAGGATCTTCATGAACATCATTACCAATGATGTGAAAAATCTATGAATTAGTTGAAGATATACATTGCAAAATGTTAGGATATAGATATCAATAGTTCTTTTGAGTTGTTCTAACGATTATGTGGGATTTTACGTCAATGGAGATTGATTTGGAGAGTTCTAAGTGTCAAATTTGTTTCTTTTTTCTAACTTCCTATACTGATATTAATGAATGGTTTGAACAGAATCAAAAGATGAGTTAGGATAAGAACAAGCTATATACTATAAATATTATGTAATACAAGTACTATGTTTCTACACTGGGAGCATGCCTTTAAATTTTACTCATATTATTGTGGTCAGGATATTAGCTCTTCCAATGCAGTGATTAGCTACGTATGACACAGTTACTCAAAGGAAATAAGTTTTATATATTTATTTATTTAAGCAAGTTTTCCTACACCATAATATCATCCCCATTAATGGTTACAAGCGAGGGGGACCCATCTTGGGTGCCACATCAAGGATGAGAGTATCCAGGCAACTTTGAATGTTCTTCATGCACATCAAGGTACTCTCACTCCAAAAGCTCAATGTTTTCTTTTAAAATCCATTTTCTTCCCAATTAGTATCTCAATCTTTGGTTTTGATTAGAATTAAGATGAAATTGAGGTAAATTTGTTATCTTTTTTGGTATTTTTGTCCTGCATTGTAAATTAAGTGGGGAATCTTAAACCTTACAGTGTTGTATGTCATTTTATTGCATAATCAGTCAATGTTCTGAATAAAAATAAGAGTTTCCTTGATGCTCTGCCGAATGTTTTGGTGACTATTAGTTTTCAGTTTGCTGTTAATAGTCTTACTGAGGGTTATATCTAACAGGCTCATAGCTAAAAGCGAGAATCACCTTTTTAGCCAGAACCTCTCCTGGTTGTATAATTGTGTTTCCTTATAAATGTTTCATTTCCAAGGCTTATTCAAGAACTTTTTAAGCTTCTGTTGGGTGGTGTGTTTCGAAGAGGATTCGAATGAAGTGGACAATTAAGTGAACATTGTTTAGTTTCCAGTTCATGCTAGAGGTTAATTCCACATTGATTCCTGATCACTTATCCATTCCCTTTCCACTCATTCTCCTCTATCACATCCTATTATATGTATGATACTTACCCAAACAAATTTTGGATTGTTCGACATTGGTAGCAACCTGCTAGAGGGTCTAACAGTGTTGTACACATGGAACTACATATACCTTTCATCTACAAGCATGTCATAGATGATGTGTAGTGTAGTATGCCATGTGACAAAATCAGATCGTTTTGAAACTTATTTATTATTTCATACCATAGATGTGACCAAGGAAGATGGAGAACCAGATGTCACAGACAAAAAAATGTCTACAGACCGAACCTTTACCACAAATTCTTTAATTTCAACCTTTGAGTGCTCGGACACCTAAAGGAATTGATATAGTTATAATTGACTGAACCGATGTGTGCTTCATATGATTACGCTTTGGTGCATTCTGATTTGGGTGCCATGTATGGTTGTTACTTCTGGTAGGCTATGGGGCTGCTTGCTGTTGGAAAAACTTATGAGAATTCATCCTGTATCAAGAAAGCCTATGAGTTTCTTCTGTCCATGCAGTTGCCATCAGGGGGTTGGGGGGAGAGCTTTCATTCATGTCATGTCAAGGTAAACATCATCAATATTACAATGTCTCATTATGATATTGCAAGGTGCTGTTAAATTCACTCTTTTAACAACCATTTTATGAATTATCCCTGTGTGGCTTCTTAATTCCTGAATGTTGGTCTTTTTGAGGGGCAGTTTTTCTACATGTCAAATTCCTTTAAAAATGATTGGATATGATACTGGCAAGCTAAGATGATGAAATGTTGTGAACAATGTGAACATGATGAAATGTTGTATGATTAGATATGATACTGGCAAGCTGAGATATGATACTGGAAATTGGCTCTATGAAATGGATTTAAGCAACATGTATCAAACTTTATTGAACAGAAAATCTTTCATCCAATGAGATTATTGATGTGTCCACGCATTGGTTGTAACTATTGGTACTGTAAAGAGATGTAGTGTAATGTAAAGAGATTATTGATCACATATTTATATATTAGTGTGCAGTGCAATTTAAAGAGATGCACGAGTGGTTGCTACTATTTGTAGCTAATGTTGATGTTTGAGTAAGGAGGATCTATTTCTTGATTGAGAACCTGCAAAGAGAGACAAAATTAAATACATATATTTTCTTCATTGAGAATTGCAGGATTAACCAAAGATACATAATTTCTTATCATAAAAAAGAACAGAAGAATTCAGACTAAAACTATACTATTACCATTGGCCAAGCTATATGTGCAATGATATGTATAGAATTCAAACAAATTATATATAGATTCTTCAACATAATTTTTTATACCTGTATAGAATCCTTACATAAGCTTACAAAATTGTTCTACTAATAAATATCAACATATTCAACCAATTCTTCAACAACATATTACAAAAACTATCAAAAAATTCAACATGACAGCCAAGTATTCAGAAATTGTTGCTTCAAGCTTCACTTCCAGAAATTGAATCCATTTGTTCCAGCAAGTAACAGCCAGTATCAGCTTCATTTCCAGCAAATATCAGTCGGGTCCTTACAAATTTTGTTCCATCAAGCTTCATTTGTTCCATGTATCAGCCAGTATCAACTTCATTTCTAGCTTCATTTGTTGCTTCATACAGTATCAGCCTCCATCAAGTATCAGTAACCAACATGCAAAAAACACACATTATCGGAATTGAAGCAAGATTCATAGTATACTACACTGTTTTTGTGTAGCATAGATTCATTTGTTCAAATACTTTAAGGATGATTCATATACAAGTGTAGGAAACAGATCAATTGCTAGAAAAATTGAGAGACCACAAAGATTGAGAACACTTGGCATAAATTATGATAATGCACATACCTGGATACTCCTGTCATCTCTATCACAAAAAAGAAAACGTTACCTACATTCTCTAATTGCAACAAGTTTACTTAAAAATATAGGATGCTACAATATGCTGTTAAAAGATTTTAGTAAGCTTCAAATTCATGCATTTTTTTATCGAATAGTTTCTAAAAGCTTACATTCATAGGGCAGAGCACTAATCTTATTAGTCTCCAGTCAAAAAGAAACTTTTTTATACTTGGATGAGGAATAGCAAAGTGATTCATTGGTGCAACAGAGCAGACATGATCTGCTTTGAGATCCCGAGCTGCAAGATGGCAAGGCGGTCAATAACGACACAGTTGCAACCAACGCGCCAACAAAAAATAGAAAATCAAATTTATAATCCTTAAGCAAGTCGCAAAAAATCACTGTATTAAAGAATCAAGATCTTACATTAATGAATTAAGAGTTTACAATTATAACTTGGTCACCTCTAGCATCGCTAACAAGGCTATTTATTGAATAACATGTGAAATACTTGCATATGCAGGAGACGGGCACGGTATCAAAGACTCAAGATCCTACAATATTGAAGATGTAAAAATTACTCTTTATAAGATTACAATATTTTATGTGTTATACTGAACTTAAGGCGACAAGTAAAGAAAATGATTTCAAATGTACATAAAACAAACAATCAGACTTAAGCTTTAGAAGTTCAAGAAATATACATAACCTTATTATTAAAATCATGCAATCTGCAAGTGAAATTATACATGTGAAATCCATCAACAATAACTAATGGAACAAAAACTCAATCCATATTTGTAATTTATACATGTTCGTTGCCAGAATTTATGTAATTTGTATGCAATCATATTGATTCATGTATAGCACCTTTTTGATATTGTACCCTTCTAGAATTACAAGTGAGTCTGGTATGACAAATCTAGCTTTTCCTTACATAAAGGTACTGATACTAACTTTAGATTATTTTGATTCCCAAATGGAGGTTATTAATATATTTTAGCTTCTTATGGCAGATGGCAGATGTTTGGAGGAAGGAGCAGAGAATTTGTTTGAAGCATGTGCAGTTATTAGGAACGAGTGAGGCATCATCTGTTGAAAGACAAATCCATAGAAGAATATGATCAGCAGCATCATACGCAACAACAGCATGAAGATGATGGTAGCAATAGTGACACAAACTCCAGCGAGGGCTGAGGATCATTCGGGAGGGCTACTTCTACCAGCGAGGGTTGAGGATCATTCAGGGGTGCCTGGCCTTTGTTTTGGACTGAGGATATGGATCGGGCCAATATGTTCTTTGTCCCAATCTCCTGCCACAAAATGAGAGGAAATGTACTAAAAATATTTTGTTTTAGTTCTCGACATTAAAGTTGAATTTAATTGGTAAACAAATATTATAGGAATACTGTTACACAGTTTGCCATTCAAATTATTGCTGGGTTTTATTAAATCCCAGAGGCTCCATCAATGTAAGTTCATTTCTCTTCTAATCTATCTCTGGCTTGGGTTTCGTTAACATTCAACTCCATCGCAATTTTGCTTCTGTGTTGCTTTGTTGAGATCACACTATAAAAGCGCCATCCTCTCACTTGGATGTTCCAGGATTTTAGAAATGCAAATGCATGTTCCAGGGTTTCAAATAGCTTAGAAATTTCTCATGATGGTTCAAGTTTCATGGTCCAAGTAAAACATCCAAGTGAGAGGTTTTAGTTAACATCCAATTAGGGGTTGATCTCAGCTTTAAAATTGGTTCATTTTGATGTTAGTCAGCAAAATCAGGATCACAAATACAATTTTTCATTTTGATATTTTAGTTAACATGATCAGGATCACAAATACATATACTCTGTGATGAGAGAATATTATGTTTGATAATTAGAATGTATCAACTATTGGCAATCCATCAACAATGTGCCGCATACATAAATCTGTCTTTCAATACATTGTACTAAAACCCGTGCCCACGCCGGAGGTGCCCGTACCTCCGGCACTAAATTTTTTACGCTAATTTGTTATTTCACGCCGAAGGCGACCGCGTCGAATTTGTTGTTCTACGCTAATTTGTTGTTTCACGCTAATTTGTTGTTCCACGCCGAAGGCACCCGTGCTGAATTTGTTGTTCCGCGCCGAAGACGCCCGTGCCGCTAAATATTTTTATACTATTTTGTTGTTCTTTTAAATTTTGTCTGTGGAAATAATTTTTTGGGGAACAAATATTTCGGGGGATCTTAAATGAATCGTGCCGCACAGAATTTGTTGTTCTACACTAATTTGTTATTCTACACTAATTTGTTGTTCGGCGCCGAAGGCGCACGCACCAAATTTGTTGTTCCGTGTCGAAGGCGACCGCGCTGAATTTGTTGTTCCGCACCGGAGGCGTCCACGCCGAATACGTCCGTGCTGCTAAATATTTTTACACTAATTTGATGTTTTTAAATTTTGGCGGTGGAAATAATTTTTTTGGGAACAAAGATTTCGCGGGGGAAAAAATCTTAAATGAACCGTGCCCGCGGGCACGGGTTATGACTAGTATATATATATATGAAAGGTAAGTAAATCTATATTAAAAATATACAGAAAAGTACAGCAAGGTAGACGTTCAGGTTTGTATAATAGGGAGAGGAGCGGACACAGGCGTCGTCACCCTCCACTACATACACACCTGAGTGTACTACCAAGCAAGGAGTAATACATCCATCCAAGAATAAAAATGACCATCACAGCCGGATGAGCCAAACAAAACCGCATTCCCCAGCGTAACACAGCATCTAACGCCAAAGCCATGCACAGCACCCACCCAACGTTAACAGGACAAACAAATGCCAAAAGAAATCCAAAAGGCAAAATTTAACATGGCCGGCCAATTAATCAACAGCAGCACCAACTTCATCCGTGATCAAGAATGCCCCAATTTCCAAGGACTGGGGAAATATTCGGATCCGGTGGTTCTTCTGCATGATGCCGCATCAAAATTCGAATGTCCACAGAAATCTCCTCGAACAGCGATGTCTTGGGCCGTGCCTGGTTATCAAAAATACGCCTGTTCCGTTCGCGCCACAAGTGCCAGACCATAGTCGCCAGAGTAATTCTGGCAATAAGACTCAGAACTCCGTTGTACCCGAACTTGGAAGCTATGAATTCTCCTGCAGACTTAATGGAGAGCTCCGATGGACCGGTAACACCAAGCTTTAGCATGGCTAGCTGGAAGACATAAGAAGAGTAATTACACTGAAAGAAGATGTGGTCAATAGTCTCCAATTTACCTTCCTCACATAGGCAACAATCAGAGCTAGTGGTAATTCCCCAACGTGAGAGTGTGTCGCGCGTCAGGTGTTTGCCTTTGAAAGCCCGGAGGAGTGCAAGGGACATCTTTGGTATACAATTTGTAAACCAAATCAGCTTACAAAAGGGGAAGGCATCCCCCTTAATACGAATATTATCTCAGGCTTCCTTGAATTTAAAGTGTTGGCTAGGCTTCCATATCGAAGCATCGGGACCATCTCCCAAATTATATTGCAAAAGCATCGGTATGGAATGGCAAATCTCATTATTCCAGTTGCTACCATTCCAATAATCTCGAACACGACATTTACTTGCACCATTTGGAATAGCATATAAGTTTTTAGGGGCCCACAAGGTAACCCGTTATCATGCCAGAAAAGGGTATCACGACCATCTCCAACCTTCCTCATAATTAGATTCTGAGATAGATTTCTGCACTTTAAAAGAAATTTCCAGGTACCAGATTGGAAAACAGTACCGGTGGTTTCAAAAAAGGACTCAACCTCCTTATATTTAGCCCTCATATAATTGGCCCATAGACCTTTTGACATCAGCAATCTCCATGTAAGCTTAATTCCAGATGCCATATTCAGATCAGACAAAAGTTTAAGTCCAATACCTCCTTCAAACTTGGGCAAGCAAGCATCCTTCCAGGCCCATAAATTTGTAGACCCCTAAATAAAGTTCCTGCATAGAGAAGAGAGTACCCGAATGATGGTTGAGGGAATTCTTAGACTTGGAGCCAAAATGCGATCATTCCATAAATTACTGTCCTTACTAGCTCAATCTTGCCTGCAATAGATAGCGAAGTAGAAGCCCAACCACTCATCCTCTTTTTGCATTTATCAATCAACCTGCTATACATGGAAGTTTTCGGATAGTTGGAAGAAAGTGGAAGCCCCAGATAAGTAGTAATGGTAGAAGCCAGGCTGACTCCTAAATAATCAGCTAAGGACTGGGGACCAATGACCCCCTTACTGAACATGGCAACACTTTTCCCCCAGTTTGTTTCCAACCCTGTAAGAAGCTTGAAATTATCCAACAGATCTTTCAGATTGACAAAGGTTCGTCGATTAGCCTTACAGAAGACAAGGAGATCGTCTGCGAATAAAAGATGTGAAACAGAACCAGATCACCTCATAGGTTGAATGGACCCACGTGTAAGTGAAGTAGCCAGTAGTAGAGAAAATGATTCCATAACAATTACGAATAAAAAAGGAGATAAAGGGTCACCTTGCCTCAGCCCTCTGTTCCCTTTGAAGAAGCCAACAGGCGAGCCATTCACCATCACGGAGAAAGAAGGAGTAGATATACATTCCTGTATTAATCTGATAAAGAAGTGGCCAAATCCCATCTGGTGCAGTATATAGTACATGAACTCTCTGTTAACGCTGTCAAAAGCTTTCCTGAGGTCAAGCTTAATACAAGCTCTGGATCCCATGGGGTTGCTGAAGTCACGGATCTGCTCATGGGCCAATAAGGAACAATCGGAGAGTAATCGACCTTGTAGAAAGGCCGCTTGATTAGGGGAGATAAGATCAGATCAGCTTTAGTCTGTTGCAGATGATCTTACTAATTATCTTGTAAGTGACATTACAGCAGGCTATCGGCCTGTAGTCACCAATAGCGGAAGCATTAGTGCCTTTAGGAACCAAGGTCAGAAAAGTATGATTAACCTGGCGAAGCAAGGAACCAGATCTGAAGAATGATTGTACTGCATCCACAACATCCTTACCAATTAATCCCCAATGGTGTTGGAAGAAGAATCCATTAAACCCATCAGGCCCAGGAGCTTTATTGGAACCAATCTGAAAAACCGCTTCTTTTATCTCAGGTAAAGAGGCCATTCTTTCTAGCCAAGACGCAGCTTCAGTAGTGATTTTCTTTTTTGGGACTAGCCTGGGGAACACTTGCCAGTAATCAGATTGATTATAAAGGCCCTCATAGTAACTAGATGCTTCAGATTTCAGATCATCATAAGATTTACTTTGGGCTCCATTAACATCCACAAGGTGACTGAGGTTGTTGTGACACTGTCGGCTTCTCATGGCGTTGTAAAAGAATTTAGTATTCATATCGCCAAGCTCCAACCAATCTTGTCTACTCCGTTGGCGGTACATCTCCTCCTGAGCAGCTAGGAGATTTGCAAGCTCCTTGGTAAGAGTATGCTCTTTAATTTGTAGAAACCGGTCTGAGTAAAGGGAAGGATGTGCCGTGACCTCAGCAAGTGATTCACGACAAATGGCAATTTGATCATCAACTTTTAGTAACCTGGACCACCCACGGAGTTCATGCTTGATGCGCCTCAATTTTTGAGTTAGAATATACATGTGAGATCCATACACCGGTTCTCTCCAAACTTTCTCCACAAGCTCTTGGTATCCCGCCAATTTAACCCAGTGATTGAAGTATTTGAAAGGCTTATGGTCAGAGTGTACCTGAGTATGAAGGTGAACAATCATCAGAGAGTGATCGCTGGTTTGCGGATGTAGAAATTCATAATAGGAATGAGTGAGCTTGTCGATCCATAAGTCATTGGTTAGAATACGATCCAGTTGAGCGGCAATACGGTCGTTTCCCATTCTCCTGTTGCACCAGCTGTAACGAGAACCAGAGCTTTTAAGTTCCTGAAGTTTGCAATCCCTTATACAATTGCTGAAGTCGTTGGCGATGCTAGGATCAAGCCTACGCCCACCAAGCTTCTCTTTTGCATGGAGTACACAGTTAAAGTCACCCCCGACTAACCAAGCAGAACTAGTGTCACTGCCAGCCTGAATATTAAGTTGATTCCAAAGCTCAAGGCGCTCGGACCTGATGTAAGATCCGTAGACACCGGTAAGAACAAATTCAAATCCACCGAAATTTTTACAACGAACTGTAATATGCTGGGGGGAGGAGTCAATTGTAGTAGGCCGCCATATAGCCTGATCGAATCCCATCAAAATTCGGCCACCCCTATGAAGGTCAAAGTTGTTAATATAAATCCAGTTTTTGGGGAAAAACTTGTTCGTAGCAATAGGGGAATGCAATTTAGTTTCCAGTAACACAATAATAGATGGCTTAGTCATCTTCATTCTGTCCCTCAAGTCCCTACGCCGCACAGAGTTGTTTATATATATATATATATATATATATATATATATATATATATATATATATATATATATATATATATATATATAGAAAGGTAAGTAAATCTCTATTAAAATGTACAGAAAAGTACAGCAAGGAAGACGTTCATGTTTGTAAAATAGGGAGAGGAGCGGACACAGGCGTCGTCACCCTCCACTACAAACATACCTGAATGTACTACCAAGCAAGGAGTAATACATCCGACCAAAATAAAAATGACCAACACAGCCGCACAATGATACAGGTTGAGCCAAACAATTCTGCATTCCCCAGCATTACTCAGCATGATGCACAGCGCCCATGTAGCGGCAAAGCCTGTTGTGATCTGATTCCCCGGATTTGGTTTTGGATGATGAGCAAACATAAATAATGTATACTAACTTATTTGTGAGCGCAGTTATGGAGATCGTCGCCAAAATACCACGTTCATCAAAAGCGACTTCTCAAGACTTCTCAATACGCGTGATCGTGTGCCTGGAGCTTCGTTGAAGCTCAAGGAGCAATATGGAAGTCAAGAGGAATGAAGATTGAAGCTTTGAAGACGGCTCGTAAGGTTTATTTTATAGTCTTCTAGCTTCATAGATTAGAATGTTAAGCCTTGAGTAGGACTTACTTTATAATCTTCATTTCGCTCATATCTTAGAGCTAGGATATTCATAGAAGCCATTAGAAACTTTCCCGAAGCCTATCGCTTCTTCCCTCGGCTTCGAGTGCATGTTAGTTGGTTCAAGAAGAGTCACCAACCGACTAGATGACGATCTAGTCGGTCGGCAACTCTACATGAACCGACTAGTTTGCCTTCTCTATTTTCAGCTCTTTTCATGACTACAGTTAGTCGGTCAAAGAAGAGTCACCGACCGACTAGATGACGATTTAGTCGGTCAGGAGTCCTTCTCAGACCGACTAGTTGTGTACAGTCATTTTCAGCCTGAGCTACTGTTTCGAGTTAGTCGGTCAAAGAACGTTTACCGACCGACTAGTTGAGAAACTAGTCGGTCAGCATTTGTTCTTAAACCGACTAAGTCATCTTGAAGTCAACCTATTCTATTTCGACGTTAGTCGGTCAAAGAACATTCACCGACCGACTAGTTGTGAAACTAGTCGGTCGGCAAGTCTTCTTAGACCGACTAGTTGTCTTTGCCTGTACTTCGACTTCTTGGCTGTTCTATCGTTAGTCGGTCTACGTTGTATCACCGACCGACTAGTTGATGAACTAGTCGGTCAGTGATCCTTCTTTGACCGACTAGTCTGGTTCAGAATAGAGCCGTTAGGATTCTTTCAAACTCGATTTCTCTTGCCCCTTTAAATAGAATCCTGATTCGTTTGAAGAGGGGTTAGAGGTCCTATTTCCAAGCAATTTCAGACCTAAGAGAAGATCTCTCCCAAGCTATTTCAAAGCTCTCTCTCCCTCACAAGAATCTCTCCCTCAACACCTTGAGCCCTAATTCCTCAAGAGAGATTCTCTTCTTTGTGAGCTTCTCAAGCCAAGAGCTTGATTCAAGTCACCATACTCCACCCTAGGCTTCCTTTGCTGGTCATCTTCTTGAAGCTAGGGTTTGGTGGCATCATCTTCCTCAAAATCCCTCCTTGCCCTAATTTGGTAAGATTCACTCAAGGCATAGGGTTTTGTAAGGTAAGAGTTTATTTCATTTCAATCGTATTTGAATTGTGTCTCTCGGTTGTGAGAGAGGTTGTGATCCCGGTTTGTGGGAGTCACATGTCTTTTGTATGATTTGACTTGTGAAGGTTGTTCACAAGTATTTCATAGTGGAAATCTTGAGTTAGGGTTGCTAACTCAAGTATCCGGAGGGGATCCGGGTGGTTGGGACGTAGGATCACCGGGAACAAGTCGGGGAGACTTGGGTGGATCCGAACCCAGTAATATTGTTTGTTTGCGTATGTTTTAATTCTTGTTGATAGTTGTTTAATTCCGCATTGTCGTTTGTTTCTTGCACAATAATTAGGAATAACTATCTTGATTATTTTAAGTACTATTCACCCCCCCTCTAGTACGTGTGCAGTAGCTACCACAGGGCACAACAATTGGTATCAGAGCAAAGGTTAAAGCTACAAGTTCAAAGCTATGACGAACAACGACTACAACGTCTTCAAGAACCGCGATGGAGCTTCTTCAGTTATGGAAGGACTATCCTCCGTCAGGCCTCCACACTTCAACGGTACCAACTACGGGTACTGGAAATGCCGGATGCAAATTTTCCTCCGGAGCGCTTCACTATGGAGAGCCACCATGACGGAGTATGTCGAGCCTTCCGAAGAAAATTTCGCGAAGTGGACACCTGCGGAGGTCACCGCGGAAGTTGCCAATGCCAAGGCAATGAATGCCTTGAATTGTGCGTTGGAGCCCGAGGATTTCAACAAGATATGCACATGTAAGAGTGCATATCAAATATGGAACCAACTCCTCATATTGCACGAAGGATCGAGTACGGTAAAAGATTCTAAACTCGTCGTTGCTAATAAAGAATTTGAGTTGTTTCATATGGAGCAGGGCGAAACCATGAAGGAATATTACGCTCGCTTCGTGGATATATCAAACGACTTGGAAGCTCTTGGGAAGACCTACACCCAAAAGGAGAAAGTCTCGAAGATAATCGATGGACTTCCTTCTTGTTGGGAGAAGCGTACCTACGCCATCGAGGAAGGTAATGACATGAATAAATATACCGTCGTACAACTAATGGGTACCTTGTTGTCTTATGAGGTACGCAAGGAGAGTAAGATCCGGATGAAGGAAAAGATGAAGGCGTACTTGAAGCAAGACGAGCCAAAGAAAAAGGCAATTGCATTCAAGGCCGCTCCATTTACCGATGATGAAGATTCGGAAGAAGAAGAGGACGAAGAAGTGGACATGGAAGCATTGGCCAATATGGCAAAGAAATTCATCCGATTCTTCCGACAAGGTAAGTTGAATTGTAAATCTAAATTTATTTCGACTAATGTTTCTACTCCCGTGTGTTACAAATGCAACAAGCCAGGACATATCAAGCCGGATTGTCCTCTCTACAAACATAAGGGGAAGTGGAAGGCATCCAAGCACGACAAGTCAAGAAAGCACAAGAAAGGGCTTGTCGGCACTTTCACCGACTCCGACTCCTCAAGTGGAGAATCGGACGATGAAAGAGTGGAGATTGCACACACGTGCTTCATGGGAAAAGAGGATTGTGATGAAGAGACTTCCTCCGATGAAAGCGAGGATGGAAGCAAAGATGGAAGCGAGGATGAAGGCGAAGAGGTAACCAATGATGAACTTAGAATAGCCAATGAACAACTTTGGAATAAATTTTCTAATATGGCTACTAAGTTTATGAAGACTAAAAATGAATTAGATAGTCTTAAAAACTCGCCTAAGCCTTTCATCGTCAACAACGACACCGTTGTTGATGGGTTGAGAAATGAGATTGAAAATCTCAAGTCTCAACTTAAGCATGTTCATATCGAGGATTCGGATGAACATGTGATAGCGGATTTGACGTCTCAAATCTCAACTTTGAGTATTGAGAATAAAAATCTCAAGTCACGTGTTTGTGCTCTCGCATCGCAAGTGTCCACTTTGGATGCTTCTTTGCATTCTCTCACCGAGAAGCATGAGAGCACATTAGGCCGAATTCATGAATTCAACAAAGGTAAGGGCAAGTTGGATGATATCCTAAATGACTTACTTCCGGCCAATCATCACATTGGTTTGGGGTATAAGATGGGAGAGTCATCCAAATCGTCCGCCACCTTTGTTAGGCCCTCTTCCGATGCTTCTACTAGTGGAAGTAAACACGTCATGGGTAGATCTTCTACCAATGGTGCTTCCGCTAGGAACACGCCCCCTTTTGGAAAGAAACCCACTTTGGGTGGACCTCCAAAGAAGGGTCATGCTTACATGTATACCATGCCACGTAGGAACACACAACCTACCCCACATGTTAGCACAAATGATGATTTTATGCTCCGCATTCACGAGCACGTGCACACCATGTGAGACACACTCATGCACGTGTTCCTCCACATTCATATGTTCATCCTCATTCTCATATGAATAATTATCATCATGCACCATTGCATCGAATTCCATATGCTTACCCACGACATGCATCACATAGAAACCAACAACATATGCATGTTCCCAATAGGATTAGGACTCCCAAGACTTACACCATTTGGGGTCCGAAGAACACAAGCATGCATAATAAGAATTTGTATGTGAAATCGTTTATTAATGATGTTATCTTGAATGATGATTATGTTGGGAAATCAAGCTCCTCGTGGACTTGGTTTCCGAAGGGTTAGTTTCCTTTGACCCTTCATTGCTTGGTACCATAAGTTTAATTTCATTTTATGGGTACCAAAGCAATTGTGGTTTGTATGGGTTACATTTAATTTGAATTTAGTTAGCTAAATTTATTGCCTAACCCATAGGATCCAAAAGGATTTTTGGATACCAAAATGATATTCTCTAGGTTAAATCCACCATGAGATACCAACCCTACCAACTCCGTGATTTGCAATGATTTTCATTCGATTGGAGTTGATGGTGCTTGAATGATGCACCAAAGTAGGGGGAGCTTAATGTTGTAAGTATTTTCATACTTTTGAGTCACATTGGTATCCATTGGTAGAATATATTACGATTGGTATCATTTTGTTTCATTTGGTATGCTAGATTAGTGTATGCCATTGTTATATGATGTTCTATCTATTTTTGGCATAATATTCTTGCATGCTACATTTGGTATGCACATCGGATTATTTTTGTCTCTGATGTTGATTTCGTCGTTCGACGATTTTATGGATTTAATAGAATTCTTTCTATGGAAACATAGAATTGTTTTCCATGCATTCTATTGATTTTGGAGAGTATGTTCCAAAACTCAATAAGTAAAATCGATTTGAGTTTTTGATGATTTCGGATTTCGTTTTTCGCCTATGGCTTGATGATTTCGTATTTCGATTTTCGCCTATGGCTTGGTGATTTCGTTTTCCGATTTTCGCCGATGATTTTATGATTTCGGCTTTCGATTTTCGCCTATGGCTAGATGATTTGGTATTTCGTATTTCGCCTATGGTTTGATGATTTCGGTTTCCGATTTTCGACTTTGGTCTCCTTGACACGCTTTGCTTTTATTCGGTATTTTGTATTTGATATTTTGCATTGATGTTATTTTGGACCTTGGTCGTATTCTTCGACTCCCATGCGTTAATTTTAAGCCATTGTTTTTGTCTCCTCCCGCTCTTTTTGCTAATGCCAAAGGGGGAGAGATATAATAATGTGCTAATTAATAATTCAAAGGAATTTACCATGAATCTAATTTGATGTGTTAGATTCAGGGGGAGTGAAGATAAAAAATGGATTTTGATCCTATATGTCCAACACTAGGATTCATATTTTATATTTCCCTTGCTGCTTGATGCATATGAACATTATTGAATATGGAACTAACGTGTCATCAATGCAGGGGGAGTAAGTAAATTTCAATTGAATCATTATTATTGATTATTATTTATGATTGGTTTGTCATCACCAAAAAGGGGGAGAATGTTGTGATCTGATTCCCCGGATTTGGTTTTGGATGATGAGCAAACATAAATAATGTATACTAACTTATTTGTGAGCGCAGTTATGGAGATCGTCGCCAAAATACCACGTTCATCAAAAGCGACTTCTCAAGACTTCTCAATACGCGTGATCGTGTGCCTGGAGCTTCGTTGAAGCTCAAGGAGCAATATGGAAGTCAAGAGGAATGAAGATTGAAGCTTTGAAGACGGCTCGTAAGGTTTATTTTATAGTCTTCTAGCTTCATAGATTAGAATGTTAAGCCTTGAGTAGGACTTACTTTATAATCTTCATTTCGCTCATATCTTAGAGCTAGGATATTCATAGAAGCCATTAGAAACTTTCCCGAAGCCTATCGCTTCTTCCCTCGGCTTCGAGTGCATGTTAGTTGGTTCAAGAAGAGTCACCAATCGACTAGATGACGATCTAGTAGGTCGGCAACTCTACATGAACCGACTAGTTTGCCTTCTCTATTTTCAGCTCTTTTCATGACTACAGTTAGTCGGTCAAAGAAGAGTCACCGACCGACTAGATGACGATTTAGTCGGTCAGGAGTCCTTCTCAGACCGACTAGTTGTGTACAGTCATTTTCAGCCTGAGCTACTGTTTCGAGTTAGTCGGTCAAAGAACGTTTACCGACCGACTAGTTGAGAAACTAGTCGGTCAGCATTTGTTCTTAAACCGACTAAGTCATCTTGAAGTCAACCTATTCTATTTCGACGTTAGTCGGTCAAAGAACATTCACCGACCGACTAGTTGTGAAACTAGTCGGTCGGCAAGTCTTCTTAGACCGACTAGTTGTCTTTGCCTGTACTTCGACTTCTTGGCTGTTCTATCGTTAGTCGGTCTACGTTGTATCACCGACCGACTAGTTGATGAACTAGTCGGTCAGTGATCCTTCTTTGACCGACTAGTCTGGTTCAGAATAGAGCCGTTGGGATTCTTTCAAACTCAATTTCTCTTGCCCCTTTAAATAGAATCCTGATTCGTTTGAAGAGGGGTTAGAGGTCCTATTTCCAAGCAATTTCAGACCTAAGAGAAGAGCTCTCCCAAGCTATTTCAAAGCTCTCTCTCCCTCACAAGAATCTCTCCCTCAACACCTTGAGCCCTAATTCCTCAAGAGAGATTCTCTTCTTTGTGAGCTTCTCAAGCCAAGAGCTTGATTCAAGTCACCATACTCCACCCTAGGCTTCCTTTGCTGGTCATCTTCTTGAAGCTAGGGTTTGGTGGCATCATCTTCCTCAAAATCCCTCCTTGCCCTAATTTGGTAAGATTCACTCAAGGCATAGGGTTTTGTAAGGTAAGAGTTTATTTCATTTCAATCGTATTTGAATTGTGTCTCTCGGTTGTGAGAGAGGTTGTGATCCCGGTTTGTGGGAGTCACATGTCTTTTGTATGATTTGACTTGTGAAGGTTGTTCACAAGTATTTCATAGTGGAAATCTTGAGTTAGGGTTGCTAACTCAAGTATCCGGAGGGGATCCGGGTGGTTGGGACGTAGGATCACCGGGAACAAGTCGGGGAGACTTGGGTGGATCCGAACCCAGTAATATTGTTTGTTTGCGTATGTTTTAATTCTTGTTGATAGTTGTTTAATTCCGCATTGTCGTTTGTTTCTTGCACAATAATTAGGAATAACTATCTTGATTATTTTAAGTACTATTCATCCCCCCTCTAGTACGTGTGCAGTAGCTACCACAGGGCACAACAAAGCCATGATGCACAGCAAAGCCATGATGCGGCAAAGCCATGATGCACATCGTCAAACAATCAACATTACTCAGGTTGAGCCAAACAATCAACATGTAGCGACAAAGTCATGATGCTCAGCGCCCACCCAACGTCAACAGAAATAAACAATTGCCAATGGAAATCCAGGAGGCAAAATTAACATGGCCGGCCAATAAATCAACATCAACACCAACTTCATCCGTGATCAAGAATGCCCCAATTTCCAAGAACTTGGGAAATAGTAGGATCCAGAGGTTCTTCAGCATGATGGCGCATCAAAATTCGAATGTCAGCAGAAATCTCCTCGAACAGCGATGTCTTGGGCCGTGCCTGATTATCAAAAATACGCATGTTCCATTCGCGCCACAAGTGCCAGACCATAGTTGCCAGAGTAATTCTAGCAATAAGACTCAGAACTCCGTTGTACCCGAACTTGGAAGCTATGAATTCTCCTGCAGACTTAATGGAGATCTCCGAGGGACCAGTAACACCAAGCTTGAGCATGGCTAGCTGGAAGACATAAGAAGAGTAATTACATTGAAAGAAGATGTGGTCAATAGTTTCCAATTTACCTTCCTCACATAAGCAACAATCAGAGTTAGTGGTCATTCCCCATCGTGAGAGTGTGTCGCGCGTCAGGAGTTTGCCTTTGAAAGCCCGGAGGAGTGCTATAGACAACTTTGGGGTACAATTTGTAAACCAAATCAGCTTACCGAAGGGAAAGGCGTCCCCCTTAATACGAATATTTTCCCAGACTTCCTTGAATTTAAAGTGTTGACTAGGCTTCCATATCCAAGTATCGGGACCATCTCTCAGATTATATTGCAAAAGCATCGGTATGGAGTGGCATATCTCATTATTACAATTGGTACCATTCCAATAATCTCGAACACGACTTTTACTAGCACCATTTGGAATAGGATATAAGTGTTTTAGGGGCCCACAAGGTAACCAGTTATCATGCCAAAATAGGGTATCACGACCATCTCTAACCTTCCTCATAATTAGATTATGAGATAGATTTCTGCACTTTAGAAGAAATTTCCAGGTACCAGATTGGAAAACAGTACCTGTTGTTTCAAAAAAGGACTCAGCTTCCTTATATTTAGCCCTCATATAGTTGGCCCATAGACCTTTTGACATCAGCAATCTCCAGGTAAGCTTAATTCCAGATGCCATATTCAGATCAGACAAAATTCTAAGTCCAATACCTCCTTCAGACTTGGGCAAGCAAGCATCCTTCCAGGCCCATAAATTTGTAGACCCCCAAATAAAGTTCCTGCATAGAGAATTGAGTACCCGAATGACGGTGGAGGGAATTCTGTAGACTTGAAGCCAGAATGAGATCATTCCATAAATTACTGTCCTTACTAGCTTAATCTTGCCTGCGATAGATAGAGAAGTAGAAGCCCAACCACTCATCCTCTTTTTGCATTTATCAATCAACCTGCTATACATGAAAGTTTTCGGATAGTTGGAAGATAGTGGAAGTCCCAGATAAGTAGTAATGGTAGAAGCCAGGCTGACTCCTAAAGAGCCAGCTAAAGACTCGGGACCAATGACCCCCTTACTGAACATGGCAACACTTTTCTCCCAGTTCGTTTCCAACCCTGTAAGAAGCTTAAAATTATCCAACAGATCTTTCAGATTGACAAAGGTTCGTCGATTAGCCTTACAGAAGACAAGGAGGTCGTCTGCGAATAAAAGATGTGAAACAGAACCAGAACGCCTCATAGGTTGTATGGACCCACGTGTAAGTGAAGTAGCCAGTAGGAGAGAAAATGATTCCATAACAATTACGAATAAAAACGGAGATAAAGGGTCACCTTGCCTCAGCCCTCTGTTCCCTTTGAAGAAGCCAACAGGCGAGCCGTTCACCATCACGGAGAAAGAAGGAGTTGATATACATTCCTGAATTAATCTGATAAAGAAGTGGCCAAATCCCATCTGGTGCAGTATATAGTACACGAACTCTCTGTTTACGCTGTCAAAAGCTTTCCTGAGGTCAAGCTTAATGCAAGCTCTGGATCCCATGGGGTTGCTGAAGTCACGGATCTGCTCATGGGCCAATAAGGAACAATCGGAGAGGAGTCTACCTTGTAGGAAGGCAGCTTGATTAGGAGAGATAAGATCAGGAACGATCAGCTTTAGTCTGTTGCAGATAATCTTACTAATTATCTTGTAAGTGACATTACAACAGGCAATCGGCCTGTAGTCACCAATAGCGGAAGCATTAGCGCCTTTAGGAACCAAGGTCAGAAAAGTATGATTAACCTGGCGAAGCAAGGAACCAGATCTGAAGAATGATTGGACAGCAGCCACAACATCATTACCAATTAATCCCCATTGGTGTTGGAAGAAGAATCCATTAAACCTATCAGGCCCAGGAGCTTTGTTGGAACCAATCTGAAAACCCGCCTATTTTATCTCAGTAAAAGAGGCCATTCTTTCTAGCCAAGAGGTAGCTTCAGTAGTGATTTTCTTTTTTGGGACAAGCCTGGGAAACACTTGCCAGTAATCAGATTGATTATAAAGGCCCTCATAGTATCTAGATGCTTCAGATTTCAGATCATCATAAGATTTACTTTGGGCTCCATTAACATCCACAAGGTGACTAAGGTTGTTGTGACACTGACGGCTTCTCATGGCGTTGTAAAAGAATTTAGTATTCATATCGCCAAGCTCCAATCAATCTTGTCTACTCCGTTGCCGATACATCTCCTCCTGAGCAGCTAGAAGATTTGCAAGCTCCTTGGAAAGAGAATGCTCTTTAATTTGTAGAAACCGGTCTGAGTGAAGGGAAGGATTTGCCGTGACCTCAGCTAGTGATTCACGGCAAATGGCAATTTGATCATCAACCTTTTGTAACCTGGACCACCCACGGAGTTCATGCTTAATGCGCCTCAATTTTTGAGTCAGAATATACATGTGAGATCCATACACCGGTTCTCTCCAAACTTTCTCCACAAGCTCTTGGTATCCAGCCAATTTAACCCAGTGATTGAAGTATTTGAAAGGCTTACGGTCAGAGTTTACCTGAGTATGAAGGTGAACAATCATCAGAGAGTGATCGCTGGTTTGTGGATGCAGAAATTCGTAATAGGAATGGGGGAGCTTGTCGATCCATAAGTCATTGGTTAGAATACGATCCAGTTGGGCGGCAATACGGTCGTTACCCATTCTCCTGTTGCACCAGCTGTAACGAGAACCAGAGCTTTTAAGTTCCTGAAGATTGCAATTCCTTATACAATTGCTGAAATCATTGGTGATGCTAGGATCAAGCCTACGCCCACCAAGCTTCTCTTTTGCATGGAGTACACAGTTGAAGTCACCCCCGACTAACCAAGCTGAACTAGAGTCATTGCCGGCCTGAATTTTAAGTTGATTCCAAAGCTGAAGCCGTTCGGACCTGATGTAAGATCCGTAGACACCGGAAAGAACAAATTCAAATCCACCAAAATTTTTACAGCGAACTGTAATATACTGGGGGGAGGAGTCAATTGTAGTAGGCTGCCATATAGCCTGATCGAATCCCATCAAGATTCGGCCACCCCTATGAAGGTCAAAGTTGTTAATATAGATCCAGTTTTTGGGAAGAAACTTGTTCATAGCAGAAGAGGAATGCAATTTAGTTTCCAGTAACACAATAATAGATGGCTTAGTCAACTTCATTCTGTCCCTCAAGTCCCTACGCCGCACAGAGTTGTTAAGCCCTCGGGTGTTCCAGAACAGAATACTCATTGAGATAGATTTGGGTTGTGTGGTGGCCTACCTAGACCAACCTCCTTTAGTCTTATACTCTTCCGTATAGAAGAAATGGATTGAGAAGCAGAGGGCTGTTGTCGACGTGGAGGCTTATCTAACTCACGCCTCAGTTCAGTTTACTCCTTCTCCCATTCGGGATTATCAAATACCATCACCTCAGGAGTGAAATCGCCATGCATATCAGGCGGAGCATCACGATAGGAAATCCTGGTAGTAACATGATTGTGAGAGTGTCCATCTGCAGTAACAGGAGATTCCATGCCAACATCAGTAGTAACCCTCTCATGCTCCACACTTGTCAAGTTGCCACTCCCATGTACTTCAGTCTGCATGGTTGCCGTGGAAACTTCTTTGGGGGCAGAAGTCTGGAGGGATGGGAATAATGTAGGTTTGGGACTACTGCCAACACATGTAGTGGCAAGAGTAGCAGACTTGAGTAAGTGGACAATCCTTAGGCAATTTACAACCCTCTTCAGAGTAAACAAACTTTCTGAGGGCCTGACAATGCCGGTGTCCAACGCCTTCTCATTGGGGGGATCCGCTGCATTGTTTTCAAGCTTAGAATCAGAACTTGTATTGTTGGAAGGCCCGACATTAGCATTGATCTCATTGGAGGGTGGTTCCGCAACATTTAACTCTCGGCTAGGACACTGCTTATCCGTATGACCGAAACAAACACAGTGAGAGCACCGAGGAGGTTCCACCTCGTATTTGACCTCAATAGAAAGTTTTGAGCCATCATCAAGAACAATGATAACCATTTGGGGTAAGGCCTTCTTCGATTCCACCTCAACCAGACACCTGGCAAAAGTGATTCGTTCCAACTTAGAAGTTGCTTGGTCCAGACAAAGTGGGACACCAATGACTGAACATAGGATGTTGAGAATTGCTAAGTTTAGCATATTAAGAGGGATCCCATGAAGCTGAATCCAAACTGGGATGGAGGTTAGAATGTCACGATCGTGTCGAATGTTAGGGCTCCAACGTTTTAGAACTACAAGACGCCCGTCAAAGAGCCATGGGCCCCCATGAAGAATTCTTTCACAATCATCCTTGGATTCAAAACGGAAGTAGAAGAAACCATTCTCTTTGCTATAGGTCTGAACCCTATACTTAGGCTTCCACAGCCTCTCCTGCCATGACAACATCTGTCCATAGAAAGGAACTTCACCAATTACATAGCCAACAAGGGTATTCTCCCAAAATTTCGAACCCTTCTCCAGTAAATCAGACGTAACCCTGGCAACCAACGAACCATCTTCATAGATCTGAGGAGGAACATAGGTCATACCCATCGAATCCCCATATTTACGCCGATTACAGCACACATCGGACCAAGAAATTTTTGTAGCAGTAGGATCAAAGTTAATTGTCATTGGTTTTCGCACAGGCATACTGTCGAACATCTTGGCTGCAACTCCCAATGTACTCGTTCTGAAGGAAGAAGAACATACCTCATTACGCCACCCCCCCTGTGATCGGTAGCCAAGAGATGGACCCCGATCCGCTCCCCTCTTGTGTTGTATCTCCTTCGATTTAGAGTTTCTGCGATGAACAAGCTTCCAACCGTCCTCAACCTGGGTTTTAGATCCGCCGACAGTCTCGCATACGGGCTCCGCCACCTTGCCGCCAAGGTTCTCCAATGAAGAGGTGTCCCCGGAAACGCGAGCAGTACCGCCGGAGTTCAAAGAGGAGCCGTCGCCTGGGTCGCCCACAAATCCCCTCCGCAAAAGCCGCATTATATATATATATATATATATATATATATATATATATATATATATATATATATATATATATATATATATATATATATATATATAGCTTCAATTCGCATGTGTTGGGACTCTACCAATAGGACTAGGATAACCCATTAAGCTTATGCTCTGATTTACGAGAAAAAATTTCTTTTGCCCAAGCGTTTAGAATTCGATTTCTTTTTTGTTTTACTTGGTGCAAATCCCCTCGTCGGGTACCGTTCTCCCACTTGGGAGAGTACACAAGTATATAGCCAAAAATCCAAAAGCCCAAAAAGAAAAAAAAGAGAGAGAAGAAAAATCCAAAAAGAAAAAGAAAATAAAAATGTATTGCCAAAAATCCAAAAAATACAAATACCCAAAACCCAAAAAAAATTCCCGTTGTGAATATCATTCATATCCACCGTGAATACAGGAAAGGCGAGAATTTGCACCGAGTGTTCTACTCTACACCTTCTCAACCTCCTTCGTTTTTCGAACACACTTGGCATAGAAACTTTCTAGCGATTATCTAGGCTATAGTGTGGTGTTTTTCTAGTCCCTAGCAGTGGAGTCTCCGACACATGATACGCTTAAATTCTTATTCTATTCTAATGCATGCTTGAGCTTTTATTCACCGCAAATTCGAATTGAATCGATATTTGGGTCGTTCCTTGGGTATGTGTAAATGGAGCTTTATTGCACAATTTAGGTAGTAACACCGCCTGCTAGCACACAACCACACTCACTTGCGCTTCACCGCGTGGGCCCACGACACTTGTATGGATTCGTATTCCTTGGTTTAGTGGTGTGTTTTATCGCATGCTTGCTTAGTGTGGCGTGTTTGATTTTGTGGCTCTGACTGGCGATCTATGATTTTGTTTTCTTTCAATCTGTTTCCTCCTTTCTATTTTCCCTCCGAGCTCCTACCCTCACTCCTCTTCCTCGAGGACGAGGAAGGGTTCAGCTTGGGGGATTTTGACGTGCGTTGATATTTTATATATTCGCGCACGTCTTCTTCGTGATTTTCCGCTGTTTTCCGTTGTTTCATAGCCGTTCTTTTGTGTTTTTTTGTATCTTTTTACTTTCTCCGTGTTTTTGTGCAAATGCAGGAGTTTCCAGCGTTGGGGACATACAAAGCAGATATCATGAGTCACTGGAGGAATAGGAGGTGTCACACACGATCCCGAGGGCCAAACGTTGAAGATTACTATATTTCAGCCCTCAACCGATCGGGTGGACAGAACCATCCGATCGGTTGGTGCACGCGTATCCGACCCGGACAGTAGCAGAAGAGAAGGGCAGCTCACCCGACCGGTTCAGTGATCGGGTGAATCCATCAGTACTCTATATTATTTTGAGCTGAATTCCAACCGATCGGGTGACATCTCACCCGATTGGTTCATCTGAAGCCGAAAATCCCCAATTCACGACCCGGTGACACCAACCGCTTAGCTCAGCAACCGGTTGATGCATCTGAAGCCTGATGGCCAAAGCGACTGTCAGGTCACCCGATCGGTTGATGCTTCAACCGATCGGGTGGCCTCATTTTCTATATATAGTGACCTAGGTTTTCTCAGACGAGATTGTTTTTCTGTCTTTATGGGATTTTTGACGGCTCGAAATTTATTCCGTCTTGTAAGTTTTCTGATTGTCTTGTACCTTTGATATTGCATTAATACTATTGATAGCTTCTCTTTTCTATTGCTTGATTATGATTTCAATGGTTGAATTTGATTGTGATGCTATTTTCGCCATGAATTTTGAGTAGTTTCCCAATCTAGGGCATTGGTGGAAGCCCCTTCATGGGTTCTTCCTAGAACGACTATAGGATTAGGATTTCGATAGGATTTAGGAATTTAGATGGTTATGCGGGGCATTTTATTGTCACTGGCGGGAGAAAGACTGCCTTTGACCGTCAGGCCAAGGGGAAATAAAACTGGCGTTTGATCCCCTAACCACAGCTCATGCCCCTAGCATAGACATTGAATCCTAGTGTGTGGGAATGGCAGGATGAGATGTTGGGAGTAATCGTTGCGAACTTAGTGCTTCCGGATTCGGTCGGTGTTAATGGACATGGGAATGCCCACTATCCGAACCCGGGTAGACCTAGCGTATCATCCTGGGCATCGACCGAAATATCGGGCCCATGGGACGCTAGGTATCACTCTTAGAGGCAACGTCTCGCCACTAAACCCTAATATCCAATCGTAATCATATCCGTCAGTCGTAATAGAGAGGGCACATGATAGGGTGGAAACCAAAGTCCTAGGTTTCCTTTTATATCATACATCCACCGTATTTCCATTTTGTGACAACCCACCGATTGATCGGGCTAGCTCACCTACTTGGTGATCCGGTTCCTCCTTGACAACAAGCACAACACACGCCTCCCTGAGTTCGACCCCCAAGCCCCACTACAACACCGTGCACTTGTGGTTATGAATATTTAAATCTGGTATCCCCGATCCCACTGCATATATTGCTAAATCTAGGGGATGTCAGTGGTCATGCATCATACAGAGATGGATGCAATCATTTTAGGGAGTTTTCGTCAAGTTGATTTAAATTCTTTATCTTATGTTGACGATTATATTTGGATCACTTTTGTTGAAAGGCAACGGTGTCGGCTTTGGATTGACACACCCTCTCTCTCGTAGGGCATGATTGGAAATTTTATGGAGGGAGCACTTGTTGGTGTGTTGCTAGGGTCCAAAGTGATTTGTGGAGGCAAGACGCTCGTGGAGGAGCGTAAAGATCTAATTGAGCAACTTTCCTCACCGTTATACATCCGAGATCTGCCTTTTGACCCCGGTGATCTCCTTCTAGTAGTGTAGGAATTTTAATTTAAGGCACTTTCTAGGCTTTCTAGGATAGTTTTAATTCAATAAACCTATGCTCTTTCAACATTGAGGACAATGTTTGTCTTTAGTTGGGAGGGGAGAGTTGTAGATGGTTTTAGGATGTTTAGTTAGTTGTTTTTGTTTTAATTTTTTTTGTTGGCGTTGACATCACCAATCATTTTGCAAGTATATCATTTACCCTCCTTGCTCTCTTGCTAGTTATTTGTTTAGTCCCTTGCATGCTTCATCTTCGTGTATGTTTTCAGATTCAAATTCTATTTTCAAATCCTAAATTGTGATTGGCATGCATTTGATTGCTTTTTCTTCATGAAATCAATTTTAATATGCCATTTATGATGTGAGTGCATAACTCCATGAATTTTGTCTTCAAAATGGGTTAAATTAGTTTTGGACAAGCTTTGTGATGCATGAGTATGGATTAAGCCAATTGAGTAGAGTAGTTTTCAATTCGATGGGTTTTGATTATGTGCTTAGTGTGGTTAGTTGGTGTGTTGAAAAAAAGAGAAAGAAAGAAAAAAGAAAGCAAAAGAAAAAGAAAACAAAAAAGAGAAAGAAAAAGAATAAGTGCATCATTCTTCTAGTTTTGTCGAGTAGCCGGGTCCTAGTACCTCAAGAAGCATTGGGGATTCATGTCAAAAGATAGGATTTAGGGGAGTACACGAGAAAAGAATAAGTGAATCTTAGGTGATTGAGTTATAGGGTCTGCGGGGTCCTTTTTGGCCCAATTGATTGAACCGGAAAACGCACAAGGGAAGCACTCCTAAGTGTAGGCGCATCATTGTAATAAAAAATTTCTACCGGGTCGGATCACGGGGAAGAGTCGTTTGAAATCGCACGTTTGGTCAAAAATGGATGCTGGATGGCGAGAAATCGCCCGCTATATTTACTGGTTTTTTTAGAAGAGGAGAGAATGGGAGAACAACTAGTAGGGGCCAACTACCAACCCTACACGCTATGGACAAGGGTTCGAGAGCTCAATCAAGCGAAGAAGCGAGCTTGGTGACTGCCCGTCCGTTTGGCACTCAAATCAAGACGGGGATACTATGATTAGAATTTGTAAACCGCAAGCGCACGGTTCGAAGTTTGACTTGGGGGTTGATAGCCCGCCCCAAACACACACCCGGGGCGGGGGACTCGCTAGTCTTACCGCAAGCGCACGGTGTAGCGGCGAGCGAGTATCGAACACGAGGAGGGCAAATGACGGTGTCTTCTTCAATTCACATGGCTATAAGAACAGTCGAGAAATATTCGCAATAAAGTGGTCACAGTCATCTAATTGTATAAAGAAAATATCAAATTAATAAAAACGCCTAGGGATATGGAATCCCTGCTACAAACCGTATCTCTTCATTATGATTCGTAGGTTTCACAATTGCTAGACTTGAAATTCAGGTGAACTAGTTGCAACTAAATGTGGAACCAAGCTCACGCTCTCGTGCTATTGCCGGTCTATAGCTCACCTAGGGTAGAGTCCAATCTCTTGCAAACCCTAACCTAGGCAAGCTAGCGTGAAGGACAACATCATCGTTCAATCGTATCTCGAGCCCACTCTCGTACAAACTCGAGCTACGACCTAGCTTGGGATAGTTCCTACCCGTCCAATCTCTTGCAAACGGGTATTGGTATAGAATCGCTATCGAAAACCCTAGTTTCGGTCCAATCTCTTACAAACCGATTCTAGAGAAACCCAATTGTAACCCAATTCGAATTTCTAGGGCTTCCTATTGAGTTGAGATCCAATCTCTTGCAAATCCCAATCGGTATGAATCCCTAGCTATCTGTATTAAATCAATCCCAAACTAACCCTAATCAATTCTAGCAAGAATTTCACCAATTCATCACAAATTAGAAATAGGGTTCGTAGGGTTCATCCCTACGCCCTAAGACGATAAAACTACTCACAATTCATAATGCAAATCATTAGAAATTCAATAATAAAAAAATAGAATTCATTGCAAAATATAATATATCAATAAAAATGAGGTTTTTGATAGAAAGAGAGACAAACCAATGAAGATTCAATAGCATCCAACAAAATAGAACTTTTTATCTCCCTCCAAAAAGCTCAATCTAATCTCCTAAAAAGTAATCTAAAAAGCTGCAAAAAGGATATGAAAATCTCTCTAAACTAGGTTAAAAACTGGGGTTAAATACCCCCCAAAATCGCCCAAAAAACTGTGACCAAATTGCCCCTGCGTAGCTTGAAAATCGCACTTTACGCTACAGGCAGTGCGGCTCACTCGGCCGAGTGACAAATGTCATTCGGCCGAGTGACAAACCCTGACGGATTCCAATAAGTCTGGACTTTTGGGGGTCGGCTCCTCGGGAGCCACTCGGCCGAGTGACTTTCTTTGCTTCGACCGAAGGGACTTCTTCACTCGGCCGAGTCAGAACTCGGGGCTGCACTGACAGATTACAGTAAGTTTGGATTTTTGGTTGCTGTCGTTCTGATGCCACTCGGGCGAGTGGTGTCTCCGTGGTTCGGCCGAGTGGTCTGGCAATGGTCGGTCGAGTGCACGCTGATACTTAATCTATTGCGTGTCCGATCTGGCCAGTCGAGCGGGCTGTTGATGGACGGCCGAGTGACTCCTTCACTCGGCCGAGTGGCATGCTGAAAATGCCCAATCTTCGTATTTTTGCTTCCTCGTCGCTCCTACGACGTTCTTTCTTCTTCCACTCCTCTCCAATCGCAGAATTCCCCTCAAAAGAGTCATGGGTGACACTCCAGAGTGGGTGCATCTCAGAATCACTCCAAATCGCTCCAAATCTCCTGAAATACGACAAAAACAAGAAATCGTGAAAAGCATCGCAATATTGTCGAATAATCATGAAAAACGCGATATGGGCGATCAAAATGGCATGCAAACATGCAGAAAAAAGGTGTAAAATATGGAGTGATCAAAATCCCCCAAGCTTACCTCTTACTCGTCCTCGAGGAAGATGAGTAGAAAGCGAACCCGGTGGATAAAAATAATGGAAACGATGGAGAAATGGAAAATGAAAAACGAAAAACAAAATAGAGAACGAAGAAGGAAGTTGCTAGATCATTTTTCTCAGGACGTGGGTTTTGCTTACTCATATAGCACACATTAAATATAAAACACATGTCAAAGACTTTTATCTCGATATCATAGTATAATGGTGCATTTGAAATAGAAGACCCAAGAATATCAATATAGCATGAAAAATGGAATAATTCTAGAATTAACATCATCTGAAGCATCTAAAGCGGTATACAAAATCGTAGATCACACACTTTTCAATTGAATGCCTACTATAAGGAGTATAAGAGATATCACACAATAGAGTAGTAAGAATAGAAAAGCGTGGTTTTCATGAAATGAATGCTAAGCGTAGATTTCTGGATTTCGTGAAACTTTTAGCAATCTTACCGAGTATAGAATATTACTTAGCCTAGGTTGTCATGAACCGTCAAGTAGTCACTCTCTCACACATCATTGGATCCCCTCCCCTAAGCTTATCCATAAGCGTGGTGGCATAAACAAAATAATATTTACATTCCCCGTTTCTTTTGAAGTTCCAAAAGTAAAAGAAAATAAAAAAAACAAAAAGAGGGAAGAAAGAGAGATGGGTATGAGATGGGATCGTTTTCGAACTTCTTTCTTCTTTTCTTTTCTTTTCTTCAAATCTTTTTCTTTTTCTTTTTTTTTCTTTTTTTTTCGAATAACATATATACACAAATGATCCCAAATCAAAAGAGAAGGATATACAAGTATTTTTTTTCTTTCTTTTGGTTTTGGGGAATTTGGAGCACGGGATATAATAACGGTGGAAATGCCAATAATAGAATTGCTAAGGGGAGATTCACCAATGAATTTAAAATAGAGAAATAATGTTCAAGATATGTGGAGAAAGAAATAAATGTATCTCTCGGTTCACTGTATAGGACGTGCATGACAACTTCAGCAGGGTAATTTAATCTACTCAGTTTGATCTCAACAAGTAAACTAGTCCAGATTTATCAATGCTAGCAAACATTCAATCAACCTGAAGTGAAGCTTACCAATCATGCAATAAGAAGTGATATGAGAAAAGAAAGCAGTACTCCAGAAATAAGCAATCAATGCGTGAATCTTGGTGTGTTTTCTACGATAGCATACATATGGATTATCAGACATCAGCTAATAATAGAATTTCATCCATTTTCCATACGGAAAAAGAAGTGGATTACTATTTCTAAATGCAAAGCAGAACATATCATATGATATCAGAAACAAAAGCTATGACATGACAAAATTAGCATGCATATAGAGAAAAGCTAACACTACGTCATCATCATCACAGAAAAATCATCTCTAGCAAGAGATGAAAGAAATAAAGATAAAAGAAAATAGAACTATTTACAATGCAGCACACAAGGAAAATAAGAAAAACATGATGCATGGCAAACAAAACGAAAAAGTGATGAAAAATGGGTGCAAAAGCGGAAAAACGTGAAAAACTAAAAATAAAAGCGATAAAATCAAAAAGTGTGAGAACTCACTCCCCCAAGCTAAAGTGCACAGAGTCCTCAATGTGCGAAGTGTGGCACACCGAGAGACATGAAATGGGTGGGGTGGGTGAGGATGCATGCATGATAAAAAAAGAAAAATAAACAGAAAATATGATGCGGATGGGATGCATGCAAAGATCAGAGTGATGGAGATATGTGGCATCAAAAATACTCTCCCTCTCTCCCCAAAAAAGATAGAAAATGATGTGATCAGAACAGGGACCAAAATAGTGAGGGGAGGAGGTGGGGGCAAAAATCTCCAGGACCAGCAGAAAATGGACAGCATAACGACAAAAAATATCAATGGCATCAAGAGTGTGCCTAAGCTGGTGGTGTTGCACCATCACCGTCCTGTGGCGGGGGTGGTGGTGGAGGTGGTGGTCGAGGTGTCAACTGGGTGGGTGGGTGTAGTGAAGGCAGTCGCGCTAGGATATGATTCAGGCAAGCCTGAATATAGGGAAGCAAGGCGACGTGGGACTGCACGGAACTGACCGTGTGGGAGAGGGCCCTAAAGTCTCCTCTGAGTCCACTCACAGCCCCCTCAAGAGCACAAAGGCTCTGCAGTAAAGTGTCAGGGGGTGGTGGAGCAGGGGGACGCACAGGTCTATGCTGTGAAGGATGGGGCTGCCTCACACGGGTGGTGTAGACTATGGGGCCGACAGGAAAGTGCGGGAAGGGGGTTGTGCTCAGTAGTGGATGCCCAGCCTTAGTGTGAGGCTGGGACGCAGGCTGCGATGAGGTGGCAGCAGCAGCAGTGGTGGAAGACAAAATCAGCGATGAGGCAGCATGAGAGGTCGGTGACACAGGTGTGGGGACAGACGTCTCAACACTCTCGGATAGGACAGCTGCGGTGGAGACAGAAGGGCCGGCCACTGGGGGGGAGTGTAAGGACCAAAAGGTGACACCCCAGTGGACAGTAAACTAGACAGGGTCTCCACAACAGCAGAGAAGGAAGACCTCGCCGCTCTCTAGTATGGGGGGGTGGACGCTCAGGAAGAAGTGAGAAAATAGGCTCAACCGAGATAGGCACAGTAGTGGTGGGGGTGGTGGTGGGTGTGGTGGACGTGGTGGACGACTCAGCAAGGATACCCCCGACACTGGTAGAAGTGGGGACAGAAGTGTCGGGAGGTGCAGAAAGTGCAGGCTTAGGCTGAGGGATCATGGGGTCGACGGGTGCAGGTGGTGTCTGCTCAGCTCCCTCGGCCTCTAGCACGTAGGCGACGGGGATCTGGAGATCCATCGCCGGAAGCCAGTCCACGTGTGCCGGTCCTATATGTGTCCGAGCGGGGCTCGGGAGAACCAAGTAATCGGCACTAAAGGGACCGTGCAACCATACCTAGTGCCGCTGGCCGTGGGGACGAAGCATCTTCATCCGGGCCATGACATCTATCGATAGTGCGATGGGGCCCGGGGCTCGTCGAAGGTCGTCAGGAAGGTCCTCACCGGTCATCAGGGCTAGCAGGGTGATCAGGCCACCGCAACAGATCGATGAGCGAGCGCTCACCGATACTATGATGCGGTCCAAAACCCAGCTAGTGATATCAATCTCAATGACGGGGACCAGGTCGTCACTACCCCTATCAAGAACTCTGGGGCGAGTCATCGCGTAGAGCTTATAGAGCTCAGGCGTAGACATCGTCCCAGGCTCGTACCTTGCAAGGAAGGTGGTCGCCATAAGGCGATGTGCTATGCGGAGGCAGGGGTAGACTATAGCTGAGGCCTTGGCCCTACTAGGGTCAAAGCCAAATGGAGAACCCGTGATCCGTGTCCAAAAGGTGGAGGCGTCGAACGACGGCGGTGGGATGTGCGTGGGCGCGTAGGCACTGTCAGGGATAGGGACAGGAGGCCTATTGAAGAATGCACGAAGCATGTCGAGAGTGATCTCGCACTCTCGATCCATAAGGTGGAATGTGCAGCCTCCAGGGGTCCGGTCAATCGAGCTCAGGACCTCAAGTGTCGGACGGATGTAAGTATCCGCCGACACAGCAAGAAAATCACGCCATCCCACGTTGTCGTACAACGTGAGAAGCCCATCTAGTACCCCTAGGCGGTCAAGGTCTGCTAAGTGTGCGAACGTAATGGGTACTATTGAGCGATGGCAGATACGCTCAAAACGGGCGCGGTGTGCATCGTTTCGGAATGTGATCCCCATCGGCCCGACAACGGGAGCGGGTGGAGGGACAGGATCGGCTTGGATAGGCTGTGTAGGTGGTGGTGGCGGTAGCGGGCTAGGTGGTGGGGAGTCCTCCCTAGCGTGAGAGGGACCGGGGTCATCGGTCCGCCTCCGCTTGGGGGCGGATCCCCGCGTGCGCGGCCTAGTACGGGGCGGCATGTGTGCCGCGAGTGCTCACCCAACTAGAATAATATGCGGCATGTAAAAAAAATGGAACGAATGTACCTGAACACGCCGCGAGAGCAAATCAGCCAATGAGTGCGAAGAACGCCGCCTCTGTGAAGCTAAAAGCACGTCCTGAAATTCCCCAAAGCTCCCCCAAGATAGCCTGCAAATCAAACAACGATATCAGCAGATAATATTCGAAATACATGGGGGAGATGGGGTATAATAGATAGAAAAAAGAATTAATTTGATTTTTGGGCTCAACGGGTCTACGGATCGAGAGAAACAAGGAGAAAATAGGATATCGGGGCAAACCGAGGCGATATGGGGAAAACCGAGGCGGCGCCGGCGAGGTGGAAGGTGGTCAGTGGTCAGGGTGGGGAGGGGAGGTCGGTCGAGGGCGATCGGGGGTCGAATCGGGCGCGAGAGCTCTCGCAGCGGGCGAGGGAGATGAAGCAGTGGAAGCTTGGGCAAAATCAGGGGTAATTGGGGTTTTAGAAAATCGTGACCGTTCCGCAGTTTATATATGAATTGTTACGACTCGGCCGAGTGACAATGTCACTCGACCGAGTGTGTAAGCGAAAAAAAATTTGAAAATCTCGTTCTCACTTACGACTCGGCCGAATGGATTTTGTTCACTCGGCCGAAGGGAGAAAACTCCTTCGGCCGAGTGGAACTGCCACTCGCCAATTTTTAGGCTAGGAGGGTATATGTTTCACTCGGTCGATGGGATTTCTTCACTCGGTCGAGTGGTGGTTAATACTGAAATGCAAAAAAAACAGAGAGTTGGTTCCATAGACTTCCCTGGTTGGTGCCCCACTCGGCCGAATGGGGTCCTTTGCTCGGCCGAGGCGCATATGATACTCAGCCGAGTGACGTGCTGTTTTCTGCTTCGGGGCTCCGTTTTTGCTCTACTCTCTGTTTTTCTTCCTCCAATTGGTTTCTTCCTCCTCCTAAGGCCTAAACGCATTCCTGGAGCGCTCTTCCTTACCTCTATCGTCCTCTTATGATTGATCTACTTCTTTCCTTCTCCTGTTATGAAAAATAGGACCCGTTGTCACGATTTTTATGGGCAAAAAGACTCTAAAAACTAACAAAAGGTCTAAACCAAAAATGAAAATAAAATAAAAATAGTGCAAAAACCGTCGGGTTGCCTCCCGACAAGCGCTCGTTTAAGGTCTTGAGCTCGACCCCTTTGGATTTTCAATTTAGCGCGGGATGTTGGGTGCATATGAGATGCACCCGTCGAATTTGCCGAGAAGACCGCTCGGATTTGGATCGTGGTGGTGCGTGGCCTTCCTCAGCGCCCCTTCATCATGAGCAATGTTGGGGGATTGCTCCCCCAAGCTTGAGCTTGTTCCGGTCCTTGACTTCACCGGTGACACTGATCTTCGAAGGAGCTTTCTTCAGATTCTTCAATGTTGAGAGCTTGCAAAGCTCTCGTATTCTCGCGACATCAGTGTCGCCATCATCATTTGCCGCAGAGCTATTGGGAGAGTCCTCTAATGTCTCTTCTTCGCTCAAATCTTGGCTTTCTTCAGAGCCATCATCGTGGAGTGCACCGATGGAGTGGGGGATAGCCTCTTCAATGACCTCGTCAAGGAGGTCCACATAATCAAGCTCCTCATGATATGGCATGTGCTTCATAGCCTTTGGTATATGAAGCTCGACTTCAATGTTGCCAACGTTCAAGGTAAGAGTCCCCTCCCGCACATCGACGATTACACCGGCGGTGGCGAGGAATAGGCGTCCAAGTATGAGCGATGTGTCACCCTCTTCCTTGATATCCATTATCACAAAATCACAAGGCAAGCATATGCCTCCCGGAACTTGGAGTGGGATGTTCTCCGCGATCCCAACCGGCCTAGTGATCCGACCGTCCGCAAGTTGAATCCTCATGTCGGTCGGCTTTAAATCGGTGCCGGTGTTCAACTTCCGGAACATGGTGAGAGGCATGAGGCTCACACTAGCACCCAAATCAACCAATGCTTTTGTAAGGGGACTCCTCCTAGTGTGCAAGGAATCCGGAAGCTCCCAGGATCTTTAAATTTGGCGGGCTCTTTTTCCTTCCTAGTGAACCAAGTTTCGTGTTCCGCGAGCATGATCTTCTCTTTCCTTTTCCTTCCCGTAATCAAGTCGTTTAAGAACTTCGCGTAGGATGGGATTTCCACTATGGCATCAAGGAAAGGGATATTGAGGCTCACCCCTCTCAAGTATTCGAGGAACTTGGCTAGCCTCTTCTCGATCTTGGCTCTAGCTAGCCGTTGAGGGAAAGGCACCGGTGGCATGAATCGGAGCTCATCAATAGGTTCATCCACTAATTTTGCTCCTTCTTGCGGCTCCTTCTCCTTTTCCACCTCAATTGCCGGCTCGCTCTCTTCTAGAATTTCCACTATGGGTTCCTTGACTTGAGTCATGACGGGAGTGGTATCCTTCCCGCCTCTTGTTGTAACCGCAACTACCGCATTGATGTGTCCGGTGTTGCCCCGCGGATTTGGCTCGGGTTGAGCCGGCAATTGTTGGTTGTTCCTATTAAGCAATGCTAGTTTCTCCCCAATTTGAGCGACGACGGTGGTAAGTGAATCTTGACCAGCCTTCAACGTGTCGTTAATCTTTCTCTGCTCCGCCATAAACTCCTCCACCTTAGCATCAAAATCTGAACGTGGTTGAGCTTGCGGAGGGTTGGGATTTCTCCAACCTTGATTATTCCCGGGTGGCCTATAAGGTACCACTTGTTTCCTAGGTGGGAAGTTTTTTTGCAGTGGCCCCCTTGGTTGATAATTCGGTTGTGGTGGTGGAGCCCGAGCTTGAGGAGGTTGTTGTGGCGGGGGGTTCAAGGCACCATCATTATTAGCATAGGAAAAACCCGGATGGTTTCTAGCGGCCGGGTTGGCCCAATATCCGAAATTCCCCGCAACATACTGAATTTGCTCCAAAGCTCCTTCTCCATGCTCTCCTCCTACATACATGGCTTGGGATTGGTCTTGCCAATCACTCATATGGTTTGTCGGTGCGGATGTAGAAGGAGCTCCATGCGGCTCGGTAATGTATTTCTCCAATCTCTCCACTACCTTGTGGAGAGAGTCAAATTTGCTAGCAAGCTCTGCCATAGCCTTGGCCTCATAAATACTCGTGGGCTTCAAGGAGGACAAAGAATGTCCTCGCTCGTCCCCCCACTGTTGGTTGTTGGAGGTCATCTCCTCTAGTAAGGCCGTAGCTTCATCGTGGGTCTTTGATAAAATGGCTCCGTTGGCGGTAGCATCAATAATCTGTTTTGTGCCCGGTTGGAGTCCATTGTAGAAACTGTGGACAAGCTCCCAATCCTCTATGTTATGATGAGGGCATTGATGTTGCAAGTCCTTGAAGCGCTCACATGCCTCATAGAGAGTCTCCTGCGGTCCTTGCTTGGAGGACATGAGAGCACTTCTTATCTTCACCGTCTTGGAGGGCAGGTAAAATTTGTCGACGAAGGCGCTCGCCAATTCATCCCAAGTGGTGAAGATTCCTTCAGCCTGCGTCCTCAACCAATATAAGGCTTTGTCCTTGAGTGTGAAGGGGAAGAGGCGCAGTCTGATAGCATCTATGGAGACACCCGGCATTTGGAAGGTGGCACATTTTGATAGAAAGAGCTGGATATGGTAAGGAGGGTTTTCATGGGAATTCCCATGAAAAGGGTCTTGCTACATCAGAACTACCAATCCAGTCTTTAACTCGAAATTTTTTTTGTCCGCCAACTCCGGCATAGCTATGGACGAGGTTGTGGAGGAAGTCTTAGGCTGAAGCCTATCTCTAATGGAAATGATCCTCGCCATTCGCGCCGCCAATTCCTCGGGTGTCTCAGGATGGGTCATAAAATTCCCTTCTGTATCGAGTCTCCTCTCCGCTCGGATCCTCCTCAATGTACGCCCGATCTCCGGATCGTATAGTATTTCTTCGGGGTCCGCTGTGGATCTTGTGTACATGCAAGGAAAACAGAGTTTTAAAGAAATAGTTAGCACAAAGGAAGGGTAAAATAAAAATAGATATAATAAAACAAAAAGAAAAATATCTAGGTAGGTAGAATCAAACACTATCGCCTCCAAAACAACGGTGCCAAAAACTTGATAGCCCGCCCCGAACACACACCCAGGGCGGGGGACTCGCTAGTCTTACCGTAAGCGCACGGTGTAGCGGCGAGCGGGTATCGAACACGAGGAGGGCAAATGAGGTGTCTTCTTCAATTCACCTGGCTATAAGAACAGTCGAGAAATATTCGCAATAAAGCGGTTACAGTCGTCCAATTGTATAAAGAAAATATCAAATTAATAAAAATGCCTAGGGATAGGGAATCCCCGCTACAAACCGTATCTCGTCATTGTGATTCGTAGGTTTCACAATTGCTAGACTTGAAATTCAGGTGACCTAGTTGCAACTAAATGTGGAACCAAGCTCACGCTCTCGTGCTATTGCCGGTCTATAGCTAACCTAGGGTAGAGTCCAATCTCTTGCAAACCCTAACCTAGGCAAGCTAGCGTGAAGGACAACATCATCGTTCAATCGTATCTCGAGCCTACTCTCGTGCAAACTCGAGCTACGACCTAGGTTGCGATAGTTCCTACCCATCCAATCTCTTGCAAACGGGTATTGGTATAGAATCGCAATCGAAAACCCTAGTTTCGGTCCAATCTCTTGCAAACCGATTCCAGAGAAACCCAATTGTAACCCAATTCGAATTTCTAGGGCTTCCTATCGAGTTGAGATCCAATCTCTTGCAAATCCCAATCGGTATGAATCCCTAGCTATCCGTATTAAATCAATCCCAAACTAACCCTAATCAATTCTAGCAAGAATTTCACCAATTCATTACAAATTAGAAATAGGGGTCGTAGGGTTCATCCCTACGCCCTAAGACGATAAAACTATTCACAAGTCATAATGCAAATCATTAGAAATTCAATAATAAAAACAATAGAATTCATTGCAAAAGACAATATATCAATAAAAATGAGGTTTTTGATATAAAGAGAGACAAACCAATGAAGATTCAATAGCATCCAACAAAATAGAACTTTTTATCTCCCTCCAAAAAGCTCAATCTAATCTCCTAAAAAGTAATCTAAAAAACTGTAAAAAGTATATGAAAAGCTCTCTAAACTAGGTTAAAAACTGGGGTTAAATACCCCCAAAATCGCCCAAAAAACTGTGACCAAATTGCCCCTGCGCAGCTTGAAAATCGCACTTTACGCTACAGGCAGCGCGGCTCACTCGGCCGAGTGACAAATGTCATTCGGCCAAGTGACAAACCCTGACGGATTCCAGTAAGTCTGGACTTTTGGGGGTCGGCTCCTCGGGAGCCACTCGGCCGAGTGACTTTCTTTGCTTCGACCGAAGGGACTTCTTCACTCGGCCGAGTCAGAACTCGGGGCTGCACTGACGGATTACAGTAAGTTGGGAGTTTTGGTTGCCGTCGTTCTGATGCCACTCGGGCGAGTGGTGTCTCTGTGGTTCGGTCAAGTGGACTGGCGATGGTCAGCCGAGTGCACGCTGATACTCAATCTGTTGCGTGTCCGATCTGGCCGATCGAGTGGGCTGTCGATGGTCGGCCGAGTGACTCCTTCACTCGGCCGAGTGGCATGCTGAAAATGCCCAATCTTCGTATTTTTGCTTCCTCGTTGCTCCTACAACGTTCTTTCTTCTTCCACTCCTCTCCAATCACAGAATTCCCCTCAAAAGAGTCATGGGTGACACTCCGGAGTGGGTGCATCTCAAAATCACTCCAAATCGCTCCAAATCTCTTGAAATATGACAAAAACAAGAAATCGTGAAAAGCATCGCAATATTGTCGAATAATCGTGAAAAACACGATATGGGCAATCTAAATGGCATGCAAACATGCAGAAAAAAGGTGTAAAATATCGAGTGATCAGGGGTCGATCACGGGGAGGCGTGTGTTGTTTTTGTGAACAATCAAGATCTGGATCACCCGGTGGGTGAGCTTGCCTAATCTCCAGTTGGTTGTCACGATAGTAGATTAATGAAAAAGATGTCAGAGAAAAAAAGGTAACGTAGGACTTTGGCTTTCGCCCTATCATGAGTTCTCACTATTACGACCGATGGATAGGGATGTGATCGCATTCTAGGGTTTAGCGGTGAGACGTTGCCTCTAATAGTGATACCTAGCGTCCCATGGGCTCGATATTCTGGTCGATGCCCAGGATGATACGCTAGGTCTACCCGGGTTTGGACGGTGGGCATTCCCATGTCCAACACCGTCTGACTCCGGGAGCACTAAGCTCGCAACGATTGCTCCTGACATTTCATCCAAGCCGTTCTCACGCACGAGGAATCAATGTCTACGCGAGGGGTTTGAGCTGTGGCTAGAAAATCAAACTCCCATTTTATTTTCCCTTGGCCCGACGGTTAAAGACGGTCTTTCTCCCGCCGATGACAATGAAAAGCCCCCGCGTAACCATCAAAATCCCTATATCCTATCAAATCCATAATCCTATGGTCGTTCTAGGGAGAACCCACGAAGGGGCTTCCACCAATGTCCCAGATTGAAGAACTACTCACTATTCATGGCATAAAAAGCAATAAAACAGATTATAGCCATCAAAATGGAAATCATGCAATAGATTACCCTAGAAAATAGAAGTATAAATGCAATATTAAAATATAAGAATGATCAAAGAACTTACAAATAGAGTTTAATTCAGAGCAGCCAAAAATCCCTAAAAACAGCTTAAAATGGGGATTCCATTTCTAGGAAAACCTAGCCCTATTTATACAATTTGGCAAGATGCCAGGGAATATTCCCACTAAAAGACAGAAATAGACATTCACCCGATCGGATGAGACTTCATCCGATCGGGTGAAACTACGGAAAATTTGGTCTTCGGCTCTGATAGATCTCACCCGATCGCTGAACCGATCGGGTGACTCTTCGAATTCTAAAGCATGGGAAGCAGCTGCTACAGGTGACCTGATCATTTGACAAGTCAACCGATCAGGTGAACTTTGGCTCTCAAAACAGCGTTCTGTGTCACATCCACCCGATCACTGAATCGATTGGATGGAGTTGCCTCTTCCTCGGGACTATTACGGCCGCATGAACCGATCGGGTGGATCTGTCCACCCGATCAGTTGAAAGCTGATACATGGTTTATTTTGACGATTGGCTCTCAGGATCTCATGCGACACCTCCCGTTGCTCTGGGGACTCATGATGTTAGCCTTGTATGTCCCCTGCGTCAGCAATATCCTGCAAAAGCACACAAACACAACGAAAGTGAAAAGGAACTAAAAATACACAAAGGAACGGATTTGAAACAAAGAAAAATGACCGGAAATTACGGAGAAGACGTGCGGGAATACATAAAATATAAACGCACGTCAATATCCCCCAAGCTGAACCCTTCCTCGTCCTCGAGGAAGACGAATGAGAATAGAAGCTCGAAGGGAAAAATAGAAAGAAAGAAACAGGAAAAGAAAAGAAAATCCTAGATTACCCTTCAGAGCCAACGGAAACTAACACGACACACTAAGCAAGCACGTGAGAAGCATAGCACTAAGCCCAGGAATATGAGTCCCTACCAGTGTCGTGGGTACACGTGGTGAAGCGCAAGTGAGTGTGGTTATGAGCTACCCAACGGTGTAACTATCTAAATCATGCAATCAAGCTCCATATACACATATCCATGGAATGACCCAAATATCGAATCAATTCGAGTTAACAGTGAATAATAGTTCAAGCATCCATGAGAATAAAGTAAGAATAGAAACACATCATATGTCAGGGACTCTACTACTAGAAAGTAGGAAATTGCCGCGCAATTGACGTGCGTTTATATTTCATACATTCACACACGTCTTCTTTTGTGTTTTTCCGTTATTTTCTGCCGTCTCGTATCTGTTTTCTCATATTTTCTCGTTTTCTTTCACTTCTCCGTGTTTTTGCGTGTTTGCAGGAGTTTACCAGTGTAGGGGATACATAACAAAGATATCATAAGTCCCCAGAGCAACGGGAGGAGTCACACACGATCCAGGGGGTCAAACGACCAAGATTTCTATCTTTCAGCCCCCCACCCGATCGGTTGGATACAGCCAACCGATCGGGTGATGCACGCATGCACGACCCAGACAGCCGCTGAAGCAAAGTGAGCATCAACTGACCGGGTCGACGACCGGTTCAGCCCAACAGATTTCTCGAGAAATTGAAGCTGAATTCCAACCGATCGGGTGACCTTCACCTGATCGTTTCATCTGTAGCTGATTCCCCCAAGAGACGACCCAGAGAGCTCACCCGACGTCCAGCTGACCGTGCCAAAACGTCGTAGGTTACTGTCTTTTGGGTGAAGTTTCCAACCGATCGGTTGATTTATCAATCGACCGGTTCACCCGATGACCGCAAGATCCAAACGACGAGCTGCTTGCGCCAACCGACCGTGTCGCGTGACCAGGTGATGTTTCTGAAGATCGCTGCCGAAGAACGAAGCAGGTCATCCGATTGGTTGATTCTTCAACCGACAGGTGACGTCGTTTTATATATATATAAACCCTAGGTTTTCAGAAACAAGCTGTGTTCTTATTTTCTGTCTTTTCTCTATTGCGACGGCTGGAATTTTTTGGTTATTTGTAAGTGTTCAGATCTTTATGAAACTTTAATATATTTTTAATTGCATTGCTGCTACTTCATTTCTATTGCCCGATTATGTTTTTAACGGTCGATTTTCATTTAGATTGCTTTTTAGATCGAATGTGTGAGTAGTTTCCAAATCTGGGATTTTGGTGGAATCCCCTTCGTGGGTTCTCCCTAATGCGTCCATAGGACTAGGAAATCGATAGGGATTAGGTATCTATTGGTTACGCGGGGTGTTTCATTGTCATCGGCGGGAAAAAGACCGCCTTTGACCGTTGGGCCAAGGGGGAATAAACTTGGCGGTTGACTCTCTAGCCATAGCTCACGCCCTTAGCGTAGACATCGAATCCTAGCACGTGGGAACAGCAGGATGAGATGTCGGGAGTTATCGTTGTGAGCTTAGTGCTCCCGGAGTCGGTCAGTGTTAATGGGCATGGGAATGCCCACTGACCGAACCCGGATAGTCCTCGTATCATCCTGGGCACCGACCGGAATATCAGCCCCATGGGACGCTGGTATCACTCTTAGATGCAACGTCTCACCATTAAACCCTAAGTCCGATCGTTGTCCTATCTGTCGGTCGTAGTAGTGAGAACACGTGATAGGGTGGAAACCGAAGTCCTGGGTTTCTCTTTATATTGTTTATCCCTCGTATTCATTTTTCGTGACAACCCATATACCGATTCGGGCTAGCTCACCCATAGGGTGAATTTGGTCCCTTCTGACACAAGCACAACCACGCCTCCCTGTGTTCGACCCCCAAGCCACACTACAACACCGTGCGCTTGCGGTTATAAATATTTAAATCTCGTGCCCCCAATCCCATTGCACACCTTGCACATGATCACAAACATTTGGGGGGGCGTCAACAATTGCCAAGATGATAGCTAGAAAGCAACGTGCTTGTTATTTTTGGATCTTTTGAACCCTTGAGTCTAGCTCACATCTCTATCTTGCGATAATTTTCGCATTCTTCTTTTTCATTTTTATTTTCTTATTTTTATTTTCTATTTTTTATCTGTTTCTTTCCCACTTTTGCTTCACGGGTGTTTGTTGCTTTTAATGCGCAGGAACACAAGGAGTCTTGACGACTTGATTCCTGTTGATCCTGAGATAAACGTCACCCTAAGGTGTCTGGCCACAGAGAAGAGAAGAAGGGAAGAGTCTGAAGCCAACACCCCACCTTACAAGTCCTTGCTGGAGTACTCAATGCCATCCATCGAGTCCACCTCCGCCATCTGACAATTCTATGGGGCACCCATGGAGAGCCCCATCGAACATCTGGACTCCTTCCTCGAGAAATGTGACACATTCCGGATTAATGGAGTCACAGCTGAAGCAATCCGACTGAAGTTATTCCCCTTCTCTTTGTGGGATAATGCCAAGTAGTGGCTTAGGGGGATGGACCCGAACACCTTCAACACTTGAGAGAAGCTCTCAAACGCATTCTTGACGAAGTTCTTCCCTCCGAGGAAGACTATGAAGTTGAGGAGTGAGATCTCCTCCTTCTCCCAGCCAGCCACGAGTCCCTGCACGAAGCTTGGACAAGATATAAAGAAATGCAGCGGAGATGCCCTCATCACGAGCTTCCTAAGTGGCAGATAATTAATCTGTTCTACAACGGATTGAGGATGATTTAAAATCTTCGATGGACGTCGCAGCTGGAGGTTCCTTTATGTCTAGAAGTGAAGAAGATGCCGAACAAATTCTCGAAAACATGGCATCGAACAATGAGCGGTGGTGTGACGAGTGAGCCACACCTAGATCTGGGGGTATCCACAGGGTCGAGGACATCGACAAATTATCCAGCAAGTTTGACTTGCTGTCGACCCAGATCTCAGCGCTGATGGTAGGACTCGGTGGTGCCGGTACACAACATATTGCGGCGGTGGAAGCAGAAGTCATGGGGGACTTCGAGGGTGGTGACATCTCACCACCGGTGGACCAAGCGAGTGCACTATTCTACAATCCTACGGGAAATACGCCGTATCCACCACAGACTAGCTCCAATCCGGCCTACTCTCCAAATAATCGAAACCACCCAAATCTTAGCTATCGAACACCCTATCAGCAGCCGCCTCCTCAGCAGTAGCAGCAGCTAGTGTATCAGCCGCCTAGGCAACAGCAGCAACAGTACCAGCAGCAGCCTCCATAGGTATACCAGCAGTACCCCCAAGGAACCAGCAGCACAGGCAGCAGCAGCAGCAGCCGTATGGCCAGCAGCGTGTCATCTCCCCGGTTGAGTCCCTCTTGACTCAGTACATCACAAACCAGGAGAAGATAAATTTGAAGCTGGAGATGGGGCAGAGGGCTCTCACTGACCAAGTAACCCAGCTCGGGTTACAGGTGGCGAACCTTCAAAGGTCGCAAAATCTATTACCGCCACAACCGGAAGTGAACCCAAGGGGGGCGAACCAGACTTTGGCACTCACGCACGAGCATGCGAATGTGTCTGCTATCGTGTTGAGAAGCGGAACACAAATTCCTACCAGAGTGCCCGCCAAGGAACCGGAAGCACCGTTGGTCATAGAGCGACCAATTGAAAAAGCCAATGACAACGGTGCTTCGTCGCCAAAGACTACGACTCCAGAGGGAGTCCCTGAAGAAGAGAAGAAGAAGGACGAGGAAGGGATCCTTAATGTTTTCAAGCCCGTTGTGCCTTTTCCACAACGACTTGCCCAAGCAAAGATAGACGAAAAATATGGCAAATTCTTTGCCATGGTCAAGGATTTAAGCCTGCGGATCCCGTTCCTCGAAGCTATTGAGACACTTCCCTCCTACGCAAAATTTCTAAAGGATTTGGTGACAAGAGGGTCCAGGAAGGAAAAGGTCGTTCTAACGACGGAATGCAGTGCTCTCATCCAGCGAGCAAATCCGCCTAAGCTTAAAGACCAGGGGAGCTTCTCTATCCCTTGTGCGATCGGGGAGGTAAAGATCCATCGTGCGCTCGTCGATCTTGGAGCGTGCGTCAGTTTAATGCCTCTGTCGCTATATATGAGGATAGGGATATGCGACCTGGAGCCCACCTGTATGACCCTACAGCTTACAGACCGATCGGTCAAATATCCGGTGGGGGTTGTAGATGACCTGCCTGTCAACGTAAGTGGGGTGCATGTGCCAGTGGACTTCTTCGTTATGGACATGCCTGAAGATACGCATACCCCCATCATCCTTGGACGGCCTTTCATGGCCACTACCGGCATTTTAATAGATGTGAAGAAGGGGAAACTTTCCCTTAACGTTGGCAACAAAAAGGTCGAGTTTGACTTGGGTTTGTCAATGAAGCACCCCAACCCCCCGGATGATCCAGGTTGCAATATGCTGGACATAGAAGAAGAAAGAGTTGTGGAAGCTGGGGCCTGGGAAATTCTTTCAAGGAATCCCCCCGACAGCTTGGGGGACCTTAAAGAACTTGTCGGCCTGAAGAAAGATGATGTTGCTGGGAAAGCAGGTGCGTCACATACGGTCCCTCCCAGATTTCAAAAAACTCCTCCGACGAGGAGGAAAGGGAAAGAGCCCATGGGGCTCACCAGAGATGAGATCTGGATCTTGAAAAGAGTGGCGGTAGACGCCAATATAAGGGAGAAGCCTCCGGATTCCATCAACGAGGGGAGGGTCGTCGAGCAAGTCTACTTGTCACCACCGACGACACCAAAGGCCACCAACTCTGAATATGAAGCGATGCCGATCTTATGGCATCACCCCGTCCACCTTGAATATCATTTACGGGCGTCGAGCAAACGACGTTAAACAAAAGCGCTTCATGGGAGGCACCCCATGCTTTAAACTTTCATCTTCGTTTTAGGATTATTTTTTAGCTTTTATTTTTCCTATTTTAATAAATAAATCCAGCCGCGGGAACTTTCGTCGAGAGACTTAGGCCATTTGTGAATTTTTGCAGGAAACAAGCCCTCACCTGTTCGGGGGACCACTCAACCGATCGGGTGAGACGTATCAGACAATGGCCCGTATCTGTTCTCCAGCGAACCAGTCGGGTGAAGCAAGTGAGACCGTGTGGCTGACCGTGTAGGAACGGCTGAAGTCTCGAAAAATTTGGGATTTAATCAACTGATCGGTTGATACGAAACGTGGTCGTGTGACTGACCGGGTGAGCTGCACTGAATTCTCGGGAAAAACTGTGAAGCGGCCAACCGATCGGTTGAGTTCTCAACCGATCAGTTCGCCTGTAGCCTCTTTTCAGCAATTTTTCGACCTAAAAGTCAACCGATCGGGTGAGTTTTCACCCGATCGGTTCGACTTAAACCTTATAAATATCCCACCCTCACCCGTTCATTTACCCCTTCACCCGATTTCGATCTCCGTCGCCGTTTCACCTTCTCCAAGCTCCAAACTGGCATAATCTTCCCTCAATCGATCTCTTCACCCCCTATCTCCTTCCCTCCGTCGATCTCCCTCTCTCCATCATCGATTTAACCCGCATCCAAACCCTAGATTTCGCACTCCCCCCCTCGTTTCGAGAATTTACTGAAGAGAAATGCTGCGGCTTCACACTCCATCCCATTGCGCTGCGTTGGGTCATCTACGAGCAAGGATCTTCATCTCTACTGGGTAACTTCGCTCCTTAGATCAATTTTATATTTTTCCCTAGTATTTCTATTTGCTCGATTGCCTGTGTTAGTGTGTATTCATCACATCTTGCACACACACACACACACACACACACACACACACACACACACACACACACACACACACACACACACACACACGACCAAAGATAAAGATAAGGGTAAGGGTATTATGCGAGAGGTGGGGTCATCTCGCAAGAGACGCAAGACCACACGTCCACCACACTCACGCCCTCCTCCTGCATGGCCTGCACAACCCCAACCCCAACCCAACCTATCATCCTAGCTGAGGACCCATTGATGGGCCCGCGTGGCTACCGTTTTAGGAATGAAGAACACAAAGATTTTTATTATAGACTTGATGTATGGGGGCATCTATCGACCAAATTTTCCCATACCCAAACGCTTTTCGATCTCGGGGTAGTCACTGAGGTCGAGACTCTCTTCGCCAATTTAGGGTGGTTAGCTTTCCTAAACGCCACAGCGATATCCTACCCCTCCCTCACACATGAATTTTTATCCACCCTTGTCTGTGAGTCGGGGTCGATCGTCATTTTTCACGTCCGTAACAAAACCATTCGCACCCACCTGAATACCATTAATAACATCTTTGGTTTCCCCATCTTCACTCACCCACGTTTCCTCACACTTGAGAGGAACATGACCACCATCCTCCGTATTCTCACACACGTTTACGGCCCTCCTCTAACCACAGCACACCACTTACCACTACCTTCACCCCCTCGACGATCTTCCCCTCCACCATCACATTCTTCACCTCCACCATCACCTCCAAGGCGACCATCTCCTCCTATCAACACTTCCATTCCCACCACCTCATCTACTCCCACTGTTTCCATTCCCTCCACTTCAGCTCCGCTCACGACCGCTTCCATTACCCCATACATATGCCGCAAGAAATTGCAGATGCGCTCGCGATCACTTCCCCCTCCATCCTCACCTACCCCCGTACCCCCACCATCCACCACCGCATTGATCGCCATTTCACTTCCACTCACCGTCATCACCTCCACACCACCCATCGTCCACACTTCCTCCGCACCTACGCATCCATCACCTCGACCACTCTTTCCACTTCTTCGCACACCAGTCACCTCTCCCATCCACTCCCCCGCATCCCCCACTTCTTCCACCGAGGAGGACGATGACGATTCCTCTCCTGCTTTTTGATTTCATTTTGTTTTCTGACCTCCACCTCGCATATTTCTGCATTTTCTTGATCATATCATTTCGCTAGCATTGCCATGTCTAGCTTGGGGGAAATCGACTTTTGTGTGTTTTGTCGTGTGCTGTCATTGTGTGTCTGTTTATATGTGTCGTTTGGATGTGTTTTTGTTTCTTTTATTTATGTGTTTCTATTTCTATTTCTTTATTTTTCAGTTTCGTTCGTGTATTTTTCATGTTTTTCATTTTTTTGTGTCGGTGCGTATTCCCCCCATTTTCTTTGCCCTCCCGTATTTACTTCTATTGCATTGAGGGAAATGCAAGTTTCAGCTCGGGGAGTCGCACTTCGTGCGTCATTTGCGTCCTTTTCTTCGTTTTTTGAGTCGTTTTCATCGTGTTTTTACTTTTTCTCTTCTTCTTTTCTTTCTCTTTCTCTTAGAGATGACCCCATATGATGAATTGCCAAAACAATCACACACACACCTAGCATGGCTTCGATAATCACATTCACTAACCCTAGGAAGCCGAGTTCTCTTGCATTTCATGCATTGTGGGTCCACTTAGCTTTTTTGTGAGTCGTGTGTCGTGCCTAGCTGTTTGGTGTGCTTCTACTTTGTGATTTTGTTTTATATACCTGTCCAGGAATGACCCCTAGATTATCATGCTTCGATTTGAATATGCGGTATTTACTTCTCCTGTCTGCTTCTATATGCATGAATATATATATATCATATGCTTCAATTCGCATGTGTCGGGATTCCACAATTAGGACTAGGATAACCCATTTAGCCTATGATCTGATTAGCGAAAAAATCTCCTTTGCCTAAGTGTTTAGAATTCGATTTCTTTTTTATTTTACTTGGTGCAAATCCCTTCGTCGTGTACCGTTCTCCCACTTAGGAGAGTACACACGTGTAAACACTCCAAAATCCAAAAATCCAAAAAAAAGTGGAAAGAAAAACCCAAAAAAAGAGAAAAGAGAAAAGAAAGAAAAAAAACATATGTATATCCAAAAAACCAAAAAAAATACATATATCCAAAACCAAAAAAAATGTGTGTGAATATTTTCCTACCTACCGAGAATAAAGGGAAGACGAGAATTTGCACCGAGTGTTCTACTCCACATCATCTCAACCCCCCATCGCTTTCGAAAACACTTGGAATAGGGAATTTCTAGCTATTATCTAGGCGATAGTGTGGTGATGTCCAAGTCCCTAGCTGTGGAGTCCCTGACACATGATACGTTTCGATTATTACTTTCTTCTCATGCATGCTTGAGCTATATATTCACCGCTTATTTCAAATCGAATCGATACTTGGGTCTTTTCTTGGATTTGTGTATATGGAGCTTATAGCACAATGTAGATAGTGACACCGTCTGCTAGCACACGACCACACTCACTCGCGCTTCACCGCGTAGGCCCACGGCACTTGTCTGGACTCGTTTCCTTTGGTTTAGTGTTGTGATTTGGCGTTTGCTTGCTTGGTGTGGCGTTTTTGATTTTGTTGGCCCTGATGGGCGATTTAGGATTTGGAGTTCTCTTTTTCTCTCTTTCTCTCTATTTTCTCCCTCCGAGCTCCTACTCTCACTCGTCTTCCTCGAGGACGAGGAAGGGTTCAGCTTGGGGGATTTTGACGTGCATTTATACTTCATATATTCACTCACGTCTTCTTTTGTGTTTTTCCGTTATTTTCTTCTGTCCCGTATCCGTTTTCTCGTATTTTCTAGTTTTCTTTCACTTCTCCGTGTTTTTTGCGTGTTTGTATGAGTTTGCCAACGTAGGGGATACATAACGAAGATATCATATGTCTCGGAGCAACAGGAGGAGTCACGCGCGATCCAGGGGGTCAAACGACCAAGATTTCTATCTTTCAGCCCCCCACCAGATCAGTTGGATACAGCCAACCGATCGGGTGATGCACGCGTGCACGACCCAGACAGCCGCGGAATCAAAGTGAGCATCAACCGACTGGGTCGACCACCGGTTCAGCCCAACATATTTCTCGGGAAATTGAAGCTAAATTCCAACCGATCGGGTGACCTTCACCCGATCGGTTCATCTGTAGCCGATTCCCCCAAGAGACGAGCCGGAGAGCTCACCCGACGTCCAGCTGACCGTGCCAAAACATCACAGGTTACTGTCTTTTGGGCGACGTTTCCAACCGATCGGTTGATTTATCAACCGACCGGTTCACCCGATGACCGCAAGATCCAAACGACGAGCTACTTGCACCAACCGACCATGTCGCGTGACCGGGTGATGTTTCTGAAGATCGCTGCCGAAGAACGAAGCAAGTCACCCGATCAGTTGATTATTCAACCGATCGGGTGACGTCGTTTTCTATATATAAACCCTAGGTTTTTAGAAACGAGCTGTGTTTTTATTTTCTGTCTTTTCTCTATTACGACGGCTGGAATTTTTTGGTTATTTGTAAGTTTTCAGATCTTTATGAAACATTAATATATTGTTAATTGCATTTCTACTACTTCATTTCTATTTCCCGATTATGTTTTTAATGGTCGATTTTCATTTAGATTGCTTTTTAGGTAGAATGTGTGAGTAGTTCCCAAATCTGGGATTTTGGTGGAAACCGCTTCGTGTGTTCTCCCTAATGCGTCCATAGGATTAGGAAATCGATAGGGATTAGGTATCTATTGGTTACGCGGGGTGTTTCATTGTCATCAGCGGTAAAATGACCGCCTTTGACCGTTGGGCCAAGGGGGAATAAACTTGGCGGTTGACTCCCTAGCCATAGCTCACGCCCTTAGCGTAGACATCGAATCCTAGCGCGTGGGAACGACAGGATGAGATGTTGGGAGTTATCGTTGCGATCTTAGTGCTCCCGGGTTCGGTCAGTGTTAATGGACATGGGAATGCCCACTGACCGAACCTGTGTAGTCCGGTGTATCATCCTGGGCACCGACCGGAATATCGGGCCCATGGGACGCTGGTATCACTCTTAGAGGCAATGTCTCACCATTAAACCCTAATTCCGATCGTTGTCCTATCCATCGGTCGTAGTAGCGAGAACACATGGTAGGGTGGAAACCGAAGTCCTGGGTTTCCCTTTATATTGTTTATCTCTCGTATTCATTTTCCGTGACAACCCATCTACCGATTCGGGCTAGCTCACCCATAGGGTAAATTTGGTCCCTTCTGACACAAGCACAACCACGCCTCCCTGTGTTCGACCCCCAAGACACACTACAACACCGTGCGCTTGCGGTTATAAATATTTAAATCTCGTGCCCCCAAGCCCATTGCACACCTTGCACATGATCACAAACATTTGGGGGGCGTCAATAATTGCCAAGATGATTGCTAGAAAGCTCCTATTCCAAGTATGTTCGAAAACGAAAGGGGTTGAGTAGGTGTGGAGGAGAGCACTTGGTGCAAATTCTCGTTGTAACGGCTGGTTTATATATATATATATATATATATATATATATATATATATATATATATATATATATATATATATATATATTCTATAAAACACAACCTTTTTTGAATTTTGTCCCAGTCATCAGGGGTTTATCCCAGTCACCAAGATTTTGTCCCAGTCACCAAAAGAGTGGGGCCCGCATGCAAGTGTGTGTCACCAAAATTTTTGCAATTTGAAACGTTTGGGGGGAGAGAAATCTTTTGAATTTTGAATGAAAAATTTTGAATTTGGGATTTGAAATCAAAATTTTGGGGACACTGCAGCCGCCCAACATTTTCACTCTCCACGTTTCATCTCCACTCCAGCCAAGAGATGGTGAAAATTTAAAATCTCTCTCTCACGCCAAGAGGAAGGCTGAGAGATCAATCAGTTTGCCAAGACGAAGGCTGAGACGCTCATCAGTTTTCCAATCACTCTCTCACGCCAAGACCCTCATCAGTTTACCGCCAGCATCAGAAGTCTCTCTCTCTCTCTCACGCAATTTATCTCCAGCGGCTGAAGATTCACACGCCAATCCTAGGGTTCAATTTCAACGGTAGGTCGAACCTCCAAGCTCGATTCATCCACGGCCAAGAGAAATTTGACGGGCTTATGTCCTGCCCACAAACCCACGTGTCCTCGACTCCGTCTTCGAGATTGGGACGCAGCACCCGCAGTTTACTACAAATGCACGTTGAGAGCTTGGACTGCAGGATAAGCTCACTGTGAGTATGCCCACCACCTGTTTGTTTTAATTCCCACCACCTTGGTGACCATTTATCACTTGATTTATCAACAGGATATGTTGGGTACATAGAGGGTGGGGAGCTGACAGAGGTAACTACAAGGACATTGCTCTCAAATATGCAAGGATCTCTTCATGGTATGTTCATAAATGCTGTAATATGTGTATTTCAAGGCATAAATATCAGATTAGTTGTATTCTATCAAATTTGCATTATGTTCATAAATGCTGCATTATGTTCATAAATGCAGGACATTGCTCTCAAATTTGCAGTCTAATCCAGTACTTGAAGTATTTGGCAAAGCTAAAATAGTGAAGATAGCAACTCAATGTAAACACAAATATATTTAATGTTTATTAGCAAGGATATGATATACTGAAAATCAAGTATGGACTCAGATATTGCTCCTTTTCCCCTTAAATTAATGTTCACGATTCTTAAATTTAATTTGTCATTTTCAGTTTTAAGCATAGAATTTTGAGTGGAAACTGTCGATTTGCTCTCATCCTTAAGGTGAATAGAGAACTAAATTATGGGGTTGTGCTCCCATCCTTTTTTTTTTGCTTTTGAAATTTTTGCATCTTCTTTTGGGATCCTGTTGTTCTTTTGTTGTTTATTATTCTCAATTAGCACCAAATGCCACCAAACTTGCTGGTATTTTTAGTGTACAGATATTTGTTTATTAGCATTTTGATAATGAGTTTAATGGTGGTTTCGATTGTGGTTTGTGTTTATTATTCTCAATCCAGCAACCAAATATTTATGTAATTTTAATATATGGAGTTGAAGTTATTTGAAAACTGTTGGGTTTTTACGCTTAGTTTTTGCATTCTATGTCTTTAGCTTTTGGGCGTAAATTAGTTAAATTGTTGGTAATTTGGATGCTTGGTAGTGAAATTTTTTGAGACGTGTGTGTGGAATTTTACTTAAGTTTGTTGGTAATTTGGATGCTTCCATGGGTTGGATGGGTTGGATGAACCAGATATAGCATGTCACACTTTTTTGTTGGAGTGAAAATGGAGTCTAATATTAGAGCATGTGTTCTGTACTTGGGTAGTGAAAATGTGTTCTTTTCAAAAAATTTGTTTTAGTCGTTGTGAAAATTTTTGAGATGGGAAATGCTTCCACATATGTGGGATATTATGCATGTAGTGAAATTGTTTTGTTCATGTGTTCATTTCAATACTTAGGTAGTGAAAATGGAGTCTGATATTTTGAAGTTGCTTACTTTTGAGATATGAAATCCCAATGTCAACACCTTTCTTCGGCAACAAATCCCAATAATCCACATTTTCATTTTAATGTTTCTGTCTTTTTGCTTCACTGAGCTAATTGCATTTAGTCTCTTATGTAGGAGGTTCATATAGGATGTTCAGGATGAGAACAAAGTAAATTAGATCATATTTTTACTGAATTATGCAAATCTGGGATAATTTCTTGCCGAATTTCTAATGTTCCTAAAATGTTTTTCTGAATTTTTGGGGATTTTTCTGTTATTTTGATCAATTGATCATTTGGAAAAGATTTGCTAATGAGAAATTTTGGATGTAGGTTTAAGGTCATTCTTGGAGACTTTAAGTTATTCATGCTGCAGGTTTAATGCAAGTTTAATGTTATACCTGATCGATTTGTTCGGATCAAATGACAACTAATGGAACTACCATTGCTAGGCCACCACCTAGCTATTCGCCATTAAGAAATTCGAAGTTTTTTTTTCAGGTATTGATGTTTTATTTTATTTAGATCTTTTCTTCAAAAAAATTAATGTTAATAAACTGCTTTTAACTATGATGGAACCCCTGTGAATTGGATTAAGGAAGCTTAAATGTCCATTCATTTTGTTCTTTGATGTTTACTAACTTTCTCTTTGGTTATTAACAGGCCAACATAAGATTTTGGTTTCTGGATGATCTGGAATCATTGGGTCTCATTTGGGTGGAAAATTGATGGAGAATGAAAAGAATGAGGTATTTGTTTTGTTGTGGTATTCTCATCCAATGTTATTTGATATTTTAGATGTATGCCTTTTTGTATGATACCATCTACGATAACATAGGATCTGTTATAAGATTTTTTTTTGCAAGCTATATGTGCACACTTCTCTTCAAGATTCAAATAGGCTATGCATGCACATTTATATTCACTTTTGATATTATTTGTTTTTGTCCTTGAAAGTATCTCTTATTCGGTATTTTTTATATGGATTTCTTTTATCGCCACTAAGGTTTATGAAGAAGAATACACTTAATTGATTAACATCTATTCATTCGGTTTGTGCGTGTTGGAGATGGTCACTTTTGAATATCCATATAATGAATGCACCCATCCTGCATAAATGTACAAGAAAGTTATCTATGTTACTGAATTTTAAGTCCACTGGTCGTTGATTGCCCATGTTTATCGATTTTTGGTGGTTGACTTTCAAATTCTTGGTGACCAAATAGTGCCATTAATATACAGTTTACAAGATGATTGGGATAGCATAAAAGTAATTCTTGAATGGTGAGATCCATGATCTGAAATTTGTGCATGTTGCAGTGTGTAAATCAGGAATCGTTGGATCCACATCTTCGTGTCTTTGTGCTTGATTTGGTGCATGTGTGTCAAATTGTAGATGTTGTTTAATTTTATAAAGAATTCATTGAAGCAATAACATGTTGGATGTGAATGCATCAATAACATGCAATAATGTTGGAACTATGTTCATTTTGTTGATCTTGGCACATTGTGTACCTCTACTGATTATTTCTTTTTGTGCGACAACGTTGGCTTACTTGGATGTTATTTCAAAAGCCTAACTAACCAAATGTTCGATGAAATTCCCATGAGGAAGTGCTTGAGGAAGTGCTGACATCCAATTTCTGGTAATGGGATAAAAACTGTGTATTGAGTTGGTCTCATATTGTTGCCAATACTATGCATGGTCTCATATTGTTGGCCATCCAAAGACCAACATGTACAAGTTTTCATTTTTCTTTTTATATTTTTGAGTGGCAATGTAGATAACACCTATGTTCTCCTTCAGTAAAATGGAAATATTTTTTGAATATGTTGGAATTTTAATACTAGACCTTGTGACCTACCATCAAAAGAAAGCTCATCTACTAATTGTTCATTATCTTTTCTTTGTTTTTTGAAGGCATACACAAGCCAAATTCTATGTTGGATTTAGGCTGGAATCCTCTGTTGGTTTCTTTCTTCAATCAATTAAAATTTGATAATTGAAGTTAATCTGTGTACTATGTATGCATGTGTGTTGGGCGAAAAAAATTGAACTTTTTTTGGCTCAGCTTTAAGATGTTTTGTCTATTGGGGTTGATATGTTCATATTGAAATACAGATCATTGTTTCATTTTATTGTCTGATCCTCTTTACAGAAGTTCAATTTAATTGCAAGAAGTCTTATTTTAGTCATGTTATGTTGATGATTTTGGTCATATATATCTATACATTCAGAAATTATAGCTAATGCTAATTTTCCCTCACATTGTGTGTTGTTGCAAGGCTTCACCCTCTCATTCAGAATGAATTAATTACCATCGCTGGTGAGGTTAAAGACTAAAAAGGACATTGTTCTCAGCCTTGAAGTAGGATGGTTGTGATGAAGAAGTGATTCTGGAGCCTTGAAGTATTAATATATACAATACAACGACAGAATACAACGAAGTTGAAAGGAAATGTTTATACACAAAACTATATATGCTTATGGGTTGTATTGTTAGGAAATTAAGAAACATATCCAAACTGTATCCATGATGTGAAACATATAATCCTGCATGTCTACAGAACTTTGGCAAAAGAAATGTGCTTAGATGATTTATCTACCAAACCAATGTTAGTTTGCTTTCACATCATATCGACCAGTTTGCAGCATGCATAATGCGAAAACATCAACACCACATGAATCTAAATGTATATGTTGGATAATTAATTTGATGCGATGAGAATATAAAGGTTGAGCAAAATATGAAGGTTCCCTGATGGCGTCAGCAGCATGAATTCATAGATTCAGAATATTTCTAAAAGTCACACAAATTTCACCAGTTGATTAAATTTCACACAAATGTCTAGAACTCACACAAATTTCACACAAATTTCACCGGTTGATTAAAGTTATGACAGCTTAAAAATGAGAATACTTCCTCAAATATCCTGCAACAGTGTCATTCTCATTGCATTATCACAAGGATACTCCTGGTTCTGGTAAACACATAAGCCAAAACATCAACAATACATGAATCTAAATGTAATGTTTACACAAATATTAATGCATCAACAATCAATGCTTGCGTAATGCAAACTATAATATACAAATTTTTTTTACCAAGTCTTGAGATGAGAGGGGATAAAAAGTTTTATTGTGGATTGGAAGCAGAGCACAAGGAGAAGCAGGGACATGCATAACCAAGTGTAATCCCTGATAGGTATATCAGTAATACAAAATCATGAAAGCATGAAAGAAAGAGAACCACCCGAAATACAAAATCGTGAATGAAGATACCTGGAGTCCTGCCAAAAAAATCACTAATCTAATTGAGGACTCACCAGCTTAGGAATCAATATGTAAACTATAAGTTGAATCATATATGTATGATAACTCCAATAAGGTTTTCCCACCTGACAATTATGCCTAGCAATCTGTGTCACTGAAACTTTGTGCTTCCAAATATTTCTCTATTTCTGTGCATATCAGAAATATGAGCTACTATATTTGATAATACCAAACTTCAAACAATATAATCTTGAATTAACCAGAATTTTCAACAATTGAAGTTGCTCATGGTATGAGATAAAATTCAAGTCCAAATTAATTAGCGCCAATATTGAGCCCATCGATGAATTGTCTCAACCAATTGGGGAAACAATCCACTAACACTTTCATTGATGAGATCTTTCTGTTTTTATCAAAAAAAAAGATAGTTAAAATGCAGAATTGGAAGCAACTCATAGAAAAATTAAAGAGACTGTCCCTCACCGAGAATTTAGGACTCCCATTGCAATCTGATTGAACTAATTGAAGTTGATTTTGGTTCATGAGAGGAAGTTGAGTTATATTTTGAGAGAAGATTACAATCTGATTGAACTAATTGAAGGTGATTATGATGCTTCTCTTTGCCCCTATTTTAATTAATTGGTGTGGGTTTAGTAGAAATTTTCTACATTGTCTCATATTTGGTTTGTCTTTGATCTTCGTTTGAGCTAAAATTAATACATCTTTGACCAATTAATGTAAAAAAATTAATTGAACTCGATCAGACATGATTTAGACTGTAATTCATTTATAATGCTATGCTTGTGTATGTCAAACCTGCTTTGTACCCACTGGACAAATGATACACTTTCTTCTTAAAATGTATTGTGATGCTTCTCTTTGATCAGACATGATTTAAAATGTATTAGGGTAAATGATACACTTTCTTCTTTATGAATTTTATAAACAGATAGCTCAGTTAAGATTTATACTGTTGAATAAAATGTATTGGGTAAATAATACAATTTCTTCTTTATTCTCAATTTCTAATTGCTCTTAAATTTAGGCGATCGATCCTTCTGAGTTGTTCTAAAGATGAGCAATTTGGTAGAAAGGCTTCAAATAGGATCAGAGAAGTGGTCTATGTACAATCATGATGGCGATTCAGACGACGAGTTCATTTTCTGGCAAGGGAGTGGACAGACCAACCAAGAGAAGATGGCTGCAAATATTGTTAGGGATGATGCAGTATAATTCTCCATTTCGAAACATTATTTTTGTTTCCAATTCTTTGGTGCATCTGAGATAGGGTTTATAATGTTGAATAAAATGTATTGGGGTAAATGATACACTTTCTTCTTTATGAATTTTATAAACAGATAGCTCAGTTAAGGTTTATAATGTTGAATAAAATGTATTGTGTAAATTATACAATTTCTTCTTTATACATTTTATAAATATATAGCTCAGTTAAGTTGCATATATAGGCCGACCATACGGTGGCTTTAGGTTTTATATGTGAATGAATCTCAACAGAGTCAGTTTAATGTTGAAGGGAAAACCACCTTATGAAAATTAACCATTTATTAACATAAACAGTTGTTGTTAAACTACTTGGTGATGCGTTGGGTTTTATGTTTTATTTGTTTATTTGTTCCTTTGACATTTCAAGTGTCTAATTTCATGGTGTATGATGTATTTCATAATATCTTAGTAAAGTCAAGAATTTTGTTTTAAAAATGTCTTTTAGCTTCCAGCTTGGAAGAAACTTAGATAGAAACTAATGGTTATAACCAATTTCTGAAAAAACCTTTAAATGAAGTTAAAAGACTAATTTGAAGGTGAATTTTGGACAATCCACATGAAACAAATGAAATGACTAAATATAAGTTGGGGGAGTGTGGGTCTTTTAATTAGCTATGGCTTTTGATAATTTCGTTTGGGTAATTTTGTTTGGATAATTTTTTGAACTAATTGTTTGGATAACTTTGTTCACATAATTTTTGAGGTGGAACTAAAAGTTTAATTAGCTATGCCTTTTTGTTTGGATAAAATTTATGAACTAATTCTCTGGATGGAACCAAACGATAATTATCCAAATGAAAAATCTATGAACTAATTATGTCATGTAAACAAATGAACGCATCTATTAAATTTTGTTTACAGGGTTCATAAAATTTTGGAGGCGTTACTAGAGAACGTGGATCTAATTCTTAAAGTTTTTTGGGGTTAAAAACTCATCCCCAAGGAAATTGGCCGCCCAAACTCATACCCAAGAAATTTAAATTTTTTGAGGTCAATTCTTTCAAAAATTTGAAATTAAAATTTGAAAACAAATGTTTTTGTGGGGAAAAAATGCATCCCCAAGAAAATCAGCCGCCCAAGACACCAATAACTAATAGTGCCATCCAAAACTCATCTTTGAAGTACGCTTATTTTTTCATTTCTCATCCTTTGCCGAATCTATCAAAAGTGTATCATCAAGCCCCGTTTCAAATGTCTAAACCTTATTCATTGGGTAATTTATTTACTTTCTTGCTTAATTTATCGAATTTTTCCCTCAAGTGAATAACTTCACATGAATAACTTTCTCATGTGAGTATGCAAAATCAGTTAATGTATATATTTAACTGATCAAAATACTTAACCAAAATCAGTTAATACATAATGTCTTCCTCATTTTACAGAATCAGTTAATGTAAATATGCAAAATCAGTTGTTTTGGTTTTATAGAATCCCAAATTTACAGAACGTCTTCCTCATGTGAAGTTATACTTAACCGATGCAAACCTATGTTTTTAATGGAATAAATTGACTTGCACTTGGATAATTTATTTACTTACTTTCTTATGTTTATCAGAGCAAGAACACGGTGAAGGGAAGGATGATTTGGGTGGGTAGCATGATGAGAAGGTGCTGACGAAGATGGTGAGGTGTTTGTGCTTTGTTTTGCTTACAATCTCGAAATACATGAATTGCTTTAAACTTGCTTGATAAGGCTTGAATTTCCAAGTTATGATCTGGATGTTATACTTCTGCTAATATTTTGGTGCATTGACTTGGCATTCACTAATGTATTTTCAGTTTTGTGTGTGACTTAGTTTGTGGTTTTTGTGTTCTTCTATTCATTCTTGCTAATTTTGTACTAAGCACCACTCGGTTGACTGTTCTATATATAATGTCTTGCAGAATCTACATTAGAGTTAGATCACTGGAAGTTTGCTTTAGAATCAATTTGTGGCTTTCTTGATCACAGAATTGGAAACTGATGTTTACCTTGCATTGGATGAGGCTGACTTCCAAGGTCGGTAGGTGTTTTTTTTGCCCCCAGTGCAGGGGGAGTGGATTGTTTTGAAGTTTGCATCCTTTTGATTTCTCATGCAAAAATTACACTAACTAATACATTCTCATCATTTGCGTATTCTTTTCAGTTAACTGAATTTTTTATGCTGGCTTTTACTTGAATTTTTGTATGAATTTTTGTGGATCTTTGTTTTGACATTTTTATGGAACTTTGTGCACATAAAATTCATAGCATCGATGTCAGATTCCCTCACTCTCTCATTATAAAAATCACCTTGACTCTTTATGTTTCAGTTCATCTCAGCGTAAGTTCATCTCAGCATAGGTTCAACTGGCGACCCAGAAGGCGGAGCTCACTGAGTTGGCAAAAAAAACAAGCAACGTGATGGTTCGGGAGGTGTCGGAGTAGCACGACAAACCAGGAGATGGAGCGATGTTTGAGGTCAAGCTTAGGGGAAACTGCAAGTAAATTTGATTGTGTATTATGGGAATGCTTTGTGGAGATACTAAGTTTATTATGGGCTTTATATATTTTTATTGATTTTTTATATCATTGTTCTGTTCATTAAGTGGATGAATGGAGCTTTTTAAAATGTTTTAATATTTGTTAATTAAGTTTGGCCATGGAGCAAGTGCATGAATGGATCTTTTTAAAATTTACCGCTAGAGATATCAAAGTGATTTATCCCTTTATTTTCTTTTCCTTTTTCATGCGCCCCATCCACCAAAGCTTATGGGTTCTTGATTTAGCCAATTTTGTTATCAAATGGTGCTTTCATGAATTTTAACCGAACTTCTTAAAATAAGCTTAATCTTGAACATTCAAAGAATTAATGATGGATAAATTTTAAATTGAGTTTTTCTTCTGGGTTTTTTGTAAGTGTGAAAGCATCATCCTTGCGCTGTGTGATTTTAATTGTCTGATTTGCATGAAGATTGAAGACCTTATTTTTAGTTCGTACACATTTAAACAGAACAATGACATTGCGTTTAAATTGAAGCTTTAACTTTTAACTAAAAAAATTTTGTCGCTCTATGTCATTGTTTAATATAGGTAGGTTCTTTAAAATTATGATCATACATACTACAGCTGGTCTTTACTAATTTAAGTCCACTGTCATAATTTGTGTGATTGTAATCATTCATAAATGAAAAAAATATGTTGTGTATTCTTTGATTTGTTTTAAATGTGATTTTGAATAAATCAAATATTTAGAAGTTATGATTTTTTAAATGTAAAGAATGTACACAATTTAATGACGTAATTGAGATGGAATTAGACAACCTTAAGTATGGAGATTTATTTTAATTAAGAATAGTTCTAAGATTTGCATAATTTCATTAGAACTTTTATTGAAATAATCGGTTCTTAATGAATACTTTCATTTAGCATATCTCATGTTTATGCTATTAGAAAATTTATTTGTGGCTCATCTATTTTGAATAAACTGTATCAGACTGGCTTGACAATCAAAAGAAACTTATTCTATATATGAACTGATGACGTTAAATCGAGAACATCAAATAGACTTTTGCAGAATAAGATTACCCATTCTACTTGCAAGTTACAACTTTGCTCAAATCTTTATAAATTTATTCAACATCGTGATTTATTCATACAATTTATGATCTGAATTGGTCGAAAAATATTTTTGAAATAAATTTAACTGATATATCTATAATTATTGATGTTCGTTTAAAATTATTGGATCTAAGATTTTGAGGGAGTCATATTTTAATGAACTGTGTCCTTAGTGCACATGTTAAATGGAGAGGAAACTATATTTTGGTGAAACTAAAAATTTTCGGGGAAAACTAAATTCTCTAGATGGAAGTAAATTTTGGGCAAACTAACATTTTTCGGTGAAACTAAATTCTACAGAGGGAAGTAAATTTTGGCGGAGCTAAAATTGTTGCGGGAACTAAATAATAATTATTGTTCTTTAATTTTGGGAGGAACTAAGATTTTGAGGGGGAATATCTTAAATGAACCATGCCCTACGGGCATGGGTTATGACTAGTCTATTCTATAAAGGATGAAGATTTTGAATGTTTGTCCCAGTAGGACAAGATGACTAGGACATATGGGGTTATGACTAGGACAAGGACTTGATGACTAGGACTAAAGTTTAAACAATTGGGGGGAAGTTTGTATTTTGGGGGAAAACTTAAAAATATGAAAACTCAAAAATGGGGGGGAAAAACATTGACTCTATCGTTTTGTTTACATTCAAAACTTGGGAGAAAACCTCGAAACTCAAAACTCAAAAATTGGGGGGAAAACTGAAATGCATCTCTCTCCCTCCCTCCCCAAAAACCCACAGGCAAGAATCTCTCGCTCTCCCCTATGGGTTGGTCGGCAACATCCCCCCAGAACCCTCCACAGGCCAGCATCTCTCTCTCGCTCCCTCTCCCAAAAACCCACAGGCTAGCCGATAACGACACCAAAGAGTACTTTCGATGGAGAGCTGATTCTCGAAGCACCAACAATCCGCTCTTCAATGGCGATACAGTGAGCTCTCGAGAAAACCCCTGGTGCTTGAGGCTGATTAGGGTTTGGGTGGGTTTTTAATGTGTGTTTTTGGATATTGTATGGTGAGCTCTCAACAAATCATCTTTGCCTTCATTTTTAATTTCAGAACTCATTAAAAATATTTTTAATTTCAGAGCTCACTAGATCATCTTCGCCTTATTAAAAATATTGTGAGCTCTCAACAAATCATCTTTGCCTAGATATTGTGAGGTTTTGATTTGGGGGTCAGAATGTTTTTGGTCTGTAGGTTTTAATTGGGTTCTTGAGATGTCTGCAGGTTTTTGTCTGCAATAAGATGGAAGCTCATCTGCTTCAATGGCTATTTTACATGCCATCAATTTGGGATGTACTGAATTGGTTAATGTTATAGGTAAAGATGGAAGCTCATGTCTTGATGTCCTATATGTGTTTGTAAAAATTCCGCAAAGAAGAAAAATTAATTTTTGGGATCCATCTTTTGGTTTTTATGTAGTTTTGATGGTTTTTTTATTGTTGGGTATATGGCAAAATTTTAGGAAAACTCATGAATTCTTTTGGAGATTGTTTCTCCTTCATATGTTTGCTTATTTTTCCAAATTACATTCTTATTTTATATGTCACTGGTTCGTTGACACTGGTGTGAAGATTACACTTTTGTTCCTTGATGACCTACTTGAGCTTCTTAAAACAATGATGTTAGATAACATGGAGAGAATAACAGTTCATTTTACTTTTTAACATGCCAATGAGGCCACAAACATAGAGAGAGAGAGAGAGAGAGAGAGAGAGAGAGATGAATGTAGGCATTAGAGAGAGAGAGAGAGAGAGATGAATGTAGGCATGGAATGCTTGATCTTAGTTCTTCTGAAAATTATACTGAAGAAGAAATCGTTTCTTTTGTCTAGAATTTTTATAAATATAGTGTCTATTGGACCCAATATATCTAAATTCTATGTTTGCTTTGCTTGCACTATCACGGATCAAACTCAGTTATTTACCTGTCATATTTATTTACACATTGATGTTGCTTAATGGTTTTCATGTAGTGATTCTTTACGATCATCCGGCTTGAAATAAATTTTCCATTGTGAAAAACCAAAACCTTACATTAATCCTAAAGGAAAACATAAAACAGTCGTGATAAATATTTTCTTGACAATGGAGACCCACTGCTTTGTTTGGGATATCAGATTGCTTTGTGTGGATCTGTAGTGAAGTTCTTTTTACAATTATACAATTTCTGAATAAAGAGGTGTAGGTAAATTATCAACCAGAGACTATCATACTTACTGCCAGTTGATGGTGCTATAGGTGAATGCTGGCCTAAAGGTGGCATACACATCAACCTTCCTTAATTTGAGATCTTCCAGCAGATTCTGAGCGAAATCTGATCTCAATGCCATCAGGTACCAACAACCCAACTCTTTTCTCAGACCTCAATGTCCATGAGTCTGATTACAAAACCTAAAGCTTGATTCTCCTCAGGTCTCTCTTTGCACTGTGACATTTAGCAGGAAAAGGCAACGCGGATGTTTCGTTCCATTGAAGTTGGTGGGTATTGTCTTTCAAGGTATAGCTCTGTAGCACTTTTTTGATATTTTGGTCACATTCAAATCATGTTCACGTCAAGAAACCCTCACAGACAATTTACATCTCTAAGATTTTTTATTTTATTTTACAGACGCTCTGCCTACTTTTCTGCCTGAAATTATATGGGCTAGCATCTCTTCAATTTTTTGCATTGAAATCACACCGTCTTCTCTGCCATCGATGCCAAGCGGAGCGCCAGGGACTCCCATGTTCCCGTGAGTATTTAATTTGGTTACATAATTTGGTACATTAAATTAAATTTATATCAAAAATTAAATTAAATTTTGCAGATTTTGGCTCCGCTGCCAATTGGGTTTGTTGTGTTCTTCGTTCACCTGGCGACCATCCCCATCATCGGCACCGGAATCAACCCAGCGAAGAGCTTGTGAGCCGCCATCATCTACAACAAGAGCCATGCTTGGAGTGACCACGTAAATATATGTATTTTTGTGTATTTTTTTATTATTATGGGATTGCAAGAGTTGTTAGTATCTGGAATTTGCTTGGTAGGGAAAATGAATGGAGCTTGAACTTAATTGCTGCCATTAATCAACAAAGCTTGGTTGAATCAGGATGGGGAGTAAGCCATTTTGACACTACTCTAGCATTTTTTGCTTTATATGTTTTTGCTTGCATTTACTTTTCTTGCTCTAAATTTTTTAATGAAGGCAGTAACCTAGAATGGAAGCTGACACTTCATGTAACCACATGCGATTTGTTACCAGCTAGGCTCAACAGTCCAATGTTAATATTTTAATTAATGATAAACTGACATGGTAAAATTATGCAAACCAAAGCCTTAAATTTTTAGATGTACTACATAAACTAATATTGAAAAGTTCAGATTTGTATTCTGAAATTTGAATTTCAGCATCCATATCTATACTATTACTACCACCCATGCACTGTCAACTCACCCAGTAAACAGGTCCAAAAGCCTTAACACCAAAGATTGAAAATTCCTTTTTAAAGACTCCAAAGATTGAAATTTCAGTGTTTCAGGGAGAGGGTATGTAATTAACTGGATCTATCAGATAGAACATTACTTTTGTATTCATACATAAATGACTGTAACTAAAAAGGTAGAATGCTACAAGTTTCTCTTGAAAGATGATGCGTTAATTTGGTACCAATGGTTTGAGAGTCATATATAAATTTGAGCCCTCTTTCTTGCTACTTGCTTTTTGTATTGTACTGTCATTGGAAAAGATTTGTTGAGTGTTGCAGGATCTGGCTTAATATTCCCTCCTTTGAGCTCTTTTTTAGTTGCAATTTATCTTCCTTTTTGCAGGATTCCATCGGCATGGACTTTGCAGATGTGATCCCAGATTGGATTGGGGTAGATGTTGTTTTTGTTTTTTGGTGTAAGATCTTTCAGTGCCACAAGATTGGTGTTTTTTTTCTTTTAGTTCTAAATCAGTGTGAATTATTCTAATTTGTTGATTTTTGCATTTTTCACCTCCAAAAAGATTTGAATAACTGTAAGGAAATATAGCTGATCTTAGAGTTGTATTGTGATTTCGAGTTTATTATTCTTCATTTGGTTGATCTGATTGAAGATTTCACCTGTCAGGTAGGAAGTTGGTGAGTTGAAGATTGAGAATTGGGTTTTGGGCATTTAGGGAAGGAAGAGATGGGCATTTGAGAACACCAAATAAATTATAGATGTACTACAGAACTAATAATTGGTGCTTTGCAGTGCACTGCTGGGGAGATAATTAACTGTGTAGATATCTACGAACAGCCTGCTTTTGATCATCCTTTGCTGAAAAACCATAAAATTGAGGTACATTTTTTTAATTTCTCATTTTATGAAAAATAAGATAACTTCTCATTCATTTAATGAAGCGATTCTACCTTAAATGTAATCGCGGAAGAGACAATCCACATTCTAAGAAGAACAAAAGGATATGGCACCAATGGTGAAGGGCCAAGAAACTGCAGAGTCGAAGTGAGTGAAATATCATATTTAGTAATTTTTGGTATTGAGAAATATGATGCTTGCTTGCTCAATTAAATCTGTGCATCTTTCACGCATCCTTAAGGTTTCTGGGACACAAGCTGGCGATGATGCGCCTTACTATGGGATTGCATGAGGCGTTAGTATCTGAAATTTTCTTGGTAGGGTAAATGGATGGAGCTTGAACTCAATTGCTGCTGTGAATCAACAAAGCTTGGTTGAATCAGGATGGGGAGTAAGCCATTTTGACACTACTCTAGCATTTTTTGCTTTATATGTTTGTGCTTGCATTTACTTTTCTTGATCTAAATATTTGAATGAAGGCATTAACCTAGACTGGAAACTGAAACTTCGTTTAACCACCTACGATTTGTTACCAGCTATGCTCAACAGTCCAATGTTAATATATTGATTAATGATAAACTGACATGGTAAACTACTGCAAACCAAAACCTTAAAATTTTAGATGGACTACAGAAACTAATATTGAAAAGTTCAGATGTGTATTCTAAAATTTGAATTTCAGCAGCCATAGCCATACTAATACTACCACCCATGCACTGTCAACTCACCCTGTAAATAGGTCCAAAAGCCTTAACACCAAAAATTGAAATTTCCTTTTTAAAGAATCCGAAGATTGAAATTTCAGTGTTTCAGGGAGAGGGGTATGTAATTAACTGGATCTATCAGACAGAACATTACTTTTGTATTTAAAGAGGAGAATTAATTTCGAAAATATCCATAGTTGGATACAAACTAAATGCAAATGGAGAATTAATTTCGAATATACTCCATTTTAAACTTAAACTGAAAGTTAAAGTGAAACTTTTCCGTTAGACCAAGTTTGGATGGGAGTCATCTTTATGTTCTTTCAACTAGGTAAGACATGTCAAGTTCCGTGTCCAATATATTTAGTTAACAGGTCAAGGCTCCAGAGAACATAAGCACAAATGGGTGATGTAAAATTTGCATTGCTAGCTTGCTACTAGGTACGCCACATTATTTGACTGAAGGATTAGAGTAAACAACAATAAGGCCTCATGGGATGCAAGAAAGCATAATGGAAAACATTTACTGTAAATAAGATATAAAAATGTGTGAAGTTTTTATAAATGCTTTGTGCTAGCTAAATTATCATAGTTTTGGTTAAACTTTGAAGATTAAAGGTAGCTACTACAAAAAGAGTTTATTTAGTGAAGTTTTTGTGGGTATTTTGATGTGGGTATTTGTTTCATTTAGTGTAAATTTTGTAGATTTTTAAAATTGAATATTAGTTTTTTGATATCTGACTTGCCTTCATTTGTTGAAATTATAGACTATTGGCTTTTGTGACATCTGCCGAGTTTTCAAAATCGCTGTCAATGAAGCTAAAACAACTAGAAGGCTCCATAGGTTATGATAATCATACACTAAAGTAATAAAAATACTCAATGCAGGTGATTCCAAAGAATAATACTCGAATGTAATTTTTGATATTTTTGATATTTCTATTTCATTTAAACATTTGAACAAATCGGTATGTTAAAGGATGTAAACTTGCATTTTTGTGATTCTTTTAAGTACCTATAGCTGCCATGGTCATTTCTGTGTCTTTATGTTCAAGTTAGTGCTATGTTCATCAGTATGTTAAAAGATGGAGATGTGGATCAAGTTTGTTTTATGAAGGGTTCTTTTGTGTTTCTTTTTTTGGTAGAACTCAGATTGAGATAAGGGTTCTTCTGTGTCTATTTTATGTTATTTGTATTCAACTTGGTGCTTGATTTAACATTTGTAAATCTACATTTTAAGTTAATAATATTAAATTTTGTATAATTATCTGATGCAAGGAAAAAATCTAAGCAGAGAAAGATTGCTGATCTTTGTTAAATTCCATTCTTTGCTAGATGTTTAATGCTTTCATATCTGTGCGCATAAATTATGATTTTTTGCAGGGTTTCCATTCAAAATCATCTCACGACTCATGATTGGTAACAGATTGAAGAGGGCAGAAATTAAGGATTTTTGCATGCTGCATAAAGGGAATGTGATCCATCTTCAAGAAACCAAGTTTTTATTTGTATCAGACATGGCATTAAAATCTATTGGTTGTAATTTTTTAGAAGATGGTGTATCATTGATGCCTATAGTTGGTGAAATGATTATTGGTTGGAATTCTCAATGTTTGTAAAGCAACTAGAAAGTTTGGGAGTTCATTCAATTACCATTTTCATTATGGATAGTACTAATCAAATTTATCTGGCTTTTTTCTAATGTCTGTGGAACACATTCTGCATGTGATAAACATGTATTGTATGAAGAGTTTAAGAGTTTTGGATAGAATTATTTAGGGCAATGGGTGATGTTAGATGATTTTAATATCACTAGATTTACATGGGAAAGAAATGAGCAATTATCATGGTATCGATTTTGAGGAGTTTAGTGATAACGTAAGAGATTTAGAACTTTATGGCTTTTCTCTGTTGGGAAGTGATTTTACTTTGTCTAACAGGAGAAGTGAATATATTATAGACATACTTGATCGTTTTATTATATCTAAATGTGTTAACCTAATGCCTTTTGCTATTCAAAGAGGACTTGCCAGTTAGTGTTTATCACTGTCCAATTCTTTAATTCTTCTATTGATAATATTGGTAGAATCTTTGGCTATAGATGATATATTTTCATAAGTTCAGAAAGTAGAACTGGTTAATTATTCCAACTTATGGTTCTGTTGCTACTTATTTTCTTCATCAGTTGAGAATGTTAATGAGACTTATTAAAAGATGGTGTATAAATAGTTTTTCATAGCATTAAAGATACTAAGAATACTTTGTTGAAAAGATTGTTGGAATTTGATAGTTTGGAGGCAAACAAAATATTAAATGATGATCATGTAATTTCTAAGCAGACAATATATATTGTATAGTATTACTGATACATTACAAGAGGATGATGTTGGGGGAAGGCATGCTAAAGATCTGGGTGTGACAACCCTGTATCCCTTGCAGCTGAAATCATGATTTGTTTGCTTATGTTTGAGAAACACTGCATCTCAACTCAGCATAAGGAATATGTTGCATCCCTTGCAATTGCAATCATGAAGAAAAGGTATTGTGGTCAGACATTTCTGCGATGTGACACCCATTCTCTCTCGAGGTCTGCTTTAATATGCAGGCAAGAACTATAATGGACTGCATGAAACGAACCAGAAAATTTTAGAAGGGAAACCGAAATTTAAGATGAGCATTTGTAAAAAAATTAATTTTGGGGGCAAAACCCTAAAATTTTGGGGCATTGAAATTGAAGAGCACATAAATTTGGGGGAATTAAAATTTTTGGGGGGAACTAAACTCTTTGGGGGAACTAAATTTTGGTGGAAACTAAACTTTTTGAAAAAAAATTGTGTGGAACTAAATAACAATTCTTGCGTTTTAATTATGGGTGTTCGTTTAAAATTAGTACATCCAAGATTTTAAGGGGAGAATATTTTAAAAGAATCGTGCCCTTAGAGCACGTGTTAAATCGGGAGGAAACTAAATTTTGAGTGAACTAAATTTTTTTGAATGAAATAATTCTTTGGGTGAAGTAAATTTTGGGAAAACTAAAATTTTTAAGGCAACTAAATAACACTTAAGTACTTTAATTTTATGTGGAAGTAAGTTTTTGGTGGGGGTATATAATGAATGAACCGTGCCCTACGGGCACGGGTAATATACAATATATATATATATATATTTTGGAAGGGTTAACAACTTTATTCATATTACTCATCAATAACAATATTGGATTACAGGAAGCTCCAAACATAAACTCTAAAGAAAAACAATCATAAATTATCCACCAGCTCAACTCAGCGTTTGAGTCCTAATATTTAGAATTTCTAGGAATTCTTAAACTTTTCCGTCGAGGGAGATCTATATTTTTCTTTTTAGTTGATTTCAATGATGATGCAAGGTGGCGCATTTCCTCCTCCCACTCCTGATTCTCCATAGTAGCATCCACATCAAACTCCTCCATCCACTCATCCTCGTAGTTTCCATCAGCCTCATCTTCATTACCAACATTGTCAGGATCATCTACACGGACATTTTCCGTAGGGCGCGCAGAAGACGGGCCACCATACTCAAAAATACAAGGAACTATATCAGAAACAACTGCTGCAGTGTACTCAGCAACTATTGGGCCTGTTGCTGAATGATCTCCTGCTGGGGCTTCGGGAACCAACACATTACCATCCACATTTGAAGATGGTTTAGTTTTCTCCACCTAAACCTTCTTGAAGGGACACTGGCCAGAGGAATGTCCGAAACATTCACACGTTGAACAATTTGGGGGCAAATTTTCGTATTCCATTCGAATGATCGTATTTCCATCCTCCTCCACCGCAATCTCAATGTTGCTAGGTAATTTTGTCTTTGCCTCAACTTCCACAAAACATCTAGCATAAGAATACCGTTCTCCAGAAGCTGTAGCCTTATCCACAAATAAAGGCTTACCTACAGAGCTAGCAATAATACTAATGCATTCTGTAGACCAAAATTTCAATGGAAGGTCAGGAAATCTCACCCATACTGGAATTGAGGACAAAAGATCTCTATCCATTGTAAGTTCTGGAGTCCAGCGCCGCAGTACTATCACCCTTTTATCAAACATCCAAGGCCCTTCTTGGAGAACTCTGCTGCAATCTTCTTCTAACTCAAATTCAAAGAAGAAAAAACCATTATCCCTGGAGTGAACCTGGAGCTTTCCTTTAGGCCGCCACAACCGCTGTACACATGCTCGTAGGTGCGAGTAAAATGGTTTGTCTCCCACAACATAACCCGCAAGAGTGCAACTCCATTTTGCAACATTAGCAGATACCGCTTCTTTAGGGATCCAAGGGATAGCCTTACCAGTTGGGATCTCTCGGGGTGGAACGTATTCACATTTGCTATGCTGCTCAACTGAACGTCCAACAGAAAAGAGGGAACTCCATGCTTCTCGCCCCGATTTTGCCACCCTCAAATGAGCAGATGGTTTGCCAATAGTTTTATCAATATGATTAACATTAGTAGTAGGTACTGTTTTAGGGGCAGCCATTCCAATCCTTTGATAACAGTACGACGAACACCGATGATATGGGTTGCCAGCGTTGATACATGAAGGATCAGCTCTCCCCAAAGCATGACGGAGGGGGGGAAACCCCGAAGCGAGATCTGGAGGCTGACCCCGAGAGGCAACCTGACCCCGAGGAGCCATGAACTTCCCAGAGGTAGAGCTGCCAATATATATATATATATCTATCTATCTATCTATATTTTAAAACAGGGATGTTATCATGGGTTATTGGATAAGAGTTTTTGGATAAGAGAAATTGGATAAGGGTTTGAATTGTATTTGGGGAATATAAATGAAGGATGTTATGATGAGTTTTTGGATAAGAGATATTGGATAAGAGAAATTGGATAAGGGTTTGAATTGTATTTGGAGTATATAAATGAGGGATGTTATGATGAGTTTTTGGATAAGAGATATTGGATAAGAGAAATTGGATAAGAGTTTGGGGGGAATTTTGAGGGAATGTTTGAATTTTAGGGGTAAGTGAGTTTGAATTTTGAATATTTAAGTTGAGGGAAAACCTATGGTGGAAAATTTAAAAACACCCACCGTTCAAACAAAACCCCACCATTGCAATTTGGGGGGAAATTTAAAAAACCAAAAACAGCACAAGCACCGTTTTCTCAAGCTGGGGGAAATTTTTTTGGGGAAATTCAAAAATAATCAAATCTCTCTCTCCCACTTCCTCCCCCCAAAACCCTCACCTGCGCACATGGGGAAAATCCAGTATGCCGTGCTGGAGGCCGAGGAGAGCATGCGAAGCTCCAGTACACATTCCAATCGAGGAGAGCATGCGAGATCCATCGATGTCACCGCCACCGGCGTCCAGCTCACCACCACCTATCCTCCCGCTGGCCCCACAACCCCTTGGATGGAGGCAGCCATCAGTAGAATGTATGCAAGCTCTTTTTTCACTTTTTTTTATGATTTCTTAATTTGATTCGGGGGAAAACACACTTTTTTGAATTGTAAGGATTGAATTGCATGTGGGCTTAGGGTTTTGGGCACACTGGTGAAGAGTCATACGGTGCCGGATCCGTTCTATGGGTTGAACAATGAATCGATACTGGACATTGGGGTTTCTTGGTAAGTTGGTAAGTAGCAGTTCTATGTGTTCTATGGGTTGAACAATGAATCCGTTCTATGCGTTTTTTACCACATTTGACTGTAAATTGGTAAGTAGCAGTTGCTCTGCATCGGTTTTATTTGATTCTCATTTGTCTTTCTGTTGCTTACCATTTGCATTTATCGATTTTCTTAAGGAAGAAACATATTCTGATCTTAATTGTTGCTCCCACCTCTAGCAAGTTCAATGAGGTGGAAGAAGCAATCTTTGAGCTGTTGGGCAAGGTTGGTCATTGAGCAAAATGGGTGCTTAGCAGAACACTGATTTATTGAGACTATTCATTTTCTTTCTTTTTTTTCTTTTTAATTGGTTTGGTTCATCCTCCTTGCCTGTGCTTTTATAGAGAGGCAAGCATTTTGGGGCAATGAGAATATTTTTCGAATTTTTTTAATTGATGTTGAAAGATTTTCTCATTATAGATCATTGGTTAGCATTCCCGATGAAATCTCAAGGAAGACTCAGTTTTATCCATGAACTTGCATAAGGATCACATGGAAACAAAATATCAAATAAAATTTGAATGCTGCTCTAATATTTTTCTGCAACATTGCTTCATTGTAATGGCCGAGGTCTATTTGTGCACATTACAAACATTCGTGGGTTAAATTGGTTCACTGATCAATTATGGCAGGTATTTTGGTGACAACCGTAACATGCTAGTCACCAACTTCATCTTCCGAGCCGGCACAACAGCGATGCTGGTCACAAACGAACGGCGGGCCAACCCCATTACTCCCATTTACTTAATCACACCCATACTATGTGTATGTTGCTGTTGATTACATTAGGAAAGTTGCTGCCTTTTTCTGGAAATCATACAGCACCTGTTTGATGAAATGCTGAACAGAACCAATTCCACTTTTTTGCAGAATCTGGACTCTGTTGACTTGACCGACGGTCCAAGCTGGTCAATGCCGTAGAGGAGTCGTGAGGGGATTTGGCAAGGGACGGGTCAAGTTGGTTGGTATGCCCTCGCTCCCCCACTCTCTATCTCTTCTCAGTGTAAAACCAACAACAACAAAACACTATACACATGATTATTTGTTTGTAATCATCCTAAATAGTTGAAAGAATCTCTGCAACTATCTCAAAAGAAACATATTAAATCATACTTCACTCTCAACTCAGGTAAGCTTCTTATCTCTTTACCCAATTTGCTTGGTTTCCGTGTTTATTGAACGTTATGGGTTGGGGACTGAGTTGCTAATTGTAACTACAAATTTCGGAATGTTCTATTTGTTTGGTATTCAGCCCACTTCAGATCTCCTTTTGTAATTGATATTAGAGTGTTGAAGAGAGTAAATTGAAATTTTGGGTATTCTCATTATCTCATTGTGCTGTAAATTATAGTTTGATATATCCTACTACAATGGAAGGACATGTTAAGCATTTGAGCTAAGTCAGGTGGCTGATTAAGAGGAATTGATTCCATATGATATTGCTTTCAAACACATCTTTCATGTCAAATGGTCTGTGTATTGTAGGGCATACCTTGCTTGCAGTTCTTTATGTTTTTTTACCTAATTGTCTTTGTTTTACCTTTTATCCCTCCCTTAGTGTGTGTTTGTGTTTGATGTTATTTTTTCCAATATGTGCATTTTGTATTCTGATGCACATGATCTAAACAAATATTGTGCAGTTCGTGGGCAAAAGGGCAAGGATCTGAACACGCTGAACCTGAGAGAACTGATCCTGATCCTGATCGAAGAAGCTCTGTAGAATGGCGTTACTAGCGTTCATGCTAAGCAGGTAATTTCGAGGTTGAAGTGGGAAAAAATGCACTTTTGGGTTCTTGCTTACATGTTTTATTTATTATTGTTGCAGATGGAATTCTTGAATATGTTGAAGCTAAATGTAAGTTTGAAGCAACGTGCAAAGTTTTGTTGTTGTTGTTATTGGTTTTTGATTTTGTGTGCAGTCATGCTGATGGGGTATTTGATGATTTGCTTAAATGAATTTTTAAGAAAACTTAGAGTTGTTGATGCCATTTTAATTTGAAAATTTTGTAGAATATGTACGTAAAGTGTTGATGCCTTTTCTCCAAAGTGTTGATGTACATAGAGTTACTGTTGATGCCTTTTCACAGTTAATTCCATTTATAGCTCAAATTAAAATGGCATTCTGTTTAACCTCTGCATGTTGTTTGATAGTTTTGTTGGGAACAATGAAATCTCATCAACAACAACAATTGTGAACTGCATTACACTCGCCAAAAATGAAATCTCATCAACAACAACTGATATATAGTCATGTTGTTTGATAGCTGTGATGGGAGAATGGATGCATGCATTTCATCTCAAAAGATTAAGCATGTACCTATGATGTTTACATACCACCACTGGAAAAGGCATCAATAACAAATAGAATGGATGCATGCATTTCATTTTTGAGTATACTGACCGATCTGCATGCATGCATTTCACTTTGGAGTTCATCGATACAGAATGGAGTTGGGATTGGATTGATTGAGCTTCTGAGTGATGCTAAATTTGGTAGATTCGAGATTGAGATTGGATTGTAGGAGGCAGAGTATGATGGCAAATCCTGGAGGAGCAGGAGGAGAAGAATCGATCTTGGCTTCGATGAATTTTGTAGTTTTGCCAATGAAGAAGGTTTTCACAATGCATTTTATGGTATTTATACTGGCTTCAAAGTATGTTAATGTTTTGCCCGCTAATGTGAGTAAGCTCTTAAATGGGGTAAGTAATTGAGATGGATTTACCGGACACATAGTAAAGCAAAATGCATAAAATGAATTAGCTGTGAACATATGAGAGCATTGAGCTCGAGAGGAAAATCTTACGTAGGCCGCATTCAACTGTCAATAAAAGTCAAATTGCACAAATAATGGAACCTGGAAAGTTGAGCATAATTCACGTACTGTAATTTTTATTTGATTCATTTAACAAAGGTGTTCCCATATTCTACTTAAAGTAAAAATGAGTTGCAGAAAGTTCATAAATTCCCTCTTTCATGTCTGCAATTTTAGCTTCATTTATTTTAAACCATAATTGACTTGATTATTAGTCATTGTACTCACATTTTTTTGGGAAGAGACATTTCCAGACTCTAGATATTAGCCGGCTCCGTCTCTGAATGTTAGCCTGCTTATAAAAATTCTCCAGTGCATGCATGTTTGCATCAATGCATGTGTGAGTGTTTAGGCACCTATTTATGTATATATAGTTCTATGAACTTACTAAAATTTTTATTGGATTCATTTAACAAAGAGAGCTGAATCTAAAAAAACAGCTAGATTTCTTATTAGTTTTGGTAAAAATAGTGATGATTTTAGTTTGGAGGGAACCTGATGCACTTATGAGTTAAAGTGATGGTAATTGTTTATGAATCTTCATCACCCTTGATTAGCTTAGTCTTGGGTGTAGGTTTAGTTAAAGTGATGGTAACTTGCATATCGTTTATTTGGTAGATTCCAGAGGAAGAGAAAAATCTTGGGCATCATTATCGCTTAATTCATGTCTATCACTTCATAAAAGATCCAAACCAAATCCAGCTGGTAAGCTCAAGTTAACTTTTATATGGTATTGTTTCAGAGAATAGTGAACAATGTCAAAAGAATGTGAAAACCAAGCTTTTTTAACCATGGAGTACTTCTGCTGTTTTTAAAACCCCTTTTCCCATCAGGGACCTATTGTTAATTAAGAAACATTACATGTTTTTATTCGTTACTTTGACAATCAGTGATCTTCCTTACCTTAAAAAACAATAGGTGATCTTCCTTTGTGGTTTTAATGCATTTTTTTGACTGATTTTTTTGATACCTTTTAAGAATGTTGGCTTTTCATGTGTGCGGTTTTGATTATTTTGATTTCGTTTATTTTTTTATAGCTTATTCCTTTCTAACAGATGGTTGACAAAATTACATTATGAATGGATTAATTGTTTCGGCTGGCTGTAGATCGATTTTGCTTGCGTGCTATATTCTTATGCGGTGATATGTAGGGCTTTATTTGGTAATTTCTAGCGCAGCATTGAAACTTTAGCTTCTTAGTATGAGGTTTCATTAATTAATATGTTTTTTGAATAGATTTTGTCTGGGTATTGAGTGTTATGTTAATGATTATCCAGTGAGGGTTTGGGTTTTTATTTTTTGGTGTTTATCGGTTGAAATTTCATAGGTTGGCTTTAGGAATGAAGTTGGTCAAGCAAATTACCTTATGATACTAAGATGTGGGCATGGGCAGGAATATAGCGATGGTTAATGGCATATGTTAATGCATGTTTTATGTTATGTAAGTGTGTAAGCATGCAATTTCATTGTCTCCCGTTTATGCTGAGAATGCTCCGGTAAGGCTGCCTTTCCTGGGATTTGTCATCGTAACGGCAATGCATGTCTATCGAAGAACGGCATCGAGATCAGGATGTGTTTCTATTTGATTTTAGTTACTTATAGCTATGTTTCAAGGTTCAGATGCATTTTTCTAGGCCAGATTGGGCAAGGGTCTTCTCTGATTTGGACATACGACATGTAGGGGAGAGGATCGGTGATGCTCTTTTTTTGTTCAATGATTCATTAAGCTAATTGGATTTGCTATTGATTATGCCATTGATTAACGATAACTAATTATTGTTAGATGTGATTAATGCATGGCAGTAGTCTTTTACTGCCGGCCGGAGGCAGTGGCGGGTGAGTTGGAGAGTTTGTGCTACAAGATGACCACAAAAACCACCACCAGATTTGTATTCCACAAGGAACATTATTGAGTTTCTCTCTCTAAATATCAATTAGTTATGTTGATGTAATTTTTTTTATTTGTTTCATTGAACATGTAATATGATATCATCAATGGATCAGCATTGGCTTTTAACATTGGCTTTTCATTTTCCAAATTCTCCAGGATTTCTGTACAATTTGTAATCTGATACAATCTGATTCCCTCCAACAATTAGCTTTCCATTTGTAATTTATTAACAAATGATTCAATCTAATACAATTTGTATGTTGTTTGTTAATGAAACATGTTCTATTTTCTAGAGTTCGGGAAAATCCTCAGTGTTGAAAGCATGGTTGGCAAGGATTTTTTTTGCCTACGGGATCAGGTATGTTTCATAACATTTATTTGTCTTTCATGCTATTATTGATCATCTTTTGTTAAATCAAAAAAAAATTTGTACATGTTCTGTTTGCTTTTTTTATTACATGTTCAGATTGGCTTTTAACATTGGCATTTAACATGATGTTTGTTTTCAGAATTTGTATAGCATTTGGTATAATTTGTAAATACTCCAGCATTTATGCAGTCTGATACAATTTGGCATTGAACAGGTTTTATAATCTGATACAATTTGGCATTGAACATGATGGAGTATTTACCCAATGCTATACAATTTGAACAATCTGATACAATTTTTTTTTGATATGTTTCAATGAACATGTAATCCGATATCATCAATGGATCGGTATGTGCTTTTAACATTGGCTTTTCATTTTCCAAATACTCCAGCAATTCTGTACAATTTGTAATCTAATACAATCTGATTCCCCCCCCATAATTAGCTTTTCATTTGTAATTTGTTAACAAATGATTCGATCTGATACAATTTGTATGTTGTTTTTTAAATGAAACATGTTTTGTTTTCTACAGTTCGGGGAAATCCTCAGTGTTAGAAAGCATAGTAGGCAAGGATTTTTCCTAGGGGATCAGGTATGGTTCATAAGCATTTATTTGTCTTTCATGCTATTACTTGGCGATGCATTCCTCTCTAACAATTGGTTAATTTCTTTGTAGAAATCCAGTTGAAATCCAGTTTAGTATACCTTCATTTTAACTTAGGATTACCATTGGGCTTCATTAATTGTAAAATTAAAAATGTAAAGTGACGTTTTGATTGTAAAATGACAACAAATTAAAACCGCACTCTTAAAATTGTAAAATGACAACAAATTAACTTACTTCTCTATCTTCTTACATGTTTGATTGGATCAGCCCTTTCAAACTTTTAAGATTTTCGAGTTGCGTTTTAGGCAAAGAAGGACCTTTCAAGTATTTGGGATGATGTGAAGAATGGGGTGCAGAAGTTCTGGGTCAAGTTCATGTCGGAGGGAGCAAGCATGAACATTGAGCTCTAAATATGTAGCTTTATTTTTCAATTGATTCTGGTAAGTTAATTTGTTGTCATTTTATAATTTTAAGAGTGAAGTTTTAATTTTTTTTGGGACTGCTACCTCCATGTGTGCAATATTTTGGTTCACTTCTAATTTTTTTTGGGAAATATAGATGTTTGCCAGTCAATATATGAACTAGCAATATTTTGCTAATTCCATGCTAAAGCTAAATGTTTAACTACTCATGCAGGTTTTGTAATATGGGCAATATAGATGTTCCAATCAAGTACTAATGAGATGAATATAGCTCACAGGAGAATGTGTAGTGAAGATGCCAAAGAATGATATGCAAGCTGACAGTAAATAATGACATGCGCATAATTGAAGGTAAGATGATGTAAAGCTAATAAACTATGATTTAAGGGGGATAGCTAATTTTGAAGGTTAGTTGTCAGGATAGACCAGGTTATGGGAAAGAACTTTGTAAATATATCTGTAAAACAGTTGAGCGACCAGTTGAGCAATCGGGTTTCCTTTCTGCAATCATTGGGTGATAAAAAAATTGCAATTTTTTTGGATTGGGAGGCAAGAAAAAATTCTGTCTTTGGTGGTATTAATTGATTCTGAATGGGGTTTGTAAAAGGTTTGTGGACAAAACTTTTAATGTCAAGCAAAATATGTAAATCCATTTATTTTCTTTGACTCTTCACCCTGTAATGATGCTCTTATCAGGAAATTGATTTACACTGCACAACTAATGCAAAAAAATAGCTTGCTTCATCTGGGTCTTCTCTCAAGGCGCAAGGAGCATCATTTCTGGAGCAGCAAGGCACAAGGAGCATCATCTGAACTGAAGATCCTGAGCGAGCAAAAGAAAGTGCGAGCAAAAGAAACCCTATTTTCGGAGTTTGTTCTTGCAACTTAAATTCTTTCAAATCCATATTAACAGTGAACATATGTAAATCCATTTATTTTCTTTGACTCTTCACTCTATAATGATGCTCTTATCAGGAAATTGATTTACAATGCACAACTAATGCACAAAAATAGCTTGCTTCAACCATTAATATAATTTTATAATTGCTTTTTGTCATGACCCTGGTAGTTGTGAGGATATGATATTATCTTTATGTTGATCTGAACAATGACTTTTATCTCTTTTTATGTGGATCATTTAGTCATTGGTTTAATACGAGTGAATTAAAATTTGTCAGAAATATCCAAAGACGTGTATTGATATCTTTTAATGTCAATGCAGAGGTGCATGACGAACATATAAAAACACTTACTGCAGATCATAATAATAATATGGGTGCAATGCATAAAGACCTGGGTAATGCAGATCAATTCATAGTTTCTGTTTGAGCATTTTTAAAATAAAACAATAAATTCTTTTTAGTGAAGAAAATATTATTTGGACTGTGTTTGGTGTTTATTAAAGATAATACTATTACACAAAGATGTATAATAATATAACTTCTCATTGTGCGATTCCTGATATCATGATTTTTGATAAATAAGAAAGCACATATCATGATTCATTCTAAGTCTAGCTGTAAATACAACAGTACCAAATAGAGTAGTAGAATTCACACTGATGATGAATATGTAGAGGAATATGCCCTCGGATCATTTGTATTTGATGCAAATGATAATTTAAGCTTAGATATGGACTATTTTGCATTTGATGCAAAAGAGATTAAATGTGTCTTAAATTGTTTAAGACTATATTTAATTAAATAAATGCGTTGAAAAGGTTACCTAGATGACGGGATCGTCCCGCTCTAAACGCAGGTTCAAACCGCGTCAAAAACGGAGTCCAAATGCACAAGTTATAGCCAAAACAAGTCAGCCCAAACTGTTGGGCTGAAACCTGCGAAAATGGAGGCCCACCAAGCCCGAATTTTCTGGTTAGGGTTTTTGAAACCTGGGATTTTCTTGACGGCTACGTTTCTAAGAGAAGCATGACTTTTGGCTATCTTTGGACAATTGTTTGAAGGGTCAAACGGACTCGGATTGACGAGCCGTTTTTTCCTACGCGTTCACCGTTGAACACCCTTCGAATTGATAGGTTGTATCAATCATGAAGCTCAACGATGAGTGAGTTAAAATTCACGGAAGTTTGCACTTTGTGAAGTGCATACTAACTTGATTTTGATTAACTCAAATTAATAGTCCCACATCGGATTTTGAGAAAGGGGAGTAGTCAGCCGCCTATATAAATAGGGGTCTGCTCTCCTCCTCAAAACTCGTCCCAAGCTCTAGATCTGAGCGGCTCTCGTAAATGTTGGAGCACGCTTGGATCTAAGCTAAATTAATATTCTCCTCTCCCTATAAATTTCTGCCTTACTCCTGCGGGCTCTAGCAAAGCCGCAAAGGAGTTCGGATTCTGGATCCGAAATCTAGGCGGAGGTTTCACTCGCGTGAAACTTTCTTCGGCGGTGGGTGGCTCGGCGACACGGGGATTGATCGCCTCGGGATGCGGAGCGGTTCGAGGAGCGGTGCGGGGAGCGGTTCAAGGAGCGGCTCGGCGTGAGACGGGAGCGGCTCGGCGTGAGACGGGAGCAGCTCAGAAGACGGTGCGGAACATCTCGCCTGCCCCAGGGCTGAGATTCCGGGTATGTGTTTAAGTTTTCATTTAATTATTCGCAGTAGTTAGATCCCTCTTGGGGTGGTCAGATCCACCCCAAGTTGGCAGAGTTCCTGGCTAATAGGGTCTGTTTTCTTAGGGTTGCATGTTAATTAGATTAACATAAAATTTTTTCCGCTGCATTTATGTCTATGTTCCGTCCGACTTAGGACGGGACTAGAGTTTTTGTGCCCTAAGGGTCCCAGAAAACCCAGCATTGGTATCAGAGCCATCTCTGTATGCTGATCTAGGACTGCGAATTTATTAATTGAATGCTTTTAAAGAAAAATGTTTTCTTTAAATTTATGCGATAAATTTAAATTTTTTTTTGTTTAAAAATTTTATATGATAAATTTTAAACATGAAAGTTTTAAAATGGAATTTTTAAATTTATGTGATAAATTTTAAAATTGTTTTAAAGCTTTAAAACTTTATGCGATAAGTGTAAAATGTTGTTTAAAATTTTATGTGATAAATTTTAAACATGGAATTGTTTAAATGATGTTTTTAAATTTATAAGATATTTTTAAAAACTGATTTTAAAAGTTTAAAATTTTTATAAGATAAATATTTTAAAGTAGCATGCAAATGTTATGATTTTTTAAACAGGCTTTTACTTTATGAGATAAAATAAAATGTTTTAAAAATCGTATTTTTAAATTTAAATGTTAAATTTAAGTATGCATGCTAAAATTGTTTATGCGATAAACTTTAGTCTATTTAATTGTTAAATAGTTGTACACCTTTTATGCGATAAAATTAGTGTAAATTTTTAATGGCTATGTCTTCTTGTCCCTTATTTTATAACACAAGACAACCCTTTAGGTTAGCCATTAAATAATGATTAAAATTTATTACTTGAATTTTAATGACATGCTGTGTTTTAATAAAACATTAACAACACTTCAAGACCTAATTCCTGATTAGGGTAGTCCCTTTAATGAATTTGTAATTCTAATTGTTATAATTAATTTTCATTAAAGGACTTCGCTTTTAGCGTTGTTAATAAAATTTATTAAAATCCTAATATGATTAGGATAGCACGTGAACCTTATAGTTGATAAGGACTTAATAAAAGTTATTAAACAAATCCTAAAATTTTGAATTTAAGGATGCAACTAGTTGATAGGATTAATTAGTTGTTAATAAAAGCTGTTTAGTCTATGGCACACATACAAAAATGACAAGCTTCATTCAATGGACCATGATCCAGTCAATGTGCTTGGCTAAGAGTTCTGGGTCAACCCTTGCTAGTACAAGGGGCAGTGATCCTGGCTTAGTCAATTCCCTGGCTGTGTTCCGCTGGACCGCAATGTCGCGAATCATGATTGTATGACACCCTGGACTATATCTAGTCAATGCGTTATAAATCTTATTAAAGATTAATTCGTATCCCTCCTTGATTTTGGAGCTTGGTAACTCAAAGAAGACAATTATAGTTGTTGAGTCTCCTCAAGCTATGACTTGTTTATCTTTAAGGAACAAACTCCAACATACATGTGATGTAGTCTAGACTTGACCCAAATCGATACGTCGGGTCTCCTCGAGCATCGATCTAAGTCAAATCTGGACATGAAATCAAGGGTCTGACTAGACCAGTCATTATGATTTGTTGAGTCTCCTCAAGATCATAAGTGACTGTGGGTAAAATAACGATAGGGAGTCACATGTGATGTGATTGACTAAGAGTTAGTCTACCAATCATGGAACCAATCAACTTGTTGAGTCTCCTCAAGGTTGTGAGGTTCAGGATGATTGGATCCCTCTTTCACTAAATTTTAAATATTTTAATTCGATTAAATCATTCGTTATTAAGCTTTGAAACGATCGTAAAAATAGTGGGAGGATATAGATAGATAAAAGCAATTCTACCTATATTTAATATTGAACATATGCTAAACTAGGGCAAGACTATGTTTACCGAAGGAATCAAAATATAATGGAATTAGTTAATTGGTCAAATAGGTTGATTAATTGAATATCAAGTTAAATTCTAATTGATAAGATTAAACTATACTCTCGTTGACATTAAAATGACCTTCTAAAGAACAGACTTAAGAAATATGATTTCATTAAGTTCTGGGTCCAACAAATAAATTCACGCAATATGTCACTCGTCTCTATATGAGGCAGCTTGAACATATAGGATATTCGAAGTATGTTTCTCCCTACAACTTGTCGAGCTACCCTCAAGGTTGTATGGACAAACAATTCTGATCCGCAAAGTTCGAGAATTCGATCAAACCGTTTGAGTCGAATACGAGTGCAGGAGTGGTGCAAGACTATGTATCCCAACCGGATCTTGAGACAAGCAACTTCTTGAGCTACACTCAAGATTGCAACTCTCAAGCGTTTGGATACATGAGTCGCTTGCATAGCTATTCATTTATGTTGGGCCATTTAAATATCTAAATGTGATTTAGAAAAGGAAGAAGGCACACCGAAAAGTCAATCGAGTTAAATAGTTTAATTTATCATTAGTAAAGTCATAAGTAGGAGGAAATAAAAATGTGACATACTCTGAGGTCACGATTTCATGATTATTGTTATACAGAAGTTTAACACATTTTGACGAATGTCGTCACATTGCTTTTGAAGCAATGAGTAAATTGTATAATGATAATATATGTATTAAATGTTAATATATATAAATACACAAGATAGTAGCAAACTTATATGGCAAGATAGACTAGGCCGTATCGAGAGACTAAGTTTCACAAGTCACATAAAGAGGGGTCTGACCTCTCGTATTATGAAGTCTACGGACACTTGTGAGTCTTATCCTCTTAGATAAAATGGCCGAAACCCATCTGTAAGACAGTGGGAGAATGAGTTGTCGAACTCAGTCTGGTACATACTGATGTACCCGAGTCTAGATTAACCAAAATAAGTTATTCGTATATTTTATTAAGACACGTGTTCTTGATGAAACACTAGTCTGATAAAATAAAGAACGAAATGACTAAAGTATTTAAAGTGATTCGATTAGATCGAATGGTCAAATACTTAGCTACATTAAATCTTGCGTAATTAATAGAAAATGTGATTTTCTCTCAGGTCAAGTCTGTTAACACATCGGTTTGTTAAAGGTATGAATCACACTAAGTTAGACTTGGTGCGATCCATAACAAGTGACACTGAGTTGAGTCCTCCTTCTGGGTTAAGTCCCAGATAGTAATGCCTAGATTTTGATAATGTTCTGTGAGGAAATTATCAATAAGATATTCATAAAATCAATCATTAAGAAGTTGTATAATTACTCGAATCTCGTAAGATGAAGAGTCGAGTTAGACATCATAATTGATGATGACTTAGCCAACTTCTAGGATGAAAATTCAGAATAGTAACTCCGATTTAAAAATTTGATGCAACCAGAATAGGTCCGTGTGCGTAAATAAATTTTGGAATTTAGTTTACGTGCCCAAGGAAAATGTTTCCTCACTTACTGCAAGTAAATCTTTAAGTTGAAAGATTGGTGCAGAAAAGGAAAATAGGGAAGTGCAATCATGTTGGTCGAGAACGGTTTTTCCATACTAATTCCTATAAAACGGATTATAATGAAACCGTTTTCCACCAGCAGATGTACAGAACTACTCGGACCAAACTCGATGTAAACGCTTAAGTTGACCATGAAAATTGGAGCATTCACTTACAAGTTCGTTTTTTTCTAAATATGATTTAGACGGACCAACTTATATGAATTAACCAGATAATTTTCAAGGTCAGTGGGAGCATGTAAATTACATATGAGGCATCAAAGGGATGGAACATATATTTTGACAAAGTGATCAAAAGAGTTTGATTCTTTATCAGAAATAAATATGAGCCATTTGAAATGACCAGTAACTAATTTAAATGATTATCGTAAGGTACGATGAATTGGATAAGATCCAAGTAAATTAAAATATTATGGATTCTGAAAGACCAAATGAATTATTTGAATGAGATTCAAATGGTTGTTCTAAACATAGAAACCCTTAAGTCTATAATGTAGACGGTTTTAGCAGATCCACTCATGAAGGCTCTACCACATGAAGTCGGGAAAACTTATGTGTAAAAACGGTATGAGATACCGAGATAAATGGGCCTGAGTGCAAGTGGGAGATGTTGAGAGATGATACCCTCGAGGCTATCTATCTTCATGTGTGCATAGCACAAACATCTTGTTCGAAATAACAGTAAGCTGTTTGGTAAAAATTTATCTAAGTTATGTTATAATGTAGTTAACATTAGATATTAACTTAGGTAAAGTCCTGAGACTTTATGCAAGGTCAAACAGGTATCGAGATGAGTATCTCGATCATGGAGAAATGTTTGACCGTCTGTAGCATAAGTCTAAAAAGGGTTCGTGGTCGTAGATGTTTCGAGACTAGGATATCGAAACATCGGATAGACCATTGTGTCTTAGTCTTCACCGTATAGCGGTGGCGATGATCTCATGATCGCTTGACTTGGCGAAGTCGTTGACAAGACACATGTGCTCATTAGAGAATGAGTTCACTGAACGATCCACAAGAGTTATCATATGGTTATATTGACCAATCTGTCAATGATGACTCTGAGTGATGATAGGCTAGTTGGTCTTTTGACTTGAGGTCATTTTGACGAACCTGTGCGTGAACGGTGCCACTTAGATCAAATGACCTAGCTTCGAGGCAAGCCGCGTCGAAAGGTCTTTGATTGGGTGACACTTGAAGCGTATGAGGAGAGTAATGACCAAGAGAGGATTCGTCTCTCCCGGTCAATGGGAGTTAGTGTCGTAGGGTTAGGTCGATCTTTGGTAAAAACTCTGGCCAGAGTATGTTGGAACAAGTCCAACATTATTTGACTAAAGATTGATAGAAACTAACCGGAGTCAAGTTATTGGGGTTGACAGTTTAACCGTACCCTAGACTTGATCTACACGACATAGTTTAGACGAAGAGACTATAACTGCGGAATTCATCACGGAAACAGTCAGGGTGGTCCCGACAATACTCATGTCAATGAGTTAACCACATAATGATGATTCCTGAAGCAGGGACGACAGCCACTGCTCGTGGTCACTGCCATATAGGGCTTCGAGCCCAACCTGTTGTAAGGGTCAGGCTGTAGGGTCTCACACAGAGTGCAATTCTTCGTCTAGTAATGGGTATAAATTAGTTAGGGAGAATAATTTGCATTTGATGCAAGGGATAAAGTATTGCAAAAGATGTTTGCAAAAATCATCTCCTGTATTCGGGATAAATGATCCTGAGTGCAAGTGGGAGATGTAGAGGAATATGCCCTCGGATCATTTGTATTTGATGCAAATGATAATTTAAGCTTAGATATGGACTATTTTGCATTTGATGCAAAAGAGATTAAATGTGTCTTAAATTGTTTAAGACTATATTTAATTAAATAAATGCGTTGAAAAGGTTACCTAGATGACGGGATCGTCCCGCTCTAAACGCAGGTTCAAACCGCGTCAAAAACGGAGTCCAAATGCACAAGTTATAGCCAAAACAAGTCAGCCCAAACTGTTGGGCTGAAACCTGCGAAAATGGAGGCCCACCAAGCCCGAATTTTCTGGTTAGGGTTTTTGAAACCTGGGATTTTCTTGACGGCTACGTTTCTAAGAGAAGCATGACTTTTGGCTATCTTTGGACAATTGTTTGAAGGGTCAAACGGACTCGGATTGACGAGCCGTTTTTTCCTACGCGTTCACCGTTGAACACCCTTCGAATTGATAGGTTGTATCAATCATGAAGCTCAACGATGAGTGAGTTAAAATTCACGGAAGTTTGCACTTTGTGAAGTGCATACTAACTTGATTTTGATTAACTCAAATTAATAGTCCCACATCGGATTTTGAGAAAGGGGAGTAGTCAGCCGCCTATATAAATAGGGGTCTGCTCTCCTCCTCAAAACTCGTCCCAAGCTCTAGATCTGAGCGGCTCTCGTAAATGTTGGAGCACGCTTGGATCTAAGCTAAATTAATATTCTCCTCTCCCTATAAATTTCTGCCTTACTCCTGCGGGCTCTAGCAAAGCCGCAAAGGAGTTCGGATTCTGGATCCGAAATCTAGGCGGAGGTTTCACTCGCGTGAAACTTTCTTCGGCGGTGGGTGGCTCGGCGACACGGGGATTGATCGCCTCGGGATGCGGAGCGGTTCGAGTAGCGGTGCGGGGAGCGGTTCAAGGAGCGGCTCGGCGTGAGACGGGAGCAGCTCAGAAGACGGCGCGGAACATCTCGCCTGCCCCAGGGCTGAGATTACGGGTATGTGTTTAAGTTTTCATTTAATTATTCGCAGTAGTTAGATCCCTCTTGGGGTGGTCAGATCCACCCCAAGTTGGCAGAGTTCCTGGCTAATAGGGTCTGGTTTCTTAGGGTTGAGAAAACCCAGCAGAATATAGATTCCAATTTTGCAAGGTCGGGTAAAATACATCAACCGAATTGCCTAATGATTAACCTAGAATGTGTAACTTGATTGGCTAAAAAATGCAACTTCTGGTTCCAGTATAATGGCAACAAAATTACCAGTGACAAGAAAGATACCATTTATAAGGCATTTCATCAACCAATATGTGTATGTTTAATTTTAATCAAAGTGTTTCACAGTATTACATATTTTAGAAATAAGGCATGATATTCACATGCGTCTTCCTTAGTTTTCGTTCTTTTTCTCTCTTTTTCTTTCCTTTTTAACACCTTCTCAGAAAGAAGGCTATGCTGTGAATAAATGGAACATTAATGAAATTTATTTTCTATGATTATAGGCTTAATTTTGCAGAATTGAGACTTTCAAACCTACTAGAAACAACAAGAAGAGAATATTTGAATATAAATATTAAAATTGGAACCCATGTCCAGTTTCTTTCCTCTCATTATGTATAAGGAAAGAGCGGATTCTTGCAGGCAATGGTGTGGCCTTGCACAGAATGACAACGGATTCTTTCCTCTCATTATGTATAATGGTTCTTTCTTTATTCTTGCAGAAAGAGAGAGGTTAATATGAGAGTGCTTAAGGTACCCGAGATCGAACATAAGTTAAATTATTATTATTATTTTAAACTGTTGCTCTTGGTAGTATATATCTTAATTCGTCAAATCCTTTAGGTTTTCAATTTGTTTGTTATTACTGTAAATTTTAATTTAAATTGATGAAGAAATGTAATTCTGAAGTCATTTTGAGCATTGATTATAAGCATTAGCTGAAATTCAAATCAACAAGAAATAACTTTATGTACATTTTGGCAATGTGCATATCTATCGACTAAATCTGTGTCCTCTTAGTCTGTGAGATGTATTTTTAATCACAAGGCTGGATGCATCAAAATGGACTATAACCTTCATCATGTGTAAGGAATCTTTCATAATTCTTGCAGAAAGAGAGAGGTTAATCTGAAAGTGCTCAAGGTACCCAAGAAAGAACAGACGGTATATTATTATTATTATTTTAAATTGATCTTTGGGTAGTATATATCTTAATCTTCTTCATATTCTTCAAGTTTTACTTTTGTTTTGTTATTTCTCTAAATGTTATTCTAAATTGAAGAAGAAATGTGACTCCCAAGTTATTTTGAGCATTGATTATAAGCATAAACTAAAATTCATGTCAACAAGATTAACTTTATGTACATTTTGGAATTGTGCATATCTATTAACTTAATCATGGTCAGCCTAGTGAGTCTGTGAGTTGTATTATTAATTACGAGGTTATATGCACCAAAATGGACTATAACCTTCATCGAGTATAATGAATCTTTCTTAATTCTTGCAGTAAGAGAGAGACTAATCTAAAAGTGCTTAAGGTAACCGAGATCGAACGGAAAGTAAATTACTATTAGTATTTTAAATTGATGCTCTTGGTAGTGTATATCTTAATCTTCTTTGGATCCTTCAAATTTTCATTCTGTTTGTTATTGCTATACATTTTAATCTAAATTGACGAAGAAATGTGATTCTCAAGTTACTGTGAGTATTGACTATAAGCATCAGCTAAAATTCAAATCAACAAGAGATAACTTTCTATGGCAATGTGCATATCTCTTAAATATATTAGTGTCAGCTTAGTGGGTCTATGAGATTATGTCAATCACAAGGTTGGAGGCATCAAAATGGACTCTAACCTTCATCATGTATAAGTTCTTAATTCATTACCGAAAGAGAGATGTTAATCTGAAAGGCTCAAGGTAACCAAGATCAACTAGACAATAAATTATTATTATTATTTTAAAATAATTCTTTTGGTAGTATAGATCTTACTCTTCTTCAGATCTTTCAAGTTCTCATTTTTATCTTTATTGCTGTAAATTTTAATCTAAATTGATGAAGAAATGTGAATTCCAAGTTATTGTGAGAATTGACTATAAGCATCTGCTAAAATTCATATCAACAATAGATAACTTTCTATTCATTTTTGGCAATGTGCATATCTGTCAAAAAAAATAACTTTCAAGTTTTCATTTTCATTTATTCCCCTTAAAAATTTCAAATTGTAGATTTTCCTATGTCTGAGACTATTGTACAGTTTATGTTTTTGTTTTTTTGCATGAGAGCAAAATTGCAAGCTTGGCAACCTGTTTTTTTCTGTACACACATACTTGAATATGCAACTTTAGGTTTTCTGTGGTCATCTAAGTTTGATGCTTTTGCTTCTGTAAAACTAGCTTGGGTATGTTAATGTGTTATTATATTATTAACTGAATATTTTCCCCATTATCGTTGTAGGAAGAACATGATAATAACCATGAAGAACCATAAACTGCAGATGCATTTGATTATATGCATTTGATTATGACTTTGATAAATATTGAGGTGCCTCCAATGCTTAATCCGATTCAACTTTCCACAAATGAATGGCATTTGCAGGGTTAAAGAGCTTCACAAATCGTATGGGACTAAAGAGGCTATACCTCTCACCAAATACCTTTATTCCAGCATCATCACCACCAGTGATAAATGTGTTGAAGATATCTTATGTGATCGAGGCATACCATATCTGTGAATCTTGATCATCTGATTGGACTTCTAGCTCCCTTGAAGGCGACATCTCTGAGCAATGGCAAAGAGAGCTGGCTATAGGGTTTACACTTTATGGTAAAGAGGTGATGATGCCTTCATGTAAAGAAGTGAACATATTCTTTTTAAATTGCTTTAGAGAATATATTTTTTCACTGGAGCTCATGGTGATAGAATCATGGTAGTATCAAATTGTATGATTACCATCAAAATTTTAAAGTGCCTAAATATCTGGACATGACAACTTGGCAATGGATTTAACGTGTCCATATCAATAAGAAATTATTAAAGTGGATTTAGGATCGCCCATTAATTTCCAAATGCCATGGTGATGATGGAATGCCTACTATTTCTAGCCGTCTTTAGATGTGATTTGTGTTTTTGTCCATGTTTAGAACATTTTCATTAGTTACTTCCATATGTGGATATTTGTTGTAGATGATAATTGGATTAGAAAATAAGTTCTAAAGTTGAAGATAGATTCTTCTTGCCTGTTGAAGAAGGGCAAAGATATCAACACATTGCCCAATTCTACCAAGAACCTTCTCTGTAATATGTCAAAATTCAGAATGGTTTTGAAAGGCATTGTGCAGCTCTAACAATTTTGTTCCTTACATGTATTGTTACTTTCTATGTGGCATCACATAATCAAAAACATAAAATCATTGCATAATCCATCTATTCTACAAAATATTATGCAGATATATTATATAAAACATGGAAGATTTTTTATTTTTTTTTGCAAAAGAGTTGTTTAAAAGATGGTCATGATTTGAAAAATCAATTGATGTGATGAACAATTTTTGGGGAGAACACAAATTGGTTGTGATTGAAATTATGAGGCAGGTGGAAATTTTTGATAGCATAACCATTGATAATCAAGCCCTTAAGAATTTCCTAGAGCAACCGCCATTAATAATTAACCATCATTATTAACTTTAAAAATTAAGCCTCCATTTGAGACTCAGAGAGACTCTTTGAGTCTTCGTACAAAATTGCTCCACCATCATTATTAAATGTATACTATAGTATAGATAGTATGTTATATTGCATAAAATAGAAAGATGTAAGAAGAAGAAGAAATAATTTATTGAACATTTCAGGGATTTTTGTGAATTGGGTTGTTAACTCGGACAAAAGGTTGGGTATAAGGATGGTTGTGATTAAATTTTAATAAATCAACAGATTTGATGAGAGTTTGTGAACATTTTGGAGGAAAACCCTAAAATTTTAAGAGAATATTTTGGTGGAAATCTGAAAATTTTGAAGAAAACTAAATCTTCAAAATGTCAAGGTTGGGTAGAGGATGGTTGGGATTGAATTTTTGAAGTAAACTAAAATTTTATGAGAGTTTGAATTTTGAAGAAAACTAAAATTTTGAAGAAAACTATGAGACATTACATAAATACTTCATTTTTTTTTCAAAACATAGTAAGGTCCATAAATTATGAATCTCTAAACATAACAAGTATGATTTCATAACACTGTCAAATGAAACCATGTGTATAGTTTGCATCTGTTTGTTGTGTTGATGATGCTACCTATAATAATTTCGCTCATCGACCAATAATTTTTCTTCGTTTAAAATTACGGGATTCAATCTTTTGATGGGAAAAATTTCGGACTATCAATTTTTGAGGGAAACTAAATTCTCTGGTAAAACTAAATTTTGGGATGAACTAAATTTTTTGGTAATTGAACATTAAGCAGGGAGAACCATAAAATTTTGGGATGCACTATCTTTTTTGGAAATTGAACATTAAGCAGGGAGAACCATAAAATTTTGGATATGAACTAAATTTGGATGGTACTAAATTTGCTGAGGAACTAAGATTTTTGGGTTGCGCTGAATTTTCGTGGGTAACTACGCTTTTGACTGAGGAATAACAACACAAAGCAATATTACATTTAATTCCACTTAGATAGCAAAGAAACACAACATTTTTAGTGTTACTTAGATAGCGAAGCAATATAACATCATATACAATCATCAAAGTATGGATACAGGCTTTTTATAATTATCAAAGTATGGATGATACATGCTGATACGTCCATCTTACGAAGGCCCAACAACATAGACCCAAAAGCACAGTCCACCGAACGAAGCCCGAAAGATACGAGCCTGGGTGCCCGACCGCCGATCGGAAGCCCATCTGCGCGATCAGGCCCGCCCGGAAAATCCCCATAGAAGGCCCCTAAATGTCGATCCGACCCGGCCCCGATGAGGCACGAGTCACTCACCCGCTCCAGCGATAACCGTTCCCCCGATCCCGTGGCCACTTAATGGCTGTTATGGGGAGGTGCTGGCATGGCGCATGGAGCGGCGACGGGGGGGCGGATTGAGGGGGCACGATCGAGGGCAGACGAGCGACGTGGGTTGGGGGCAATCACGGCGGGAGGTCTATAAAAGGGTTAGAAGGACGACAGGACAAAGGACCGCATCTCAGGTATCTAAAACCTAAGGTACTCCATCAACGACCTTATTCCCTCATTTCATCTCCTTCCTCCCCCGTTCGCGCCGTGAGACGCCGTTCCGATCTCCTCTCGAGTCGAACCGTCTCCGCCGGGTCTCCACTTTCAGATCACTGTCTGACTTAGGCATCGGAGGGGATTTGGCCGGAACCAAGGTCCGGCCCCCTGACGAGCGTTCTCGTCTACGCAGGAGGTCATCAGATCCACGGGCCGAGGCTTCCCCTCCGCCCCTCACCGACCACGTAACCAGCTGGACGGTCGAGGCTACCCCTCGTCGTCCGACCGCCGAGGCCGAGCACGTCCGACCGAGGCCGAGCGTCTCAACCCGGGCCGAGGCTTCCCCTCGCCCTACCGACGACCGAGGACGCCGATTCGGCCCAGCCGACGCGCTCCACGCCGTCTGCAACTTCGACTCTCACCTCGTCTGCACCGACTCGACACACCCGATGGACCCAAGCGGGCCCCTTGACCACGTTGACCGGGTTGCCCACGGTCAACACTTTTGTAGTGAGAAAACACTCTGAAACATCTGGCGCCGTATGTGGGAACCGAAGACTGTCCCACGAAGAAACAAACCGCACCTGCAATGGCACGAGCCAGCAACGGAAAGAGACGCATGCCCCCCATCCCGGAGGAGGGGAATGGTGCATCCAACAGCAACCTTGAAGACACACCCGTCAGCAATCGTCCTGCCCCCTCAACCGAAGAGATTGTCGGGTCGGAACTGGCCACACAGGGACAACTCCGTGCCCTGGCCCAGGAGACCAACTCGAACATCCAGACGTTGGTCGTGGCAGTACAGCAGCTCGTCAGCACTGCGCCAGCTAACGGAGGTGTGTTAGGCGACGACCATCGTTGGGCGGGGGGTCCCCCGCTCTTACGATCCGCTGTGGTCGATGACCACGGAAACCAAAGACCGAACGCGGAGCATCGGTTCACGTTGTCCGGCTCCCGTCAGGCGAGATCGCGCGCCTCCTCCCCTCGTCGTGAAAGGAGACGAAGAGAAACTGAAGGCACGTGGGACGAATCGGTGACCGCGTCGTCTCGACGACCACGATCACCCCACCGCGGGAGAAGCAATCGGCACCACTCGAGAGACTGATCGCGGCGGAGCGGGAGCTCCCGTCGGAGGAGCCGGGAGCGCCGGGTTAGCCCGACCCCCAGTGCGGCGAGGGCCGTGGAGCCAGCCCCGCCGACGCCTGTGCCCCCTCCACCACAGAACGAACCAGAGGCAGGCGGGTGTCGAACCCCCGGGGGCATCCACGGAGACCGATGCCCCCTGTCATGGAAAATAACCGACGCGCGGGTCCCCTCTCGATTCAAGATCCCGGCGTTGGGGAAGTATGACGGGATAGAAGACCCGGGAAACCACGTGATGGACTACGAGGGGGACATGTCCTTCCAAGGAGCCGACGATGGCCTGCTCTGCCGGGGCTTCTATTCGACTCTCAGGGGAGCGGTGAGGACCTGGTACCGCAGCCTACCCAGCCGCTCCATCGACAGCTTCGAGGAACTCACCCAGCTGTTCGGCAAACAGTTCATGGCAGGGAGACAGGTAAAGCCTGATGCTGAACATCTGTTTAACATAGTGCAGGGCCTAGTCGAGCCGCTCCGACAGTTCATGCGCTGCTTCAACGCGAAAAGGCTGAACGTGAACAGCCCTCCTGACCTTGTTGTCCAAACGGCCCTTAAGAAAGGGCTGCGCCATAGAGGCCTTAAGAAATCTCTGCACAACGACCCCCCGAAGGACCTCCCAGGGATCATGGTGAGGGCCGAGCGCTTCATGTTGACCGAGGAGACCTTGGCCATTGAGGCAGGAAAGGCCACTCGAGGGACCAAGCGCGGCGACAGCGGATGAGGCAGCCCCGAAGGGTACCGGACCGAGAAGAGGCCGAGAAACAGGCAGCGGGGAGAGGGTACGAGGGACACCACCCCAGACGCCGTCCTCGCTCAAGTGCAGAAGGAAGAGCGCGCCGATCGCCCCCCACCAAAGGCAAAAAGAGGTGGGAAGAGCGGGGAGAAGTACTGCAAGTACCACAAAGACAATGGCCACGACACTGAAGACTGCTGGCACTTAAAGAAGGACATTGAGAAGCTGATGAGCCGGGGGCACACCAGGAGTTTAGCCGACGAGCCGGCCTACGGGGAAGGGACCTCCATGCAGCCGGACAAGGGGAAGAAGATCAACACCGTCCAAGGACCCCTCCGCATCATAGAGTGAGCGGGCGAGCTCTCTCCCCCAGTCGTAGCCTAGTCCGAGGGGATTATCTAGGTTTACATCCCTCTGTCTAGCTTTATTCCATGTTTCCTTTCCTCCAAATGTACTAGTCCGACAGGACTCTTAAGAGTACAATTGCATTCCCTTTTGTCTTTTCTTAATCTTCGACGGAATCGACGTTTCACTAAGGGTGTAAAAGAATGAAGACCGCCGCCTCACTGGAGGGGGAGGGGAAGCTTCGCCCTCGCCGACCAACACCTGCGCTCATAAGTCTGGGGCAATCCCCCCCGCCAGTGCGGACGCCGACCGGTCCTAAGCCGAGGAGCTTCGCCCTCGCCGACCGACTCCTGCGCTCAGAAGTATGGGGGCAATTCCCCCAGCCAGCGCGGACGCCGACCGGTCCTAAGCCGAGGAGCTTTGCCCTCGCCGACCGGCTCATGCGTTCAGAAGTCTGGGGGCAATTCCCCCAGCCAGCGCGGACGCCGACCGGTCTTAAGCTGAGGAGCTTTACCCTCACCGACCGACTCCTGCGCTCAGAAGTCTGGGGGCAATTCTCCCAGCCAGCGCGGACGCCGACCGGTCCTAAGCCGAGGAGCTTTGCCCTCGTCGACCGACTCCTGCGCTCAGAAGTCTGGGGGAAATTCCCCCAGCCAGCGCGGACGCTGACCGGTCCTAAGCCGAAGAGCTTTGCCCTCGCCGACCGACTCCTGCGCTCATAAGTCTGGGGGCAATTCCCCCAGCAGGCGCGGACGCCGACCGGTCCTAAGCCGAGGAGCTTTGCCCTCGCCGACCAACTCCTGCGCTCATAAGTCTGGGGGCAATTCCCCCAGCCAGCGCGGACGCCGACCGGTCCTAAGCCGGGGAGCTTCACCCTTGCCGACTGACTCCATCGCTCGTGAATATGAAGACAATTCGCCAAGCCAGCTCGGGCGTCAACCAGTCCTAGGCCAAGAACAAGGCAGCAACGCAAAATACGCGAGAAGTCCGAGTAAGTCAATTTCATTTATAACAGTTAACCAAGGTACAGAAATGTGTCTTATTTACAGGGAATCGAAGCGAAGAAACCTCTCTACAAATAATCCACTCTCGACGAATGACAAAGTTCGTCACCTACAGAAACTAGGTCGTCACCGACAGAGCAAAATTTGTTGACAAAAGACCCAAAGTTGCCGGCCTAAGCGAACATCCATGCAACCAGCAATTATTGGCTCTGGAGCTGGTAGCGAGGCTGAAGGAGATAGCAGGGGTAGGGATCCATTTCAAGTAGACTGGCCCAAAGTGAAGCGGATGCTAAAAAATTCGAGGATAAAAACAAGGGTGGCAGTCTGGGAAAGGAAGACTTAAGGAGCCCGAGATCGGGAGAACGCGTCCCCAGGCGCCTCCCCCTGCTCGGAGCGAGAGTGATCGACCGGAGGAGCGGCTTGCCGAACGCGCTTCGCACAATCCCGGAAGGAAGACTGGACGACTTCGACAATCCGAGGGGCGATGAGGTCTTCATACGTACCGAAGGCCTCCCTGAGAACCTCAAAGATCTTCTCCCCCAGGGTTCTGACGACACCCCTCTCCACCTCCTCCGCCAGCCGCGCCACCTGACACCGATCCGACAGTTCCCTCTGAAGTTCCTCCCTCTCCAGGCGGAACGACTCCGCCGCTTCCTCAGCCGACTGCCGAGCGTCCTCCAACTTTCCCTGGAGGTCACCCACTCGTCCCTCCAACTCGGCCACACGGAGCTTGAGATGCCGAGACTCCATCTGGGCCTCCGTCATGGCCACCTCCGCCACCCCGGCCCGCTCGTGGGCCCTCATGGAGGACTCCTCCTGCTCCCTCAAGCGGACGGCTCGGCACTGCAACTCCACGACGAGCGCTGAACCCTGGAAGACGAGACATGGGCTAAGAAGAGAATAAAGGGAAGGAAAGGACAGCAAGATAGCCGAACCTGTTGAAGGATCCAGAACAAGGAATCCGACACCTTGTCGGCAGGGATCTTCTCGAGGAGACTGCGGTCCCGGGGAAGGACGGAGACCTCAGCAACCTGCTGGGCCAAGGCTCGGTCGACAAACACCGAACTCCCAGGGGTGACATCGAGGGAAGCCAAATTGCTCGCCAACAGGGCTCCGATCCCCGGTGATATGGGCGGGGACGCTGCGAGGGGGGTGGTTGTCAAGGCCACCGGAAGATCACCGGTGGTCGCCGCAGGGAGCACGGAACCCGCCGGACTGGAGGGATCCACATCCTCCTTCCTCTTCTTTCCTCCGTGAGGCTCCGAGGGCGCCGGAGGGGAGCACTTTCGCCTCGCACCATCCCCACCCTCGGGAACCAGAGGGGGCACGCCAAGGGCAGGAGGGACTGCACCGGACCCGTCGTTACCCCCCGCCTCTTGGGCTGGCGGGGCGGGTCCGGCCCTTGTGACCCCCTGGAAAGGAGATCGCCAGAAGAAGAGGCGGGAGGCGTGGCCACCACCTTACCCACAGAAGGCTCGGCTCGGCGCACCTCCTCCTCAACGGTCCGCCGAGGTGCCCTTCCAGAGGTACTACCCCGGCTCCGAGCGGCTCCACGACGGATCAGCTCATCAACATCACGGGTGAACTCGCGACCAGCCATTCCTGCAAGGGAAACCGAAATCAGGGTAAGCTACGGGGCAAACCAGGACCAAAAAAGCGACCTACCCGGAGACCACAAGACGGCCTTCAAAAGTAGGTCGTCCAACAAAGACCAGATGGATTTCGCCTCCAAGGGGAGGGTTGACAGCAGCGTGGCGGCCTCCAGCTCCGCCTCAGAGAGGGCTAGCGATGAGTCGGGCCGGACCGACCCACCCCAGCCTGTCAGAATTCGGGCATCCTCCCGGAAGACCACGAAGACATAATCCGAACTCCAATCCCCCGACCAGCGGGGTAGCCCGATCAGGCATTCCCTCCTCGAGCGGGCTCGGAGTTGCAACCATGACCCGGGGCCGACCGTCTGGATCTGATAAAAGTAAAAGAGAAGGGCGAGAGACGGCTCCAGACCACGGGTACAGCAGAGCATCACGAAGCCCGTCAGTACCGCGATCGAACAGGGGGTGAACTGGCAAAGGGGCACCATGAGATACTCCATGACATGGATGAGGAAGGGATTGAGCGGGAAACGAAGGCCCAGGTGGAACATCTCGACGTAAACGCCGACCTCGTTGCTCCTCGGAAGGCAGATCCGCTCGTCGATGAACAGAACTCGAACATCGTACGGGTAGCAAAGATACCTCTCCCGGATCTCCGTGGCCACTGAAGGAGGAGTCCCCGACGGTGTTCGGAGGATAACCGGGGGTACATTAAGCCGCACGGCAGCCGACGCCATGTCATCGCCGACGTACTCCAGGAAGAGCTTCTCCTTCCCCTTATCTCGAAAGGAACGACTCCCAGAGGAAGGACCTGATCCCACAAGCCGGGGCCTGCCCAGCCTCGGCTCAGGAGGATCTCTCGCCCCTTGGCCGGAACCACCTATCCTAAGAGCAGCCATAATATGAAAGTAAGAAAGGAGTTACCTTTTTGTTAATTTGGAGAAGACAAGGAAACGATGACGATGTGAGACTCCGAGCTGCGGGGAGCAAAAACAGAGGGAAGAGCAAAGAAGAAGTTGGGATCCACACAGCCGGGGATCTTATATACCAGACTCAGGGGCGAATTCGAAGCGCCTGACAGGAACGCGTGGCAGGTCTCGGAGAACCGGCGGCGTTTCGAAATCGGCGCCAAAGGAAGTCCAATCGATCCGCCTCATCATTACCTTCATTTATAACCACGCCTCGACTGACGCGCCACTCGGAACCCCAGGAGTCACATCGGTCGAACCAAACCGGCCAAGGCCGATCGGCCCCACCAATGGGGGCAATTGATACGTCCATCTTACGAAGGCCCAACAACATAGACCCAAAAGCACAGCCCACCGAACGAAGCCCGAAAGATACGAGCCTGGGTGCCCGACCGCCGATCAGAAGACCATCTGCGCGATCAGGCCCGCCTGGAAAAGCCCTATAGAAGGCCCCCAAATGTCGATCCGACCCGGCCCCGATGAGGCACGAGTCACTCACCTGCTCCAGCGATAACCGTTCCCCCGATCCCGTGGCCACTTAATGGCTGTTATGGGGAGGTGCTGGCATGGCGCAGGGAGCGGCGACGGGGGGGGGGATTGAGGGGGCACGATCGAGGGCAGACGAGCGACGTGGGTTGGGGGCAATCATGGCGGGAGGTCTATAAAAGGGTTAGAAGGACGACAGGACAAAGGACCGCATCTCAGGTATCTAAAACCTAAGGTACTCCATCAACGACCTTGTTCCCCCATTTCATCTCCTTCCTCCCCCGCTCGCACCGTGAGACGCCGTTCCGATCTCCTCTCGAGTCGAACCGTCTCCGCCGGGTCTCCACTTTCAGATCACTGTCTGACTTAGGCATCGGAGGGGATTTGGCCGGAACCAAGGTCCGGCCCCCTGACAAGCGTTCTCGTCTACGCAGGAGGTCATCAGATCCACGGGCCGAGGCTTCCCCTCCGCCCCTCGCCGACCACGTAACCAGCTGGACGGTCGAGGCTACCCCTCGTCGTCCGACCGCCGAGGCCGAGCACGTCCGACCGAGGCCGAGCGTCTCAACCCGGGCCGAGGCTTCCCCTCGCCCTACCGACGACCGAGGACCCTGATTCGGCCCAGCCGACGCGCTCCACGCCGTCTGCAACTTCGACTCGCACCTCGTCTGCACCGACTCGACACACCCGAGGGACCCAAGCGGGCCCCTTGACCACGTTGACCGGGTTGCCCACGGTCAACGCTTTTGTAGTGAGAAAACACTCTGAAACACATGCTTTAGAAACTTCCAAACACTTGCAGTCCGCAACAACATCAACAAATTTTTGTGTGTGCATATAATGTCAGTAAAAGCAATATAACATCATATACAATCATTCAACGTCGGTCTATATTCATATAATTTATGATCTTAATTGGTCGAAAAAAATATTTTTGTAATAAAGTTAACAATCTAAAATTTTATAATGATATATATCTATAAATATACGGGTAATGTTCCAATGATATAACTATAATAACTGCTATTCGTTTAAAATTATTGGATCTAATGTTTTGAGGGGGGCAATATTTTAAATTAATCATGACCTTAGGGCAAATATTAAATCAGGAGGAAACAAAATTTTGGGGAGAACAACATTTTTTTGAGGGAACTAAATTCTCATGGGAAAGTAAATTTTTTTGGAACTAAAATTTTTATTGGAATTAAATAGCAATTATTGTGCTTTAATTTGGGGGGAACTAAGATTTTGAGGGGGAAATATCTTAAATGAACCGGGCAATATTTTAAATGAACCGTGCCCTATGGGCACGGGTTATGACTAGTGTGTATATATATATATATATATATATATATATATATATATATATATATATATATGAGGAGGGATCAAATGACCCCCAAAAATGACCCCCTATCAAAAATCATATGCCCCCCATTTTTTCAGAAGATCCGAACCGTTCATCTTGATCTCCGCCCTCTAAATACCCGACCCACCAATTTTCAACCCGATCCGATGTGTTTTTCCCGTCCATCAACCATTCGCAAAAGTTCTGTTCATGCGAAACCGTTAAATTTGGGTCGGATGGATGAACGGGCAAAACACATGGGGTTGGGTTGAAAATTGGTGGGTCAGGTATTTAGAGGGTGGAGATCAAGATTAACGGTTCGGATCTTCCGAAAAAATAGGGAGCATAAGATTTTTGATAGGGGGTCATTTTTGGGGGTTATTTTTGGGGGTCATTTGATCCCTCCTATATATATATATATATATATACTAGTCATAACCCGTGCCCGCGGGCACGGTTCGGTTAAGATTTTCTTTCGCGAAATCTTTGTTTCCCAAAAAAATTATTTTCTCAGCCAAAATTTAAAAGAACAAAAAATTAGCGTAAAAACATTTAGCGGCGCGGGCGCCTTTGGCGCGGAACAACAAATTCAGTGCGAGCGATTTCGGCACAGAACAACAAATTCGATGTGGGTGACTTCGGTGCGGAACACAAATTAGCGTAAAAAAATTTAGAGGGCGCCTTCGGTGCATGCACCAATTTAGAGGGCGCCTTCAGCGCGAAAAACCAAATTAGCGTTAACCAATTTATCGCCTTCGACGCGAGCACCTTCGGCACGATTACATAATACCAAAAATAGCGGTACCTTTGTCTGTCTTTAATATTTTTATTAGGATATATTCGGTGATTATGAGTTTTTTCCTTCAAAAAAGTCTTTAAAAAGAAGTTAGGGGTAGTAATACTCATTTCATAGTAGATTGGTGGTGATTCAAATTGGATAGAAAAAAAAACAATTGGGTAAAATTGTCATAACATGTGCCCAAAGGGCACGGTTCATTTAAAATATCCTCCACCCCCAAAATCTTGATCCCTCTAATGTTAAATGAACAACAACAATTAAAGCGCATAATTATTTGATCTCCCTCAAAATCTTAGTTTCCAAAATTTAGTTCTCGATCCCAAGAGAATTTACTTCCCCACAAAAAGTAAAATTTTTTAGTTCCGCTGAAAATTTAGGCCCCCAAGAGAATTTGGTTCCCTCTGTTGTTTATTTAATTCCCCATAAAAATTTCAACCCCCGCGCAATGTTTAGTTCCTAAAAAAATCGACAAATTTTGTTGCTCCCCCAATGTTTAAACAATTTTTTAATGAAAAAACAATTATTTGGGTCACCTAAATCTACCTATAGACTTGAAGAACATTATATTTACACTATCAGTTTGCAGCTTACTTTAACCACCATGGCATTTGGCATGGATTTGTCGACTTCTTATCACACTTCAACTGCATTGACAAAGAATATAAGAGGTTCCATTTCAGACTTTGTCACACATTCTATCGAACTTAATTTATCGTTGTATTATGAAGTATTTTGAGTCTTTGGACTTGATGTTCTCGTCATTAGCCAAAGTCTGCTGAAAATTAATCGAATTTAACCTTCAAGGGAAACAAATATATTAATTTCGAAAGTTAGGAAGAGGGGGATATAAGTAAACAGAGTTCATTATCATTAGATTAAAGAATTAAAATTATAAAATTATCATTAGAATAAAGAATCAAAATTATAAAAGACTACAAATGATAATATGCCAACAAAACACCTAGGTAAACTCAAATTTAGTTTCACTAAGAAAAGGAATTCAAAATTTTACCTCTAGCAGGATTTAGGCACATCATTTCCTTTAGTGAAAATTATCAAAATACATGCATAAGAAAGGAAAACATATCCATACCCATCTCATCACCATTTAGGCAAAAATATAAGCATGCCCCTTGGTTAACCTCGCGTTAGAGCATGCTGCAAGAGTACAATCGCTGAATTAAGAAAAATGATTAAGTTTGAAGCAGTTTCATCTTATAAATCAAAAAATCAACTCAAGTCATACATTAATTAGACAACAACGTCATCAAGCTATCATCAAACTCATAATTTATAAACTCATGATTTATAACCTTTATAACATGTATTCTGTTTCCTTTGGCAGAAAAATGGGCGTAACAACAGATACAAAATTACAAACAACTGCTCACCAACTCCTTGCCTTTTGGGAGCTGATATTGCACAATTAATAAAATTTTACATTCATTTCTTACTCTTTTGGTATCCATCCGATCAAATTTAAACTAAATCCATCTACAACAAAACACATCCTAAACTTCAATAGAACAATATGCACACCTCACAACAATCAGAAGAACAAAATCTGTATTAATTGATGAAGGTGTCGAGAAGTGCTTCTGGTGACCTGGATATCTTTTGTCTCTTCCTTCTAACTTCCTTCAACATCACATACAACCTCCTCTTCTCATCATCTACACCCTGGCTGGCGGTCCCGAGCTTTACCTCCCTACTGCATCATAAGTTCCTGCAGACTACTGCATACTTCGAGCGTGTCAGACTAATACGGCCCACTGTCATCTTCAAGAACACTCATGGGTTCCTGGAAAGAAAAAAGTGTCTCCGATGAACAAAAAAACAAATACATAATAAAATGAACGCAAGGTTTGAGCAACCAACCAAATTAAACACATGTATCTTACAGTCTAGAAACACAGGTGTAAACAAAGGAAGAAGAAAGGTGCACTCGAACAATACAATCTCTTAGCACTACTCAACCCATGCTTGCAATGCACCTAGCAACATTATGCGCTTCGCTGGAACAATCAAAACATCTCACATGCATCAATATAGACACATGGACATGGGTCCTCTTCAAGAAATTTTCAAGTGAACTCAACTTACTCAGTTCAAGTGAAGTTAGAAAATTCCATTGGTATGATATGTCCAAGTGAAGTGAGAAAATTCCATTGGTATGATATGTCCAAGTGAACTTGCATTTTGCATTGGTATGAGATGTCCAAGTGAAGTAAGAAAATTCCAACTAATCAACTTCTCACTTCACTTCAACTTGGTATGATATGTCCAACCTCAAAACTCAAAATGGAAATTTTCTTACTTCACTTGAACTTGGTTTGTCAACTTCTCACTTCACTTCACATACTCAACTGATCTCATTTGAATTTACATATGATTACACTCAACTGATCACATTTGAAATGATATGATTCAAAAAAATTTCAAAATGTAAATTGAATTTACATTTGATTCAAAAGATTACTCAAATAAATTCTGTTTACATTTTGATCATGTCATTTTGGATTGGAAGTAATGTCCATTTTGCATTTAATCCAACTTTGTATTTGCATTCTGTTAACATTTTTATCCTGTCAACATTTTGGATTGAAACTGTTTGTAATCCAAAACGTTAACAGAATTCTCAAACTGTTGATAGGATCATTTTGAATTAACATTTGAATTAACAGGATCATTTTGAATTAACAGTCAAGAGGATTCTGTCAACAGAATTCTGACAACATTTTGAATAACTGTTGATAGAATTCTGTTGACATGAGCATTTTGAATTAACAGTCAACAGGGGAGGGTATGTGGATTAACAGTTTCAGAATTCTGTCAACATTTTGGATTAACAGTTTCAATACAAAATGTTGACATGATCATTTTGCATAAAGATTTTGGATTGGAAGTAAATTCTGTTTACTTAAGATGATGATTTTGGAACAACCCTCCCCGGTCAAAATGATCCTATTGAATAAATGTTGACAGGAAAATGGAAAATGGTGACAAAATGGAAAATTTTGGATTGGAATATGGAAAATGTTCAGTTGATCCTGTCAAGATAATGAACTGTATTCAACTTTATCCAAAATATAGCTTTATTAACACTTTATTCAACTGACCTTTATTCAACTAAACTTGGTTTGAAAAAAAGTTGAACCAAAAAAGAAAAAAATGGCCATACCCAAAAAAACAAACCCAAGAATTAATAGCTAATGACGTTAAGATCTAAAAAAATTCCAAGTTATTAGATACCAATTATCTCCTGTTTGTTATCATTACAATCTATGAAGGCACGCAAATAATTTAAGATTGGAACAATCCATTTTAACATACTCAAATATGATACAATGGATAAAATTGGAACAATCCATTTTAACATACTCAAATATGATACAATGCAGGGTGAACATGTAGGGTGAAATGAATTATTCCAATTAAAATATGAATCTAGCATTAACATATTTCTACTTGGAAATGGAAATTTCCAACTAAAATGGATTGTCAAATGTGTTAATACCTGAAATTTGTTAATGAAATATGAAAACATGTAGAATGTTGAGTATTGGATACAATTGGAAAAATCCAATTTAGCATACTCAAATATGATACAATGCAGAATGAATATGCAGGGTGAAATGGATTGTCCTAATTAAAATATGAATATGGCAGTAACATATTTCTAATTGGAAATGGATTGTTCCAATTAGAAAATGGGCTTTCAAATCTGTTAATACCTTAAATCTGTTAATGAACCAAGTGTTGTTGGTACTTCTCCACCATATATGGCAAGCTAAAAATGTTAACAAAAATGGAATCAAAACCTTGTTCCAAAATCAACTCAACTCGATGTTCTTGTTGCAGGTGTAGGAAAAATATTTCAAACATCTGTTTGAATTTGCAAAATCAGCTGGCCGTGTCTGAAAAAAATTCAAAAAAAAATTCACAACAAAAAACACTCAAAAATTAACTTCCAACAATCAAAAAACTGAAACTCACCCGAACCCATTGAATTCAGTGATGACTGCTTCGACAAAGTATCGAGTGGTGCCGAAGCGTCAGTGAAGATTTTGATGCATCCATCGCCTAAAACTCTCCCTGATCCGGCAACGATGAAAGGATTTTGCGCAAAATCTGCAACTCTCCATATCAAAAATCCATTCTCAACAAACAAAAACAAATCTATATATTAAAGTAAGCTCATTTACTAAAAACCAAAAAAATTGTAAATTTTGATCATACCCAAAATTTGAAATTACACCATCCAGCACATGTTCACCAATCTTGTGTTCCTCTACTACGGGTGGCCTAAAGCTTAAACAGTAGCCTATTGTGGGGTTCCCCATTATTGTTGGGCACATGGGTTGCTATTGTGGGGTTCCAAATTATTGTTGGTGCTGCTATTTCTTTTGGAGATTTGTGGGGTCTTTTTCATAAAGGCTTTTTTTAGGTGGACGCCATTCTTAGCAACTTAAATCTAACTTAAAGATACAATTCTACACCCAATCTCAGAAAACAAATTTCTACAACATGAGCATCCTTAATGTTTTGATACAGAAGGAATGTGACCATAATCGATTTGTGAAAGCAATGCCACAATTTTGATTAATTTGTGAACAATTCAAATAGATACAAAGCAGCATGGTCTGATAACAATTGATATCATTGCAATTAGCATATTTTGCTTGCACACTTTTGGAACACAAATATGAAATTCATTGTTTACCTCTTCACTGTTTTTATGCTCAGCTTCATGGTCTATGTTCATTTGCTTTCAAGTGCTTTCAACATTCAAATGCTCCTATCAACATTCAAATGCTTTCAAGTTGCTCACAGCTTCATTCAAACTTCCCTAAGTTTTAGCAAGGAAAAGGAAAATAAATGAAGCGAACCAAAATCTGTGAATCATAGAAGTGAAATCTGTGAAAACATAGCGAACCAAAAGTACATAATATCTTTGTCATTGAAATAAGGCTGACACATTTGCATGCACTGGCTGGAGTGGTACTCGAGATCTCCATGCTGTTTTGTGAAATGCTAGTCGATGAAGCTTGCCATAAAAATTCATGCTTTGTAGATGTTGAGCTGGTTTCAATGAAAGGCAGCCAAAAACAATGCTATTCTTGTTCAGCAGCCTGCATTTAGATTGCCATATCTTAATGCATAACTTGTATTCGATGGAATAATGATACGTAGAACTTTTGTAGATGATAGTTTCACTTCAGCCACTACCAAGATTACTTGTATTCAGTTCGGTGCATTCACCACCCATCACAATAAGTTTTGTTTTAATCTCTCAGATTTTACTTGTAAAGTGATTCCTTCATTTAACTCCACAAAGAACTCACTGTTTCATGTCTGAATAGAGTAATGCAACCACTATCCAAATACCAAGTATGATTTGAATCATACTGACTAATCAGAATGACATATGAAATTGGAAAAAGCATGCAACTTTAGAGTTCAAACAGGAAAGGAGTAAGACCCAACTCACAAAAACAAAAGGCCAAGGTCATTAGAGAAAAAAGGATACATACCTTGTGCATCCGCCATTGGGGAATTTCTCTATCTATCAATCAGTCAAAGATTAGTACTCGAAAAAAAATCAGTCAGAAAGACGGAGTAGAAAAAGCAGATGCAGCACACAGGGGGAGTTTTGGTAGGAAATGTTTTAATTAGTATGATAATACCAATACTATTAACTTTTATCTTGTAATTTTTGTCATAAATTGCTTGAAGAGAAGAAACAGATCAAACAAACTACAACAAAAGAAAGAATAGAGAATAAATAGCACCTCTAACTCCATCAACTCTAAAACCATTGTGCTAACTCATTATCTTAGGCCAGAGCAATGAAATTCAATTTATCCATCTTCTAAGTTCTTCTTGAAATTTAATTTTAACTTATTTTCTCTACGTTGATATCAGTCTTTAAACTTATTTATGAAAATACTTTAATAAGAAATTAAAACGGCACATGGTAGAGAAAGGGATTTAGCTTATACAAATTTGATTTGAGGTTTTCTTAAATATGTTGCAGTAGTCTCTAAAAAATAAAAGGAAAGAAAGAAATGCTTTCTAGTGGCAAGCACATGTATCAAGAGAAAACTTTGCTCATTTAAGTACCTATACAGAATACAAAATACTTCATTTAATAACATGCATATATAAAATTTGTTCAGGATTATTAGTTTCATTTATCATTGTAGGTAAGAATTATAACATTAGTCAACTAATGGCATCAGCTTCAACCAAGTTTGATCTCAATATCCAAATGCTAATAGCATATGGTTTAAGCAGGTAACCAACAAAAAAGACAAACCAGAAGCAAGTGCTCAAGCAGACACTACATCCTAGCCTAACAATAACGTGATTTATAAAGTAAATTTGTAACCTCACTTTCTTTATAATGTGCTCTGTAGATCAGCATCATTCATGGTATATTACATGTTTTCTAAGCAATCCACACAATGCCATTGTATCATTTAGAATTAAGTCTCAGGGTACGGAAACTTTACTAACATGTGAGCGTGGATTACATTTTTTCCTTCATATCCCATCACCAAAACTTCTAAAGCACAATGTCATAAAGATTTTGTCTGTGATATCAACCAATTGTGTAAATTTCATAAAATCTGATATAGGATGAATTGAAACCTGAGCTTTGACTGAAATGAACAAAAAAAGATACTGTGAAATGATTAAGCCATGCGCGCAACTTACCAAGAAGAAAAAAGTGAGCACATTGAATCACAAAACTTAGATAATGAAAACTCAATAATTCAATCTAACTGTAACAAATAAAACCAAAATCAAGCTGCAAGACCCTTCACCCATCAAGATTTCCCCTTCCTTTCCTAAGTGATACGGTTCCTACACTTGTGTGTCATGGCTATTTACCAGTCGGGATTTACCTACCCTTTCCCTAAGAAGTACAATCCTACATAAATAAACTATGGATTCAACACTTGTGATACGGTTCCTACACTTGTGATACGGTTCCTACACTTGTGTGTCATGGCTATTTTTAGCGGCATTTAGCTTCTTCTCTTCCTTTAGCTTTGCCTGCAAGTGTTGAGGAAGCCACAAAATTTTTTAAAACCTATAATTGAAAAGCAAATGCATTCAACCCAAAAAAGAAATAAATGGGCAAAGAAATAAAACCTTTTGTTATTTCTTCAACTTCATCTCCAAATCCTCCTTGCTGTCAAGCTACACACACCAACACCAAACTTTGATCAGTCAATATATCAAGCGAATAATTCAGACAAATTTAAAAGTGGAGAGAAAGAGCAAACAGTCGTGGAAAATACCTTGCATCACCTTGGGCTCATTGACGGCATCGGCCATCAAAATCATACCTCCCACATTTAAACTGAACAATATAGAAATTGAAGCATTTATATCAACTGTCAGTGCAAAAAAAGAATGAAGCTAAATGCACAATTTATCATTAGAAAAATCATTAAGGAAAAAAATTTCTTTAGTTATAAAAAAAGGAATTTGGATAAAATTACTACCTGGTGCTTCATATCCCATGGCTTCTTCCCAAATGCTATTTTTACTTCTCCACCATCTTTGGCAAGCTAAGAAAAATTAAGCAAAAACGAAATCAAAACCTGGTTCTAAGATCAACTCAAAATCAAAAGATCTTATACATTTTAATTTCCTAAATTTCTATGAGAACTTCTAATCAATTAAGTGATTCAATATAGTTTTGAAAGAAAACTGATATAGAATAGAAGAAGGAAGAAGGAACTAAAATCATATTGAACATGAACCTCCTCCTCAGAATATGAGAGTAAGCACAAAATTAGCAATTATATTCAGCATTTATAAAAGAAAAAATTTCAGCCACTGTCACATGAAACACGCCAACTAATCTCAAAAATCAAAATTAACATCATTATGAGCAAATACTTTAAGGAATTCCTGATCAAAAGCCGCTTTTGCCTTAAAATCCGGTGCCATATTCCCTACCAACATGGCTGCTCTGCAATAGGACAAACCCCATTAGGAAAAAGAATTAACTAAAAGTAGATTCTTCCCATTTAAAATGAACTAACTTCAAATCAAGATCCAATTATGAACCGAATGAAATTAATACATCATTCCAATTAAGAACATGCTAGATTAAGAACAAACAGGGGAACATAAAAAAATTGTTCAAAGCCCCAATAACTAATGTACACAAAGAATTTTACCTTTTGCTCTCTTAAATTAACACCAGTGTTGAACTTGGTCATGAGTGTTGCTGCAATGAGTCTTCACTTGTTGTAATTAACTGATGTACACAAAGAACTTGGTAACTTGGAGTTCTAACTTGGAGTTCTAAACAAAAATGACCTGCAAAGTTAAATGCACATAACAACAACAATGATGCAAGGGGCCTTGTGTTTTTAAACAGATGTTATCTAACCTGTATTGCAAGATGCAAGCTGAGAATGCAAGCTTACCACAATCAGGATGTATTAACTTGAGGCTCATAATGCAAAAGAACCCCTTGCTATCTTACCTTGAGGCCCATAAGCTGAGAATACAAACTTTTTTCTTTCCATCTCAAATTTTAAAGCCCCAATATTAGACCCAATAACAAAGACCTGGACATTTGTCAAGCTTTCATTAATTTGAGTAGATTTTGGGAAGAAAAAAGCTATAGGCTCGAGAGGGGGGAGCCTGGCTCTTTAAGTGCATGCTCTTGAACGGAATAGTGCAATATGAGGAAAATTTGTGTGCATTATGTATAATTTTTAATTTTTAGACATGGGTTTATTCCTAAAGTATAAATCAAACTGTTTCACATAAATCACTTCTTTCATGACATCAACATAATTCAAGACCTTAAATTAGCTCTAACAATGACAAATCATAAAAAAATTTAATGAGAAGCATACCTTTGTTGGCCAAAAGATGTCTACTAATTTCCAGAATGTAACGGATGAAGCCTAAAACGATAATGTCAGTTATCTGCATCACATGAGACAAATGGAGTTATTCTTGATCACAACCATTTTGAGAGAATGAGATTACAACCATTTTGTTCTTGAAAGAAGCCTAGAACCTAAAACATAAACAAAAAGAAATCCACCAACGAAGACCAAGGGAAAATGTTAATGTCCAAAAACCAAAACCAAAACACTGAAATTTTTTCATTATGAAAACGAAACAAATGCAGCTTTTCTGGAAGAACAAAAAAAAGATGCAAGCTTTAAGTGGGAAAATACCCAAAAATCTAGCTTCAAGTTAAACCTAGCAAAACAAAGAAACCCCATTTGAGAGAGCAATCTCACCTTAAGAAGTAATCCAAGCCCATTTGAGATAACATGGCTTCAACCAATCCAAAAAAGCAAAACTTCTTTTGCGTAACTTCTCAAAATTTAGAGCCCCATTGTTAGATGCAAGCTATAACCTAGAAAAAAATGAAAACCCATTTGAGAGAACAAAATCACCTTCTCAAGAATAAAAAAGAAATAAATTAGATACATTGTGTAAATCAACCTTAGGATTTTCCTTCCGTGGTTGGTTCTAACCATTTCAAGATATGGTCTACACAAAAATTCATAAGAAAAGAAAACCCATGATCCATAAAGAAATAATAAAAACTCTAGAGATCGTATATATATAAATATTCTAAAAGAGATTAGTCCTGACACAAAATCAGATCAATCACAAAGGGAATAAAAGTAAGAGAACTGCATGAAAAAAGATCGGAAAATTAATGGGTTTGTTCCAATACCTCAAAATCAACTAATAAAGGTGAGAAAAAAATCCAACAAAATCAGAGCTTTCACGTGTATCTTTTTCCAAAATCTCTCCTTCCCTCGTATCCAAATCTGTATTTTTGGTCAAAAAGGACATCAGAGCCAGCACAGAGAGACCAAAACTAAGAGACTTTCATGAAAAAGGGGACAAAGAATGGGTTTATACCAATACCACAAAATCAACTAATAATGGAGAGAAAAATCAACCAAAATCAGCGCTTTCACATGTATACGTGTCCATCTCCTTTCCCTCGTATCAAGGATGCGTCTATCGAAATCTGCATTCTTTTGGCTAGAAATGGTGGTTACTGGTATCAATTACTCAAAATAGTAGAGCAGCAGAGTCAAAGTTAAAAGTAAATGAAATGAATCTCATTTATATGACATAAAAGTATAAATAAACACCCAAAATGGAACAAAAGTTTCATGTGTGCAGCAAACAATCACAAAATATAAAAATGCCAAAAAACAATCATATAAGAGTGAATTACAGTTAGCCATTTTATAAGAGTGTTGCAATTCACTTCCATCCATAAAGAAATTGCATTGAGTTCAAAGAAAGCATACATAATAGCTTAATCAGTGCTTATTAATTACTTCCAATTCCATGGTCTAGGTGCCATTCTAATACAAAAAACAGTCATATAAAAGTTTAGCATGCCTATTGTGTATGCTCAAACTCATATGGAAAGTTTGTTTGGACAAATTAACTGATTGATATGAAAATTCATTGCAACATGATACAGCTTCACACGCTTCACACATAGCCTTGCATACCTACAAACTCGTTGTGCAAATACATAAGTTGCAGTAATTCATGATCAGGAGTTATGAAACATGCTTAATAAATGGAGAAGAACTATATCAAACTATGATTATAGAAGCTTGGAAGTGATTAATGGCCAAAAAGAGCATTTCAAACATCGATCACCTTGATCAGTGAATTGCTTAGTAAAAGTTCTTCTGCCATTAGCTTAAATTCTGAGAAATGATAATTAAAAATGCCAAAACTCATCACTGTGCCAGACAACAGACTAATCTGCCCTTGGACCTTGGACCGGCAAAGCAGCCAATAGAAACTCTCTTAGGATGACAAAATTTTCATGCCCTAAGGAAAAAAAGATTTCTGAAAAAAAAAGAAGATGTCCGATATCACATCCTCGGCCTAGATTTAGTGAAATATTCAGAACAAACGCTATGAGAAATGAATTCCTTTAGGTACATCAAAAACAAAAGACCATGATGCATCCATGCATGCATCAATTGTCATGAAGAACCTTTGATGTCTTTGTATGCATTCCTGGGTGAAAACACAAAACAACATGTGGGCATCTCTCCAACAAAAATCATTACTTCATTAAATAAACCATCTAATTATAAATTGAAATGATACTATGAAATGATACTGATGTTGATGAGATAATGAAGTATAAAGCATTGACTGCTAGATTAAAGGGTGAAGTTTAGGTATTCTGTATCATTCTTATTGGCTTAACACTTTTTATTTAATTCTATCAAGTTATAGGATGCGAAAAAGACATCATGGTATATTGAATCGATACACTTCACAACTAACAAAAGACCATGTCCACTCTCACATATTAAGTACAAATATATAAATGCATACGTATTTAATTTGTTGGATGCTATTTTTCAATTCAGATATAGATAAAAGAGTTTCAGAAAATACCTTCACTATTTTGACGGAATAATCTTTAGATCGGAATGCCCTCAGAATCCCCAGAATCTCCATGAGTTCTAACTTACCTGCTTCATCAATGCGCAAATTAAACGATTTTCAAGCAACAAAACAAACTGGGCATATCTAAAATGTCAACTAAAATCCAAAAATCCCACACACAAAAATAATAAGGGTAATTTAGCGTAAATAATCCAAAAGCTCCATAGAAACGTGTAAATAAAAAACCAACATATGACAAAGTTTATTCATCAAATCTGGAGTGCCCTAGGCAGTGGTCAATTTTTGCCAAATCCTAAAACAATATGGCACAAAACAATTTCATCAAAAAAATAGTGTACAAAATAACAAAGTTTATTCATATGAAGAATTACATTATATAACCAATAGAAACTCTCAGTTTTTGATCAACATATTTGCAAAATTTGAAATCATGATACATTAACTTGAATGATTATCATTCACCTTTCAAACTGTGAATGATTATTATTGAATTTGAAATCATCACCTGTGAGTTTTGAAATTTCTGATACATTAACTTGAATTTTGAAATTGTGAAAGGTGTTTGAAAGGTGAAAATCCTGATACATTAACTTGAAATATGTTTGAAAGGTCTGATACATTCACTTGAAATATGTTTGAAAGGTCTGATACATTAACTTGAAATATGTTTCAAATATAAAATGAAATATGTTTGAAATTTGATTTTTGATTTCACAGGATTTTCACCTTTCAAACATTTCAAATTTTGAAATTTCTGATACATTCACAGGATTTTCAGTGAATGAAGTATATCAGGTGCATGAAGGGTGATTTCAAAAATTCATTCACAGTATATCATTCACAGGATTTTGAAAGGTGAATGCAGAGTGAAAATTTGATACTTCATTCACAGGTTTGAATCCCAAAATTTTGAAAATTTGATACTTCATTCATTCACAGGATTTGAAAATTTGATACTTCATTCACAGGATTTGAAAGTATCACTCTACCTACTGATACTCTACCTACTGATACTCTACATCATTCAAATTTGATACTGCATCAAATTTTCATTAGTAGTTCCTGATACTGATACTTCATTCACATGATATCAAATTTTTACTTCATTCATCAGTAGGTAATTTTTGATACTTCATTCACAAATGTGTGTGGATATCAAAAATTCACAAATTCACACAAATTCACACACACAAATTACCTACAAATTCACACAAATTCACACATTTTCACACACATCAGTAGGTAATTTTTGAATACTTCATTCACACAGGTAGGTAATTCACACACATCAGTAGGTAATTTTTCACATGTGTGTGAATTTTTGAATTTTTGATACTTCATTCACACATGTAGGTAATTCAAACACATCAGTTGGTAATTCACACACATCAGTAGGTAATTTGTAGGTAATTCAAACATTTTCACAGATCAGTAGGTAATTTTTGAATACTTCACACACATCAATAGGTAATTCACACATTCACACAAATTCACACACATCAGTAGGTAATTTTTGATACTTCATTCACAAATTCACACACATCAGTAGGTAATTCACAAATTCACACACATAAGTAGGTAATTTTTTTTGATATCATCATCGCAAATTCTTTGATACTTCATTCAAAAAAATTCACAGATTCATCGGTAGGTACATCAGTAGGTAGAGTGAATGTACCTACTGATACTTCATTCAAATTTGATACTTCATTCATTCACGACGCAAAATTTGATACTTCATTCACAAAAATTGATACTTGAAAATTTTTGACAGGTGAATGTAGAGTGAAAATTTGATGTAGAGTACTGAAATTATCTCAGTTGATAATTTGATGTAGAGTGACATTCACAAATTCACACTCTACAGTTGATGTATTGAGTATCAAAAATTCAAGTATACTGAGATTCAAGTATCAAAGAGTGACATCAAATTTCAACTGAGATTCCAGTATCAACTGAGATATCAACTGAGATATCACTCTACATCAAAATACTTCCCAATTCAAAAATCTGAAAAATCCCAAAATAACTCACATGCTGCTGGGGCTATGACGTTGCAGATGATGGCTTTCCGTGGAGGAATGTTTCAAAAATCCTGAGACATTAAAATTTTATCAATCACAGTAGCAAAGTTTCAAAAATAAAAAAAATCTCAAAATAACTCACCTACTGATGTGCATGGAGGATGAGGTTGAAGATGAGGGCTTTGCGTGAATGAATACCCTGCAAAAGAGCAAACTTTTATCAAGATTTTATTCAAAAATAAAAAAATCTCAAAATAACTCACCTACTGATGTGTGTGGAGGATGAGGGTGAAGATGAGGGCTTTGCGATGAGGAAGGAAGATCAGGGGTTGCCGTGGAGGATTGAAGATGAGGGCTTTGCGATGAGGAAGGAAGATCAGGGGTTGCCGTGGAGGATTGAAGATGATGGAAACATGAAGAAAACTGTTGATGAGGGCTTGAAGATGGGTTGTGCAGGGGTTGCCATAGCTCAGATCGCGGCCGTCTCTGATGCAGGCTGATGGGTTGTGCAGGGGGGCAAGGGGAAGGGGGAGGGGGAGGGCACAACGCATAGTAGAGGGAGGGGGTTCGGGTGAGGGAGAAAGAGGGTGTTGAGGAGAGGGAGAAAGAGAACGGGAGAGAGAACGGGAGAGAGGGCGTTGGGAAGAGGGCCCAAATTTTCCCCCACACCAAGATTTCCCCCCACACCAAGATTTCCCCCTAAAGTACAAACTTCCCCCAATTTCAAATTCAAAACCATCCCAATTTCTCTTATCCAATTTCTCTTATCCAATATCTCTTAACCAAAAACTCATCATAACAACCCTCAATGTTATAACCCAAAAATACAACTCAACCCTTTATCCAATTTCTCTTATCCAATTTCTCTTAGCCATATCTCATTATAACATCCCTCATTTATATACCCCCAAATACAATTCAAACCTTTATCCAATTTCTCTTATTAAAAACTCTTATCCAAAAACCCATGATAACATCCCTATTTTATAATATAGATATATATATATATATAGATATATATAGATATATATATATATATATATATATATATATATATAGATATATGTTCTCTTCTTCGTTTCCGTATCTTCTTTCCCCTATCTGGAGCTGATTGTGCTTCGTGACGCTCTTATCTTAGAGCCAGACTCATCTTAGAAGCTCTAGAACCCATCCCGAAGCTTCACGCTTCATTTGGAGACTTTGTGTGCCTTTTAGTAGGTTCAAGAAGAAGAACCAACCGACTAGATGCCAATCTAATCGGTCAGAACCTCTTCATGGACCGACTAGTTTCCCTTTGATTTTTCCACTGAGTTACTGTTTACACTTAGTCGGTCTAAGTTCATCCACCGACCGACTAGTTGTGAAACTAGTCGGTCAACACTTCCTCGTAGACCGACTAAGATAGAGACCATTTTCCGCAACCAAGTTACTGTTTACCATTAGTCGGTCAAAGAACGAATACCGATCGACTAGTTGACGAACTAGTCGGTTAGGCTTCTTTCTCAGACCGACTAATTTTCAAAACTTCTTGACGACCACTTTCATCCTTTAGTCGGTCAATGAACACTGGCCGCCCGACTAGGTTGCAAACTAGTCGGTCGACGAGCCTTCACAGATCGACTAAATATGTTTACCATACAAGGTCATAGTTCTCTGTTTTCCTTTTAGTCGGTCACAGTTAGACGACCGACCGACTAGTTCTCAAACTAGTCGGTCGACCGCCCTTCACCGACTGACTAATCGCTTCCGAAACCCTAATTTTTGACCTAGCCGCCGCTTGTTTTCTTATTTAAATGCGCGGCTGCTCTTTTTTCCTCCTCATTGTTTTGAGTTGTCTTATTCCCCAACCTACCTCCTCCTCTTTCCCTGCCTCTCCTTCCTCCTCCTTTGCGCCCTCCACTTCTCCAAGGTCCCTCTCCCCCTTTCTTCTCTCCTGTTCTTTCTCCCCTCCAGCCTCCTTTCCACTTTTCCAGCCGACCACCGCCCTCTCCTTTCTCAGATCTGATCCCGTGACCATGCTCTGGCCTCCGTGCTTTGTCCCCTCCCGAGATCCATCTCCTCTTAGCCACTCTCTCTCTTCACGTGGCGTCCCAACCTCAGATCTAGCGACGACGACCCCGGGAGACGCCAAGATCTTCGCCACCATCTACGGAGGCTGACGACACCACCAACGATCAACGTTCCTCGCTACGCTAACCACGGCCTTGGAACTTCCAGACGACGCAAGCTTCCGCCTTTTTCAGATCCGACGCCGGACCTCCGTTCGATCGTCAAATCAGGTTGGTTCCCTAAACTCGTAGAAACCCACACTATAGACACTCAAACCCTAATTAAAATCAACAACTAAATCAATTAAAATTTATTTTTCGTTGATCCTTAAAACGTTGTGAAACTGTAGAAATCGACGAATGAACTTTATGCATGTACTCAAAGGATAGATCGTCGATTAGGCTAATATACATTAAAAATGTGATTTTGAAGATTAGGATAGTCTCGATAACCTAGACACAACCCTAATAGGAATTATTGAATCTCGATCTGACACTGTCGCCGTGTCACGACTTTCAGATGTTCCTCTGCCGATTTGACGTTTGGACGAGGCGCTCCAGGAAGACGACGCACTCGCCACCGCAGGCAAGTGTACCACTTGCGTTCTTGGCCATGTTTAGGCCTTAGTCTTGCTAGAAATGTTATTTTTGGAACTATGAGAATCGGACGCGAAATGATAGTGTAACGACCGGTTTTTATCATTACTATTATCCGTATTTCTTCCGTACAATTTTATCTATACCCGTTGTTAGACGTATTGTCTACATACTCGTATCCGTACACGTATCTTTTTTCATACTTATTATTTTTCTTATTATTAACCTTTCTAAAATTATTTTAAATGCATCTCCTTAAAATCTGTTTTCAATTTTCATTTCAAAATACAAATTTGAATTTAAAAATTTTTAAATGTTCAAAATACTTTCCATGTTAGATCCCTTTTAATAGACTTAATGAGCCCTTATTTCCCCTAATAAAACTCATTTAATTCTAGTCCTATTAATTATATTTTTAAATTCCTTTTAATAAGAATTCAAATCCCTTCCTAATTTATCTCTAGACTTTTTCTCTTGTGAATCCGCCCGAGGCCGCACCCCACTTTGAACCCAACAAATTCCCAGGCCAGCTCACGTGCTGCCTTCCCCTACATACCACAGTTAATATAGGGTGAAACTTAGGCAAATATTTTATTAGAACACTAAGACTACACTAGCCTTCTTGTACTGTCCTGTGCATACCCCCTCACACCACAACCAATAAGATATAAACATAGGTTAACCTAGGACACAGCAACTCCATACTCCCCATAAGAACCTAGGGTCTCTTTTTTCAAACCTAAAACACAACTGCCTCATTTCTTTATAAACTAACCATAGGCTCTTTCCTCACATGAGCTACTGCACCTATTTCCTTATTTATATCTAAAAACCCTAGCTATAATGAACCCTAGTGAAACCTAGGGCTACCTCAAAGCCAGCCGCCCTATACCTCTCCCATCTCCACACGAAGCCAACCGCCCATGCCCAGGCACTCGTCACACGCCGCCTCTGAACCCAGCTCCACCGCCCCGATCTCCGCCTCCCCCCTCGCGAACGCCGGGCACCCTCTCGCCCAGCGCCGTCCTCCTCTCCTCCCAACAACCCCCCGGCGTTGTTCCGCCATCCGCCTCCTCCACTCACGACCGGCGCCGACTACAGGGATCCTCAGGTCGCCCGCCGAAGCCATCTCCCCCCTCTCGTCAGCAACGCCAGAGATCCCAACCCCTCATCACGTCCCACCGGCGTCTCTCTCCTCCGGCCACCACAACCACCGAACGTCGCTCCGACATCGCCGCATCGCCCATATCCGATCTCCCCTCACTTCGCCACCGCCGGACAGCAGCCGATCTCCGACGCCGCACCCAGATCTCCAAGCACCGCACACGACGACCCCGGGTTCTTCCCTTCTCCGTCACCGGCGAGCTCACCGCTCCTCCCCTCGACCCCCGCACGATCCTCGCTACAGACCCCGCCTTCTCGCCTGAACCGCCATCCTCCTCTTCCCTCGCATGCAGCTCTCATCCCAGCGCCGTCGCTTCTGTCCTAGCCACGCCTCCGCTCGTTCATGCAAGCAGAACAGTGAAGCGACGAAGATCATGTAAGTTACTTTCATTACAAAGTATTTAATCACGTATGCATGCAACTGTACTGGCTTATAGGATACCAATTGTAAGTTGGCATTATAAGATATCAGTATCTTATATGAGTGCAGCTCCATAATCTGTTAGTGGAATAATGTCAGTCAAAATATCATTAAGCTTATTATATAAATTGATAAAGTTAATACCTGTAAGTTAGTACATTATTATCAACAGTAAGTCTTCTATAGAGTTACTTTAGGCTAATATATAACGCAAGTAACTTATATTATAAAGCTTCATAAAATGAATTAATTATAAATATCAGTGACCATACAAACGTGCAGTACCATTGGCAGGACTCTAATAACAAAAGGGTTATACATATATAGATGTAACAATAAATTTAAGATTGAGCTAACTACTTTATACCAAACCCAATTTTGCAGATAGATCCGTGACTATCTTACGACCATTTGGGCGCCCAAAACTCATAACGCTTCAGGCAAGTATAATATTTTCTACAGATTTTCAATGGTACAAGTATTTACCCGCTTTGCAAGTATACCGTTTCCTATAACTGTTTTCAAAGACGCAAGTATATACAACCTGCAAGTATATGGTTTTTCCTACAGCTTTTGATGACGCAGGTATTTTATCGTGCACTAAACTTGAGAAGTAACGTACACCTTTAGTATTGCATAGTAACAACTTTTTATAATCGAATAGTTTTAATGGATCCAGTTGATAAATTGGTTGTTTTAGACTCTTAAAAATATTGCACGCGAAATGCTATCCTTCCTAGTTTTTCCATTTACTGTGTGATGTGCACCATAATGATATATGGAGATGGGCCTTCGTTTATTTTATGGAATATTGGGTCTTCGGACATTTCACGAAACTTTGTGCCTTCAGGCAAATTACAGATATTGGGCCTTCGGGCAATACGGATATGGGCCCACGGGGCATTTACGGAATGCTTGCCATGCGGCAAACATTGAACTACGGATTGACTTATGGACACTTGGGTGGGGTAGTCTAGTGTAGTAGAGGCTGGAAAGCTGGATTGCACTCGATTGGTGAACTTGACCGACACCTGGCTGGGTCGGTGAGTATAGAGTCACGGGTAGCTCCCGTCGACTTTAGTGTGATGCTGATCACCTCCCCCTCAGACACTGGGGGGGGGGGGGGGGGGGGGGGGCTTGTCACTAGATAGGAGATTGATTGATTGATTGATTGATTGATGCACCCTCGCTTCACCTCTGCTGACGCTATGGAGTAAATTGCTAAGATTATTGTCACGAATGACTATTGCTGTGCACACCACACTTGCTATACCTATTGATGTACGCACTACGCTTGACACTACTTTTGCTGTACACACCACACTTGCCATGCTGGTTACCTTACACACTACACCTGGTTGTGCCCCCCTACTTTACGCACCACACTCCGCTTGCACTACTTTACTCACTACACGATGTTATGTTCCCATGTTGCTTCATGCTGCAGTGTTTCATCTTTTTGGAAATATATTGTGTCTTCCATTTCTAAAGTTTTGTAAATTATATTAAATCTTGCCGAGGGTCATTTTTCTACTAACGTTTTTTTAAAGCTTGCCGAGCGACCCTCGCTGACGTATATTTCCTTGTTTGTGAAATATACGTTAGGTTTTGAGCAGAGTTCACCGAAGAGTTCTTTTGGAGATTGAGCAGGAAGACCAAAAGAGTTAAGAGCACGAGATCCACTACTGAAGACGATGGACACTGCGCAGCTTGCTGAAGCTTTAATAATTGTTGTTGTAATTTCTTTGTAACTGTTGTAATGGCCATGCTAGGCCTTTTAATTTTTGTGTACATGTAATCTGGAAAAGTCAAGGTTTTAATGATGACACCATATTATGTTGTTCCGAATATTCGCAAGCAAGAACCTGCCAAGGTAGTCATACACAGACGCTTATTGGGTTGGGGCCTCTCCGCTCCAGCCCAAGCGGGCCCGCTCACGTCCTCGCTCCCAAGTATAATGGGAAGCGGGGCGTGACAGGTTTTAGTGGTGGCCCATGCAGGTCTTGCTCTCTGCAAAATACTCGGAACAATATAGATGTCATTATTAACTTGACTATCTGGATAATTCGCGTACGCAAATGTTTACTTTGTTTGTTGCAGCATGACAAGAAGACGTAACACTCGACAAGGATCCGGAACTGCAGGAAGCGGAGAGAACTACGAGCCAGTGGTGAACGGTAACGTTTGAACCCTGACCTATCATCGTAATTAGTGATTTATATCATGTGCTCATCCTTTCGTCGCTTCTTAGACGTACCCTTCGCTTCTACCGTTACCATTTTCGTCTATCACGTTTGTTATATTCTAGGTGTTGGTTCATTGTTTCGATCTTAGACCCTTTTCAATTCAGAAATTTCTTTTCCTCTATATGTCTCTTCCTTCCTTGATCCTCCGACCCTTCGTCTATCTGGCTTTTCCGCGATCATACCTAGCTTAAGAAATTCCGAGGACGGACGTATTGTCTACATACTCGTATCCGTACACGTATCTTTTTTTCATACTTATTATTTTTCTTATTATTAACCTTTCTAAAATTATTTTAAATGCATCTCCTTAAAATCTGTTTTCAATTTTCATTTCAAAATACAAATTTGAATTTAAAACTTTTTAAATGTTCAAAATACTTTCCATGTTAGATCCCTTTTAATAGACTTAATGAGCCCTTATTTCCCCTAATAAAACTCATTTAATTCTAGTCCTATTAATTATATTTTTAAATTCCTTTTAATAAGAATTCAAATCCCTTCCTAATTTATCTCTAGACTTTTTCTCTTGTGAATCCGCCCGAGGCCGCACCCCACTTTGAACCCAACAAATTCCCAGGCCAGCTCACGTGCTGCCTTCCCCTACATACCACAGTTAATATAGGGTGAAACTTAGGCAAATATTTTATTAGAACACTAAGACTACACTAGCCTTCTTGTACTGTCCTTTGCATACCCCCTCACACCACAACCAATAAGATATAAACATAGGTTAACCTAGGACACAACAACTCCATACTCCCCATAAGAACCTAGGGTCTCTTTTTTCAAACCTAAAACACAACTGCCTCATTTCTTTATAAACTAACCATAGGCTCTTTCCTCACATGAGCTACTGCACCTATTTCCTTATTTATATCTAAAAACCCTAGCTATAATGAACCCTAGTGAAACCTAGGGCTACCTCAAAGCCAGCCGCCCTATACCTCTCCCATCTCCACACGAAGCCAACCGCCCATGCCCAGGCACTCGTCACACGCCGCCTCTGAACCCAGCTCCACCGCCCCGATCTCCGCCTCCCCCTCGCGAACGCCGGGCACCCTCTCGCCCAGCGCCGTCCTCCTCTCCTCCCAACAACCCCCCGGCGTTGTTCCGCCATCCGCCTCCTCCACTCACGACCGGCGCCGACTACAGGGATCCTCAGGTCGCCCGCCGAAGCCATCTCCCCCCTCTCGTCAGCAACGCCAGAGATCCCAACCCCTCATCACGTCCCACCGGCGTCTCTCTCCTCCGGCCACCACAACCACCGAACGTCGCTCCGACATCGCCGCATCGCCCATATCCGATCTCCCCTCACTTCGCCACCGCCGGACAGCAGCCGATCTCCGACGCCGCACCCAGATCTCCAAGCACCGCACACGACGACCCCGGGTTCTTCCCTTCTCCGTCACCGGCGAGCTCACCGCTCCTCCCCTCGACCCCCGCACGATCCTCGCTACAGACCCCGCCTTCTCGCCTGAACCGCCATCCTCCTCTTCCCTCGCATGCAGCTCTCATCCCAGCGCCGTCGCTTCTGTCCTAGCCACGCCTCCGCTCGTTCATGCAAGCAGAACAGTGAAGCGACGAAGATCATGTAAGTTACTTTCATTACAAAGTATTTAATCACGTATGCATGCAACTGTACTGGCTTATAGGATACCAATTGTAAGTTGGCATTATAAGATATCAGTATCTTATATGAGTGCAGCTCCATAATCTGTTAGTGGAATAATGTCAGTCAAAATATCATTAAGCTTATTATATAATTGATAAAGTTAATACCTGTAAGTTAGTACATTATTATCAACAGTAAGTCTTCTATAGAGTTACTTTAGGCTAATATATAACGCAAGTAACTTATATTATAAAGCTTCATAAAATGAATTAATTATAAATATCAGTGACCATACAAACGTGCAGTACCATTGGCAGGACTCTAATAACAAAAGGGTTATACATATATAGATGTAACAATAAATTTAAGATTGAGCTAACTACTTTATACCAAACCCAATTTTGCAGATAGATCCGTGACTATCTTACGACCATTTGGGCGCCCAAAACTCATAACGCTTCAGGCAAGTATAATATTTTCTACAGATTTTCAATGGTACAAGTATTTACCCGCTTTGCAAGTATACCGTTTCCTATAACTGTTTTCAAAGACGCAAGTATATACAACCTGCAAGTATATGGTTTTTCCTACAGCTTTTGATGACGCAGGTATTTTATCGTGCACTAAACTTGAGAAGTAACGTACACCTTTAGTATTGCATAGTAACAACTTTTTATAATCGAATAGTTTTAATGGATCCAGTTGATAAATTGGTTGTTTTAGACTCTTAAAAATATTGCACGCGAAATGCTATCCTTCCTAGTTTTCCATTTACTGTGTGATGTGCACCATAATGATATATGGAGATGGGCCTTCGTTTATTTTATGGAATATTGGGTCTTCGGACATTTCACGAAACTTTGTGCCTTCAGGCAAATTACAGATATTGGGCCTTCGGGCAATACGGATATGGGCCCACGGGGCATTTACGGAATGCTTGCCATGCGGCAAACATTGAACTACGGATTGACTTATGGACACTTGGGTGGGGTAGTCTAGTGTAGTAGAGGCTGGAAAGCTGGATTGCACTCGATTGGTGAACTTGACCGACACCTGGCTGGGTCGGTGAGTATAGAGTCACGGGTAGCTCCCGTCGACTTTAGTGTGATGCTGATCACCTCCCCCTCAGACACTGGGCTTGTCACTAGATAGGAGATTGATTGATTGATTGATTGATTGATGCACCCTCGCTTCACCTCTGCTGACGCTATGGAGTAAATTGCTAAGATTATTGTCACGAATGACTATTGCTGTGCACACCACACTTGCTATACCTATTGATGTACGCACTACGCTTGACACTACTTTTGCTGTACACACCACACTTGCCATGCTGGTTACCTTACACACTACACCTGGTTGTGCCCCCCTACTTTACGCACCACACTCCGCTTGCACTACTTTACTCACTACACGATGTTATGTTCCCATGTTGCTTCATGCTGCAGTGTTTCATCTTTTTGGAAATATATTGTGTCTTCCATTTCTAAAGTTTTGTAAATTATATTAAATCTTGCCGAGGGTCATTTTTCTACTAACGTTTTTTTAAAGCTTGCCGAGCGACCCTCGCTGACGTATATTTCCTTGTTTGTGAAATATACGTTAGGTTTTGAGCAGAGTTCACCGAAGAGTTCTTTTGGAGATTGAGCAGGAAGACCAAAAGAGTTAAGAGCACGAGATCCACTACTGAAGACGATGGACACTGCGCAGCTTGCTGAAGCTTTAATAATTGTTGTTGTAATTTCTTTGTAACTGTTGTAATGGCCATGCTAGGCCTTTTAATTTTTGTGTACATGTAATCTGGAAAAGTCAAGGTTTTAATGATGACACCATATTATGTTGTTCCGAATATTCGCAAGCAAGAACCTGCCAAGGTAGTCATACACAGACGCTTATTGGGTTGGGGCCTCTCCGCTCCAGCCCAAGCGGGCCCGCTCACGTCCTCGCTCCCAAGTATAATGGGAAGCGGGGCGTGACAGGTTTTAGTGGTGGCCCATGCAGGTCTTGCTCTCTGCAAAATACTCGGAACAATATAGATGTCATTATTAACTTGACTATCTGGATAATTCGCGTACGCAAATGTTTACTTTGTTTGTTGCAGCATGACAAGAAGACGTAACACTCGACAAGGATCCGGAACTGCAGGAAGCGGAGAGAACTACGAGCCAGTGGTGAACGGTAACGTTTGAACCCTGACCTATCATCGTAATTAGTGATTTATATCATGTGCTCATCCTTTCGTCGCTTCTTAGACGTACCCTTCGCTTCTACCGTTACCATTTTCGTCTATCACGTTTGTTATATTCTAGGTGTTGGTTCATTGTTTCGATCTTAGACCCTTTTCAATTCAGAAATTTCTTTTCCTCTATATGTCTCTTCCTTCCTTGATCCTCCGACCCTTCGTCTATCTGGCTTTTCCGCGATCATACCTAGCTTAAGAAATTCCGAGGACGGAATTTTCTTTAAGGTGGGTAGGATGTAACGACCGGTTTTTATCATTACTATTATCCGTATTTCTTCCGTACAATTTTATCTATACCCGTTGTTAGACGTATTGTCTACATACTCGTATCCGTACACGTATCTTTTTTTCATACTTATTATTTTTCTTATTATTAACCTTTCTAAAATTATTTTAAATGCATCTCCTTAAAATCTGTTTTCAATTTTCATTTCAAAATACAAATTTGAATTTAAAACTTTTTAAATGTTCAAAATACTTTCCATGTTAGATCCCTTTTAATAGACTTAATGAGCCCTTATTTCCCCTAATAAAACTCATTTAATTCTAGTCCTATTAATTATATTTTTAAATTCCTTTTAATAAGAATTCAAATCCCTTCCTAATTTATCTCTAGACTTTTTCTCTTGTGAATCCGCCCGAGGCCGCACCCCACTTTGAACCCAACAAATTCCCAGGCCAGCTCACGTGCTGCCTTCACCTACATACCACAGTTAATATAGGGTGAAACTTAGGCAAATATTTTATTAGAACACTAAGACTACACTAGCCTTCTTGTACTGTCCTTTGCATACCCCCTCACACCACAACCAATAAGATATAAACATAGGTTAACCTAGGACACATCAACTCCATACTCCCCATAAGAACCTAGGGTCTCTTTTTTCAAACCTAAAAACACAACTGCCTCTTTCCTCACATGAGCTACTGCACCTATTTCCTTATATATATCTAAAAACCCTAGCTATAATGAACCCTAGTGAAACCTAGGGCTACCTCAAAGCCAGCCGCCCTATACCTCTCCCATCTCCACACGAAGCCAACCGCCCATGCCCAGGCACTCGCCACACGCCGCCTCTGAACCCAGCTCCACCGCCCCGATCTCCACCTCCCCCTCGCGAACGCCGGGCACCCTCTCGCCCAGCGCCGTCCTCCTCTCCTCCCAACAACCCCCCGGCGTTGTTCCGCCATCCGCCTCCTCCACTCACGACCGGCGCCGACTACAGGGATCCTCAGGTCGCCCGCCGAAGCCATCTCCCCCCTCTCGTCAGCAACGCCAGAGATCCCAACCCCTCATCACGTCGCACCCACCGGCGTCTCTCTCCTCCGGCCACCACAACCACCGAACGTCGCTCCGACATCGCCGCATCGCCCATATCCGATCTCCCCTCACTTCGCCATCGCCGGACAGCAGCCGATCTCCGACGCCGCACCCAGATCTCCAAGCACCGCACACGACGACCCCGGGTTCTTCCCTTCTCCGTCACCGGCGAGCTCACCGCTCCTCCCCTCGACCCCCGCACGATCCTCGCTACAGACCCCGCCTTCTCGCCTGAACCGCCATCCTCCTCTTCCCTCGCATGCAGCTCTCATCCCAGCGCCGTCGCTTCTGTCCTAGCCACGCCTCCGCTCGTTCATGCAAGCAGAACAGTGAAGCGACGAAGATCATGTAAGTTACTTTCATTACAAAGTATTTAATCACGTATGCATGCAACTGTACTGGCTTATAGGATACCAATTGTAAGTTGGCATTATAAGATATCAGTATCTTATATGAGTGCAGCTCCATAATCTGTTAGTGGAATAATGTCAGTCAAAATATCATTAAGCTTATTATATAAATTGATAAAGTTAATACCTGTAAGTTAGTACATTATTATCAACAGTAAGTCTTCTATAGAGTTACTTTAGGCTAATATATAACGCAAGTAACTTATATTATAAAGCTTCATAAAATGAATTAATTATAAATATCAGTGACCATACAAACGTGCAGTACCATTGGCAGGACTCTAATAACAAAAGGGTTATACATATATAGATGTAACAATAAATTTAAGATTGAGCTAACTACTTTATACCAAACCCAATTTTGCAGATAGATCCGTGACTATCTTACGACCATTTGGGCGCCCAAAACTCATAACGCTTCAGGCAAGTATAATATTTTCTACAGATTTTCAATGGTACAAGTATTTACCCGCTTTGCAAGTATACCGTTTCCTATAACTGTTTTCAAAGACGCAAGTATATACAACCTGCAAGTATATGGTTTTTCCTACAGCTTTTGATGACGCAGGTATTTTATCGTGCACTAAACTTGAGAAGTAACGTACACCTTTAGTATTGCATAGTAACAACTTTTTATAATCGAATAGTTTTAATGGATCCAGTTGATAAATTGGTTGTTTTAGACTCTTAAAAATATTGCACGCGAAATGCTATCCTTCCTAGTTTTCCATTTACTGTGTGATGTGCACCATAATGATATATGGAGATGGGCCTTCGTTTATTTTATGGAATATTGGGTCTTCGGACATTTCACGAAACTTTGTGCCTTCAGGCAAATTACAGATATTGGGCCTTCGGGCAATACGGATATGGGCCCACGGGGCATTTACGGAATGCTTGCCATGCGGCAAACATTGAACTACGGATTGACTTATGGACACTTGGGTGGGGTAGTCTAGTGTAGTAGAGGCTGGAAAGCTGGATTGCACTCGATTGGTGAACTTGACCGACACCTGGCTGGGTCGGTGAGTATAGAGTCACGGGTAGCTCCCGTCGACTTTAGTGTGATGCTGATCACCTCCCCCTCAGACACTGGGCTTGTCACTAGATAGGAGATTGATTGATTGATTGATTGATTGATGCACCCTCGCTTCACCTCTGCTGACGCTATGGAGTAAATTGCTAAGATTATTGTCACGAATGACTATTGCTGTGCACACCACACTTGCTATACCTATTGATGTACGCACTACGCTTGACACTACTTTTGCTGTACACACCACACTTGCCATGCTGGTTACCTTACACACTACACCTGGTTGTGCCCCCCTACTTTACGCACCACACTCCGCTTGCACTACTTTACTCACTACACGATGTTATGTTCCCATGTTGCTTCATGCTGCAGTGTTTCATCTTTTTGGAAATATATTGTGTCTTCCATTTCTAAAGTTTTGTAAATTATATTAAATCTTGCCGAGGGTCATTTTTCTACTAACGTTTTTTTAAAGCTTGCCGAGCGACCCTCGCTGACGTATATTTCCTTGTTTGTGAAATATACGTTAGGTTTTGAGCAGAGTTCACCGAAGAGTTCTTTTGGAGATTGAGCAGGAAGACCAAAAGAGTTAAGAGCACGAGATCCACTACTGAAGACGATGGACACTGCGCAGCTTGCTGAAGCTTTAATAATTGTTGTTGTAATTTCTTTGTAACTGTTGTAATGGCCATGCTAGGCCTTTTAATTTTTGTGTACATGTAATCTGGAAAAGTCAAGGTTTTAATGATGACACCATATTATGTTGTTCCGAATATTCGCAAGCAAGAACCTGCCAAGGTAGTCATACACAGACGCTTATTGGGTTGGGGCCTCTCCGCTCCAGCCCAAGCGGGCCCGCTCACGTCCTCGCTCCCAAGTATAATGGGAAGCGGGGCGTGACAGGTTTTAGTGGTGGCCCATGCAGGTCTTGCTCTCTGCAAAATACTCGGAACAATATAGATGTCATTATTAACTTGACTATCTGGATAATTCGCGTACGCAAATGTTTACTTTGTTTGTTGCAGCATGACAAGAAGACGTAACACTCGACAAGGATCCGGAACTGCAGGAAGCGGAGAGAACTACGAGCCAGTGGTGAACGGTAACGTTTGAACCCTGACCTATCATCGTAATTAGTGATTTATATCATGTGCTCATCCTTTCGTCGCTTCTTAGACGTACCCTTCGCTTCTACCGTTACCATTTTCGTCTATCACGTTTGTTATATTCTAGGTGTTGGTTCATTGTTTCGATCTTAGACCCTTTTCAATTCAGAAATTTCTTTTCCTCTATATGTCTCTTCCTTCCTTGATCCTCCGACCCTTCGTCTATCTGGCTTTTCCGCGATCATACCTAGCTTAAGAAATTCCGAGGACGGAATTTTCTTTAAGGTGGGTAGGATGTAACGACCGGTTTTTATCATTACTATTATCCGTATTTCTTCCGTACAATTTTATCTATACCCGTTGTTAGACGTATTGTCTACATACTCGTATCCGTACACGTATCTTTTTTTCATACTTATTATTTTTCTTATTATTAACCTTTCTAAAATTATTTTAAATGCATCTCCTTAAAATCTGTTTTCAATTTTCATTTCAAAATACAAATTTGAATTTAAAACTTTTTAAATGTTCAAAATACTTTCCATGTTAGATCCCTTTTAATAGACTTAATGAGCCCTTATTTCCCCTAATAAAACTCATTTAATTCTAGTCCTATTAATTATATTTTTAAATTCCTTTTAATAAGAATTCAAATCCCTTCCTAATTTATCTCTAGACTTTTTCTCTTGTGAATCCGCCCGAGGCCGCACCCCACTTTGAACCCAACAAATTCCCAGGCCAGCTCACGTGCTGCCTTCACCTACATACCACAGTTAATATAGGGTGAAACTTAGGCAAATATTTTATTAGAACACTAAGACTACACTAGCCTTCTTGTACTGTCCTTTGCATACCCCCTCACACCACAACCAATAAGATATAAACATAGGTTAACCTAGGACACATCAACTCCATACTCCCCATAAGAACCTAGGGTCTCTTTTTTCAAACCTAAAACACAACTGCCTCATTTCTTTGTAAACTAACCATAGGCTCTTTCCTCACGTGAGCTACTGCACCTATTTCCTTATATATATCTAAAAACCCTAGCTATAATGAACCCTAGTGAAACCTAGGGCTACCTCAAAGCCAGCCGCCCTATACCTCTCCCATCTCCACACGAAGCCAACCGCCCATGCCCAGGCACTCGCCACACGCCGCCTCTGAACCCAGCTCCACCGCCCCGATCTCCGCCTCCCCCTCGCGAACGCTGGGCACCCTCTCGCCCAGCGCCGTCCTCCTCTCCTCCCAACAACCCCCCGGCGTTGTTCCGCCATCCGCCTCTCCGACGCCGCGCCCAGATCTCCAAGCACCGCACACGGCGACCCCGGGTTCTTCCCTTCTCCGTCGCCGGCGAGCTCACCGCTCCTCCCCTCGACCCCCGCACGATCCTCGCTACAGACCCCGCCTTCTCGCCTGAACCGCCATCCTCCTCTTCCCTCGCATGCAGCTCTCATCCCAGCGCCGTCGCTTCTGTCCTAGCCACGCCTCCGCTCGTTCATGCAAGCAGAACAGTGAAGCGACGAAGATCATGTAAGTTACTTTCATTACAAAGTATTTAATCACGTATGCATGCAACTGTACTGGCTTATAGGATACCAATTGTAAGTTGGCATTATAAGATATCAGTATCTTATATGAGTGCAGCTCCATAATCTGTTAGTGGAATAATGTCAGTCAAAATATCATTAAGCTTATTATATAAATTGATAAAGTTAATACCTGTAAGTTAGTACATTATTATCAACAGTAAGTCTTCTATAGAGTTACTTTAGGCTAATATATAACGCAAGTAACTTATATTATAAAGCTTCATAAAATGAATTAATTATAAATATCAGTGACCATACAAACGTGCAGTACCATTGGCAGGACTCTAATAACAAAAGGGTAATACATATATAGCTGTAATAATAAATTTAAGATTGAGCTAACTGCTTTATACCAAACCCAATTTTTGCAGATAGATCCGTGACTATCTTACGACCATTTGGGCACCCAAAACTTGTAACGCTTCAGGCAAGTATAATATTTTCTACAGATTTTCAATGGTACAAGTATTTACCCTCTTTGCAAGTATACCGTTTCCTATAACTGTTTTCAAAGACGCAAGTATATACAACCTGCAAGTATATGGTTTTTCCTACAGCTTTTGATGACGCAGGTATTTTATCGTGCACTAAACTTGAGAAGTAACGTACACCTTTAGTATTGCCTAGTAACAACTTTTTATAATCGAATAGTTTTAATGGATCCAGTTGATAAATTGGTTGTTTTAGACTCTTAAAAATATTGCACGCGAAATGCTATCCTTCCTAGTTTTCCATTTACTGTGTGATGTGCACCATAATGATATGTGGAGATGGGCCTTCGTTTATTTTATGGAATATTGGGTCTTCGGACATTTCACGGAACTTTGTGCCTTCAGGCAAATTACAGATATTGGGCCTTCGGGCAATACGGATATGGGCCCACGGGGCATTTACGGAATGCTTGCCATGCGGCAAACATTGAACTACGGATTGACTTATGGACACTTGGGTGGGGTAGTCTAGTGTAGTAGAGGCTGGAAAGCTGGATTGCACTCGATTGGTGAACTTGACCGATACCTGGCCGGGTCGGTGAGTATAGAGTCACGGGTAGCTCCCGTCGACTTGAGTGTGATGCTGGTCACCTCCCCCTCAGACACTGGGCTTGTCACTAGATAGGAGATTGATTGATTGATTGATTGATTGATGCACCCTCGCTTCACCTCTGCTGACGCTATGGAGTAAATTGCTAAGATTATTGTCACGAATGACTATTGCTGTGCACACCACACTTGCTATACCTATTGCTGTACGCACTACGCTTGACACTACTTTTGCTGTACACACCACACTTGCCATGCTGGTTACCTTACACACTACACCTGGTTGTGCCCCCTACTTTACGCACCACACTCCGCTTGCACTACTTTACTCACTACACGATGTTATGTTCCCATGTTGCTTCATGCTGCCGTGTTTCATCTTTTTGGAAATATATTGTGTCTTCCATTTCTAAAGTTTTGTAAATTATATTAAATCTTGCCGAGGGTCATTTTTCTACTAACGTTTTTTTAAAGCTTGCCGAGCGACCCTCGCTGACGTATATTTCCTTGTTTGTGAAATATACGTTAGGTTTTGAGCAGAGTTCACCGAAGAGTTCTTTTGGAGATTGAGCAGGAAGACCAAAAGAGTTAAGAGCACGAGATCCACTACTGAAGACGACGGACACTGCGCAGCTTGCTGAAGCTTTAATAATTGTTGTTGTAATTTCTTTGTAACTGTTGTAATGGCCATGCTAGGCCTTTTAATTTTTGTGTACATGTAATCTGGAAAAGTCAAGGTTTTAATGATGACACCATATTATGTTGTTCCGAATATTCGCAAGCAAGAACCTGCCAAGGTAGTCATACACAGACGCTTATTGGGTTGGGGCCTCTCCGCTCCAGCCCAAGCGGGCCCGCTCACGTCCTCGCTCCCAAGTATAATGGGAAGCGGGGCGTGACAGATAGCGTCCGAGACGCCCCTTGATGGCTCAGTCATGACAACGAAGTCTGAGTCCAACAACAACAATTTTGAAATCATAGGACTGACATGCGTGTGTGAGAGTTATGGACACCCTAGTACAACCCCTCCTGTTTTGTCGTGTCATGTCCTTTCCGTCTTGCCAAGTCATGTCCCGTCTTACACAGCTCGATGAGAAATAGGGCACTCGCCAAGCCAGAGCGAGTGATCCCTTGTACTGTTTCACAGCCCGATGGGGAATAGGGCACCTGTCAAGCTAGAGCAGGTGATCCCTTGTCGAGATACACAGCTCAGAGAGAAATAGGGCACTTGTCAAGCTAGAGTAAGTGATCCCTTGTCCTGTCACGATTCTTGGGGTTTTGGGGTAGGGTTGAGCGTACACGTGGCAAGAGGGTCTGATCCCCCTCGAACCATAAAGGCGTGAACCCTTTCGTGTTACTCTTGTCTTTTCTTGTCTTGTCTGGCTTCTCCATGTCTCGTCTTGTCTTGACACCTGTAGGCTAGTCCCGTAGTCGGTAGCACCCGCTACGACTACTACTTGTCGTGTTTACTTTCCTTCTGCATGTACTTTCGTTTGTTCGTCTGTTATAACCTCAGCATGTTAATCAACCAGTAAAACGTTGTTAAATAATTGGTGCACTTGCAGTTTGGTCTAACCCCTTCTTGTAGACCTTATCTGATGTACAGTTCCTTCTTTTAGTGATGTACGTTAGGAATTGAGCCAGAGTTCATCGAGGAGGCGGACTTGCCAGTTGACGTGGAGCCAGAGAGTGTTGATCCTGAGTACGATCCTGAGGAGGACCAGAGCTAGAGACTTCTCGTTGCAGTTTCCAGAGATATCCATTGCTTGTAGTTGGGTGTGTAGCACCTTTTGTTTCCTTGTTTAGGTCGAGTGCTTGCACCGTTAGATTTTCCTTTCTGCAGTTGTAGCCCTTCGGGTGTTGAGGCTCTGTACTTTTGATATGTTGAAATAAAATGACTTGTCACTTCTTTTTGGTACTCTTATTGTTTTGTACTAACATGCAGGGACATGTACCTTCGTCTTGGTACCACACAGACGCTTATTGGGTCAAGGCTCCTTAGCTCTGGCCTAAGCGGGCCTTAGTCATGCTTTCGCCTCCGCTGTTTTGGGAAGCGGGGCGTGACACTCGCCTTCCCTTTATTCATGACGGTAGGAGTAATATTCACCTCAGAAATTTTTTTGGGGTTTTGGATATTTGTATATATATTTTTTTGGATTTTGGCTATACATATTCTTTCTTTTCCTCTTTTTTCCTTTTGAATTTTCTTTTTCCTTCTCTTTTTGTGTGTGTAGAAGTGGGAAAATGCACATTATCCAAAAGCGGGAGAACGATGCACAGGTAAGTGGCAAAATTGTGTACTCTCCCAAGTAGAAGTAAAGTACACGACGAGGGGATTTGCACTAAGTAAAACAAAAAAGAATTCGAATCCTAAACACTTGGCAAAATGAAATTTTTCGCGGATCAGAGCGTAAGCAACATGGGTTATCTTAGCCTATTGGTAGAGTCCCGACACATGTGATTTGAAGCATAAATATATAGATGATTCATGCATAATGAAGTAGAAAGTAGAGGCAATATACCGCATATTTGAAATTGAAGCATGATAGTCTAGGGTTCATCCAAGGATAGGCATATAAAACAAAATCACGACCTAGAAACACACCAACTAGCTAGTCACAAAACACAACTCAACACAAAAAGCAAAGTGAACCCACTTAGTTTAAAATGCAATAGAACTCGGATTTCTAGGATTAGTGAGGATAGTTATCGTTGCTTAGCTAAGTGTGTGTATGGTTGAGTGGCAGTTTCATCATGTGGGGTCATCTCTAGGAGATGGAGAATAAAAAGAAGGAAAGAAAAAGAAAAACATGACGAAAACGACTCAAAACGGCGAAAATGACACGACTGAGGCACATAGTACGACTCCTCCAAGCTGAACGTTGCATTGCCCTCAATGCAATATGATTAAATGCGAAAGGGCAACGAAAGATGGGAGGGAAGTACGCACCGACAAAAAAAAGGAAAAAACATGAAAAACACATAAAACAAGACGTAAAAAAATAAAGAAAATAAATACCGAAACGAACTATACAAAAGACATACACACAAACACATGAAACAAGCATACAACAAACGAATGACACGACGACAATCACAAAATATTGATCTCCCCCAAGCTAATCTCAACTATGCCTGAAAAAAGATATGATCATGGTGAATCAGAAAAATTGGCTGGGTGAAAAATCAGTCCGAGTTGCTATCGGAGGAATTGTAGAGAGACGGTGAAGTGGGAGGTGAATAGCGGACGAATGATGATGGTGAGGACGATGGAGAATGTGTGCCGACAGGAGAAGGAGGGGCAACGGGCTGTATCACAGGCAGATCGAGATTGATCGGTCGATCGTGGTGGATTGGGATGGTTTTGGGTGAACCCGCATATGGGTGCCAATCGGGAGGATCCAAGGGTGGAAGATTTACAAGTGTAGTATACCATGGATCGGGATAGAATTCCCACGGTAAATGGGATGTGCGAATAGGGATTCGTGCAAGAGATGGTGGTGGGAGGACAACAAAAGGAAGTTGTCGGGCCTATAAAGATAAACTGCACGATCGCGAAAAAAATGAGTAAGCATTCCAATATCGATCAAGTAGTCACGATCGATGCAGGTCTCACCCGGTAAAATTTGGAGGTCAGATGGAAGCCTCAGAACATGACTGACAATAAGAGATAATCCCACCACAACAAATAGATCCTGAGGTTGCACGACTAATAGATAAAAGCTCATGGATGATCCAATGGGCGGTGTTGATGGGTAATGGGTCATGTCCACATATCCTGTCGTGGGACATGGCATATAGAAGGAAAAGATCGTCCCTAGACACCGTGGAAGTATCCACGCTGGAAAAAATGGTGTTGGCAAAGAGGCAGTGGGCGTAGCGGTAACACGGGTGTATAATGTAGGAGGCAAGTGCCTCTGATGGAAAGGCGGGATAGCAGGTGAATCGTTGCCAAACACCATCGTCCCGAAAGTAAGAATAGATATCAGACCGATTATGAGTTGAACATTCAACATAATGATCGGGGTGATGAAAATTCAGCGACTTGTTTAGCTCGGCAAAAGCATGGTAAAGTCGGCATTAGAAGACGAGTAAAGACAGAACTCGAGTGTGAGTTTTCGATGGGTTGGGGCATAAGCATGCAGTAGGAAGTCGCACCCAATGCAGTCGAAAAGTTGTTGACGCCCCTCAAAAGTCCTAAATATTCGAGTGTGTGGCGATCAGCGAAAAGGGTAAGTCGCATGGGGCGAGGAAGAAGGGCGTGCAGACATGCAGATTGTTCCTCAGACGAGGGTTAATGCCAAGGAATGATTGGGGAAAAGGGCCGTGTAGGTAGTTTCTGTGTGACGATGATGCTGGTTCTTTTCCCTTCCTAGACATGGTAATGAAGTAGGAGAATAACACTAACGTGGTGGATGGTGTCTAAGATGATGATAAAGCAGATGTAGGAGGCAGACACAAAATCAAGGTATTGTAGATGAGAAGAGAAATATAAAGCTTGGAATGAAGTTACCGAGCAATAATGCGACTCAAAGCTAGATGCACCCCTCAAAATGCCCTGGTAAAAAATGTGGAGAGCCCGCCGCCTCATTTCTCAGGTGGAACGGTTGGGTTTTTGGGCTTGGGGAAGCATGAGTTGGTAGGGTTAGGGTTTTGGGGGATTTTGATGCAGGGCTTAATAGGAGGAGATGGGGGAGTAGAATGACGGCCTGTATTTTTCCAATTAGATGGTGTTCATGGTGTTGGGTAATGATTGTGGGTTGACTTGATGCCAAGAAATTGCTGGTGGGAGGCGAATTTGGTGTTTGGGCGTTGTGTCCCCTCTTTTTCTTCAAAATGGGTCGTGTGGGAAAGATGGGGGCTTTATTGGGATGCAGCGAACCGGTCGGGTGGAGTCCAACCGATAGGGTCACTGCATCAGGTGAGTTCCAAATGAGAAATGAAGCATTAGGTCACCCGATTGGTTGGGAGTTCAAAATTCGCTAAGTTTCAAAACAAGGATTCTCCGAGCTGCAAATCCATACTAATATATACCAATTATTCTTATTGAAAGCGAGTAAAGGATTAGAACATGGGTTGCCTCCCATGAAGCGCTTAGTTATAGTCGGCAGCTCGACTCCTCAGTTCATGATCAATACAGATCCGGAGGATTTGCAGCGGAGCTGTCGGTCGTTGAGCTTCCGACCGGAGAGATTACAAGCTCACTGATTGTATAGTGCTTTAAGCGATGCCCATTGACCTTAAAGGATTCTTCTCTTCCCATGATCTCAATGGCTCCATGTGGGAAGACCTTGGTGACTCGAAATGGTCTCGACCACCTTGAATTATTTCCTTAAGATACACATGTCATGCCACCGCTTCAAATTTTGTTTGTAGATCCAGGCATTTTCGTATTCGTTGAGCCGGATCTCTTCAAGTTCATTTAGCTGGAGTTGTTGGTGGCTCCCTACCTCTTTGGCGTTGAAGTTTAGATGTCTGACAGCCTAAAATGCTTTATGCTCCAATTCCACAGGCAAATGACATGCCTTCCTGTAGAAAAGTCGATAAGGGGTCGTTCCGATCGAAGTCTTAAACGTTGTTCGGTAGGCCCAAAGCGCATCTGAAAGCATGGATGACCAATCCATTCTAGAGCTAGCCACTATCTTCTCTAGGATGCTCTTTATCTCCCGGTTGGAGACTTCCACCTGGCCGCTAGTTTGCGGATGATATACACGCCTGATTCGGTGCTGCACTCCGTACTTCTTCAACAGGGCTTCAAATTTCTTCTCTATGAAGTGGCTCCCTCCATCGCTAATTAGGACTCGAGGCATGCCGAATCTCGAGAAGATGTTGTTTTTCAAGAATTTGGCCACTACCCGGGAATCATTGGTGGGGCTAGCTATCGTCTCCATCCACTTGGACACATAGTCCACGGTCACCAAGATGTACTAGTTACCAGAGGAAGAGGGAACCGGTCCTATGAAGTCGATTCCCCAAACATCAAAGATCTCCACTTCCAGGATGTAATGTTGTGGCATTTTATTTCTCTTGGATATGTTTTCCGTCCTTTGGCACTTGTCGCAGGCCTAGACACAAGCATAAGTGTCCTTGAAAAGAGTCGGCCAATAGAATCCACTTTGGAGAATATTCGTCGTGGTCTTATAAGAACTCGCATGGCCCCCGCATTGTTGATCATGGCAATGAGAAATTATGGAGGTTGCATCCGTTTCGGGAATACGCCTTCGTATGACCCCATCATTGCAAGTCTTGTATAGATAAGGGTCATCCCATAGAATTTTCGAACTTCATGAAAGAACTTCTTTTTTTGCTGATACCTAACATTGTGGGGTACGATGGTGCACGTGAGATAGTTGACGATGTCGTAATACCATTGAGTCGACACAGAAGAGATAGAGAAAAGATGCTCGTCAGGGAGTGAGTCATCAATAGGAGTGGCATCTGGGTCGAAAGTAGATAACCTAGATAGATGGTCGGCAACGATATTCTACGCCCCTTTCTTGTCCTTGATTTCCAAGTCAAATTCCTGGAGGAGGAGAATCCACCTTATGAGGCGCAGCTTGGCCTCCTTCTTGCTCAAAAGGTATTTGAGGGCGGCGTGATCGGTATGCACGATAACCTTAGCACCCACAAGATACGATCGGAACTTATCCATGGCGTGGATGACGTCTAGCATTTCTTTTTCTGTCGTCGTATAGTTCCTTTGAGCTTCGTCGAGGGTCTTGCTTGTATAGTAAATGACGTGTAGATTTTTGTCCATCATTTGCCCTAAGACGGCCCCCAACTGTATAGTCGCTAGTGTCGCATATCAATTCGAACGGTAGACTCCAGTCGGGCAGTTGAATCACAGGTACGAAAATAAGGGCTTGCTTCAAGAGGCGAAAAGCTTCCATACACTTGTCATCGAAGACGAAAGGTGTATCCTTTACGAGGAGCTAAGTCAAGGGCCTAGAAATTTTAGAGAAATCCTTTATAAACCGGTGGTAGAATCCCGCATGCCCTAAGAAACCATGGACTCCCCGAAGGTTAAGTGGAGGCGGAAGCTTTTCGATCACATCTACCTTTGCTTTATCCACCTCATTCCCTCTTGAAGAGATAATGTGCCCCAATACAACTCCTTCATGTACCATAAAGTGGCATTTCTCCCAATTTAGAACTAGCCCTTTATCTTGACATCTTTTCAGGACATTAGCTAGGTTGCAAAGACATGAGTCGAACTCTGTTCCATAGACGGAAAAATCATCCATGAAGTCCTTCATTATGTCCTGGGAGAAATCGGAGAAAATTGCGGACATCAATCTTTGAAATGTAGTCAGGGCGTTGCAAAGCCCAAGCGACATCCTCCTATAAGCATATGTCCCAAACAGACATGTAAAAGTGGTCTTTTCTTGGTCATCATTGTGGATGGGAATTTGCAGGAAGCCAGAGTATCCATCCATGAAGCAAAAATAGTTGTGCTTGGCCGGTCTTTCAAGCATTTGATCAATAAAAGGGAGAGGATAATGATCTTTCCTCGTGGCTTTGTTTAATTTCCGGTAAGCGATGCACATCCGATATCCGGTGACTGTTCTTGTAGGTATAAGCTCATTTTTCTCGTTACGAATGACTGTCATTCCTCCCTTTTTGCCCAAAACTTTTACCAGGCTAACCCAACGACTGTCAGAAATGGGGTAGATAATCCCGACCTGGATAAGTCTAACAATCTCCTTCTTACCTACTTCCATCATAATAGGGTTCAATCTTCGTTGTGGCTCAATGTAAGTGGCTTGTTCATCTTCAAGCAATATCCTATGCGAGCAAAGCCCCAAGCTTACTCACTTCAAGTCCTCAATTACATAGCCAAAAACATTCTTAAATCTCTTCAAAACATCAAGAAGTTTTGCCATCTGGTCTTCGGGTAGCGAGGAGTTCACAATGATCGGCTGCGTCGAATCATTCCCCAAATATTCATACCTCAACCCTAGAGGTAACTCCTTCATCTCGACTTCGTGTGGTCCCGATAGATATTTCTCAAGCTGTGCGTCTTCCAATGAAAGAGCCTCTTCCTAGATCTCCGGGATGTCAACATCCGGAACTTCACTTTCAACCATGGGTTCGCGGGGCGAAGCCTTGCAAGGTGGTGAGAAGACCATGGAGGAAGACTCTGGTTCCATCTCACATGTATGATGACTATAGGGTAGAAAAGCTTCAACATGAAAGCAATTCACAATAGTAGATGGCTCTCCACCACTACCTCCAATTCCATCATGGTCCCAAACTCCAGGGTGCTCTGTAGAGGATTGCATGGGAAGGATATACTCCCTCTCTCGGCACTTGACAAATTTTGCCAGATGATCCTGCAGACAAATCTCCCTATCAATGCGTAGATCACCCTCACCGAAGTCGGTACTGGGTATGTCAATAAGCACCGCATCGTCAGAAGGGAAAAAGAATGTCGTGTCGGGATGTTGCTGAATATCATGATTCCTCTTTTGATTTTCCACTGCAGCTCACAGGAAGGATAGGATGCTCGAGGTACCGAGAGATTCTGCTAGACTCTGGACCAAATAGCCAGTGTGGTGTGCATGTGCCCAGATATCATCTGAAACAGCACACGACATTCTTGCTGTAGAGTAGAAAACCTGTAAGAAAATGAGAGAAAGAGAACTGCAAGGATAGAGAGCACGTTAATAGCACAAGTTGTAGGAATGTAGAGATAAGAAATGATGACGGCGGTATGGATACATTGTCTACCTACCCTCTACAACGAATATGTACAATACGTCCATGCAAAACTAAAAAGGGTGAAGAATGTGAAAATTATCACGGGGTAAGGATGTGAGCTGGTCTGAAGGATAACAGGGTCCTAAATGTAACAAGCATGTTGCCTCCCCGACAACAGCACCATAAAGCTTGATCACCCGTCCGTTTGGCACTCAAATCGGGACGAGGATACTAGGATTAGAATTTGTAAACCGCAAGCGACGGTGTCGAAGTATGGCTTAGGGGTCGATCATGGGAAGGTGTGTGTTGTTCTTGTGAACAATCAGGATCCGGATCACTCGGTGGGTGAGCTAGCCTAATCTCTGGTTGGTTGTCACGATAGTAGATTAATGGAAAATATGTAAGAGATAAAAAGGTAACCTAGGACTTTGGCTTCCGCCCTATCATGAGTTCTCACTATTACGACCAAAGGATAGGAATGTGATCGGATTCTAGGGTTTAGTGGTGAGACGTTGCCTCTAATAGCGGTACCTAGTGTCCCATGGGCCCGATATTCCGGTCGATGCCCAGGATGATACGCTAGGTCTACCCGGGTTCAGACGGTGGGCATTCCCATGTCCAATACCGTCCAACTCCGGGAGCACTAAGCTCGCAACGATTGCTCCCGATATTTCATTCAAGCCGTTCCCACGCGCGATGAATCAATGTCTACGCTCGGGGAGTGAGCTGTGGCTAGAGAATCAAACTCCCGTTTAATTTCCCCTTGGCCCGACGGTCAAAGGCGGTCTTTCTCCCACCGATGACAATGAAATGCCCCCGCGTAACCATCAAAATTGATATATCCTATCGAATCCCTAATCCTATAGCCGTCTAGGGAGAACCCACGAAGGGGCTTCCACCAATGTCCCAGATTGAAGAACTACTTACTATTCATGGCATGAACAACAATAAAACAGATTATAGCCATCAAAATGGAAATCATGCAATAGATTACCCTAGCAAATAGAAGTATAAACGCAATATTAAAATATAAGAATGATCAAAGAACTTACAAATAGAGTTTAATTCAGAGCAGCCAAAAATCCCTAAAAACAGCTTAAAATGGGGATTCCGTTTCTGGGAAAACCTAGCCCTATTTATACAATTTGGCAAGATTCCAGGGAATATTACCACTAAAAGACAAAAATAGACGTTCACCCCGATCGGATGAGACTTCACCCGATCAGGTGAAAGACAGGAAATTTGGTCTTCGGCTCTGATAGATCTCACCCGATCGCTGAACCGATCGGGTGACTCTTTGAATTCTCGAGCATGGGAAGCAACTGCTACAGGTGACCCGATCGATTGACAAGTCAACAGATCGGGTGAACTTTGGCTCTCAAAACAGCGTTCTGTGTCACATCCACCCGATCACTGAACCGATCGGGTGGAGTTGCCTCTTCCTCGGGACTGATACGGCCGCATGAAGCGATCGGGTGGATCTGTCCACCTGATCAGTTGAGAGCTCATACATGGTTTATCTTGACGATTGGCTATCAGGATCTCATGCGACACCTCTCGTTGCTTTGGAGACTCATGATGTTGGCCGTGTATGTCCCCTGTGCCAGCAATATCCTGCAAAAGCACACAAACACAACGAAAGTGAAAAGGAACTAAAAAACACAAAGGAACGGATTCGAAACAACGAAAAATGACGGGAAATTACGGAGAAGACGCGCGTGAATATATAAAATATAAATGCACATCACTTGGCATTCAACCAAACACTTGGCGTGCGGTATGGTGAAGGGTGTAGAAGGAGCACTTTCAAGGCATTCCTTGCTACGGAGCGAGGTCAACGCGGTGAGTAGTGTGCGATTAAGCTACTTGCCCACCATGGATGGCATGTTAGGCCTACCAATGAGTGATGACCCGAGTTTGGGTTCGAATCACCCGCATGAACTCACAACCCAATCACAAAAGATGAAAGCCCAATTACGAAATGAGAATTAAAACATACCCAAGCATCGAATCAAACACACAAACACCATAGATTAAGAGGAAAGCATGTAAATGAAATCATTCATCTCTAAAATCATCCAATTACATACAATAACCCTAAATCTAAGATACAAGAGAGAAATAACCAAGTCACCCGAGGTGTCACTCCAGAGGCAGCGCATTCGGCTCCTCCTTACGCTCCTCCAAGCTCCGGTGAACCCCACAACCATAGCCCTAATATGAAGAATGAGGAAGAATGAATTAAGGGAATAGAGGGGAGGATGGCCCAAGAAATAAACCCATCAATTTTGGTCTAGAAATAATCCAAACGGGTCGGATTCTGGCCCAAACTCGCAAGCAATGCCCAAAGCAGCAGAAAATTTCAGCACCGTCACACAGTCTTGCAAAAATTCTAGAAAAATCATCCGACCTCGGAATGACGTGTTCCAGGTGGAGATAGAACTATAACAAAGTGTACTATGACAAAAAATATCACTAGACTAGAATATACACTAGACTAATAGCAGAATTCTGCATAAGAGGGGATTAACAAAATTTCCAGCCCAGAAATTTTCAGCACAGTCATCACGTCTTCCAAAAAATATAGTAAATTTCTCCAACCTCCAAAAATTCTGGTAAAATATACATTGGAATCAGGACTTCACGAACTTCAACGGAAAAATAATAGGATTCCAAGATGAAGATGCCAATAATCTGTAAAAATTATGTTTTATGCATATATAAACGATAAGCTCCAAAATATGATAATATCATAAAAACACGAGTAATAGAGCTAGAATGTGAACGATACATGCACAAAGAGCACCAAAATGGGGGGATAAATATGCAATATTGAATCCTAATCATTCATTGTCCTGAAAAATGGAAATAGTCAACCAACGGTATAAGAATGCAACCTGCTACTTAGACCACTTGCCCAACCACGAACACGAGTTTAACCAATCCACACACCAACACACTTGGGTTGAAGCACGAATTGGGGGCTTTTACAAATTTGGATCACCAATCTTAAAATGAAGATTGACAAGGCAAGGTTTCAAAAGGGTTAAAGAAGATATAAAAACTCTCACAATTTAAGAAGAACACTCAATTCTAAATTGATAATCTGATTGATTGATGCTTGTTACGAAGGATTACATGCTCTATTTATAGGTGGAGCTTGGAAACTTAAAAGACTTACTAATTAATGAGAACTAATGGCTCTTCACCTCCCCATGAATTCAGATTTAATGGTATGTCTCTTCATCTCCCCATGAATTCAGATTTTATGATACGGCTCTTGATCTTCTCCCTGACTCTTGATATTCTCCCATGAATTCTGAAGTATTGATTGCACATGACTCTTCATATTTCCCAATAATTCAGAATTATTAGTTGCACTCCTATCGTGGGCCTTAATTTTCTTGGGCTTGGATCAGCAAGATTAAGGCCTCATTTGCTTCTTTTTAGCACAACTTTCTTCGGCCAGCAATGCTTCTACTTGGGCCCAATTGCATCTTGCATTCTTTTTAGCCTTCCTCTTGTCATTGGGCCTTCACTTAGAATTTGATCTTCAGTTTGTAATTTGATGGGCCGGTTCACATCTTCCTCCCTCTCTTGAAAAGGAGTTGTCATCGACTATTCAACATCTGCACCAAAATAAGGAGAGAGGTCAGACACATTAACAGTAGCACTCACGCCATACTCACCTGGTAGTTGAAGCTTGTAAGCATTATCATTGATTCTCTCAAGGACTTGAAAAGGTCCATCTCCTCTAGGCATGAGTTTGGACTTCCTTTTATCAGGAAACCTTTCTTTCCTAAGATGTAGCCACACCAAATCTCCAGGCTCATAAATCACCCACTTTCTTCCTTTGTTAGCATGATCTGTATACTTTTGAGTCATTCTTTCGATATTCTGATGTGCCTTTTCATGGATCTGTTTGACAAATTTAGCATGCTTCTTTCCATCCATATTGGCTCTTTCCTGCAAAGGTAGAGGAATCAAGTCGGTAGATGCAATAGAATTTAATCCATAAACAATTTTAAAGGGTGAGAACTTAGTAGTGCCATGAACAGCCCTATTATAAGCAAACTCCACATGTGGCAGACACTCCTCCCAGTTCTTCAAGTTCTACATGATGATTTTTCTTAACAAAGAGGATAGTGTCATATTCACAACTTCAGTTTGTCCATCGGTTTGTGGATGGCAAGTAGTAGAAAACAATAATTTTGTCCCAAGATTGCCCCCACAACGTCTTCAAGAAATAGCTTAAGAATTTGGCATCTCAATCTGACACAATGGTTCTTGGCATTCCATGCAGCCTCATAACTTTCCTGAAGAACAAATCAGTAATGTCAGAAGCATCATCAACTTTATGACATGCAATGAAGTGTGTCATTTTAGAAAATCTATCCACCACAACAAAAATAGTGTCACGTCTTCCTTTTGACCTAGGTAATCCTACAACAAAGTCCATTACGACATCTTCCCAGGGTACTAGGAATAGGCAAGGGGGTGTATAATCCATGTGGATTTACTTTATATTTTGACTTATGACATACAATGCATCTTCCCACAAATTTCTCAACATCTCTATGCATTCTAGGCCAATAAAAATGTTCATTTATAATGCCTGAAGTTTTAGCAATGCAAAATGTCTCATGAGACCATCAGAATGTGATTCTTTCATTAATTGCACACGTAATGGGCAATTCGGAATGCAAAGTTTATCAATTCAAAATAATAAGCCCTCATGCAAATAAAATTTGTCCCAACCCATATCTGATTTGCAGTGACTAAAAGCTTCCCCAAAATCAACATCATCATCATACAATTCTTTAATAAGCTCAAAACCAAGAATCTTAGCATCTAACATGGAATGAAGAACATACGTATGTGATAAAGCATCAGCAACAACATTTTCTTTACCTTTATTGTGCTTAATCACATATGGAAATGATTCAATGAATTCAATCCACTTAGCATGCCTCCTATTCAGTTTGCTTTGACTCTTAATATTCTTTAATGCCTTATGATTAGAATGAATGACAAACTCCGTAGGTCATAAGTAATGTTGCCATGTTTCTAACACTCTAACTAATGCATATAATTCTTTATCATATATAGGATAGGTTAAGGATGGGGCCACTTAGATTTTCACTGAATTTTGCAATGAGTTAACCTTCTAGCATGAGAACACCTCCTTTGCCAATCCCACTAGAATCACATTCAATTTCAAAATTCTTACCAAAATCAGGAAGTGCCAGTAAAGGTGCTTGAGTTAGCTTCTCTTTGAGGATTTGGAAACCTTTCCCTTGAGCTTCTCCCCATTTGAATCGAACATCCTTCTTGGTCAATTCATTCAATGGTGCTGCCAGTGTACTAAAATCCTTCACAACCCTTCTGTAAAAGCTTGTAAGTCCATGAAAACTCCTGACTTGTCCAACAGTTGTAGGGGTTGGCCAATCTTGGATTACTTTAATCTTCTCTTAATCCACTGCAACACCTGTGCTACTAACAACAAAGCCAAGAAAAACAATTTTATCTGTGCAAAAATTACCGTTTTTCAAATGGCCAAACAATTTATCCTTTCTTAGAACCTCTAGAATTTGTCTAAGGTGATCCACGTGTTCATCCAAGGTTCTACTATACACAAGGATATCATCAAAGTAAACAACCATAAATTTACCAATGTAGGCACAGAAGACATGATTCATTAATCTCATCAATATGCTAGGTGCATTAGTTAACCCAAAAGGCATAACTAACCATTCATACAATCCATATTTAGTCTTAAATGATGTTTTCCATTCATCTCCTTCTTTCATTCTTATTTGATGATAACCACGTTTTAAGTCAATTTTAGAGAAGATGAACCAGATAATTCATATATATCATCTAACCTAGGAATAGGATGATGATATATTACCGTGATGGTGTTAATGGCTCTGCAATCAACACACATTCTCCATGTACCATCGTTCTTGGGTACAAGCAATACTCGAACTGCACAAGGACTGAGGCTCTCTTGCACGTATCCCTTGATCATATCATCGACTCTTGAAATTGCCTTTGAATCTCCTTAGTATCTTCGGGATTAGTGCGGTATACTGGACGATTAGGCAAAGTGCTCCAGGAATAAGATCAATTTGATGCTCTATGCCTGTATTTGGTGGAAAACCTGGAGGTATCTCATCAGGCAAAACATCTTCATATTCCTGCAAAAGAGATAAAACAACACTAGGCAAAGCAGAGGTTAAGTCGTTAGTATTCAACATCGCCTCTTTGTACCCAAGTACTAGGAGGTTTTGTTTAGAAAACATGGCTTGCTTAATCTCAATTATTTTTGCCATTAGAAAACTCTTCTATTCTTTTTCTCTTTTCTCTCCTTTTTTTTGAATTTTCTCTCAGTTTACTATCTTTTTCTTCACTCAACTCTCTTATCTTTTCTCACTTTCATTTTTACTCTCTTCTTGTTGAATCATTTTTCCTCTCTCACTTTCTTTTTTCTTTTCTCTCTTTATTTGATCTTCCAGTATTCGTTTTAGGGATAATGGAAGGAGAGTTATTGGCTCCTCTCGAAGTACGAAAGGATAACAGTTTATGTACACGTCATGTGTTACCCGACGATCAAACTGCCATGATCTGCCCAACAAGAGATGACATGATTTCATGGGAACAATGTCACAGATTAGTTCATCTCTATATTTGCCAATAGAAAATAGGATTGTGACTTGTTTTGTTACCTTGAACTCTCCACATCCGTTGAGCCATCGTAGCTTGTAAGGTTGTCGATTCAGCACTTGCTACATTGTTGCAACTTCCTCCATCTATGATTACACTGCATACTTTCAGTTGGACTTGGCAGCGTGTGTGGAATAGTTCTTTATTTGGTTGTTCTCTTCCTCGTTCATTTGAATGCAAAGTGCTCTTCTAGTTACAAGAAATTCTCCTTCGGCAGCAATTTCTCCGTCATCATCTTCAAGCAGCATCTCATCTTCTTCATCAGATTCTTCTTCTTCAGTCTCACAGTCATCATGGTTATTAATGATCATGGTGTGCTTGTTAGGGCACTCATTAGAAATGTGTCCTCTCCCTTGGCATTTGAAGCATCTTATGTCACGGCTTCTTGAAGAATTTGCTTCAGTTTGCATCTTCTTTGGAATATCAGCCGTCTTCTCAACTTTCTTCGAAGTATTCTCCTTCAAACTAGATGGAGTATCTTTTTGAACTGGTCTTCCAAGGGCTAAAATAATTAGAGCCCTTCCTTGCAGCATTTCTCCTCTTCAGTTGTTGTTCTACCTTGATGGCTTGGTGGACCATCTCTTGAAGCTCTACATATTGATGCATCTCCACAACATCAGCAATAGCAGTATTAAGGCCACGTAAGAAACGAGCCATTGTTGCTTCTCTGTCATCCATCGCATTTGCTCGAATCATGGCAATCTCCATCTCTTTGTGATACTCATTTACACTCTTAGAGCCTTGATTGAGTCGTTACAGTTTATGATGAAGTCTCCTCAAGGGCATACTCATTTACGCTCTTTTTTCTTTTGTTCCTGATCCAACCAAACAATGGCATAATCAGTAAACTCAAGAGCTGCAAGTTTCACCTTGTTACCTTCAGAGTAGTCATGCCATGAGAAAATTTTATCACCACACATTTCCCACGCCAAATATGCATCGGGATCATTTTTGCCTTGAAAAGAAGGTACTTTGATTTTAATTCCACCAATGATGTCTCCTCGGTTTCTATGTCGTCTTTGTTCATCACGACGAAATCTCCTTCTTGGCTAGTGATCTTCAAATTCATCCACATCAACTTGGCTCTCTGTATCTCCATGAGGTTGTTTTTGATTATTTGGAGGATTTTATCGTGTAGAAGCTTGATTCTCCATTTGATCTAATCATTCATGGATTCGCTCTATCTTTCTGTCAAACAATCTAGCAAAATGGCTCACCAATGCTTGCATTTGAAAAGACGTCTGGATTTCATGCCATGTTAGTGAAAGAGACAAAAAATATACACTCTTGATAATCTCACCAACTCACAATTCCCTCAGAATCTATCCTTAGCTCGTATGCAACCCAAATCCTTGTTGAGTGATCCAATAATGCCAATTACTCACTTCAACCAAGTATGTAGTGGTGGTTGGTAAAATTATGAATAATTGATGTGTTTAGGCATGAAGTATGATTAGGTCTAGAGTGTGGGATTCTACGTGTTATTGGATACAACGATCGATGACTTCGTGTTTGATGATAACAAACATGTGTGAACGATTTGATGTGCGTGCTAAGTGTTTTTCAGGAGTGGCACTCTAACAAATACTCAAAGGAAGACTAAGTCAAAGTGATGGAGAATTTGTCATTCATTAGCAAAGTGGACTTGGTCAAAGATGGAGATAATGACTACACATATTGGACTAAGTCAAAGATGGGAGATAAGGAGGATATCAATTCAAATCAATTGGTGCATGAATCAAATCCTAAAGTCATACAAATTGAAGACTTGGTCAAAGATGGAGAGATATGGAGAATCACATGCAAATCAATAGTGATTAAATGAAATCCAATCCTATAGCCATACAAATTCAAACTCCATATCCAATGTGAATAGAAGATATCTTCCATTTGAATTGGTCCAATCCTATTCATGCTAGGATTCCATCAAATCTCCTTCATGTATGGGATTCTATTTGATTATATTTGATCCCATCTTCATCTATATAAACCAACATCCAAAAGGAGAGAAAAAGAGAGAGGGGAACCAAGAGAAAATTCGGCCAACACATCCTATTACGCAAGCCTCAAATTCCACGCATCCTATATTGCGCAAGTTTGCTTCTATAATCCTCTCCATTGCCGAACCAAAGAGAACCCTCCTCATTGCGCAACATACCACAAGCAAAGAAGGCCATCTTCCTCCTTGCGCAAGCCCAAGCAAGCATATACCAATCCTATCATCTCCTTGCCACAAACTCCCAAGGCCAAAGTACCAATCTTAATCTATCATCTAGCCGTAAGCTCATCAAGAGGAAGATCCACCATTGCCACAAATCCTAATAGCCTTCCCCATTTCCACAACATAGCTCATCATCATCAAGCAAGGGGCCTTCAACATTGGTGCAAGCTTCACAAGTTCAAAGAGAGGGAGTCATCTTCAAGTTGCTGCAAAAAAAACATCCATCCATTGTGCAAGTCCTCTCCTCAAGCTTCACCCACGCATTGCTGCTTCCGACCCATGCATTGCTACTTGTCGACACACGCACTACACCTTGCTGACCTTTGCACAACATCCAAGCAAGTGCCACCAAGCCAAGGGGAGTGCCAAGGCCGTAACATCCAAGGAGGGGGCCACAGTTGCAACTTGAGTTAATTCATAATATGAGACGACTACTACTTGTTAGATTCAAATTTGGCCTAATTTAATTGACAGAGATGACTACACCATCACTGAGCTATTCAAAACTCATATTTATTTATCTTTGTGTATTGGAGTATAGATCTCTGTAGGGGAAACCTTACCATACTTGTGTTACTTTTGGGGTCGTGTCTAGTGTGGTACTAGACAAGAGGGACTAGACTAGTTGCGACTAGTCAAGTGAGAGCTTATACTAGTATTATTTTTGTTTAGCACCTATGGAGTGCAAGTACTGAGAGCTAGGTGAGTGTAGAGACGTGGGTGCTTTAGCTACAGGTTGTACCCGTAGCATTATTAATCTTGTATTTGCTTTCGGGACAGGACGTAGGTCATGGGGACGACCGAATCAGCGTAAATCTGATGTGCACTCTGTGATTGATTATATTTACTCTGCATCTGATTATAACTGCCTGTGATTTCATGTGGGTTGCACGAATATTTTTATTAGCCTATTCACCCCTAGGCTTAGATTCAGATCCAACATAGAGTAGGGATTCAATGAAAAGAAGAGAATTTTTTAGTAGTGCAAGACAAAAATGCAACAATAAGAGCTATTAAATTTGTAAGATAACAGAATGTAAGAACTGAATTGAGCACCACTTTTTTTTTCTTTCTCGTTTTTTGCCAAGCTTTACTTCTTTTTGGCTTTTGTTTTGTTTTTTCAATTTTTTTTTCTCTTTTGGGGTGCTTTACTTATATAAAAAACAACAACAAACAGATTTGACTTTTGAATGATATAAGAACAATAGCTCTCTAAAATAGGAAGATGAAACAAAGTCTTGCATACTAAAGATAAAAATCAAGGTAATTTGGAATTATTTTGAGGTTGTGTCGAAGTTTCTTTTTTTTTCAGAATTAGAGGAAAGGAAAAAATTTGATACAAAATTTTTTTGAAGCAATGAAATGATTGAAAGAAACACCAACCGTGTCAAACTAGGCTTTGATACCAAATGATGTGAAACCAGGGAGGTGGCCTGATCTTCACAGCATAGGTTACTCAAGGAACTCGAAACAAACATAAAAAATGGATATGAGCACACACTCCAGACTTAGCGAAAGTATAAAGGGAGTGATAAGCTCTAGATAAAGATGGTTCACTGACCTGATAAATGCAAATAGCCAACCAACGTTATAGGAATGCAACCTGCTACTTCGACCACTTGTCCAACCACGAACACGAGTTTAACCAATCCACATAGCAACACACTTGGGTTGAAGCACGAGTTGGGGGCTTTTGCGAAGTTGGATCACCAATCTTTAAAGGAAGATTGACAAGGTAAGGTTTCACAAGAGCTAAAGAAGATATAGAAAATCTCACAATTTGAGAAGAACACTCAATTCTGAATTGATAATCTGATTGATTAATGCTTGTTACAAAGGATTACATGCTCTATTTATAGGTAGAGCTTGGAAACTTAAATGACTCACTAATTAATCAGAACAAATGGCTCTTCATCTCCCCATGAATTCAGATTTACTGGTAAGTCTCTTCATCTCCATATGAATTCAGATTTAATGATATGGCTCTTAATCTTCTCCATGACTCTTGATATTCCCCCATGAAGTCTGAAGTATTGATCACACATGACTATTCATATTTCCCAATAATTCAGAATTATTAGTTGCACTCCTATCTTGGGCCTTTTTTGGGCTTGGATTAGCAAGATTAAGGCCACATTTGCTTCTTTTTAGCACAACTTTCTTGGGCCAGCAGTGCTTCTACTAGGGCCCCAATTGCATCTTGCATTCTTTTTAGCCTTCCTATTGTCATTGGGGCTTCACTTAGTCTTCAGTTTGTAATTTGATGGGTTGGTTCACATCAATCTAAGCCTCTTGCGATCCCTTCTGTCCCTATTTCTATGAAGAGCGTTGCTTTATCCGCTGCTATTTTGGCTGTCGATGTGGGCATTGATGCTTCGATCCCAACATCATCACCCGATAAGAGTACGGTTATTTCTGCACCATTATCCACTTATGTGTCTGCTGTCGTTTCTACTGTTCTGACGGATAGCGTGCTTTTTTCTGTCCATGCATCTACTGACACAACCTCTATCATGTTTGCACCTACCTCCATATTTCCTGTCTCTGTACAACCTATACTCCCTATACACCATGTGTTTCCTACACATGGACCTATTTTGAGAGGCGAGTACAACGGTATTCGTGCTCCAGATTTTGCTGTACGTTTGTATGGAGTGGAGCACACTATAGCTGAGTTATGTCAAGCTATTCAGGGACTCCAGTAGCTCGCCCAGCAGAATACTGAGACGCTTGCTACCATTCTGGGAATTCTAAAGGCACCACCACCCAACCGGGTGGTGGTGATGCCTGATTTCTCGTCTCATTGTATTCCTTCTCCCCCTATTATTTTTGGTGCCCATCTGTCCACACGGGGCCTAGTGTCGTATAGCTTCGGGGACAACCATTTTGATGTGTCCATCATCTGATCATCATCATCATTTGCATGTTTTGCATTTAGTCACAGTAGGATCTTGCATTTGCATTAGTTTATATTTTCCTTTTATTTTTCTTATTTCTACGATTTTTATTTTATTTTATACCACCCACCCACCCACCCATAGCATGGTTTTTCAACTCTATGCGCGTGTTCTCAGCTTTGAGGACACCGATGTGTTTAGTTTGGGAGATGAGCGCTATCTCCTTTATTTATTCTTATCTTATTTTTATTCATGTTTTCTTTTCATGTTTTCATCTTTTCACCCCATTTTACATTTTTTTAGAAGCATCATGTTTTTTCTCTTTTGTGTGCTTGCATGTTAGTTTTCATTTTATTTTCTCTATTTTATTTTCTTTCTTTTGCTAGGTGAGTTCTTTGTGATGATATATTTGTATATGCCTTCACTGTTGTCACGATGCACGTTTATTCCATACCATGCTGCTTTAGAGAATTCATACTTCTTAATCGTTATAGGTACTTAAGTAAATTGTTTTGATATCTCAATAATGTGAATGCTTGAAACTTGTTGAAACTGACTTCATGAATTAGTATTTTTGTATACTTTCAATAGAAACACACCAAGTCTCATGCATCACTAGTGTAACTAAAGCAATACTTTGTATCTTATTCATATTGCTTATTTGCATGCATGTTATGAAAATCGGATAAATAGACTACATTGCTTGTTGATATAATTAGGAATAACATGTCTCATTATAAAATCTAATTGAAGAATTATTTTTTTGATCCGTTCGTGCACATAAGCGAAATTTGAGTGAACCGAGTGACTTCAAACATTCTTGCTCCACCAAATCTTATTTTCTCTACCATGTCTTGGATTCTTCCCACAACATTAGTTTTCTATTTCCTACTCCCAAAAATATTCATACACTCTACATTTTGTTCCAAAAATCAAATACTAAAAGTCAATAAGACTTGAGAAGCCAAAATGCCAAGGAGCCAAAAATCAAAGAAAATGATATTGCATATCCAAAGCTCCTACAATACCAATAGAAACAAAAATCCCAAAAAATTTCATAGTTCAAATTTATTAGAGCAAAACATATTCTTTTGGAAAAGAAAAAATCTAAAATTTCATACATCAAAATTTCTACCAAGGATGTAGTTACCACAAGCTAAGCAAGCTTTGGGGGGGAATCCATTGGCTAAAGAGTTAGTTAAACATTTATGAGTGGATATTGTGCGTGAACGGCAAAGATGGATAATCCTGAAACTTAAGGATAAACTGGGATACGAGGATTTCGTATGAGTTGATATGAGCTTTTGTGTCTAAAAATCGTTCTATTCTATATTGCTTGCTTTGCATGAAAAAAATTTGTGCTTCAGTTATAGATCTTGATTGAAAAGTGTGTGACCATTATCATGTATACTATGATGCTATGAAATATAGAAAGTGGATATAAGTGAATTGCATGAACTCTAAGAGACATCCCTATCATTCGTCTTCAATTTTTAAGTACTTCATTTATATAAGAATATGAAATCTCTGTGGTAGCGTGTGAATTATTTTCAGAGTTGTTCTGATATGGAGTAAGTGTCCTAGGATCTGAGAGAATAACTTAGCACCTATTTCATCTTTGCATTATTTTCCATTTTTATTAATTTTATTCCCCGGTGAACTCCTCATTCATCTTACTCGGGACGAGTAAGGGGTAAGCTTGGGGGATTTTTGATGTGTCCATAATTTCAATCATTTTCATGCATCATTTCATACCATTTTTATCGCTCGAAGTTCACTTTTCAGTAATTTATCCCATATTTCACGATATTATTGATTCTCGTATCAAATTGTAGATTTTTAGGAATTTTGGAGCGATTTGGAGCTATATTGGGCGATGGACACGAGCATCGATGTCGGAGCGTCAATGTCACTGCACTTGATGAGCTGGAGCTGCTGGAGAAGAGCAAGAGAAGAAGAGAGAAAGAAATAATGGAGAAAGAAAGAGGAAAAGCAAGGAGTGCTCTTGAAGTTGTTGAATTCCAGACCGCTCAGTCGAGCGGCATGACCCGCTCGGTGGAGCTAGTATCACAAAGAGAAGCAAGAAAGTAAAGGCCAATTAGGTCGACTGGCAGAAGGTCACTCGGTCGAGAGACCCATGCGCTCGGGCCGAGAGACCCATGCACTCGGGCCAAACGACCCCCACTGATTTCTGCCTGGAAATCTTGGTCACGTTAGCTCGGTCGATGACCCATGCACTCGGGTTGAGCGACCCATGCTCTTGGGTTGTGCTCGTGCCGAGCGACCCCTATTGGATACAACATGTAGTTGGATACAACGATCGATGACATTGTGTTTGATGATAACAAGCGTGTATGAACAATTTGATGTGTGTGCTAAGTGTTTTTCAGGAGTGGCAAGCTCGTAAATACTCAAAGGATGACCTAGTCAAAGTGATGGAGAAAATTGCTAAACAAATGAAGAATTGGTCAAAGGTGGAGAGATATGGAGAGATCTCATTCATATCAATTGGTGATTACTCCAAGTCTCATGCAAATCAATTTGTAATTAAATGAGATCCAATTCAAATCACATTACCATTCAAATTCAAATCTTATTGCAATCCAAATTCAAACTCCATATCCTATTGTGATTAGAAGAAATCTTCCATATGCTTATTTCAAATCCTATTCAAGTTAGGATTCCATCCAATCTCCTTGTTCTAAGGGATTCTACAAGTGCCTAATTGATCTCCACCTCCTCCTATATAAACTCTCATCAAAAGGAGAGCAATTTATGTGGCTACACAAAAAGAAAAACCCAAGCATCAAATTCCATGCGGCCAAACAAAAGGAAGAGCCCAAGCTAAGATCCAAAACTTGCGGCAAGCATCCCCAAGCCAAGAACCCTACCATTGCCGCAAGTTGCCACCTCCCTCTTCCATTGTGCAACATATCATCAAGAGCTTCAAATCTCCACATTATCGTAACTTGAAGAAAAGCTCTCATCCTTCATTGCACAGCATCAAAGGAAAGCCCTTCTCCTCTCCTTGTCACAACTCCTAGAGAAGGTCCCTCATCACCATTGCGCAAGAATCCAAGAGAAGGTCCTTCACATCCAGTACGCAAGCCACCAAGTTCTCTTCCTCCTTGTCGCAACATCTACACGAAGATCTCCAAACATCCTCAAGGCCGCAACATCTACAAGGGGATACTTAAACTTCAACATTGCAAGCAAGCACCCAATAGCTCTCCATCCTACAAAGCCGCAACTTCAAAGGGGTTCTTCATCTCGAGGCCGCAACACCCAAGAGCAATCCATCCTACTAGGCCACAACATCAAAGCCGTTCTCTTCTCAAGGCCGCAACGCCCAAGAGCTCCATCACATCCATAGGCCGCAAGCTTCAGTGATACAACTTCCAAGTCTGCAGGTTGCATAGAATTCTCCCTTTATAGATGCAAGCTTCGAGCCAAAGAAGGAGGCCACAACATCTAGGAGTGCCACGATTTGGGATAGACAACTACATCTTGTCAGACTAGTTCTGACCAGCGCTGAACGACAGAGACGACGACATCTACACGAACTAAGCTTTTCTGAACTCCATATTTATTTATATTCAATTACTAGTGTGTTGATCTTTTGACGTCCCCCGCGTTTGCGTGCATGCAAGTGCAATATATGATAGGGGGCATGAGATTTAAATATTTATAACCGCAAGCGCACGGTGTTGTAGTGTGGCTTGGGGGTCACAGAAAATAGAATGCGAGGGGTACACAATATAAAGGGAAAACCCGGGACATCGGTTTCTACCCTATCATGTGATTCTCGCCGATACGGCCTACAGGCAGGATAACGATCGGAATTAGGGTCCAATGGTGAGACGTTGCCTCTAAGAGTGATACCAGCGTCCCATGAGCCCGATATTCCGGTCGGTGCCCAGGATGATATGTCGAACTACCCGGGTTTGGTTAGTGGGCATTCCCATGTCCATTAACACTGACCGACTCCAGGAGCACTAAGCTCGCAATGGTAACTCCCAACATCTCATCCTGTCGCTCCCACGCGCTAGGATTCGACGTCTACGCTAAGGGCGTGAGCTATGGCTAGTGAGTCAACCACCAAGTTTATTCCCCCTTGGCCCAATGGTTAAAGGCGGCCTTTTTCCTGCCGATGACAATAAAACACCCCGTGTAACCGATGGATTCCTAATCCTTATCGATTTCCTAGTCCTATGGATGCATCGGGGAGAACCCACGAAGGGGTTTCCACCAAAATCCCAGATTTGGGAACTACTCACACATATTTACTAAAAAGCGATCTAAATCAAAATCGACCGTTAAAAACATGATCAAGTGGTTGAAAAGCATTAAGAGCAATGCAAATAACACTATATTAAAGTTTGGTAAAGATCAGAAAACTTACAAATATCTGAAAAATTACAGCCGTCAAGAGAGAGAAAAAACAGCAAAAAATAACGACTCCCGAATCAGGAAACCTAGGTTCTGTATATATAGTAAACGACATCACCCGATCGGGTGAATAATCACCCGATCGGATGACCTACTGCGAACTTCGGCAGCCATCTTCGGGATTTCACCCGGTCAGACGACACGGTCGGTTGATGGAAGCTGCTCATCGTTTGGATCTTGATCGTCGTTGGGTGAACCGATCGGTTGATAAATCAACCGATCGGTTGGAATTGTTGCCCAAAAGACAGTAACTTCGGATGTTTTGGCACGGTCTGCTGACGGTCGGGTGAGCTCTCCGCGTCATCTTCTTCGGGGAAACGGCTACAGGTGAACCGATCGGGTGACGATCACTCGATCGGTTGAGTTTTAGCTCCAGTTTCCAGAGAGATCAGTCGGTTGAACCGGTCAATAACCCGGTCGGTTGATACCTTCGTTGCTTCAGCGGCTGACCGGGTCATGCACGCGTGCATCACCGATCGGTTGGCTGTGTCCAACCGATTGGGTGGTGGGCTGAAAGATGCGATATTCGTCGTTTGACCCCCTGGATCATGTGTGACTCCTCCTGTTGCTTCAGGGACTTATGATATCGTCGTTTTATATCCCCTACATCGGCAAACTCCTGCAAACATACAAAAACACGGAAAAGTGAAAGAAAACAAGAAAACACGAGAAAACGAATACAAGACGACTGAAAATAGCGGAAAACACAGAGGAAAACGTTCGTGAATATATGAAATATAAACGCACATCAAAATCCCCCAAGCTGAACCCTTCCTCGTCCTCGAGGAAGACGAGTGAGAGTAGGAGCTCGGATGGAGAAAATAGAGAGAAAGAGAGAAAGAAGAGAACTCTAAATCCTAAATCGCCCGTCAGGGCCAACAAAATCAAAAACAACACACCAAGCAAACAAACGCCAAATCACATCACTAAACCGAGGAGTACGAGTCCAGACAAATGCCGTGGGCCCATGCCGTGAAGCGCGAGTGAGTATGGTCGTGTGCTAGCAGTCGGTGTTACTATCTACATCGTGCAATAGGCTCCATATACACAAATCCAAGAAATGACCCAAATATCGATTCGATTTGAATTTGCGGTGAATAGTAGCTCAAGCGTGCATGATAAGAGTATAAGAATAGAAGCGTATCATGCATCGGGGACTCCACAGCTATGGACTAGGAAATCACCACACTATAGCCTAGATAATCGCTAGAAGGTCCCTATGCCAAGTGTTTTTGAAAACGATGGAGGTTGAGAAGATGTGGAGTAGAACACTCGGTGCAAATTCTCGCCTTCTATTTATTCTCGATAGGTAGGAAAATATTCACACTGGGATTTTTTTTGGGTTTTGGATATATGTATTTTTTTGGATTTTTGGCTATACATATATATGTATTTTTTCTTTCTTTTCTATTTTTTTCTTTTCTTTTCTTTTTGGGTTTTTCTTTTCTTACTTTTTTTTGGATTTTTGGATATTGGGATATAAACATGTGTACTCTCCCAAGTGGGAGAACGGTACACAACGAAGGGATTTGCACCAAGTAAAAATAAAAAGAAGTCGGATTCTAAACACTTGGGCAAGGGAGAAATTTCGCTGATCAGAGCATAGGCTAAAATGGGTTATCCTAGTCCTAACTGTGGAATCCCGACACATGCGAAATGGAGTATACCACATATATATAGCATGCATATAGAAGCAGACATTAGAAGCAAATACCGCATATTCAATATCGAAGCAGGATAATCTAGGGGTCGTTCCTAGACAGGTATATAAAACACAATCACAAAGTAGAAGCACGCCAAACAGCTAGGCACGACACACGACTCACAAAAAAAAAGCAAAATGGACCCACGATGCATGAAATGCAAGTGGACTCGACTTCCTAGGGTTAGTGAACGTGATTATCGAAGCCATGCTACGTGTGTGTGTGTGATTTTTGTGGAAATTCATCATAGGGTTCATCTCTATTAGAAAGAGATAAAAAAGAAGAAAAGAAAAAGAAAAAGGAAAATACGGAGAAAACGACTCAAAAACGAAGAAAAAGACGCAAATGACGCACAAAGTGCGACTCCCCCAAGCTGAAACTTGCATTGCCCTCAATGCAAAAGAATTAAATACGGGAGGGCAATGAATATGGGGGGGAATACGCACAGACACAAAAAGACACGAAAGACAAGAAAATCACACAAACAAAACTGAAAATAAGAATAAAAATAAAAATCACACCACACGACATAGAAACAGAAAATAAAATAAACAAAAATAAAAATCACACGACACGACAAATAAACAAACACACAAAGAAAACCGACACACGACAGCACACAGAAAAAATGACTTACCCCAAGCTAGACATGACAATGCTAGCGACATGATGCGATCATGAAAATGCAGAGATATGCAAGGGGGAGGTCAATAAAACAAAAACGAAATCGAAAAGCAGAAGAGGAAACATCCTCGTCCTCCTCGGCGAAAGAAGTGGGGGATGCAGTGTGGGTGGGTGAAGTGACAGGTGTGCGGAGAAGTGGAGAGAGTGGTCGAGGTTATGGATCAGTGGGTGTGGAGGAAGTGTGGAAAATGGGTGGTGTGGAGGTAATGACGGTGAGTGGGAGTGAAATGGAGACCAAGGTGGTGGTGGGTGGTGGAGGTACGGGGGTAGGTGAGGATGTTGGAGGTACGGGGGTAGGTGAGGATGGTGGGGGAAGTGAACAAGAACGCACTTGCAATTTCTTGCGGCGCACGTATGGAGTGACGGAAGTGGAGGGTAGTGGAGCTGGGGGGTGATAGTGGAGGGAATGGAAACGGTGGGAGTAGATGAGGTAGTGGGGATGGAAGTAGTGATATGATGGTATGGTCGCCTAGGTGGTGACGGTGGAGGTGAAGAATGTGATGGGGGAGGTGAAAATCGTCGAGGCAGTGAAGGTGGTGGCGAGGGATGTGGTGTGGGAGGAGGTGGTCCATGGACGTGAGTGAGAAGGCGAAGGATCGCGGCCACGTTCCTCTCAAGTGCGAGGAAACGTGGGTGAGAGAAAATCGAAGGGGGTGGGTCCGAGGGGGTGGAGGATGCAACGACAGCGCGGAGTGAAGCCAACTCAGTCTCGAGAGCGAGACGAGTGGAAGTGGCTCGACGGAAGGAGGAGGAGGAGGTAGTGTGGACATGAGAGGTGGCGACAGTGGTGATCGGCACGAAAGCTGGGATGACATGACTAGGACCAGCCCCAGGGCCATCACGGTGCACATGGATGTCCTGCTCGCCTAAGTGGGCGGCAGGGGAAGGTGGTCTAGGTGCGCCCGGGATGAATGGAAGGCGCAACCCCCCAAGAAACTCAGGATCAGGCGGGAAGGTCCAGTCTGCCACAAGATGGATGATCATGCGAGTGGGGTTGGGCAGAATCGTGTAGGGAGCTGGTGGGTGGCCGTTGTGGAAGGTGAAATGGCCATCGGGGCATGGCTTAATCATGTGAATATGCCGCAGGACGTCGAGGTCTAGATGTGAGTGTCCTGCGGTAGCGGGAAGATCTCGGGGGATGACAATATTAAACCTGGGAGTAGAAGCTATGATCTTGATAAGGCCCCTGCAACAAAGCTTGCCCTTGCCGGCTCGGCTAATCTCAACAAGCTTTTGTATAAGCCATTCACCGGTATAGACGGGAATGGTAGGGGCCCTAAAAGAAATCCCGTCATCCCAGCGGACAAAGGGAAAGGTCATGGCCCACAGAATGAAGAGATCAGGGATGGTCACGGTGCCTGACTCATCCCTGGGGAAAATGTGCAAGAAATGATATGGTGGGCCAGACAGAAAACAGGGTGAATGATGGAGGAGGCCTTGGCCTTACCTCAGGGGTAGCGAGGGTGCAGGGTGAGGCGGAACCAGCACTGATCGACGTCAAACTCAGGGGGATACCCGTAAGAACGTATAGCATCGTTCCCCAGGGTGGGAAAACCGAAGATGTCATTGATGGTGTCCAGATGGGTGCGAATGGTTCTATTGCGGACCCTAAAGATGACCATCGACCCCGACACACGGACAAGTGTGGATAAGAATTCGAGTGTGAGGGAGGGGTAGGACACTGCCGATGCGTTTAGGAAAGCCAACCAACCTAAGTTTTCGAAGAGGGTCTCGACCTCGGTGAAAACACCGAGATCGATAAGCGATTGGGTGTGGGCAAACTTGGTCGATAGATGCCCCCGAGCATCAAGCCTATGGTAAAAGTCTTTATGTTCCTGGTTCCTAAAGTGGTAGCCATGCGGGCCGATCAATGGGTCCTCAACTGGGACAATAGGTTGGGGTTGGGGTTGGGCCTGTGCAGGCTGTGTAGGAGGAGGGCATGGGTGTGGTGGACGTGTAGTTTTGCGTCTCTTGTGAGATGACCCCTCCTCTCGCATGATGGCATTACCCTTATCCTTATCTTTGGCCATGTGAGAGTGTGTGTATGTGGATGAATGCGAAATGTGATTAATGCACACTAACACAATCGATCGAGCAAGTAAAAATTTTTAGGGCAAAATATGAAATCGAGCTGAGGAGCGAAGTAACCCAATCGGGACGAAGATCCTTGCTCGTAGATGTCCCAACGCTATGCAATGGGAACAAGTGTGAAGCCGCGGCAACTACTTTCAGCAAACTTTCGAAAATGAGGGTGTTAGGGTGGAAATTAGGGTTTTTGCGGGGGGTGAAATCGATGGGAGAGGGAGAGAGATTGATGGAGAGATGGAGAAAGTGAGTTGATGGATCGATTAGGGGGTTTGTGACCGGTTGAGAGGAGGAACGAGGTCGGGCGAGGGAGAGAATTTGAAATGGCGAGAGAGAAATCGGGGTCGGGTGAGGGAGATGAACGGGTGGTGGGTTTATTTATAGGGTTTAAGTCGAACTGATCGGGTGAAATGTCACCCGATCAGTTGACTTTTAGGTCGAAAAATTTGCCGAAAAGAGGCTACAGGCGACCCGATCGGTTGAGAACTCAACCGATCGGTTTGCCGCTTCACATTTTTTCCCGAAAGTTTAGTACAGCTCACCCGGTCTGTCACCCGACCACGCTTCGTATCAACCGATCGGTTGATCATTTCCCAAAAATTCCTGAGACTTCTGCTTAGGTCACACGGTCCTCCACCTGGTCACGCTTAGCTTCACCCGACCGGTTTGTTGGAGCTCAGATACGGCCATTGTCTGATACGTGTCACCCGATCGGTTGCGTAATCACCCGATCAGGTGAGAGCTTATTTCCTGCAAAAATTCACAAATGGCCTAAATCTCACGACGGATGATCTCGCGGCTGAATTTAATTATTAAAATAGAAAAAAATAAAGGTGATAAAAATCCTAAAAAAGAAGATAAAAGTTTAGAGCATGGGTTGCCTCCCATGAAGCGCTTTTGTTTAACGTCGTTTGCTCGACGCCCGTGGATGATACTTAAGGCGGACGGGGGTGATGCCCTAAAATCGGCATCGCTTCGTACTCAGAGCTGGCGGTCTTCGGTGTTGTCGGTGATGAGAAGAAAACTTGCTCGACGACCCTACCCTTGTTGACGGGATCAGGGGGCTTTTCCCTCATGTTGGCGTCCATCACCACTCGTTTCAGGATTCGGTTCTCGTCACCGGTGAGCCCCATGGCTCTTTTCCTTTTCTCCTCGTTAGAGGAGCTTTCTGAAATCCGGGAGGGATCGTGTGTGACACATCCGCTTTCTTAGCAACGTCATCATTCTTCGGGCCGTCACGTTCTTCTGAGTCCCCCAAGCTATCGAGGGGATTTCTTGAAAGAATTTCCCAGGAGCTTTCCTCTACAGCTCTCTCTGTTTCTAACTCCAGCACGTTGCATCTTGGATCATCCGGGGGATCGGGGTGCTTCATTGACAACCCCAAGTCAAACTCGACTTTTTTGTTGCCGACGTTAATGGAAAGTTTCCCATTCTTCACATCTATCAAAACACCGGCAGTGGCCATGAAAGGCCATCCAAGAATGATGGGGGTGTGTGCATCTTCAGGCATGTCCATGACAACGAAGTCCACAGGCACATGCACCCATCTAACATTGACATGGAGGTCATCTACAACCCCCACCGGGTATTTGATCGAGCGGTCTGCAAGCTATAGGGTCATTCCGGTGGGCTCCAAATCACCCATCACTATCCTCTTATATAGCGACAGGGGCATCAAACTGAGGCTCGCTCCAAGATCGACGAGCGCATGATGGATCTTTACCTCCCCGATCGCACAAGGGATAGAGAAACTCCCCGGGTTTTTAAGCTTAGGCGGATTTGCTCTCTGAATGAGAGCGCTGCATTCCACCGTCAATACAACCTTCTCCTTTCTGGACCCTCTTGTCACTAAGTCCTTTAGAAATTTGGCGTAGGAGGAAATCGTCTCGATAGCTTCGACGAAGAGGATTTGCAAGCTTAGATCCTTGACCATGGCAAAGATTTTGCCATACTTTTCATCTATCTTGGATTGGGCTAGCCGTTGTGGAAAAGGAACAACGGGCTTGAACAATTTGGGGCTCCCTTCCTCGTTTTTCTTCTTTTCTTCTTAAGGGACTCCCTCCGGAGTCGTTGGCCTTGGCGACGAAGCACCGTTGTCCTTGGCTATTTCACTTGGTCGCTCTATGACCAACGGTGCTTCCGGTTCCTTTGGGGGCACTCTTGTAGGGATTTTCATTCAGCTCCTCAACACGATAGCGGACACATTCGCATGCTCGTGCATGAGTGCCAAAGTTTGGTTTGCTCCCCTCGGGTTCACTTCAGGTTCTAGCGGCAATAGATTTTGCGACCTTGAAAGGTTCACCACTTGTAACCCCAGCTGGGTTACTTGGTCCGTGAGAGCCCGGTGTCCCATTTCCAGTTTCAAATTTATCTTCTCCTGGTTGGTAATATATTGAGTCAAAAGGGACTCAACCAGAGAGATGGCCCTCTGCTGGCCAAATTGCTGCTGCTGCTGAATGGGCTGCTGATTCCTTGGAGCATATTGCTGATATTGTTGTGGAGGTTGCTGCTGCTGAAACTGCTGCTGCTGAGGCTTAGCCAGCTGATATATCTATTGTTGCTGCTGCTGAGGCGGGTGGCGGCTGATACAGTGCCCTGTAGCTAAGGTTGGGATGATTCCGGTTGTTTGGAGAGTAGGCTGGGTTGGAGCTAGTCCGTTGTGGATACGGCGCATTTCCCATAGGATTGTAGAATAGTGCGCTCGCTTGGTCCAATGGTGGTGAGATGTCACCACCCTCGAAGTCCCCTATGACTTCTGTTTCCACCGCGGTAATATGTTGCGTACCGGCACCACCGGCTCCTACCATCAGTGCAGAGATCTGGGTCGACAGCAAGTTAAACTTGCTGGATAATTTATCGACGTCCTCGACCCTGTGGATGCCCCCAGACCTAGGTGTGGCTCTCTCGTCACAGCACCGCTCATTTTCGGTGCCATATTTTCTAGTATGTTCCCAGCATCTTCTTCACTTCTGGACATGAAGGACCCTCTAGCCGCGGCGTCCATGGAAGATTTCAAGTCATCCCTTAATCCGTTGTAGAACAGATTAATTATTTGACATTTGGGAAGCTCGTGATGAGGGCATCTTCGCTGGATCTCTTTAAATCTTGTCCAAACTTCATGCAGAGACTCGTGGCTGGCTTGGGTTAAGGAGGAGATCTCACTCCTCAGCTTCATGGTCTTCCCCGGAGGAAAGAACTTTGTCAGAAAAGCGTTTGAAAGCTTCTCCCAAGTGTTGAACGTATTCAGGTCCTTCCCCCTAAGCCACAGCTTGGCCTTATCCCACAGAGAGAAGGGGAATAATTTCAGACGGATCGCCTCAGTTGTGACACCATTTATCCGGAAGGTGTCACATTTCTCCAAGAAGGAGTCCAAATGTTCAATGGGACTCTCCATGGGTGCCCCCGAGAATTGATCCTGCTGGATCCACGTCACCAAAGACGGCTTAAGCTCGAAGCTTTGTGCCGTAATAGTAGGAGGACGGATGGCGGAGGTGGACTCGAGGGATGGCATCGAGTACTCCAGCAGGGACTTGTGCCGTGGGGTGTTCTCCCCCATGGTTTCAGGCTCTTCTCTTCTTCGCTTCTCTGCGGCAAGACACCTTAGGGTGGCGTTTATCTCAGGATCAACAGGAATCAAGTCGTCGAGACTCCTTGAACTCCTGTGCATTAAAAACAACAAACACCCGTGAAGCGAAAAGTGGGAAAGAAACAAATAAAATAGAAAATAAAAATAAGAAAATAAAATAGAAATGGAAAAAGAAGAATGCGAAAATTATCGCGAGATAGATATGCGAGCTAGACTCAAGGGTTCATGAAATCCTAAAATAACAAGCACGTTGCCTCCCCGGTAACGGTGCCATAAAGATTGACGTCCCTCGCGTTTGGGTGCATGCAAGTGCAATATATGATAGGGGTCGTGAGATTTAAATATTTATAACTGCAAGCGCACGGTGTTGTAGTGTGGCTTGGGGGTCGAACTCAGGGAGGCGTGGTTGTGCTTGTGTCAAGAAGGACCGGATTCACCCTGTGGGCGAGCTAGCCCGAATCGGTAGATGGGATGTCACAGAAAATAGAATGCGAGTGGTAAACAATATAAAGGGAAAACCTGGGACTTCGGTTTCCACCCTATCATGCGATTCTCGCCGATACGGCCTACGGGCAGGATAACAATCGGAATTAGGGTCTAATGGTGAGACGTTGCCTCTAAGAGTGATACCAGAGTCCCATGAGCCCGATATTCCGGTCGGTGCCCAGGATGATATGTCGGACTACCCAGGTTCGATTAGTGGGCATTCCCATGTCCATTAACACTGACCGACTCCGGAAGCACTAAGCTCACAACGATAACTCTCAACATCTCATCCTGTCGCTCACGCGTGCTAGGATTCGATGTCGACGCTAAGGGCGTGAGCTATGGCTAGGGAGTCAACCGCCAAGTTTATTCCCCCTTGGCCCAATGGTTAAAGGCGGTCTTTTTACCGCCGATGAAAATAAAACACCCCGCGTAACCGATGGATTCCTAATCCCTATCGATTTTCTAGTCCTATGGACGCATCGGGGAGAAACCACGAAGGGGTTTTCACCAAAATCTCAGATTTGGGAACTACTCACACATATTCACTAAAAAGCGATCTAAATCAAAATCGACCGTTAAAAACATGATCAAGCGATTGAAAAGAAGTAAGAGCAATGCAAATAACACTATATTAAAGTTTGGTAAAGATCAGACTACTTACAAATATCTGAAAAATTACAGCCATCAAGAGAGAGAAAAAACAACAAAAAATAACAACTCCCGAATCTGGAAACCTAGGTTCTGTATATATAGAAAACGACATCACTCGATCGGGTGAAGAATCACCTGATCGGGTGACCTGCTGTGAACTTCGGCAGCCATCTTCAAGATTTCATCCGGTCAGACGACACGGTCGGTTGATGGAAGCTGCTCGTCGTTTGGATCTTGATCGTCGTCGAGTGAACCGATCGGTTGATAAATCAACCGATCGGTTGGAATTGTTGCCCAAAAGACAGTAACTTCGGACGTTTTGGTACGGTCTGCTGACAGTCGGGTGAGCCCTCCGTGTCATCTTCTTCGAGGAAACGGCTACAGTGAACCGATCGGGTGACGATCACCCGATCGGTTGAGTTTCAGCTCCAGTTTCTAGAGAGATCAGTCGGTTGAACCGGTCGGTGAATCGGTCAGTTAATACCTTCGTTGCTTCGGCGACTGACCAGGTCGTGCACGCGTGCATCACCCGATCGGTTGGCTGTGTCCAACCGATCGGGTGGGGGCTGAAAGATGCGATCTTCTTCGTTTGACCCCCTGGATCACGCGTGACTCCTCCCGTTGCTTCAGGGACTCATGATATCATCGTTTTATGTCCCCTACATCGACAAACTCCTGTAAACATACAAAAACACGGAAAAGTGAAAGAAAACAAGAAAACACGATAAAACGAATACAAGACGGTGGAAAATAGCGGAAAAATACAAAGGAAAACGTGCGTGAATATATGAAATATAAATGCACGCCATCTTTGTAGGTTACTTTTTCATTCTTTTTGGGGTCTTGTCATGTCGGTGCTAGACAAGAGGATCTTGACTAGTCGGGGCTAGTCAAGAGAGAGCGTTTACTAGATTAATAGTGTTTGGCACTTTGGTGAGTGCGGTACGAACTTGGTGAGTGTAGAGTCGGTACTCGTCGAGCTTTAGTTGTACCCTTGACATATTAATTCTAGTATCTGCTTTGGGGCTGGAGTAGGTCGTTGGTGCGACCGAACCAGGGTAAATCTATTTGTGCACACTTTGATTGTCTTTAATTTCTCTGCATCTGATTATTTGTGCTGATAACTGCATGTGTTCTCGAAGAATTTTTATTAGCCTATTCACCCCCCCTCTAGGCTTAGATCCAGATCCAACAAGTGGTGTCTGAACAGGTTAGAGGATCTAGTCTAAAAATCATGAATACCCCAAACTTAGTTTTTGCTAAAGGCATGTCTATAGAACGACCTCCTCTATTTAGTGGACATGGTTATATCTACTGGAAGGCTAGGATGAAAGTTTATTTCTTATCCATAGATTTTAATACTTGGCAGATTATTGAAAACGGGTATACTAAAGTCTCTGAGCCTGAAAGTAATTTCGATGCTAGAAATGTGTGTGCGATGAATGCTAAAGCAATGAACATATTATTGTGTGGTTTAGATAGGAAAATATTTAATCATATCTCACATTTCTCTTCTGCAGAAGATATATGGAGGACGTTGCAGACAACATATGGAAGCGGGCAATCTTTCAGCAGCAATGAAAAGAGAACACAAAATAAGAAGAAGCGAAAGGGAAGAAAGTTCTCTTAAATAAAAATGATGCTTGTGTGTCTAAGAATATTAGTGAGAATACTAATAATAAAACTCTTTGTTTTAAATGCAGGAAGTATGGATACATTATGAGGAATTGCCCACAAGAAAAGAATAACACTGCAGAGAAGAAAGAAAAATCTTTGGCAGTAGCATGGGACGATGATAGCGAGGATGAGACTCGGGAGGAGACTGCTCACTCATCCCTTTGCTTGATGGAAAAGCATGATGAGGTAAAAACATGTACTAAAGCAGAACTTATAAATATCTATGGTCCAATGAAAGATAGAATTGATGATTTAGGATCCACTTAGATTCCTACATAAATTCTAACTATGAACTGCAACAGGAAATTTGCGACATGTCTATAGCAGTTGATAAACTAAAAGATAAAATTGTTGCATACGAATCTACTTTAAATTCTTATAGAAATGCTAATGATGAACTCCAGCAAGATAATTGCAACATGTCTATAGAATTTGATAAACTGAAAGAAAAAATTGTTACATGTAATTCTACTATTGATCTGGTGAAAAAGGAAAAATCTTGCATGCAAGATAAAATTGAATGCCTTAATTGTCATACGCTTTTAAAAGAAAATAACACGGATAAAGAAAAGTTACTAAGCTAGAAACTAAAAATAAAGAGCTTAATGAGAAGATGTGCATGCTAAAAATGAGCTTAAAGGAAGAATGATTGATTATGAAAAGAAAGATGAAAACATGAAAAAGAATGAAGAGGAAAACAAGAAGGCTTTAATTAATAAATGCACTTTGCTTTTGAACGAAAATCTCTACTTGAAATCTAAAGTCACGAACCTAGAATTAACCATAAAGAAATTTGGCATTGGGAAACAATCTTTGGATATAATTCTTGAAAACCAAATATATGGCAATAATAGGCGTGGACTTGGATATGATTTGAAACATGGCGAAAAGTCAAAATATAACAAAGTTCACATTGAGACAACAAAAGCTAGAAATATTCATGCAAAGTGCTTTACATGTGGTTGTGTTGGTCATAGGAACAAGAACATTAAATTCAAGCAAATATTGGTTCTAAAAATTTGTTGACTAACATGAGTGGACCTTGTTGGATTCCAAGGTCATACATAACATCTTCCGTGTAGGTAAGATGGAGTGGCTAGGAATTATGGATTGGACGTCGTATTTCATTAAAATGTTTCTTAGCCAAACAACACCGCGAAGGTATGGTTTCTTCTGAGCATAATGAATACCTTCATAGATTTTTGTGTGCTTGATTTGTCTTTGTTTGTATGCTAGTTCATTTATTTGTGTGCTAGTTCATTTGTTAGGATGCTTTAGTTCTTGATAAACACACAACAAAAAATGAAAAAATATAAAAAGCAAAAAAAAAATTGGTGCTTAATGAGTATCTTTCGTTTGAATCATTAAATTGGTATTAATGAATGAGATTCATATCCATGTAGAAATTGATTTATTATTGTTATAGCTACATGTGCATGTTTGTTTTTCTAAATAACCATGCCATTTTCAATGATTAGAATAATTCGATTCTACACCTACACCTTCACTTCCACTAGATTAAATGTTGTACTTTTGGAGATATCTTTTATAAAATGCTGGAAAGTGAATGTAGGATTAAAAATAACTGAAAATCTAAGGGATATGATGTGTCTTGCCATGGATAAACAATAGAGCTCAAAAGAATTGAATTGAAAAAAATATAAATAAAAAGAAAGAAAAGAGATCCATATGAAAAATGATACGATCCATGGCAACGACACTATCCACGAGTATCCAACATAAGCTTTAAGAGTAAACTTTAGCGCTGGTGTTATACTCGTCAAGCAATGTCACCCACATCTAAGAGTCCTCATATGCTATGTTTTTGGTGTGGTAACTTGAACTCATTTTTATTGAGATGCGGAAAATCATTCCTAGATGATATCATGTTACATGGAAAAGTGGATTGGTTTTGGTTGAATTTATTGAAAGTTCTCCGTATGTGCTTCAATATTTAATTATCCCACTTTGTCACGGTCACTTTTCGATCGTACATTTTTCGTCCGCGTATTTCTGTTCGTATGCGTATTTATTTTGGACCCTTCTTGTAACCGAACCCTATGATGTGATATGCCGTTGTGACCCTCTGGAAGAGTATTTATTTGTGGAATTATTTTGGAACATTATTTCACGGGTCGTTCTCCTATAAATTAACTTTGTTTGTAGAGGCGTCGTAGTTTTCACTTTTGTCGTTTGACCTTTTTATTTTTAGTTCCGTTTCTCGTCGCCCTAGTCGTGACCAATCTTCTTAGTTTGGTTTCTCTTGTCGACACGGTCGCCACGATATTTTTCCATAATTATCGGGCTCCGTTTGACCCTCTTTTGCACTAATTTTCCCAAACAATCTATGGTAACCCTAAATTTCATATGTTTTATTTCCTAAGCTAGGCTCACCTTCTTTTCCCCCTTATCTGTGCCTTACCCTCTCACTCCCTCTCTTCCCTTACCCTCAAACCACCCTAAATCCCAAGTTGTTTAGCAAATGGAAAACTTATCCTACGTTCACCAACCAAATTCTAACTTTTCCTTCTTCCCACTCTCCTCTAATTCTCTTAATTGCACTCCCAAATCAAACCCTAAATAGCAACCCAAGCCCATTCATAACCCGATAGCCCTAGGGTTAATTTTCATTACGTTTCTTCTCTCATTGTGCCGTCACCCCCTCTCAGCCCCGATGCTTCCCTCCGACCTTCAGCCCCAACTCACGACCCTAACACCTGTCGTCGGATCTTCCCTCCGACCAGACTCTAGTGGCACCACCCTGTAGCTCTGCCGGGATCTCCTACAGGCGCACGGCAGCATTTCCCCGAAGGACAGCAGCACCTCCAGGCGAGACAGCGGCTGCCGCTCCCCTCGCACGGCGGCTGTTACGGCGGCCTCCCCTCGCTGAACTGACCCCCTCCAGCCTCAACTTCAGACAAACCCCACCGGAACCGCCAACAGCCGCTGCCCAATCCACCGACAGCAGCAGCAACCGCTGCTCTTCACGGCAGCGACTCCCCTTCGTGCGGCAGCGGCGCACGGCAGCCCCCGGGGTGTTGTCGACCTTCCCAAGCACCGTTGCAGCATCCCCCTAGCAGATGTCCATGCGCGACGATGTCCCTCTAACTGTAGACAACTCGCGACGACCACCGGCAACTACGTCGGGAATCTCTTCACAACGGTTAGTCTAAACGTTCATTAAATATTTGATATCAGATTGCTAATTGATAATGATCAGTAATTAACTTAATTATAATGTTGTTAACACACTGGAACTATAGGGTGGATATATTGTTTACACAACTCCTAGCAAATGTTAGTCTAGGTTGCTTTGATAATATTGTTGTATACTTATTCGTACTAGCAACTTAATTAGCATGTTAGTAACTTAATATTGATGTGAACCCCGTCTTAGGATAGAGAATCTAATTAAAAATTGGATCATTAGACGTTTTAGGATTGCCTAATAATTCTAGTCCCGTCGTAACAAACTTATTAAGACGCGTGTTTTATCAACAGAGAACCGTTCATTCCATACTGTTCATGCTACCGAAATCCAACCTCTGACGTCGCTACCTGACGTCAGAGTAGCTCTCGCGTCATGTTGAGGTAAGTCCTGCTCCGTAGGAAACCCCACATCGCCTATTAATCAACCTAAAAATTATAGCTTCTAATTGTTTCTGTAACTCACTAATCAAGATTAATAATTGGGACTGTGGCTGGACTGCGATCTGAACACATAGGTAGTTATTGGACTCTGTTTGATCGTGACTTCAGCGTGATTGTTCAGGCAAGTGATACTTGCCAGGGTTTTGTTTAGGCCACGTCTTAGGCCATTTTGTACTGTAGCAAAAAAGCGACTAGGCGATGAAATGATAGTCGCCTAGACGATCCTTCTAGATCAAGCTTGACAACGAAGCTAGAACCGACACTTTTGCTTGCTTTCATTCATGCTGCAATGTCACGTTTAAATTCAATTATCGGTACACACTTTAACTGCTCATTGCCATATGATGTCATGCATCGAAATGTTTCATCATGATTGCGTAGCACACGCTACACTTATTGTAACTATTGAGGCTAGGCAACTGCTTTGCGGGCACAACCCTATGCCAAAACCAAAAACACTTCCTAGCTCATGATCTAGAAGCAAGCTCATGTAATTGGGAAGCCAATGCTCGATACACGTGGAGGGGTAGGGTTAAGCTGTCACACAGCGTAGAAGGATGCCTGATCTGCTCCTTCAGCTATAAGGAGTAAACCCTGTACACAATGTGAAATGATAATGTTCGTGACTTGTGAAATAATGTTTTTCGTATTTTTCTGCTACGACGTGCATGCATGTCATCATGTCATTTTAAATTATTGCATAGTTTAAATGTCATGTCACTTCATTATATTAGAACTGCTAGTCGCATTTCTTTTATTTGTATCCTTGTACAAAAGTTCTCCGTTTTCTTTTGAGAGACTTTTGCTGACATGTGCCATCTTCTCTTTGGGTGTCACATGTCAGGTTGTGAGTCAGAGTTAGTTGCAGAGGATGAGCAGTTCGTGGACGCTGAGTTCGAGGTACTTGCAGAGACCGAGTTCGAGGACACTGGTGACCAGTCCTAGACACCTGGAGTCTCCTTAGTTGTTGTCACTTTTAAGTAGTTGTAGTTAGGTTTCGGTGCGTAGCACCTGACTCTCTTTGCTTTTGTTTCGGCCATGCTTTAGGCCTTTTGTTCAGACTTGTACTTTTGTGACTTTTTTATGATGTTGGAATAATTTCTGGATGATGTTCGTGGATGTTTCTTTTATGTCTGCTTTATTATCATTTTTGTTGTTTCTTCGCTATGCAAGGATCTGCTATTTGTTTCATATACCGACGCTTATCAGACTGCAACTTCATAGCTCCACGTCTGAGTGGACCTTTTCACGTCTCGCCTCCGATACTTAGGAAGCGGGGCGTGACAGGTTTGTTGGTGGCCCGTGCAGGTCCTCCATTGCATTTGCAAAATATCGGAACAACAATAATGATAACAACATCCATTAAATTATTCGGGACATTTAAGTCATAAATTGAGTCTAACCTGAAGGGTTTCCCTGTCTTAGATGGTAGGAAGACTTAGATAGATGTCCAGGTTTGATAGTCAGGTGCCTTCGTCAAGATTAAGCTGTATTCGTCTTAGGTTGCCTTAGCAGTCTCTCACCCAGCCCTGACCATGTTAGACTTCTAGAGCTTCTCTTTTAGCCGTTCGTTGATTCCAACAATTTCGGGCTAGCAGAATGTGATCTTGTTACTCTTGGGACCCCACCCCAAGTCCTCTATTACAGTCTAGTCTATTAGAGAGTCTTAGCGCTAAGTTTTTCTGATCTCTATTTGGCCTGGTTAATAGAACCACTGATCTTTATCTCTTTCCTAATCATTGCACTTCTGTGTTATCGACCGTAGAATTCCATCGTAGCTCTTCTTGAATAATATCCTAGGCGTATTTTGTATAGACCACGCGATCTTATTCTTACCCTTGTTTCACGTGATCGCTTCATGACGATTATCGTTAATCTTTCAAATCTTCTCTGTTGCAAATCTAGATTCTTTCAAAGTTAATTTCGATTTTCCTTATTAAAAGTTTTCGCTCAGTTTATTTTTTTATAAACCCCCTTCTTATATATTTAAATTCCTTACTTTTCGATTGAGTTAAAATTCTTTCGTAGATTTTGAAGTCTATTGGTTGTAATTTTTAATTACTATCTCGTAATCATTTCCTGACCTAGATCTTTCATAATTCGGTTTTAAAAATTTATTACCATTTTGAAAATTTAAAATATCATTCCTTCCTTTCTATACTACTAAGTGAAGGGTTTTCTAGGACCGTTAGGGCACAAATACTCTATTCTCGTCCTAAGTCGGACGGAACATAGACATAAAATACGCAACGAAAAAAATGTTAATCTAATTAACATGCAGCCCTAAGGAACCAGACCCTCTTAGTCAGGATCTCTGCCAACTCGGGGTGGATCTGTCCACCCCAAGAGGGATCTAACTACTGCGAATAATTAAAACGAAAACTTAAAACACATACCCGAAATCTCAACCCTAGGGCAGGCGAGATGTTCCGCGCCGTCTTCCGAGTCGCTCCCCATCCCTTGCCGAGCCACTCATCGAACAGCTCCTTGTATCGCTCTGCATCCCAAGGCGAGCAATCCTCGTGTCACCGAGCCAACCACGCGCCGAAGAAAGTTTCACGCGAGTGAAAGCCTTCGCCAAGATTTCGGATCCGAATCCGAACTCCTTCGTGGCTTTGCTAGAGCCCTCAGGAGTAAGGCAGAAATATAGGGAGATAGAGAATATTAATTTAAGCCTAGATCCGAGCGTGCTCCAATATTTACGAGAGCTGCTCAGGTCTGGATCTTGGGACGAGTTTGGAGGAAGGGGAGGCCCCTATTTATAGAGGCGGCGGACTCTCCCTTTTCTGCACACCCGATGTGGGACTATTAAATTAGAGTTAATAAAATCAAGTTAGTTTGCCTTTCACAAAGTGCAAACTTTCGTGAATTTTAACTCCCTCACCGTTGAGCTTCATGATTGATACAACCTATCAATTCGAAGGATGTTCAACGGTGAACGCATAGGAAAAAATGGCACGTCAATCAGAGTCCGTTTGACCCTACAATTGATCGTCCAAAGTTATCCAAAACCATTCAAAGATGGAAAATCCAGCCGTAAAAAATCCCGGGTTTCAAAAAACCTAACCGAACATTCAGGCTTGGTGGGCCTCCATTTTTGCTGGGTTCAGCCCAACAGTTTGGGCTGACTTGTTTTGGTTATAACTTGTGCATTTGGACTCCGTTTTTGACGCTTGAACCTACATTTAGAGTGGGACGATCCCGTCATCTAGGTAACCTTTTCCATGTGTTTATATTAAATATGGTTTTAAACTATTTAAAACACATTTAATCTCTTTTTGCATCATATGCAAATTAGTCCCCTATCATAGCTTAAATTGTCATTTGCATCAAAATGCAATTTTCTCTTCCTTTGCATCAAATGCAAATTATTCTCCCTAACTAATTTCTACATATTACTAGATGAAGGTCGCAGTCTGTGTGAGACCCTACAGCCTGACCCTTACAACAGGTTGGGCTCGAAGCCCTATACGGTAGTGACCAAGAGCAGTGGTTGCCGTCCCTGCTTCAGAATCATCATTATGTAGTTGACTCATCGACATAAGTATTGTTGGAACCACACTGACTGTTTCTGTGATGAATTCTGCAGTTATAGTCTCTTCGTCTTAACTATGTCGTGTAGATCAAGTCTAGGGTACGTTCAAACTGTCAACCCAATAACTTGACTCCGGTTAGTTTCTATCGATCTTTAGTCAACTAATGTTGGATTTCTTCCAACAAACTCTGATCAGAGATTTTACTAAAGACCGAACTAACTCTACGACACTAACTCCCATTGACCGGGAGAGACGAATCCTCTCTTGGTCATTACTCTTCTCATATGCTTCAAGTGACACCCAATCAAAGACCTTTCGACAGGCCTAGCCTCGATGCTAGTTAGTGATTTAAGTGGCACCGTTCATGCACATGTTCGTAAAATGACCTCAAGTCAAAAGACCAACTTGCCTATCATCACTAAGAGTTATCATTGACAGAATGATCAATATAACTATATGATAACTCTTGTGGATCGTTCAGTGAACTCATTCTCCAATGAGCACCTGTGTCTCGTCTTCGACTTCGCCAAGTCAAACGATCATGAGATCATTGCCACCGCTAAACGATGAAGACTAAGACACAATGGTCTATCCGATGTTTCGATATCCATGTCTCGAAACATCTATTACCACGAACCCTTTTAGACTTATGCTACAGACGGTCAAACATTTCTCCATGATCGAGATACTCATCTCGATACATGTTTGACCTTGCATAAAGTCTTAGGACTTTTCCTAAGTTAATATATAATGTTAACTACATTATAAAATAACTTAGATAAATTATTACCAGGCAAATTACTGTTATTTCGAACAAGATGTTTGTGCTATTCACACAGAGATAAATAACCTCGAGGGCATCAGCTCTCTACATATCCCACTTGCACTCAGGCCCATTTATCCTGGTATCTCATACCGTTTTTACACATAAGTTTTCAAGACTTCGCGTGGTAGAGCCTTCTTGAGTGGGTCTGCTAAACCGTATACTCTATAGACTTAAGGGGTTTCTAAGTTCATGTTTGGACCAACCATTTGAATCTTATTCAAATAATTCACTTGGTCTTTTGGAATCCATAATATTTTATTTCCTTGGATCTTATCCCGTTCATCGTATCGTATGATAATAATTTTAAATTAGTTACTGGTCATTTCAAATGGCTTATTCTATTTCTGATAAAGTATCAAACTCTTTGATTACTTTGTCTAAATTTATGTTCCATCCCTTTGATGCCTCGCATTTAATTTATATGCTCTCACTGACCTTGAAAACTTTCTGGCTAATTCATATAAGTTGATTCGTCTAAATCATATTTAGAAAAACGAACTTATAAGTGAATGCTCCAATTTTTATGGTCAACTTGAGCACTTACATCGAGTTCGGTCCGAGTAGATCCGAACACATCTGCTGGCGAGACGGTTTCATCATAATCCGTTTCATAAGATTTAGGATGAAAACCGTTCTCGACCAACATGATTGAACTTCACTATTTTCTTTCTGCACCAATCTTTTAACTTAAAGATTTACTTGCAGAAAATGAGGAAACATTTTCCTTGGGCACGTAAACTAAATTCCAAAATTTATTTACGCACATGGACCTATTCTGATTGCATCAAGTTATAAATCGGAGTTACTACTCCGAATTTCATCCCAGAAGTTGACTAAGTCATCAATAATTATGATGTCTAACTCGACCCTTCGTCTCACGAGATTCGAGTAATTATACAACTTCCTAATGATTGATTTAATGAATATCTTATTGATAATGTCCTCATAGAACATTATCAAAACCTAGGCATTACTGTCTGGGACTTAACCCAGAGGGAGGACTTAACTCAGAGTCACTTACTGTGGATCGCACCAAGTCTAACTAAGTGTGATCCATACCTTTTAACACACTGATGTGTTAACTGACTTGACCTGATGGAAAATCATATTTTCTTTTAATTACGCAAGATTTTATATCGCTAAGTATTTGGCCATTCGATCTAATCGAATCAGTTTAAATACTTTTATCATTTCGTTCTTTATTTTATCAGACTTGTGTTTCATCAGGAACACGTGTCTTAATAAAATATAAGAATAACTTATTTTGGTTAATCTAGACTCGGGTACATCACTATGTACGAGACTGAGTTCGACAACTCATTCTCCCTCTGTCTTACAGATGAGTTTCGGCCATTATATCTAAGAGGATAATATTCACAAGTGTCCGTAGACTTCATAATACGAGAGGTCAGACCTCTCTTTATGTGACTTATGAATCTTAGTCTCTCGATACGGCCTAGTCTATTTTGCCATATAAGTTTGCTGCTATCTTGTGTATTTATATATTAACATTTAATATATATATTATCGTTATACATATTACTCATTGCTTCAGAAGCAATGTGACGACATTCGTCAAAATGTGTTAACCTTTTGTATAACAATAATTATGAAATCGTCACATCAAAATATGTCACATTTTCATTTCCTCCTACTTATGCCTTTACTAATGATAAATTAAACATTTAACTCGATTGACTTTCCGGAGTGCCTTCGTCCTCTTCTAAATCACATTTAGATATTAAATAGCCCAACATAAATAAATAGCTATGCAAGCATCTCATGTATCCAAACGACTGAGAGTGGCAACCTTGAGTGCAGCTCAACAAGTTGCTTGTCTCAAGATCCGGTTGGAATACATAACCTTGCACCATTCATGAACTCGCATTCGACTCAAACAGTTTGATCGAATTCTCGAACTTTGCGGATCAGAACTATTTTTGCATACAACCTTGAGTGTAGCTCAACAAGTTGTAGGGATAAACATACTTTGAATTTCCTATATGTTCAAGCTGCCCCATATAGAGGCGAGTGACATGTAGCATGAATTTATTTGTTGGACCCAGAACTTAATGAAATCATATTTCTTAAGTCTGTTCTTTAGAAGGTCTTTTTAATGTCAATGAGAAAATAGTTTAATTCTATCAATCAGAATTTAACTTGATATTCAATTAATCAACCTATTTGACCAGTTAACTAATTCCATTAAAATATTATATTTTGATTCCTTCGGTAAACATAGTCTTGCCCCTAGTTTAGCATATGTTCAATATTAAATATAGGTAGAATGGCTTTTATCTATCTATATCCTCCCACTATTTTTACGATCATGCTTAAGCCTTAACAATGAACAATGTAATCGAATTAAATAAATGGGTAAGAGATCCAGTCACCCTGAGCCTAACAACCTTGAGTGTAGCTCAACAAGTTGCGACTCTGTAATCAGAAGACGACTCTTCATCGATCATATCTGATATGATCCTCTTATCGGTTTTTATCCCTAGCCATTTGTGATCATGAGTGTGCTCATCCAAATCACAATGTCTAGTCTAGTCGGACCCTTGTTTTCGTGTCTAGCCTGACTTGATCCGGCGCTCGGTGTATTCACGACCCGTCGGTTAGGGTCAAGTCTTAGACTACCACTTGTATAACGCTTCTATGGTACTAAAGGTTACATATTATTTTTAGATAGCGCTGGGACTTGTTTCCGCGAGCCCTAACCTTCTCACCCTGCTCAGAAATTCTCTCCTCTCCACATTCTTAAGCATCCCGCTCTGCTCCTCCGGCGGCGATAGGTAGAAGAGAGATAAGCCACCTATTTATTCCTGACAATCTCTCATTGACTCGAGTAAGAGAGATAAGCGTCCTTTTTAATTGATGTGATCACAGTAGGTAAGCATCTGCTCCAGTATTCCGAACGATGTGAAGAAGTGCTCGTTTGTACAGGCCGTCTCGATCTTCCGCAGCAAGTGATTTTTTAACACAGAACTCGAGGGCCAGTTGTTGTTCCCGTGGCCACCGGAATTGGTTAAGTCAAAACTCAACTTCATCTTTCATTGTAATTATGCTCATACAATTAATTTGTGAAATTGATGAATGTACACCTGGAACCGGAACTGACCTCTTTGTTCAGGTCTTGCTTTTGAGTCACATGTCAGCCCTTTCTGATGTCACTGTGAGTTGAATGTATGCTCATCATGCATGCCTCATATTCTTTTGTACTTCTTTCCTCTGGATATTTGACACAACCAAATCAGCATCATCGGATCGCCAGCTTCGTGTTCTGCTTACAAATATTCATGTGATAACTAGTCTTTTATGAAGTACATTAATGGCTTAGAGGATCATCTACAAGAAGGCCTTCTGAATGTTCGATGGTTTTACTAGACTCTTCTTCTACTGAAAATATCAAGTTTCATAATTGGTTTGTCGAATGTGCTCGAAAACCTAGTCTTTTGACTGACTACTAAGTTTGTGTGCTTTGATGCTGTGTAAACAAGTGATCAATGTGGTACAATTTCTGTATATTAATGTTACAGTTTAGATAAATTGAAAACTATAGAGATGCTGCGATTTGTCATCCTACACAGGCAGCTACAATTGGATTGCTGGTTACTAACCTCTTCTCTAATACTTGTCTCTGGATGATGCCATCTGATTCTACTCTGAGAAAAATTTGATGCTCATCATTCGTCACGTCCAATTAATGGTTCTCGGTGGCTAGTTTTTCTCATGTCTCTCAAATGCATAATTGATAGGGCAATGAAGCCATTTGGTGTACTATAAACTTAGAAGGCTTCTTACTTTGAACCTTGGATTGACGTAGTATTCTGACTAATAAAAAGGTTGCGTAAACATATGGGTAGCTTAAATCAGAAACATGCATTTTCTGTTGAAGGACTCGACTCTGGTCCAATATTTGGCACAATGGAAGCGAAAACACACTTATCTTCTGAGGCAACATAATGTGTTGATGTACGACGTCGTGCTGTACACCGTTATCTCTAGAATTCAGAAACTGGAATTGACTGACCCAAGTTTCTGGATATCCACCAGCCAGTTTCTTATTCCTGCAGGTTTCTCTGGACTACGAAAACAGGAAGTATAATGAATCTCTTCATTGATAGGTTATGGTCCAACTTACCCTGAGAACTGCTAGTTGCTACTGGCCAGTTCGTCAAAATCATTCGAAGCATTTGGAGATTGATAACTTAGGTTATTTCCTTTCCTGCTCTGAAACGATTCCCCATCTTATTGTAATTCCGATTAATCCGCGCCTTCAATTTTACAGCAATGTCAATGGGAGACGAGTCTGAACCTGGCCAAGAGGCCACATGAATTGTGAAATTCCATACCATGATAAAGTGCACCTTCCAAGATATAAAGTCTGCAGGAGGCTGTGTAAGAGATTCACCATTGCTTGGATCCAAGCCTCATAAGGGTGTCATAATTTGTGTGGTATCTATCCAAAGTGGAATCTGAAACATGCGGAACGACTAACCCCTCCTCCATTAGATGTTAAATATATCGTTTTTCCAATTTTCTCCTACGTTTAGCCTTTCTGAGGACGTTATGATGTAGCTTTTGTTTTGAGCATTCGTGCGTTTAAATATCATGCAACGTGACCTGCACTGTAACTAGTCATTTCCTGATATTCATCTGTTAGTGCCTCGCAGAACCCTCGATCTCAATGCCGTACGTATCCGAGCGAGCGACGTTGGTGTCATTCAAGTAGCCGGAAGAGCCCTTCATATTGGAACATGGGGAAGAAAGGAGAAACTTTGGTATATCCAGCAACTTCGTTAGTAGGAAAAGGGCCAAGGCTGCTTTCCTTCGTTTGGGCGGTTTTGCACAAAGTTTAGCTGAAACCAACCCACCGGAAGTTGATTTCAACCTTAATTCTGAACTTTGAAGCGAACAACCACAAAGCTTACTCATCTTCAAGAATACATCGGTGGTTACTTATTCAGTTTTGTTGGAAGAGTGTCATAACAGGAAACAGGTTGCTGTTCCAAATATCTTAAAACTCACACAACAGATGGTAGTGTTTGGCGCTTCTAATGTTCTTTTATTTTGATGCATTAAGGTTATCGTTACCGTGAATATGGTTCATGTTCATTTTGTATGATTCATTGCAATTGGTTTGATTTTCACGACGAAATTTGTTCATTAGCTACGGGCCGGTCCGTGGCTAATGCTTATTAGCCACGGCCGGTCCAAAACATTAGTAAACCATTTAGATAGCGCTTAAAAAAGCGCTATCCAAGCTACCATAGCGGTAGCTTGGATAGCGCTTTTATAAGCGCTATCTTAGTAAACCACTACGATAGCGCTTATAAAAGCGCTATCTAAGCTACCATAGCGGTAGCTTGGATAGCGCTTAAAAGGTAGTAGTGTACATCTAGTTAGACTACATCATTGACTTATCTTACGCTGGCACTCGGTGTATTCACAACACGACGGTTTGGGTCAAGTCAAGATTTCATCTTATGTATTTAAGGAGTTGGTTTCTACAAGGTTGCCATGTCACAGCTTGAGTGTGGCTCATCAACTGGAACACGGGTCCTATAGTTCCTAACCCCTAAAACAAGGAGGGATACTGCTAATCTTGAAGAAGAGTATTAACGTATTTGACTTAGATATAGTCCAGGGTGTCATACAATCATGATTCGCGTCATTGCGGTCCAGCGGAACACAGCCAGGGAATTGACTATGCCAAGATCACTATCCTTTGTAGGGCGATCCAACAAACTTAGCCACGCATATTGACTAGATCATGGTCCATTGAATGAAGCTTGTCATTTTTATATGCGTGACATAGTCTAAAAGGCTTTTATTAACAACTAATTAATCATATCAACTAGTTGAATCCTTAAATTCAAAATTTTAGGATTTTTTTAATAATTTTTATTAGATCCTTCTCAACTATAAGGTTCACGTGCTATCCTAATCGTTATTAGGATTTTAATAAATTTATTAACAACACTAAAAGCGAAGTCCTTTAATGAGAATTAATATCATAACAATTAGAATTAAAATTTCATTAAATGGACTACCCTAATCAGGATTTAGGTCTTAAAGTGTTGTCAATGTTTTATTAAAACATAGGATGTCATTAGAATTTATCTCATAAATTTTAGCGAGTTCTTTAATATCTAACCTAAGAGGTTGTCATGGGTTATCAAATAAGGGACAAGATAACATAGCCATTAACTTAAAGTTACACTAATTTTATCGCATAAAAGAGTGTACAACTATTTAACAATTAAATAGAATATCATTTATCAAATAAAAAATTTTAGCATGCGTACTTAGATTTAACATTTAAATTTAAAAATATGATTTTTAAAACTTTTTATTTTATATCATAAAAACTTGTTTTAAAAGATCACAAAAATTGCATGCTACTTAAAATATTTATCGCATAATAATTTTAAACTTTTAAAATCAGTTTTAAAAATATCTCATAAATTTAAAACATCATTTTTTAAAAAATTTCATGTTTAAAATTTTTATCACATAAAAATATTTAAACATCTAAAATCATTTAAAACTTATCGCATAAAGTTTTAAAGTTTTAAAATCAGATTTAAAATTATCATATAAATTTAAAACATCATTTTAAAATTTCATGTTTAATATTTTATCATATAAAATATTTAAACATCTAAAATCCTTTTAAAATCATCTTTAAAAAATATCACATAAATTTTAAAACATTTAAAAAGGGCATCTAGAAATATTTTAAAATTATCTCATAACTTTAAAACATTTTAAAAAATATATTTTAAAAGAATTTCAATTAATTAATCGCATACATATATCAACATAAAGACATGGCTCTGATACCACTGAAGGGTTTTCTAGGACCGTTAGGGCACAAATACTCTATTCTCGTCCTAAGTCGGACGGAACATGTACATAAAATACGCAGCTGAAAAAATGTTAATCTAATTAACATGCAGCCCTAAGGAACCAGACCCTCTTAGCCAGGATCTTTGCCAACTCGGGGTGGATCTGTCCACCGCTGGAGGGATCTAACTACTGCGAATAATAAAAACGAAAGCTTAAAACACATAACTGGAATCTCAACCCTGGGGCAGGAGAGATGTTCCGCGCCGTCTTCCAAGTCGCTCCCCATCCCACACCGAGCCGCTCCTCAAACGCCTCCTTGAATTGCTCCGCATCCCGAGGCGAGCAATCCTCGTGTCGCCGAGCCAACCACGCGCCGAAGAAAGTTTCACGCGAGTGAAAGCCTTCGCCAAGATTTCGGATCCGAATCCGAACACCTTCGTGGCTTTGCTAGAGCCCTCAAGAGTAAGCAGAAATATAGGGAGATAGAGAATATTAATTTAAGCCTAGATCGGAGCGTGCTCCAACATTTACGGGAGACGCTCAGATCTAGAGCTTGGGACGAGTTTGGAGGAAGGGGAGGCCCCCATTTATATAGGCGGCGGACTCTTCCTTTTTCGCACAACCGATGTGGGACTATTAAATTAGAGTTAATTAAATCGAGTTAGTTTGCCTTTCACAAAGTGCAAACTTTCGTGAATTTTAACTCTCTCACCGTTGAGCTTCATGATTGATACAACCTATCAATTCGAAGGATGTTCAACGGTGAACGCATAGGAAAAAATGGCACGTCAATTAGAGTCCGTTTGACCCTCCAATTGATCGTCCAAAGTTATCCAAAACCATTCAAAGATGGAAAATCCAGCCTTCAAAAAAATTCTGGGTTTCAAAAAAACCTAACCAGAAAATTCAGGCTTGGTGAGCCTCCATTTTCGCTGGGTTCAGCCCAACAGTTTGGGCTGACTTGTTTTGGCTATAACTTGTGCATTTGGACTCCGTTTTTGACGCGGTTTGAACCTGCGTTTAGAACGGGAAGATCATGTCATATAGGTAACCTTTGCCATGCGTTTATATTATTAAATATGGTCTTAAACTATTTAAAACACATTTAATCTCTTTTTGCATCATATGCAAATTAGTCCCCTATCTTAGCTTAAATTGTCATTTGCATCAAAATGCAATTTTCTCTTCCTTTGATCAAATGCAAATTATTCTCTCTAACTAATTTCTACCTATTACTAGACGAAGGTCGCACTCTATGTGAGACCCTACAGTCTGGCCCTTACAACAGGTTGGGCTCGAAGCCCTATAAGGCAGTGACCACGAGCAGTGGTTGCCGTCCTTGCTTCAGAATCATCATTATGGGGTTAACTCATCGACATAAGTATTGTTGGGACCACCCAGACTGTTTCTGTGATGAATTCCGCAGTTATAGTCTCTTCGTCTTAACTATGTCGTGTAGATCAAGTCTAGAGTACGGTTAAGCTATCAACCCAAATAACTTGACTCCGGTTAGTTTCTATCGATCTTAAGTCAACTAATGTTGGACTTCTTCCAACATACTCTGATCAGAGATTTTACTAAAGACCGAACTAACTATACGACACTAACTCCCATTGACCGGGAAAGACGAATCCTCTCTTGGTCATTACTCTTCTCGTACGCTTCAAGTGACACCCAATCAAAGACCTTTCGACAGGCCTTACTTCGAAGCTAGTCAGTGATCTAAGTGGCACCGTTCACGCACATGTTCGTAAAATGACCTCAAGTCAAAAGACCAACTTGCCTATCATCACTAAGAGTTATCATTGACAGATTGGTCAATATAACCATATGATAACTCTTATGGATCGTTCAGTGAACTCATTCTCTAATGAGCACATGTGTCTCATCTTCGACTTGGCTAAGTTAAACGATCATGAGATCATCGCCACCGCTAAACGGTGAAGACTAAGAGACAATGGTCTATCCGATGTTTCGATATCCTTGTCTCGAAACATCTACGACCACGAACCCTTTTAGACTTATGCTACAGACGGTCAAACATTTCTCTATGATCGAGATACTCATCTCGATACATGTTTGACCTTGCATAAAGTCTCAGGACTTTACCTAAGTTAATATCTAATGTTAACTACATTATAAAATAACTTAGATAAATTATTACCAAACAGCTTACTGTTATTTCGAACAAGATGTTTGTGATATTCATACAGAGATAAATAGCCTCGAGGGCATCATCTCTCTACACTAAGTTTTTTACTTTTAACCACTTACCGTACATACTTTTAGAATATTTTTCTAAGCTAAATAGAACTTCACTATTTTTATATATATCAGTTCTAGGTTCATCGTACTCATACTTCAAAAACCTTTGTAGAAATTCGTTTCTTTAGGCAAATCCTGTTTTCTCTAAAAGCATTTTCAATATTATTTATTTTAAATTTCTCCCCAGTTTAAAGACTTTGAAAACATTTAGCATGAGCTTAAATTTCCTACACTTCGGTTGATCTATATTCATTCTTTGAATTTCGAAACTTTTGCCGAAATTATTAAATTACTGCCGTATAATATTTTCTAACCTATATCTTTAATGTACGTGTAAATGTTTTACTTCTTTCTTATAATGATTTCTCAATAAGCCAGTAAACCATTTTCCTCTTATTATGTATATACGACTCAAACTTGTTTCGAACAACTCATTTTATCGACCTCCAAATATTTTCTATGCAAAAGGGAACTTCAACTTTTGAAGTACGACAGTTTTTATACTTTTCGTATTTTAACTTCTGACATTTACACACTATTTTCTTTATCCTATAAGGGTATTATTACATCTTCCTTTCCTCTACCTAAACATTCACAATTATATCCCGGATTCACCTAACCAAGCTGTCTCCTTATCATCGCCCTATCTGAACTCGTACCTTCCAATCTTTTCTTTGTTACGTTTTTGGTTTCGGTTTCCTTCTATTGTTTAGACATTAGTGCTTGTCGTTGCCTGTGTCAGCTCTAGTTTAGTAGAGTGGACCTTGGTTTTGTGGTGTTGTCATGGTGCATGTATATAGGTAGAGTGTGTGGACCTGTATGAGTGTGCTACCCTTAGAATATTAATGATTGTCTGTTGTGTTATGTATGTATACTCAGTGTTATTCATGTTATATGTGTGAAGTTGTATGGATGATATTAGTTATATATGTGTGGATAGCTATACCACTTTAGGAATTCATGTATATATATATATATATATATTGGAATTTGTATTAGAGTATATAATAGTAGTGTATGTAGTTTGAAGATACTTGTAAATGCTTAATATATATATTAGTAAGTCATGTGCATGTTAGGTGTAATGATAATAGGTGTACTTATAGTTATGTGTGTATGCCTATTATATGACCTACATGTTGGTACGTGTGAGCGTGTGCTCGTACGTAGATATGTATTGTACCTAGTCGTAAGTAAATATGTATTTGCTGCATGAATATGGGTGATATACGGATGATAATAGGGTTATAATTTTGTTTGGTATTGCTTGCCGTTACGGGATATTATGCGTGTACGTGTATACCATGAGGTATACACGATTATTGTATGTCTTAACTATGTATGGATAAGTATATGTGTTAGTATACTAATTATAGGTAAATTGCTATGGTGTGCGTATTATATGTATCTGACTATACGATGAATGCATGTATTAGATAGTGTATTATAATTATACGTGTGCTGATATTGTAATATTATTATAAGGTGTAAAGTGATTGCATTATGAGGGCTTTACTTGCCTAAATATAGTGATTGATATTATGGTATGTATGTGGTTATGTTTCTAGATGTATATATATTGAAGTGGTATTGGTATAGGAATAGATATCTTATTATGTATTTAGGGTATTCTGATATGGCTTTTGAGTCTCACTCAAGCTTGAATAGGTATACTCTAAGTATATTGTTACATATGTTTGTGGTTGTGTGTAGTACTATGAATATAGTGATGGATGATATATGTATAGTGATAGGATTGGTTATGTCTGGTTTTGTTACGCACATGTTTGTGGATGGCTATACCATTATATAGTTATAGTTGTTGGTCTTGTGGTATAGTTATTTACTAAGGACTTAGAGGTTTGAATGTTTATGTGCTAGCTAAATTTGGTGTGTAGATGTGCTAAGTATATAGCGGTATGAAGGAATGTTATATTAACATGTGTGGGTGTGCCCATGCATGGGTAAGTATGTGCTTAGTTATATGTATTGTGACTATAGTATGTGTGGTGTGTTTTAAATATAGTTATGGGACAGTATGTGAGGTGAATATATGGTGAAGTATCTGCGTGCATTTGAATAACTATATGTTTGTGGAATTATAGTAGTGGTGAATGTATATTAGACATAGCAAGCATGATTTAATGTGGTATGGTGTGATTACATGTGTTGTTATGATTGAATGTATACTGGGAGATATAAGGATTAGATATCCATATTGTTTTGTTCATAGGTAGTTATCTAAACTTGAAGTACTACAATTGTATTTCCTGGTGTGAGCTATTTATTTGTATGAAAGTATATGTGACTTGGTTATGTGATAGAGTGATAGTTATATAAGGATGTACGTGACTATATGAACGATTGAAGTACGTGTATGATTTTGACTGTCTATGATAGGTATAAGTATAGAATGTATATGTATGTATATGTATATGTATATATATATGTATATATATATGTATATTTGTATATATATATGTATATATGTATATATATATGTATATATATATATAGGAGGGATCAAATGACCCCCAAAAATAACCCCCAAAAATGACCCCCTAACGAAAATCCTATGCCCCCCATTTTTTCGAAAAATCCGAACCGTTCATCTTGATCTCCACCCTCTAAATACCTGACCCACCAATTTTCAACCCGATCCCATGTGTTTTGCATGTTCATCCATCCGACCCAAATTTAACGGTTTCGCATGAACAGAACTTTTGCGAATGGTTGATGAACGGGCAAAACACATGGGATCGGGTTGAAAATTGGTGGGTCAGGTATTTAGAGGATGGAGATCAAGATGAACGGTTCGGATCTTCCGAAAAAATGGGGGGCATAGGATTTTTGATAGGGGGTCATTTTTGGGGGTTATTTTTGGGGGTCATTTGATCCCACCTCATATATATATATGTATATATATATATATATGTTTGTAGTGTTAATGTTTGACTATCTAGTGCATATATAAGCTCTGGTAGTGACTATACCTGGTTTGAATTATAATGTGATTTGATTGGGGTAGTTACTAGGCTGACTAGATATATTTATAGTTAGAGAGTCCGAGGATGGACTTTATTTTAATGTGGGTAGGATGTCACGGTCGCTTTTCGATCGTACGTTTTTCGGGCGCGTACTTTTGTTCGTACGTGTATTTATTTTGGACCCTTCTTGTAACCGAACCATATGATGTGATATGCCGTTGTGACCCTCTGGAAGAGTATTTATTTATGGAATTATATTGGAACTTCATTTCATGGGTCGTTCTCCCACAAATTAACTTTGTTTGTGGAGGCGTCGTAGTTTTCACTTTTGTCGTTTGACCTTTTTATTTCTAGTTCCGTTTCTCGTTGCCCTAGTCGTGACCAATCTTCTTAGTTTCTCGAGGAGACGGTCGCCCCGGTATTTTTTCCATTATTATCGAGCTCCATTTGACCCGCTTTTGCACTAATTTCCCCAAACAATCTATGTTAAGCCTAAGTTTCATATGTTTTATTTCCTAAGCTAGGCTCACCTTCTTTTCCCCCTTATCTGTACCCTACCCTCTCACTCCCTCTCTTCCCTTACCCTCAAACCACCCTAAATCCCAAGTTGTTTAGCAAATGGGAAACTTATCCTACGTAACCAACTAAATCAGAATTGGGCTATTCACCACCCAAATTTTAACTTTTCCTTCTTCCCACTCTCCTTTAATTCTCTTAATTGCACTCCCAAATCAAACCCTAAATAGCAACCCAAGCCCATTCGTAACCCGATAGCCCTAGGGTTAATTTTCATTTCGTTTCTTCTCTCATTGTGTCGTCACCCCCTCTCTGCCCCGGCGCTTCCCTCCGACCTTCAGCCCCAACTCACGGCCCGAACCCCTGCCGTCGGATCTTCCCTCTGACCAGACTCCAGTGGCGCCGCCCTGTAGCTCTGCGGAGATCTCCTCCAGGCACGCGGCAGCATTTCCCCGATGGACAGCAACGCCTCCAGGCGAGACAGCTGCTGTCGCTCCCCTCGCGTGGCGGCTGTCACGGCGGCCTCCCCTCGCTGAAATGACCCCCTCCAGCCCCGACTCCGGCCAAACCCCGTCGAAACCGCCATCAGCCACTGCCGAATCCGCCGACAACCGCAGCAAACCGCTGCTCTTCACGGCAGCGACTCCCCTTCACGCGACAGCGACGCACGGTAGCCCCCGCGGCGTTGTCGACCTTCCCACGCACCATTTCAGAGTCCCCCTAGCCGCTGTCCATGTGCGACGACGTCCCTCTAGCCGCTGACAACTCGCGATGACCACCAGCAACTACGTCGGGAATCTCTTCACAACGGTTAGTCTAAACGTTCATTAAATATTTGATATCAGATTGCTAATAGATGATGATTAATAATTAACTTAATTATAATGTTATTACCACACTAGAACTATATGGTGGATATATTGTTTACACAACTCCTAGAAAATGTTAGTCTAGGTTGCTTTGATAATATTGTTGTATACTTATTCGTACTAGAAACTTAATTAGCATGTTGTGTAACGACTGGTTTCCTTGTATCTGAATTTATTATAATATAATTTATGTTTTGGTGGATTTTCTCCTCTTGTGTGGTTTTCGTCTCCGTAACTTTCATTTTCGATCGATTCGTCGTATTTTCTCGATTCTTCCTTAGGATCGTCGATTTCGAAGTACGTCGTTTGTGACGGGCTTCATAACGGTCATATCTAACTATTAGATCAAGCCTAGGAGTCTTAGGATTCGATTACGGGGTCTCGCGCTCCGTATCGGAACTTTTGGTGCTCATTAGCCGATGTAAGAAGGGGCACCGACCAACTAGATGACGATCCAGTCGGTCGGAAATCCTTCTTGGACCGACTAGTGAGTTTTCTAATTTCCTGAGGAAGCTACTGTTTATCGTTAGTCGGTCTAAGAAGAGTTGTTGACCGACTAGGTTGCAAACTAGTCGGTCGGCGATGCTTCTTGAACCGACTAACACATCATCTTAACTTTAGTTGAGTTACTGTTTACTCTTAGTCGGTCTAAGAACGTTCATCGACCGACTAGTTTCTAAACTAGTCGGTCTGTACTTGTTCATGGACCGACTAACTCTAAATCCTATTTTCGTTCAGGAGTTACTGTTTACACTTAGTCGGTCTGCGTTGATCGACCGACCGACTAGTTGCCAAACTAGTCGGTCAGTGGTTGTTCTTTGACCGACTAGTCTGTGTTAAAACCCTAATTTCTGGGCAGCCACCAGCCCAACCTATAAATACCCAACCCATTCGTTTTCTTCTTCTCCAACACGATCCAAAACCCTAGAAACTTCCCCTTTGAGCCCCCATCTTCCTCCAAGCTCCATTTCTTCTTTCCAAGCCCTAGAATCATCATCCAATCCAACCATTCACCCTATCCACTTCTCATATTCCCCAAATCTCCATCAAAATCCATCAAACCCATCAAAATCTCCAAAACCCTAGCTTCCCCAAACTTCTCCAAACTTTTCCAGATCTGATCCTAGGGTTCCCCAGAGTGTTTCTTCCGTCTCCTTCACCAGAGCACGAGATGGCCTGATCCGCCACTCCAGCCTGCAGGCAAAATCTCTAGTGATTAAGTGATTAACAGTGATAAGTGATTCGTGAACTAGTGAGTTGGTAGCTTTGGCTACATTGTGCATGCTTGTCTCTCTTTTAAACTATTGCATCATACATAACTGCCATGTCATTGCTTAATATCATAAGTGCTAGGTTGCTAGTTACCTTCAGTTTCCTTGCCCAAGTCTTTTAGACTTGCTGACATGTGCCCCTTTCTCTTTTGGGTGACGCATGTTAGACCCTGAGCCTGAGTTGCTTGCTGAGGGTGAGGTGTCTGCGGACGCTGAGCTTGAGCCCGTGTTAGACGGGGAGAACGTGGACATTGGGGACCAGTCCTAGTGTCTCCGTTGTGTTTTAAATTTTGTTAAACAGTTGTTTTTGTTATTGGTGCGTGGCACCTATACTTATTTATGTTGTTGCTTTTATTTGGCCTTGTTCTGGGCCCTTAGACTCTTTCTTTTAGCCTGGTGGCTTTTCTGTGATGTTGAATATTTGTGGACAACCCTTGGGATTGGTGTTTCTTTTCCGTCTCATATTATTATTATTGTTGTTTCGATTGCAATTACAGGGACCTGCTTATACTTAATTGACGCTTATCGGGGTTGGGGCTTCACCGCTCCACTCCCGTGCGGACCTTTTCACGTCTCGCCTCCATTTTAGGGAAGCGGGTCGTGACAGGTTTTAGTGGTGGCCCATGCAGGTCAACTGTAACTGCAATTATCGGGATAACGATAATAATGCAAGATTGTCTTACGAATAATTTCGACCCCTGAGCCCTAAGCTATGAGTCTAATTGTTTCGTTTTCTGCGTCATTAGATGGCAGGAAGACGGATCACCCGAGGTGGTGGTAGTGGTGCGCCCCCTCACGACGAGGAGCCTGAGCGGGAGCCCACTAATGGGGAGATGATGAGGATGATGTTGCAAATGATGCAGGTTCAGCAGGGTGTGCTTCTGCAGGTGCAGAATGCTCCGGTGGCTCGAGCTGCTCGGGTGGTGGAGACCCCTCATGAGCTTTATGCTGATTTTATTGTCCACAACATCACCAACTACGATGCGGTCTTTGGGATGGATTGGCTTGCGAGCTTCTATGCTACGATCGACTGTCGTCGGAAGAAGGTGGTGTTCGAGATTCCCGGACATCCAGTATTTGAGTTCAGTCGTGGTAGCAGTTCGCTTGGTCCTGTCAGATTTCGGGCCAGGCCGGTGGAGGCTGTGGCTATGCGGATGGAGCTGGATTGGCCAGCTGTGGTGCGAGATTTTGGCGACGTCTTCCCCGAGGAGATGTCTGGGTTGCCGCCTGATCGAGCTTTGGAATTTTCTATTGACCTCGTTCCAGGTGCGCAGCCGATTTCGAAGGCGCCGTATCGTATGGCACCTGCTGAATTGGAAGAGTTGCGGAGGCAGTTGGATGAGCTGTTGCTGAAGGGTTATATTAATCCTAGTGTGTCTCCGTGGGGAGCACCGGTGTTGCTGGTTAAGAAGAAGGATGGTTCGCGTCGCATGTGCGTGGACTATCGGGGATTGAATGCGGTAACCATTAAGAATAAATACCCGTTGCCTCGCATCGATGATATTTTTGATCAGCTTGGAGGTTCGAGGGTGTTTTCTAAACTGGATTTGAGGAGTGGTTACCATCAGTTGAAGGTAAAGAGGGATGATGTTCCGAAGACAGCGTTCAGGACGAAGTATGGACACTATGAGTTCGTGGTTATGCCCTTCGGCGTAACTAACGCGCCTGCAGTTTTCATGAATCTGATGAACCTGATTTTCTACGAATTTCTGGATAAGTTTGTCGTTATCTTCATTGACGACATTCTGATATATTCGAAGTCGGAGGAAGAGCATGCATCGCACTTGAGGACGGTGTTGGAAATTTTGAGGAAGCATCGTTTGTATGCTAAGTTTTCGAAGTGCGAGTTTTGACTGGATCGAGTTGCTTTTCTGGGGCATGTGGTGACTGGAGAGGGTATTTCTGTGGATCCCGAGAAGATTAGGGCTATCAGGGAGTGGCCTGTTCCGTCGTCTGCATCTGAGATTCGGAGTTTCCTTGGTTTGGCGGGAGATTATCGGCGATTCATTAAGGACTTTTCTCGTATTGCTGAGCCGATGACCAGGTTGACGTGGAAGGATGTTGCTTATGTTTGGTCGGGTGATTGTGAGAGTGCTTTTGGTATTCTGAAGGAGAGGTTGACGAGTGCCCCTATTCTTGTTGTGCCTGATCGCAGCGGTGGATTTGAGATCTTTTGCGATGCTTCTGGCAAGGGTCTCGGTTGCGTGCTTCATCAGCACGGGCATGTTGTGTCGTATGCGTCTCGTCAGCTTAAGGTTCATGAGAAGAATTATCCGACGCATGATTTGGAGTTGGCTGCCGTTGTGTTTGCTCTTAAGATTTGGAGGCACTTCTTGCTGAGTGAGAAAGTGAAAATTTTCACCGATCACAAAAAGCTTGAAGTATATTTTTACTCAGAAGGAGCTCAACATGCGACAGCGTCGATGGTTGGAGCTTATGGCGGATTATGAGATTGATTTGCAGTATCACCCTGGCAAGGTGAATGTGGTTCCAGATGCTTTGAGTAGGCTTCCAGCGGTGATGATTTTGACCTCGCAGTGGAGATTGCAGCAGGATTTTTGCGGGTCTGGCGTGGAGATTGTTCTTCCTGGGGAGGCTTCTTCGTTGATGTACATACAGGTACAGTCGACGATCGTGGATCGGATTAAGGCTGGCCAGGCCGGAGATCCGAAGTTGGTAAGGATTCGGGAGCAGGTGGAAGCCGGTCTGCGGACTGACTTTTTGATTCATGAGGATGGCTCGCTGAGGTTTGGAGCCAGGTTGTGTTTGCCGGCTGGGGATATCAGAGAGGAGTTGATAGTGGAGGCACACAGTTCGCCGTATTCTGTGCATCCTGGTGGCACCAAGATGTACCAGGATCTTCGTCTGAATTATTGGTGGCATGGTATGAAGAGGAGTGTGGCTCGAAGTGTGGCCAAGTGCTTGGTTTGCCAGCAAGTGAAGGCGGAGCATCAGCGTTCGGCCGGGTTGCTACAACCGCTTCCGATTCCGGAGTGGAAGTGGCAGCACATCAATATGGATTTCGTGACTGGACTACCTCGGAGTCCGAAGCAGAATGACGCGATTTGGGTGATCGTGGATCGATTGACCAAATCTGCGCACTTTATTCCGTTCCGAGTGGGACAGTCCACGGAGGTGCTAGCGAGGAGATATATGGAGGAAGTCGTGCGACTTCATGGAGTTCCCGTGAGTATCGTGTCTGACAGAGACACGAGGTTCACATCTCAGTTTTGGCAGAGTTTGCAGAAGAGTTTGGGTACGCGTCTGAGTTTCAGCACGGCGTACCATCCGCAGACGGATGGCCAGTCCGAGAGGACGATTCAGATTTTGGAAGACATGCTGAGGGCGTGCATGTTGGATTTCAAGGGTTCGTGGGAGGACCATCTGCATTTGGTGGAGTTTTCCTACAACAACAGCTTCCAGGCGAGTATTGGCATGGCGCCTTTCGCCGCTCTTTATGGGAGGAAATGTCGATCGCCATTGAGTTGGGATGACGTTGGTGATCGGGAGTTGTTGGGACCTGAGATGATTGTGGAGGCCGTGGAGATCGTCAGGAATATTCGGGAGAGGTTGAGGATTGCTCAGGACCGTTTTAAGCATTGGGCGGATGCTAAACGTCGTCCTTTGGAATTTCAGCCGGGCGACCATGTGTTCTTGAAGATTTCCCCGAATCGTGGTGTGATTCGTTTTGGGAAGCGTGGGAAGTTGAGCCCGCGATACATTGGACCATTTGATGTTTTGGAGAGGGTTGGCGAGGTAGCGTATCGCTTGGCTTTGCCGCCATCTTTGGAAGGAGTTCACAATGTTTTCCATGTGTCGCAACTTCGTCGATACATTAGCGATCCATCTCATGCCGTGGATTTCTCGGAGATCGCCGTTCGCTCAGATTTGACGTATGACCAGTATCCGGTGCAGATTCTGGACATGCGTCAGAAGTCACTTCGAAACAAGGTCGTCGATCTTGTTAGAGTGATGTGGCGGCACGGTTCGCCGGGAGAGTCTACTTGGGAGAGAGAAGATGAGATGCGAGAGCGCTACCCACTTTTGTTTCCGGACTCGTGAATATTCGGAAATTCCGAGGACGGAATTTTTCTTAAGTTGGGGAGGATGTAACGACTGGTTTCCTTGTATCTGAATTTATTATAATATAATTTATGTTTTGGTGGATTTTCTTCTCTTGTGTGGTTTTCGTCTCCGTAACTTTCATTTTCGATCGATTCGTCGTATTTTCTCGATTCTTCCTTAGGATCGTCGATTTCGAAGTACGTCGTTTGTGACGGGCTTCATAACGGTCATATCTAACTATTAGATCAAGCCTAGGAGTCTTAGGATTCGATTACGGGGTCTCGCGCTCCGTATCGGAACTTTTGGTGCTCATTAGCCGATGTAAGAAGGGGCACCGACCGACTAGATGACGATCCAATCGGTCGGAAATCCTTCTTGGACCGACTAGTGAGTTTTCTAATTTCCTGAGGAAGCTACTGTTTATCGTTAGTCGGTCTAAGAAGAGTTGTTGACCGACTAGGTTGCAAACTAGTCGGTCGGCGATGCTTCTTGAACCGACTAACACATCATCTTAACTTTAGTTGAGTTACTGTTTACTCTTAGTCGGTCTAAGAACGTTCATCGACCGACTAGTTTCTAAACTAGTCGGTCTGTACTTGTTCATGGACCGACTAACTCTAAATCCTATTTTCGTTCAGGAGTTACTGTTTACACTTAGTCGGTCTGCGTTGATCGACCGACCGACTAGTTGCCAAACTAGTCGGTCAGTGGTTGTTCTTTGACCGACTAGTCTGTGTTAAAACCCTAATTTCTGGGCAGCCGCCAGCCCAACCTATAAATACCCAACCCATTCGTTTTCTTCTTCTCCAACACGATCCAAAACCCTAGAAACTTCCCCTTTGAGCCCCCATCTTCCTCCAAGCTCCATTTCTTCTTTCCAAGCCCTAGAATCATCATCCAATCCAACCATTCACCCTATCCACTTCTCATATTCCCCAAATCTCCATCAAAATCCATCAAACCCATCAAAATCTCCAAAACCCTAGCTTCCCCAAACTTCTCCAAACTTTTCCAGATCTGATCCTAGGGTTCCCCGGAGTGTTTCTTCCGTCTCCTCTCGGTAAAAAAAAATCGATCTACCGTTGTTTCCTTATCTTATTGTAATTTTCATGAAACCCTAATAAAATACTTGTGTTTTGATGATTGTTCCCCATAACAGCGATTCCCCGTAGACTAGTATTCGCGGAAACGAACTTTCGTAACCATCATCCCCGGTGATAGGCAAGTGAAACTTGCATCTCTTGTTTTGGGCCATGTCTTAGGCCATTACCTTGTTTTAGCGTAAAAGAGACTAAACGGTGAAAGGATAGCCGTTTAGACGCCATTGACCTAGCTTGACAACGAAGCTTGGTCCGTCACCCTCATCATGCTTGTATGTCACGTTTCAATTCAATTGACGGTACACAATCTTTTGTTCATGTCGTTGCATAGTGATAAATTATTGTGATTGTGTAGCACACGCTACAACATTATATTCCTGGCTCGTGTTCCAGAAGCGAGCCATGTAGTTGGAAACCCCAACGCTCGGATACCGGCTAGGCACCTGCGTTGCGGGCACAACCCTATGCCAATTACACTTCCTGGCCCGTGATCCAGAAGCGAGCAATTGCTCGATACACGTAGGGGTGGGGTAAGAGATATGCGTCACCAGAGCACGAGATGGCCTGATCCGCCACTCCAGCCTGCAGGCGAAATCTCTAGTGTTTAAGTGAGTAAGAGATATGCGTCACCAGAGCACGAGATGGCCTGATCCGCCACTCCAGCCTGCAGGCAAAATCTCTAGTGATTAAGTGATTAACAGTGATAAGTGATTCGTGAACTAGTGAGTTGGTAGCTTTGGCTACATTGTGCATGCTTGTCTCTCTTTTAAACTATTGCATCATACATAACTGCCATGTCATTGCTTAATATCATAAGTGCTAGGTTGCTAGTTACCTTCAGTTTCCTTGCCCAAGTCTTTTAGACTTGCTGACATGTGCCCCTTTCTCTTTTGGGTGACGCATGTTAGACCCTGAGCCTGAGTTGCTTGCTGAGGGTGAGGTGTCTGCGGACGCTGAGCTTGAGCCCGTGTTAGACGGGGAGAACGTGGACATTGGGGACCAGTCCTAGTGTCTCCGTTGTGTTTTAAATTTTGTTAAACAGTTGTTTTTGTTATTGGTGCGTGGCACCTATACTTATTTATGTTGTTGCTTTTATTTGGCCTTGTTCTGGGCCCTTAGACTCTTTCTTTTAGCCTGGTGGCTTTTCTGTGATGTTGAATATTTGTGGACAACCCTTGGGATTGGTGTTTCTTTTCCGTCTCATATTATTATTATTGTTGTTTCGATTGCAATTACAGGGACCTGCTTATACTAAATTGACGCTTATCGGGGTTGGGGCTTCACCGCTCCACTCCCGTGCGGACCTTTTCACGTCTCGCCTCCATTTTAGGGAAGCGGGTCGTGACATGTTGGTTACTTAATATTGATGTGAACCCCGTCTTAGGATAGAGAATCTAATTAAAAATTGGATCATTAGACGTTTTAGGATTGCCTAATAATTCTAGTCCCGTCGTAACGAACTTATTCAGACGCGTGTTTTATCAACAGAGAACCGTTCGTTCCGTACCATTCATGCTACCGAAATCCAACCCCTGACGTCGCTACCCGACGTCAGAGTAGCTCTTGCGTCATGTTGAGGTAAGTCCCACTCCGTAGGAACCTCCACATCGCCTGTTAATCCACCTAAAAATCGTAGCTTCTAATTGTTTCTGTAACTCCCTAATCAAGATTAATAATTGGGACTGTAGGCTGGACTGCGATGTGAACACATAGGTAGTTATTGGACTCTGGTTGATCGTGACTTCAGCATGATTGTTCAGGCAGGTGATACTTGCCAGTGTTTTGTTTAGGCCATGTCCAAGGCCATTTTGTACAGTAGCAAAAAAGAGACTAGGCGATGAAATGATAGTCGCCTAGACGATCCTTCTAGATCTAGCTTGACAACGAAGCTAGATCCGACACTTTTGCTTGCTTTTATTCATGCTGCCATGTCACGTTTAAATTTAATTATCGGTACACACTTAAACTGCTCATTGCCATATCATGTCATGCATCAAAATGTTTTACCGTGATTGCATAGCACACGCTACACTTATTGTAACTACTGAGGCTAGGCACCTGCTTTGCAGGCATAACCCTATGCCAACCCCAAAAACACTTCCTGGCTCGTGATCCAGAAGCGAGCTCATGTAATTGGGAAACCAATGCTCGATACACGTGGAGTGGTAGGGTTAAGCTGTCTCGCAGCGTAGAAGGATGCCTGATCCGGTCCTTCAGCTATATGGAGTAAACCCTGTGCACAATGTGAAATGATAATGTTCGTGACTCGTGTAATAATATTTTTCGTAGTTTCTGCTACGACGTGGATGCATGTCATCATGTCATTTTAAATTGTTGCATACTTTAAATGTCATGTCACGTCATTATATTAGAACTGCTAGTCGCATTTCTTTTATTTGTATCCTTGCGCAAAAGTTATCCGTTTTCTTTTGGGAGAATTTTGCTGACATGTGCCCTCTTCTCTTTGGGTGTCACATGTCAGATTCTGAGTCCGAGTTAGTTGCAGAGGACGAGCAGTTCATGGACTCTAAGTTCGAGGTACCTGCAGAGACCGAGTTCGTGGACACTGGTGACCAGTCCTTGACACCTGGGGTCTCCTTAGTTGTTTTCACTTTTTAGTAGTTGCAGTAAGGGTTTCGGTGCGTTGCATCTGACTATCTTTTCTTTTGTTTCGGCCATGCTTTAGGCCTTTTGTTCAGAATTGTACTTTTGTGACTTTTCTGTGATGTTGGAATAATTTCTCGATGATGTTGGTGGATGTTTGTTTTATGTCTACTTTATTATTATTGTTGTTGTTTAGTCGCTATGCATGGACCTGCTATTTGTTTCATTTACCGACGCTTATCAGACTGCAGCTTCACATCTACACGTCTGAGTGGACCTTTTCACGTCTCGCCACCCATACTTAGGAAGCGCGGCATGACACACTTACACGATGCTGTAGAAGTTTTTGTTATACTTTTCATTGGATTTGACTTGTTTATTCTAAGAATGACTACAAGCAAATGTTTGCTATAGTTTATAATACTCTCTTTTTGCATGTGATATGATATTGACTTCGCTGTACACTTTTGATGATAAAAAGGGGAAGAATATTGAGAAGATTTGGGTATGTGCTTAATGCTTCTTGTGAATGATGTGCTTAATTCTTAATGTACCTTATGAATAATGTGAATGTATGCTTAATGCTTAATGTGCTTAATGAATAAGTGTTTAAGGGAGAGCATGAATAAAGGGAGAGCATGCATACATGTTGAACATCATTTCATATAATTTTATTTGTATTATTCCCTCCATCATCACACTTCACACATACACATGTCACGATGATATTATTTGGATCGTTATTGCTCAAAACTTATATTGGTTTGTCATCATCAAAAGGGGGAGATTGTTGGATACAATGTGTAGTTGGATACAATGATTGGAGACTTCGTGTTTGATGATAACAAATGTGAATGAACAATTTGATGTGTGTGCTAAGTTTTTTTCAGGAGTGGCAAGCTCGTAGATAATCAAAGGATGACCTAGTCAAAGTGATGGAGAAAATTGCTAAACAAATGAAGAATTGGTCAAAGGTGAAGAGATATGGAGAGATCTCATTCATATCAATGGGTGATTACTCCAAATCTCATGCAAATCAATTTGTGATTAAATGAGAGCCAATTCAAATCCCATTACCATTCAAATTCAAATCCTATTGCAATCCAAATTCAAACTCCATATCCTATTGTGATTAGAATAGATCTTCCATATGATTATTTCAAATCTTATTCAAGTTAGGATTCCATCCAATCTCCTTGTTTTAAGGGATTCTACAAGAGCCTAATTGATCTCCGCCTCCTCCTATATAAACTCTCATCCAAAGGAGAGCAATTTATGCGACGACACAAAGTGAAAAACCCAAGCATCAAATTCCATGCGGCCAAACAAAAGGAAGAGCCCAAGCTAAGATCCATAACTTGCGGCAAGCATCCCCAAGCAAAGAACCCTACCATTTTCGTAAGTTGCCACCTCCCTCTTCCATTGCGCAACATATCATCAAGAGCTTCAAATATTCACATTGCCGTAACTTGAAGAAAAGCTCTCATCCTTCAGTGTGCAAGGATCAAAGGAAAGCACATCTACTTTCCTTGCCTCAACTCCTAGAGAAGGTCCCTCATCACCATTGCGCAAGCATCCAAGAGAATGTCCTTCAACTCCATTGCGCAAGCCACCAAGTTCTCTTCCTCCTTGCCGCAACATCTACAAGAGGGTCTCCAAACATCCTCAAGGCCATAACATCTACAAGAGGATACTTAAACTTCAACATTGCATGCAAGCACCTAAGAGCTCTCCATCCTACAAGGCCGCAACTTCAAAGGGGTCCTTCATCTCGAGGCCAACACCCAAGAGCACTCCATCCTACAAGGCCGCAACATCAAGGGGTTCTCATCTCAAGGCTGCAACACCTAAAAGCTCCATCACATCTATAGGCTGCAAGCTTCAGTGATACAACATCCAAGGCCGCAAGTTGCATAGCCTTCTCCCTCCATAGACGCAAGCTTCGAAGCTAAAGAAGCTTGCCACAACATCTAGGGGAGCCACGACTTGGGATAAACGACTATATCTTGGGAGACTAGTTCTGACCAGCACTGAACGACATAGACGATGACATCTACACGAACTGAGCTTTTCTGAACTCCATATTTATTTGTATTCGTGTATTGGTGTGTTGATCTTTGTAGGTTACTTTTTCATTCTTTTGGGAATTTGTCTAGTCAGTGCTAGACAAGAGAGTATTGTCTAGTCGGGGCTAGTCAAGAGAGCGTGTTTACTAGATTAATAGTGTTTGGCACTTTGGTGAGTGCGGTACGAACGTGATGAGCGTAGAGTCGGTGCTCGTGGACCTTTAGTTGTACCCTTGACATATTAATGCTAGTATCTCCTTTGGGGCTGGAGTAGGTCGTTGGTGCGACCGAACCAGTGTAAATCTATCTATGCACTCTGTGATTGTCTCTATTTTCTCTGCATCTGATTATTTGTACTGATAACTGCTTGTGTTCTCGAAAAAAAATTTATTAGCATATTCACCCCCGAAGAATTTTTATTAGCCTATTCACCCACCTCCAATCTTAGATCCAGATCCAACAACTCCCACTGATTTTTGTATGGAAATCTATATCTCCTTAACTCGACTGAGCGACCCATGCACTCGGTCGAGCTGCCTCTTTTGCCAGAGCCATGATAAGAAGCATTAAGATGGCGCTCGGCCAAGCGCCAGGGTGCGCTCGACCAAGCGCCATGCCACCCGAACTCAAATTATAGGTTTTATGTGGGTTTTGGGTTGGTTTCCTTGGGATGCGTGAATTTTAGCAGATTTGTATAAATAAAATGCTTAATTAAGTTTTAGGAGGGGGATTTTTCTGGAACTTGTTGATAGCCGTCGCTTTAGAGAATGATCTCCTCTTCTCTTTTGCTACAATCGGAAATTCGATGAATGGTTAGAATTTGAGTATTTTTGTATATATTGCTATTGGATTTGCGCTCTTCCTTTGGATATCAATTTTGTTATGCCTGTGATGTCTTTGATTGTTTTAATCATGATTTCTTGTGCTATGCTTGAGTAGCGTGTTTCTAGGGTTTAGGGATGAACCTTAGGATCCTAGGGAATGCTAGGTTGCCCTAGTTGAATGAACCTAGGGTTACACTATGATCAATTAAACCCAGATTTTGGGGAATTAGCCCTAGAACTGGAGACCCATGAGAACGACTCCAGATCTAGGGAAATCCCCACGAATCTAATTAGGGGTTAGTAGTCTCTTTCTAGGGCTCGTGCTCACGAGAGTGGCATGTGCACTAGGGGGTCACTACTAACCCCTGATTTGCTAGTTGGTGCCCTACGAGAGTAGCCCGACTATAAGAGCAAATCATAGTGTAGTGTTCCAACCTTAGTCCATGGTAATGGATGCAGGTTGAGACCCGGGAATTGTGTCAAGCGTAATGCATGTATCTAAGTATGAAGCCAAATGATAGTTTGGCGACACATTGAAATACGTTAGATGGGTAGCTCAACGGTGGTTGACTACTCGTTCCCATTCTTGGATGTGACACTCTCACCCTAGCTCATAATTCAACGATAGGATCTCAACCTAGTGTTCGAGCCTGAAAGACCTAGCGGGGATTTTCGATTGCCCTATATTTCTTAAATCTTGTTGAAACCATCGTCTGTGACAACGAGTTTCTACGTGACAACCTCTGACCACGTATTCTCTCACTCCTCACGGCTAAACACTAAACAACTGCCTCTCCAGAGTTTGACACTTCTATTCTATACTACACCACCGTACACTTGCGGTGAGACATGCTTCCAAGAGTAAATTCGGAGCTTTACAGCTCTCTTGCTCCAGACCATGGCTTGAACTCTCTTCATCCCATTGTAAAGTTTGAGTTCTTCCTAAGTCATCCAATTCGAATAAGACTTCTTCGGCCACTTTATTTCTTTTTGCATCACCATCTTGTTGATCTTCAAAATCCCTTGATAGCATAGAAGCTTCATCAAAGACCACATCTCTACTAGTCAATTTCTTCCGATTTACCGGATTCCAAAGCTTGTATCCATTCACTCCGTTTTCAAAACAAACGAAAATGCATTTATGTGACATGGTCTTAAGCGTTGAACTTTCATCATGTGGAACATGTGCATATGCCGAGCACCCAAACACTTTAGAAGAGTGTATTCCACTTCCTTGCCACTCCATACCTCTTTGGCCACCTTAAGGTTAAGAATCTTCGATGGTGATCTATTCACCATATAGCATGCATGGTGAATCACCTCCGCTCAAAAAGTCATTGGCAACCCCGCATGAAGCGTCATGCATCTAGCCCTCTACATGAGAGTTTTATTCATCCTCTCGTCCACACCATTTTGTTGAGGATTCTTTGCAAAGGTGAAATGCCTTTTAATCCCTTCATCTTTGGAATTGTAGAAACTTTCTATCTTGGTATTCACCCCCATTGTCACTTCTCAAGCACTTCAATTTTCTTCCCATTTGGTTTTCAACTTCTGCCTTCCACTCTTTGAACTTGGAGAATACATTGGACTTCTGCTTCATAAAATACACCCAAACTTTCCTTAAGAAGTCATCAATGACTATCACAAAGTAGGAAGCTCCACCTCTTGACATAACCGGGCTCAGTCCCCACTCATCGGAGTGAATGCAGTCAAGAAAGCCTTTGCTCTTGCATTCTACCTTTGTAATATTGAAATATACCTTTCTTTGTTTGCTTTCCAAATAAAACTTGCATAAGTCAAACTCTTCTGTCCTTCAACAAAGTTCTCTTTTGAAGTTCACCCATGCCCTTCTCACTTATGTGTCCTAACCGCATATGTCACAACCTACATTCATCACAATCATCCTTTTTCTCCATTGTGGAGATTGAGGCTCCATCCAAAATAGTATCACCCACAAGCTTGTAAAGATTGTTGCCCACTCATGTACCCTTCATTAGTACCAAGATTCTTTCGACACCTTGAGAATAGCATCCTTTCCATTGAAAGTGAATCCCTTTGCTTCAAGCATGTCCAAATAAATGAGGTTCTTCTTGAGTGCCGACACATATCTAACTCCTCCCAATGTATGAACCACACCATCATGCGTCTTGATCTTTATAGTTCATATTCCAATTATCTTACACGATTCATCATTTTCCATCAACATCGAACCATCATCAATGACATCATAAGTGTCAAACCATTCTTTATTTAGACATGTATGATAAGAACAACATGAATCTAAAATCCATGCATTTGAGTATTTACCTTGATAGACCGAGAGGAGTTCCGCTTCACCTTCAGAAGCCACACTAACAAAATCATCCTTTGACCGCTTTCCCTCTGTTGCGGGTTGACGTGCGTTTATATTTTATATATTCACGCACGTCTTTTTAGTAATTTTCTGTTGTTTTCCGTCATTCCGTACCCTTTCTTTTTTTTATCTTTCCACTTTCTCTGTGTTTTTGTGTAAATGCAGGAGATTGCCAGCGTTGGGAACGTATGAAGAAGATATCATAAGTCCCCAGAGCAACAGGAGGAGTCACGCGTGATCCAGAGGGCCAAACGTCGAAGAATACCAAGTTTCAGCCCTCAACCGATCGGGTGGACAGAGCCACCCGATCGGTTGATGCACACGTATCCGACCCGGACAGGAGCTGAAGTGAAGAGCAGCTCACCTGATCGGTTCATCGATCGGGTGAAACCGACAGAGCTCTCTGTTTTTGGAGCTGAATTCCAACCGATCGGGTGAGATCTCACCCGATCGGTTCATCTGTAGCTGCATTTCCCCAATTAACGACCCGGTGATGCCAACCGCCCAGCTCAGCGTCCTGCTGATGATTCTGAAGACCGAAGGAAAAAGCGACTAGCCGCTCACCCGATAGGTTGATGTATCAACCGATCGGTTGGCCTTGTTTTCTATATATAGATCTAGGGTTTTCCCCCAAACGAGCCGAATTGTATTTTTCTGTCTTTTCGGATTTTGACAGCTCGGAATTTAATTTGTCTTGTAAGTTTTCTGATTGTCTTGTAGCTTTGATATTGCATTAATAGTATTGCTAGCTTCTACTTTCTATTGCTTGATTATGATTTCTATGGTTGAATGTGATTTAGATGATATTTTCGCCATGAATTGTGAGTAGTTCCCAAATCGGGGATTTCGGTGGAAACCCCTTCGTGGGATCTCCCTAGAACGACCATAGAATTAGGATTCCGATAAGGTTTAGGAATTTAGATGGTTACGCAGGGCGTTTTATTGTCATTGGCGGGAGAAAGACCGCATTTGACCGTCGGGCCAAGGGAAAATAAAACTGGCTTTTGATCCCCTAGCCACAGCTCACACTCCTAGCGTAGACATTGAATCCTAGCTCGTGGGAATGGCAGGATGAAATGTTGGGAGTAATCGTTGCTAGCTTAGTGCTCCCAGAGTCAATCGGTGTTAATGGACATGGGAATGCCCACCGTTCGAACCCAGGTAGTCCTAGCGTATCATCCTTGACATCGACTGGAATATCGGGCCATGGGACGCTGGTATCACCCTGAGAGGCAACGTCTCACCACTAAACCCTAAAATCCAATCGTATTCCTATCCGTCGGTCATAATAGAGAGGGCACATGATAGGGTGGAAACCGAAGTCCTAGGTTTCCTTTTATATATTACAACCTTCATATTTCCATTCGTGACAACCTATCGATTGTTCGGGCTAGCTGATTTTGGGTGAATATTGCATATTTAACTCCCCATTTAGCCCTTTTTTGTACTCATATGATGCTTAATTGTTCTCTAATACATTCGTATTTTTAATATAATCATTTATTGGAGAAATTACTTGATTTGTGCACAAAACATGAATTTTATTGTGTATTTCTGCCTTTTTTATATTTTTCATGGCTTGGTCTCGATCTCACGATTCCAACGACTATTTATTTGTATTTTTCTGTGATCTGTGCTAATTACTATGAATTTTTGAATGCAGAATACCATTTAATTGAAGAAATACGGAGGAAAATACGCTTAAATACTTAAATACGGTCGGCACACGATTTTTGGCATGCCACGTGGCTGCCATCCAGAGTTTCCCGCCTCATCCAACGGCATGCAAAGAATCGGAGACGCGACAAATTGTTAACCGTTCGATTTCAATCGAACGGTCAGCATCTCACCCGCTCGAACGAAGATCGCAGCAGAGAGGGGCGAAAGAGGAGGCCACGTGGTAGAATGTGGGCGGTCGATTGGTGATCGAACGGTTCGCATCCAACGTGAATTTGAATCAGATGAGCGGGTGACGTGGCCATTTCCTGGCCGCAAGATCGTGATCCGACGGTCACGATTGATCCCAAGGCGTAAACTGGAAGCTTTAGCGGATGCGGGCGCGCGCGATTTTCAAAGCACACGCGGCGGCTCCTGGGCGCATCCCGCATTGATCGGACGGCTACAAATTGATCCGACGATTGGGTCGGGTTTTGAGCGCTAATGGGTTTGGTTTTTGAACCCGTTAAGCCCCCAAACCCGCAATGCTAATATATAAGCGTATTCTAGGGTTTTTTGGGATATCCTGGCGTATTTTGGGACTTTTGGAGCAGCTACTGTGCGTATTTCTCTAGGGGAAAATTCTGAAAAATTCCAGAGGCTATTCTTCCTATTCTAAGGGAGTTTTGGGTTCTAAAGTGGAGATTTGGTGATAAATTCTTGAACTTATACCCCGTATTTGGTGTATTTCATTGTATTTTGGCTATTAAAACGATGTATTTGGCTATGAAATCTGATTTTCTTTGCACCATGCGTGGCTAATCTCCTTGTGCTATGGTTGTGAAGTAATTAGGAGTATGTAGTCGCTAAATTTCATGTCTTTAGCCCTATTATCATTTCAAAATTGATCGTAACATTGATTTCTACAACGTATTTGTTGGGTATTTGCTTATTGTCGATATTGTTTACATCCCATATGGCTAGGCCCTGACAAGGCTAGCCAACTCATGTTCACTAATCTGAACTTATTGTTGCGTTTATCGTTTAATGAAATCAATGTTGCTAGTGATATGTATACGGCTATTTTGACTAGTTTTTATCGATTCATCTTCCGACGTCTTCACGCCTTGACCGGGTGAAGCGTTGATATATATGAAAGACATTGACGTGCGTCTATATTTCATATATTCACGCACGTTTTCTTTTGTGTTTCTCCGTGTTTTCCGCCGTCTCTTGTTCGTTTTCGTATGTTTTCCCCGTTTTCTTTCACTTTTCTTTGTTTGTCCATGATTGCAGGAGTTCGACCACGTAGCGGACCTTTTACGATGATATCCCAAGTCCCCCGGAGCAACGGGAGAAGTCACGCGTGATCCAGGGGGGTCAAACGGCGAAGTACTCATCTTTCTACCCCTCACCCGGTCGGTTGGTCATCTCCAACCGATCGGGTCATGCACGCGTGCACCAACCGACCGCTACCGCAGCTCACGAAGAAGTCACCCGACCCGGTTCACAGACCGGTTCTGCGGGCGGCTGTTCTCTGTCTTTTCGAGCAGAATTCCAACCGATCGGGTGACTCTCACCCGATCGATTCATCTGTAGCTGAGAAAAAGAGCTGAAGACACGGGCGTCGAACCGACCGGTTCACCCGACTCCTCCAAGATCCAACCGGTCGCTCAAGAACTCACCCGATCGGTTCATGAGATCGGGTGAAAACTCGTCGTTTTCTGTGATTTATCTGTAATGGATCAACCGATCGGTTGACTTGTCACCCGATCGGTTGATCCGAAAATCTATATATAGGACCCCTAGGGTTCCAGAAACGGGAGAGTTGTATTTTTTTACTGTTTTATTTCCTTGTGACGGCTGTAATTGTTACTCTTAAGTAAGTTTTCAGATCTTTCTAATTTTTTAGTATTGTCTTTACTACTCATTTACTTCCGCATTGCAATTGTCGGATTATGATTCTAACGGTTAAATTTCATTTAGATTGCTTTTTCATGAATTTTTGTGAGTAGTTCCCAAATCTGGGATTTTGGTGGAAGCCCCTTCGGGGGCTCTTCCCGATGCGTCCATAGGGTTAGGAAATCGATAGGGAGTAGGAATCTAACGGTTACGCGGGGTGTTTCATTGTCATCGGTGGGAAAAAGACCGCCTTTGACCGTCGGGCCAAGGGGGAATAAACTTGGCGGTTGACTCCCTAGCCAAAGCTCACGCCTTTAGCGTAGACGCCGAATCCTAGCACGCGGGAGCGGTAGGATGAGACGTCGGGAGATATCGTTACGGACTTGGTGCTCCCGGGATCGATCAGTGTTTATGGACACGGGAGTGCCCACTGATCGAATTCGGGAAGTCTGGTGTATCATCCTGGGCACCGACCAGAATATCGGGCCCATGGGACGCCGGTACCCACTTTCAGAGGCAACGTCTCACCATTAGACCCTAATCCTGATCGCTATCCATACCCGTAGGCCGTAGCGGCGAGAGTCTCTCGTCGGGTCGGAAACCAAAGTCCCCGGGTTTACTTTCTTTTTGTTCATACGCTTTCATTTCCTTTCGTGACAACCAACCACCGATTCGGGCTAGCTCGCCCCTCGGGGTGATTTAGGTCCTACCTGACCCAAGCACAACCTCGCCTCCCTGAGTTCGATATTCCCGCACCCTACACTAACCGTGAAACTTGCGGTAAACGACACCACGCCGCCGCGCACATCACGCGGGGCGCCGGTCAAGTTTATGGCGCCGTTGCCGGGGAGGCAACGTGCTTGATATCTTAGGATCTCTTGAACCCTCGTGTCTAGCTCACATCCCTACCTCGCGATAATTTTCGCATTCTTGTTTTTCTTTTTCTTATTTGTTTTTCTTATTTTTATTTCTTATTTTATCTGTTTCTTTCCCACTTGTCGCTTCACGGGTGTCTGTTGTTTTTCATGCGCAGGAGTTCAAGGAGTCTTGACGACTTGATCCCCCTCAATCCAGAGATTAACGCCACCCTTAGGCGTTTGGGCCGCCGAGAAGCGAAGAAGGGAAGATCCTGAATCCATGGAGGAGAACACCCCACCTCACAAGTCTCTGCTGGAGTACTCGATGCCATCCATCGAGTCGACTTCTGCCATCCGATCTCCAGCTATTGCGGCCCCAAAGCTTTGAGCTGAAGCCGTCTCTAGTGACATGGATCCAGCAGGGACCAGTTTGCGGGTGCACCCATGGAGAGCCCGATAGAGCACTTAGACTCCTTCTTGGAGAAGTGTGACACCTTCAGAATTAATGGTGTCACTACAGAGGCTATCCGTCTGAAGCTGTTCCCTTTCTCTTTGCGGGACAAGGCCAAGCAGTGGTTAAGGGGGAAGGACCCCAATACTTTCAACACCTGGGAGAAACTCTCCAATGCTTTTCTGACGAAGTTCTTTCCTCCGGGGAAGACCATGAAGTTGAGGAGTGAGATCTCCTCCTTCTCCCAGGCCAGCCACGAGTCCTTACATGAGGCTTGGACGAGATATAAAGAGATGCAAAGAAGATTCCCTCATCATGAGCTTCCGAAGTGGCAGATTATCAATCTGTTCTACAATGGGCTGAGGGATGACCTTAAATCTTCTATGGACGCCGCGGCTGGGGGTTCCTTCATGTCCCGAAGCGAGGGAAGATGCCAGGAATATTCTGGAAAACATGGCATCAAACAATGAGCGGTGGGTGTGACGAGAGAGCCACACCAAGAACTGGGGGTATACACAGAGTCGAGGACGTCGACAAACTTTCGAGCAAGTTTGACTTGCTTTCGACCCAGATCTCCGCACTGATGGTTGGAGCCGGTGGAGCCGGTACACAGCAAGTTTCTGCAGTAGAGTCCCGAATTCCTTGGGGAATTCGACGGTGGTGACATCTCACCACCGTTGGATCAGGCGAGCGCACTATTTTACAACCCCACGGGGAATGCGCCATATCCGCCAAGGACAAATTCCAACCCGGCCTACTCTCCCAACAACCGGAACCACCCGAATTTCAGTTACCGGCCACCATTTCAGCCCTCGCCGCCTCAGCAGCCGCATCAACAAATCTATCAGCCGGCTAGACCACCGCAGAATCAGGGTCAGCTGCAACCATTTCAGCAGCAACCTCAGCAACAAACGTACGCTCCCAGGAATCAGCAGCCGTTCCAGCAGCAGCAGTTCCAGCAGCAGCAGTATGGCCAGCAGAGGGCCGTCTCTCCGGTTGAGTCTCTCTTGACTCAATATATTACCAACCAGGAGAGGATCAACCAAAAGCTGGAAATGGGCCAGCGGACCCTCACGGACCAAGTAACCCAGCTGGGGTTACAGGTGGCGAACCTCGCAAGGTCAAAAAACCAATTGCCGCCACAACCGGAGGTGAACCCTCGAGGAGCAACACAAACATCGGCACTCGTGCACGAGCACGCGAATGTGTCCGCTATCATTCTGAGAAGCGGGACACAAATTCCTACTAGAGTGCCCCCCTAGCAACCCGGAAGCACCATTGGTCGTTGAGAGACCGACTGAAAAATTAAACGACATCGGTGCTTCGTCATCAAATCCCACGACTCCGGAAGGAGTGTCCGAAGAAGAGAAGAAGAAGGAGGAGGAGAGCCCAAAAGTTTATAAACCCGTTGTGCCATTTCCCCAACGGTTGGCTCAAGCAAAAATTGATGAGAAATATGGGAAGTTCTTCGCCATGGTCAAGGACCTAAGCCTGCAAATCCCCTTCTTGGAGGCAATTGAGACAATCCCCTCCTATGCAAAATTCTTGAAAGATTTGGTGACGAAAGGGTCGAGAAAAGAGAAAGTGGTGCTGACGGAAGAATGTAGCGCTCTTATCCAGAGGGATAACCTACCAAAGCTCAAGGACCCGGGGAGCTTCTCTATCCCTTGCACGATCGGGGCTGTGAAGATTAATCGTGCACTCGTCGATCTAGGAGCGAGTGTTAGCTTGATGCCCTTGTCAATGTATAGAAGGATAGGAATGGGTGATTTGGAGCCCACCGGGATGACCCTACAACTAGCTGACCGGTCGGTCAAATATCCGGTGGGAATTGTTGATGATCTCCCCGTGAATGTGAGAGGGGTGCATGTGCCTGTGGACTTTGTAGTCATGGACATGCCCGAAGACGCACACACCCCCCATCATCCTGGGACGGCCTTTCATGGCCACTGCTGGCGTTCTTATAGATGTGAAGAACGGAAAACTCTCCTTGAACGTCAGTGGAGAGAAAGTTGAGTTTGACCTGGGGACTATCCATGAAGCACCCCGACCCTCCTGATGACCTCCGGTGTAATCTGCTTGAGATAGAAGAAGAAAAAGCTGTAGAGGAGAACTCCTGGGAGATTCTCCTGAGAAACCCCCCCGATGAATTGGGGAATTCTGAAGATGAAGAAGGCCCCGAAGACGAAGAAGCTGCTGGAAAACCAAGTGCAGCTGAGAACGACCCCTCCCGGGTTCCCCAAGTTTTCTCCTGTGAAGAGAACGGGGAAAGAGCTCACGGACCTCACTAAAGACGAGGTCCGAATCCTGAAGAAGATGGCGGGAAGCGCCAACACCAAGGAAAAGCCCCCCGGATCTCAAGAACAAATGGAGGGTGGTCGAGCAAGTATTTTTCCAGCCGCTGACTACCCCGAGCGCCTTCAGCTCCAACAAGGAAGAGATGCCTAAGTTTGGGCATCACCCGTATCAGCCACCATGAGCATCTCTTGCGGGCGTCGAGCCAACGACGTTAAACAAGTGCGCTTCATGGGAGGCAACCCATGTTCTAAACTTTTTCTCTAATTTTTAGCATTATTTTTTACTTTACTTTATCTATTTCTATAAATAAAGTCAGCCGCGGGAACATCCGTTAGGGGGACTTAATCAAATTTCTTGGTTTTTGCAGGAAACAAGCCCCAACCGATCGGGTGATAACTCACCCGATCGGTTGGGATGTATCAGATACATTGCCGAGATCTGTCCCCGAATGAACCGATCGGTTGAGTAATGAAGAGACCGGGTGGCAGACCGGGTGAGCTGGGGAGAAGTCTCGGAAAATTTTGGGGAATATCAACCGATCGGTTTGAGTTTGAGCGCGATCGGTTGACCTGACCGGGTGAGAAGCCCTAAGTTCTCGGGAAATTTAGTGGAGCGGCCAACCGATCGGCTTGACAAGTCACCCGATCGGTTCGCCTGTAGCATTTCTTCGGCAAGATTTTCGACCCAACCGTCAACCGACCGGGTGACAAGTCACCCGATCGGTTCGACTTAAAACCCTATATAAACCCCCCCGACACCCGCTCGTTTTTCGCCCTCGCCCGATCGCAAATTCCGCCGTCGTTTCGCCTTCCCCTCTTCTCCAACAACCGATCCCCACTCCCCCACGTCCCCTACTCCCCCATTACTCCCACTCTCCACCTCCTTCATCAACCCCTCCATCATCTACACCCTCTCTCTCCTCCCATTCCGAGATTTTTGACCTAATTTTCCCAAATCCACCTCCATTTCGAAAATTTTCGCCGAAGGGAGTTCGCCGCGGCTCCACGATACTCTCGCTGAACAGTGTGGGGCACCAACGAGCAAGCTCCACCACTCCGCTTGGGTAAACTCACTCCTATTCTTAGTTTATATATATTTGCCCTGTTTATTGTGCTTGCTTGTTGGCTTGTGTTCGTGTGCATCCACGATTTTTTTGCACTAATTCTTGCTCATACACACGCACATGGCTTAAGATAAGGATAAGGGGAAGGGTATCATGAGGGAAGAGGAGCCGTCTCGAAAGAGACGAAAACAAACACGCCCCCCCTTCCCGTACACAAGCACTTACACTTGGCCCCTCCTCCACCTATTATCCCCCCTGTGGACCCAATGTTGGGCCCGCACGGGTATATTTTTTCGGAACCAGGAGCACAAAGATTTTTACCGTAGGCTTGATGCTCGAGGGCATCTATCCACCAAGTTCCCGCACGCACGTACACTTGTCGATCTCGGTGTCTTCACCGAGGTCGAATCTCTTTTCGCTAACTTGGGGTGGTTAGCCTTTCTTAATACACATGCCATATCCTACCCGGCCCCTCACACTCGAATTCCTCTCTACACTTGTCTGGGAGTCCGGGTCGATCATTAGATTCAGGGTGCGTAACCGTAGTGTCACCACAAATCTAAATACGATTAATGATATATTTGGTTTCCCCAATCTCGGGGATGATGCCATCCGACACTACGGGTACACGCCCGAGTTTGATGTCGATCAATTCTGGTTCCGCCTCACGCTGATCCGCGACTACCCCCCGAGGAAGGGCCAATGCCTCCTCCATCATTCATCCCGTGTTTAGATTGGCCCACAGGATCATTTCATCCGCATTCTTTCCTAGGGACGAGTCTGGTACTGTGACTATCCCTGACCTTTTTATCCTTTGGGCCATGACTTTTCCTTATGTCCGGGATGATGATGGAGTCAGCTTCAGAGCCCCCTACCGTCCCCATCCATAGTAGCGATTGGCTTGTTTACAAGCTACTCGAGATCAGCCGGGCCGGGAAGGGGAAGTTCTGTTGTGGGGGCATCATCACGATCATATGCTCTCACGCCCAATTCAATATCACCATCCCTAATAATCTTCCAGCTGCCGCAGGACCCTCACATCTCGATATTGATGTCCTGCGGCACATCCACATGATCAAGCCCCGCTCGGATGGCCGCTTCATATTTCATTATGGCCACCCCCAGCCCCTTACACCATTCTGCCCAACCCCGCTCGCATGACCCTTGCTCTCGTGGGAGATTGGACTTTCCCTCCTGATCCCCGATTTCTTAGCTGGGTTGAATCTTCCTTTCTTTCCCGCAGACGCCCGCAGAATCACCGCCCCCTGCCGACCACTTAGGCGAGCAGGATATCCATGCGTCTGTGGGAGATTTAGGGGGCTGGCCCGAGTCGTCCCGTTTCTGCTCCGGGACCGATCACGTCTGAGCACCTCCTTGCGGCCATTTCTGGCCTTGTCTCCTGTGCTGGCATGACCCACTGCCGCCAGCACCTCTTCGACCTTACCTAGCGGCACCACCTCTGCCTCGCGTCAGTCTACGTCTTTTGGTCGCCGTCAGGTATCTGCCCGTCTAGGACTTGAGAGGGAGGTCGCCGCGCTTCGTGAGCTCGCCATGTCCTCTGTTACCTCGGACCCATCACCATCCTCCTTTCTTACTCACCCACGTTTCCTCGCACTTGAGAGGAATGTGGCCGCCATTCTCCGCCTTCTTACTCATATCCACGGACCGCCTCCACCTTCACCACCTCCACCTTCACCACCCAGGCGATCTTCTCCTCCACCCTCCCACACTTCTCCACTTCCATCACCCCCCCTCACCACATTCTTCTCCTCCCTCTTCACATCCCATCCCGGCATCCACTTCACCCCTCCCCGACCACTTCCACCGCACTCACGCTACCTCCAATCCTCCTCCGTCACTCCATACGTGCGCCGGAGGAAATTACCGGTACGCTCCAGATCCCTCCCACCACCTCCCACTACCGTCACCTCCACATCCACCTCCTCCATTTCTATTCCTCTCACCACAGCCTTGATCGCCTTCCTACCACCACCACCCACCACCACAGACACTCCTCCCATAGTTCACACACCACCACTGCCCCTATAACCCTCACCTCATTCCCCACTTCTCCGCACACCCCCTGCCTCCCCCGACCACACCATCCCCGCCCTCTTCCAAGGATGACGAGGACTCACCTTCTGCTGCTTTCTGATTTCCCCTCTTTTTGTTTTTGACTCCCCTTGCACTTATCTGGATTTCATTGATCATATCATTTCGCTAGCACTTTCTGGTCTAGCTTGGGGGGACGTCTGTTTTGGTGTGCTGTCGTGTTTTGTTTGTTTTTCCTCATTTTTGTGTGTGTGCTTGTTTTTCACTTTTTGAGTGTCGTGTCGTGTGATTTTATCTTACTTTTCTTTTCGTATTGTTTGATTTTGTTCTCAATTTTCCTCTCTTTTTCATTTTCATCTATGTTTTTTTTCTGGTTTTCATTTCTTTTCGTGTCTGTGCGTATTCCCCCCCCATTTTCATTGCCCTCCCCGTACTCACTCTTATTGCATTGAGGGCAATGCAAGTTTCAGCTTGGGGGAGTCGCACTTCGTGCGTCATTTGTGTTGTTTTTCTACGTTATTCGAGTCATTTTCCATCGTGTTTTTCTTTTTTTTCTTTTTCCTTCTTTCTTTAGCTCTTTCTCCTAGAAATGAATCCTATGATGAATCGCTACAAAATCACACACACCTAGCATTGCATCGATAATCACACTCACTAACCCTAGGATTTCGAGTCCTCTTGCATTTCACGCATCGTGGGTCCACTTAGCTTTTTGTGAGTCGTGTGTCGTGACTAGCAATTGGTGTGCTTCTGCCTTGTGATTTTACTTTATATACCTGTCCAGGAATGACCCCTAGATTATCATGCTCTGATATTGAATATGCGGTATTTGCTTCTATATGCATGCTATATATATATCGTATACTTCATTTCACATGCGTCGGGATTCCACAACTAAGGACTAGGATAACCCAATTAGCCTGAGCTCTATTTAGCGAGAATAGTTCCCTTTGCCCAAGTGTTTAGATTTCGACTTCTTTTTGTTTTACTTGGTGCAAATCCCCTCGTCGTGTACCGTTCTCCCACTTGGGAGAGTACACAAGTGTATAGCCAAAAAACCCAAAAATCCAAAAAAATGGGAGAAAAGAAATGAAAAACCCAAAAAGAAAAGAAAAAAATTGTATAGCCAACAAGCCAAAAAAATATGCAAATACCCAAAACCCAAAAAAATTCCCGTGTGAATATTTTTATACTTGCCAAGAATAAAGGGAAGGCGAGAATTTGCACCGAGTGTTCTTCTCCACATCATCTCAACCCCCGTCGTTATCAAAGACACTTGGCTTAGGAGCTATTTAGCTAGTATCTAGGCTATCAGTGGCGTGATTTCCTTAACCCTAGTTGTGGAGTCCCCGATGCATGATACGCTCCTATTCTCTCTATTCTCATGCATGCTCGAACTTATATTCGCCGCTTAATTCAATTCGATTCGATATTTGGGTCATATCTTGGATTTGTGTATATCGAGCCTCGTAGCACATCGTAGAAAGCATCACCATTTGCTAGCACACGACCACGCTCACTCGCGCTTCACTGCGTAGACCCACGACACTTATTTGGACTCGCTTTCCTAGGTTTAGTGGTGTGATTTGGTGTTTGCTTGCTGGGGTGTGTCGTTTTTGATTTTGATGGCTCTGATGGACGATCTAGGGCTTAGAGTTTTCTTTTTCTTTCTTCCTCTCTATGTTTCCCTTCCGAGCTCCCACTCTCACTCGTCTTCCTCGAGGACGAGGAAGAGTTCAGCTTGGGGGGATTTTGACGTGCGTCTATATTTCATATATTCACGCACGTTTTCTTTTGTGTTTCTCCGTGTTTTCCGTCGTCTCTTGTTTGTTTTCGTATGTTTTCCCCGTTTTCTTTCACTTTTCTTTGTTTGTCCATGATTGCAGGAGTTCGACCACGTAGGGGACCTTTTACGATGATATCCCAAGTCCCCGGAGCAACGGGAGAAGTCACGCGTGATCCAGGGGGTCAAACGGCGAATTACTCATCTTTCTGCCCCTCACCCGGTCGGTTGGGTCATCTCCAACCGATCGGGTGATGCACGCGTGCACCAACCGACCGCTACCGCAGCTCACGAAGAAGTCACCCGACCGGTTCACAGACCGGTTCTGCGGGCGGCTGTTCTCTGTCTTTTCGAGCAGAATTCCAACCGATCGGGTGACTCTCACCCGATCGGTTCATCTGTAGCTGAGAAAAAGAGCTGAAGACACGGGCGTCGAAACCGACCGGTTCACCCGACTCCTCCAAGATCCAACCGGTCGCTCAAGAACTCACCCGATCGGTTCACGAGATCGGGTGAAAACTCGCCGTTTTCTGTGATTTATCTGTAACGGATCAACCGATCGGTTGACTTGTCACCCGATCGGTTGATCCGAAAATCTATATATAGGACCCCTAGGGTTCCAGAAACGGGAGAGTTGTATTTTTTTTACTGTTTTATTTCCTTGTGACGGCTGTAATTGTTACTCTTAAGTAAGTTTTCAGATCTTTCTAATTTTTTAGTATTGTCTTTACTACTCCTTTACTTCCGCATTGCAATTTTCGGATTATGATTCTAACGGTTAAATTTCATTTAGATTGCTTTTTCATGAATTTTTGTGAGTAGTTCCCAAATCTGGGATTTTGGTGGAAGCCCCTTCGGGGGCTCTTCCCGATGCGTCCATAGGGTTAGGAAATCGATAGGGAGTAGGAATCTAACGGTTACGCGGGGTGTTTCATTGTCATCGGCGGGAAAAAGACCGCCTTTGACCGTCGGGCCAAGGGGGAATAAACTTGGCGGTTGACCTCCCTAGCCAAAGCTCACGCCTTTAGCGTAGACGTCGAATCCTAGCACGCGGGAGCGGCAGGATGAGACGTCGGGAGATATCGTTGCGGACTTGGTGCTCCCGGGATCGATCAGTGTTTATGGACACGGGAGTGCCCACTGATCGAATCCGGGAAGTCCGGTGTATATTTTGACTAGTTTTTATCGATTCATCTTCCGACGTCTTCACGCCTTGACCGGGTGAAGCGTTGAGATATATGAAAGACATGATATTTCAGCGATTATAAACTCCTAATGAACTCACAACCGTAGCACATCCATCTCATATGTGTTGGTGTTGATGTAGTTAGGGTGTCGTGATTGTTGGTTTCTATATCTTTTCGCCCTATTTTAATTGTATAGTCGCGTGCTTCGTCAATTCCTAGTCATTTAATGTTTGGGTATGTTATACGGAGACGTGTGCATGCTTGAGACGAATCTGATCTTTGCAGACTTATTCGTGATGCGTGTTTATTTTCCTTATGAAGTTGACGTTGCATGTGATTAATCCTTTGGCATGTTTTTATTCGCTTGATCGCCATACTTTCCGACGTTCTCGTGCCCTGACCGGACGAAACGTTGAGTTATAGAAAAGGTATTGATAATCATTGATTGCACACACCCTAACGAAATCAAACCCAACACATACTCCCCATATTTGTACCTCTACTGAAGTCACCGTAAATACCGTAGGATTTTCTTTTGCTATTTGAAACTCTTGATCCTATATCTTTGTGTTTGATAGGTGGTTGGTTCTCATCGTATTATTATTCTTTACAGATTGACGTTCGTAGTTTTGCAGGTCAGTTATCCCGCGGATTCGATACCTGGACTCACCAGGATATTACTTGCACGATCTCATGCGGTTGGGAGTAGTTCTCACATCATTTGAGACGAGGCAAGTTTTTGACGCCGTTGCCGGGGACAAGAGTACTTGTAAGCTACGATTTCAGTTCGTTTGGAGGAACATTCGGTGAGATCATTCCATCTTATAGTCTAGGATTTTTTTTATTTTTTTGGTTTTCTCTTTAAAAAAATGGAGTATATTGAATACATGAAATTCTATTGCATGAATAATTTGTATGATGCAGAATATGATAAGGCACACAAACATAGGATGGAGAAGTTCAAGATTGTTAGTTTTAATCAGACTGATTGTGAAACTTTCTTTCAGGCCTGGAGGAGGTTCACAGACATAATATCGAGCTATCCGCAGCATGGGTATACGAAGAAAGAGATTATGGAGTCCTTCCTAGGTGGACTACGACCACAGCTGCAGGAATTCTTGGGAGCCATGACGCCGACAGAGGCGTGGAAGTACATGGAGTCTTTACAAGAAAACGAAGAAATCATGAAAGAGACTTCAGAGTGCGATTCAACGGAGCCTTCAAGCCTTGATCAAGGAGAGCAAAGCGTAGACGTACCTTTGCAACACTTGAAAGAGGAAGTTCAACTGCTTATTCAGACACGGGAGGCCACGTCCCATCAATTCCAAGAGAAATTCCTCGCTCGGAGTCGGCAGATCCAGCAATCTATTGAAAATCTTAAGCTGATTGCCACTTGCTTAGAAGAAAATGAATCTTTTGAAATTCAATTTCCAGCACCTAATGTGAGTTTATCTTCTATTGCAGGTATATCGAGCGAGCCATGTCATGATGAAGTCACGAATGAAAATATTGACATGGCAGGAAGTGTGTGCAAAGTAGAGGATGAGCGAGCAATTTTGGATGAATAGGAGGAGGAGACGACTAGGGACATGAGTTCAAAGATCGGCACTATTGAGCCCGAACCATTCCCTTCCCCAGTTTTTTCCCGAAATCATTTACCCCTCTCCACATTGATCGAGCATCATACTGAGCGTAGTGCACATTTTTCAGGGAGTTGTCATCACCATGCTCTATTTTACTTCACCTATTTTGATGACCATATTTGGAATATGTTTATGGCGAAGAATTTTAAAATAATTTGGACTGACATAACTCATCTCTTGCAGGACATTGGTAAACAGCTTATAGAGATGCTTGGAGTTATGTTGCTGGAGTCCAATTTAGCTAAAGGAGGAAGATTACTCGCCGAGGAGCGCAAGGATCAAATTGAACAACTTCCTCCACCATTAAAGATTCAGGATCCGCCATTTGAACACGGTGTGTTCTTTCCAGTAGTGTAGAATTTTATATGCTTTCTAGGATGCTTGCTTGAATAAACTCGTACCCCTTTCGACATTGAGGACAATGTCCATCTTTAGTTGGGGGGTGTGTATGAGACCTTAGGATTTTTTTTTCAAAAGCATGGCATAAGGAAAGAATGAACCACCAATCTCACCATTTTAAACTCCGTCGTATACCTCTAATGCGGGTGATTATGCGTTAATTGAGTTCTAAAAAATTGCTTATGGCCTGAAATATTAATTTTTTTTCTTCATGGAATTGCTCGTTAATATGCTATTCATGATAATTTTCAATTGCCATGATTAATATCTCGAAATAGTTTGAGTTTATTTCATGCATGCTAATGTGATGTAAAAGCTTAAGTATACACGATTTATTAGAAAAGTCTTCAAGTTAAAGAGGAAATTTGGCCTTCGTTATTGATGTTTATGTTCGATTTATGGGTGTTGAGTTGCTTACGAAAAAAAAACTTGGCTATAAAAAAATGAATGAATCGAACAAGTGTGCCACTAACAAAATAACTTGGTTGGCTCGAGTAGTACAGTCCGATGGGTCCTTTTTGGCCTAATGCCCTATTATCGTCTGATTTGGGAGCCATTGACCGGAACCTCACTCATTTGATGGAGCGATCCAAGTTATACACTTTTCCGCAAATGTTGCTTTATGCGCGTTACGCGGAACTAATAAAAGAAAAGAAATGGTGAATACACTGAGCAACTTCAATACCCATGATTTGAACGATCTTTTTGAGATGCCAACTCCTTGGAAACAAGAAAACTAGAACAAAACGACGTGTTATACTTTTGCTTGCGCAAAACGATGCTTGCATGTTATTTATTCGAATTAAATTAGAGAAAATATCATTTGATTGATCTTGTGGATGGATTGTGTATATTGATGGTCTAAATCATGTTTGAAAGCGTATTATTGGACCATGCCATAAGCAATTGATAGAATTTATTATTTTACTAATCATCCGTCTTCATCGCTCTTTTTGCTAGAGACTAGCAAATCGCTAGTTGGGGGGTGTGATTTGGGGTGAATATTCCATATTTAACTCCCCATTTAGCCCTATTTTGTACTCATATGATGCTTAATTGTTCTCTAATACATTCGTATTTTTAATATCATCATTTATTCGAGAAATTACTTGATTTGTGCACAAAACATGAATTTTATTGTGTATTTCTGCCTTTTTATATTTTTCATGGCTTGGTCTCGATCTCACGATTCTAACAACTATTTATTTGTATTTTTCTGAGATCTGTGCTAATTACTATGAAGTTTTGAATGCAGAATACCATTTAATTGAAGAAATACGGAGGAAAATACGCTTAAATACTTAAATACGGTCGGCGCACGATTTTTGGCATGCCACGTGGCCGCCATCCAGAGTTTCCCGCCTCATCCAACGGCATGCAAAGAATCGGAGATGCGGCAAATCGTCAACCATTCGATTTCAATCGAACGGTCAGCATCTCACCCGCTCGAACGAAGATCGCAGCAGAGAGGGGCGAAAGAGGAGGCCACGTGGCAGAATGTGGGCGGTCGATTGGTGATCGAATGGTTCGCATCCAACGCAAATTCGAATCAGATGAGCGGGCTACGTGGCCATCTCCTGGCCGCAAGATCGTGATCCGACGGTCACGATTGATCCCAAGGCGTAAACTGGAAGCTTTAGTGGATGCGGGCGCGCGTGATTTTCAAAGCACACACGGCGGCTCCTGGGCGCATCCCGCATTGATCGAACGGCTACAAATTGATCCGACGATTGGGTCGAGTTTTGAGCGCTAATGGGTTTGGTTTTTGAACCCGTTAAGCCCCCAAACCCGCAATGCTAATATATAAGCGTATTCTAGGGTTTTTGGGGATATCCTTGCGTATTTTGGGACTTTTGGAGCGGCTACTGTGCGTTTTTCTCCAGGGGAAAATTCTGAAAAATTCCAGAGGCTATTCTTCCTATTCTAAGGGAGTTTTGGGTTCTAAAGTGGAGATTTGGTGATAAATTCTTGAACTTATACCCCGTATTTGGTGTATTTCATTGTATTTTGGCTATTAAAACGATGTATTTGGCTATGAAATCTGATTTTCTTTGCACCATGCGTGGCTAATCACCTTGTGCTATGGTTGTGAAGTAATTAGGAGTATGCAGTCGCTAAATTTCATGTCTTTAGCCCTATTATCATGTCAAAATTGCTCGTAATATTGATTTCTACAACGTATTTGTTGGGTATTTGCTTATTGTCGATATTGTTTACATCCCATATGGCTAGGCCCTGACAAGGCTAGCCAACTCAAGTTCACTAATCTGAACTTATTGTTGCATTTATCGTTTAAAGAAATCAATGTTGCTAGTGATATGTATACGGCTATTTTGACTAGTTTTTATCGATTCATCTTCCGACGTCTTCACGCCTTGACCGGGTGAAGCGTTGAGATATATGAAAGACATGATATTTCAGCGATTATAAACTCCTAATGAACTCACAACCGTAGCACATCCATCTCATATGTGTTGGTGTTGACGTAGTTAGGGTGTCGTGATTGTTGGTTTCTATATCTTTTCGCCCTATTTTAATTGTATAGTCGCGTGCTTCGTTAATTCCTAGTCATTTATTGTTTGGGTATGTTATACAGAGATGTGTGCATGCTTGAGACGAATCTGATCTTTGCGGACTTATTCGTGATGCGTGTTTATTTTCCTTATGAAGTTGACGTTGCATGTGATTAATCCTTTGGCACGTTTTTATTCGCTTGATCGCCATACTTTCCGACGTTCTCGTGCCCTGACCGGACGAAACGTTGAGTTATAGAAAAGGTATTGATAATCATTGATTGCACACACCCTAACGAAATCAAACCCAACACATACTCCCCATATTTGTACCTCTAGTGAAGTCACCGTAAATACCGTAGGATTTTTCTTTTGCTATTTGAAACTCTTGATCCTATATCTTTGTGTTTGATAGGTGGTTGGTTCTCATCGTATTATTATTCTTTACAGATTGACGTTCGTAGTTTTGCAGGTCAGTTGTCCCGCGGATTCGATACCTGGACTCACCAGGATATTACTTGCACGATCTCCTGCGCTTGGGAGTAGTTCTCACATCATTTGAGACGAGGCACTAGCTCACCCATCGGGTGAACCGGTTCCTTCTTGACAAAAAGCACAACACATGCCTCCCTGAGTTCGACCCCCAAGCCATACTTTAACACCGTGCGCTTACGGTTATAAATATTTAAATCTGGTATCCCCGATTCCATTGCATATACCCGATTCCATTGCATATATTACTAAATCTTGGGGACGTCAAGCTTTATAGCGCCGTTGTCGGGGAGGCAACGTGTATGTTTATTTTAGGACCCTGTGAACCCTAGAGACTAGTTCACATCCTCACCACGCGATAATTTTCGTATTCTACTTTTTATTTTTAGTTTTATTTTTTATTTTCCATTTTTTATTCTACATTTATACCATACGTGCTTCACGGGTGTTTCTTGTTTTTCATGCGAAGGAATACAAGAAGTCTCGACGACATGATTCCTATAGATCCTGAGATAAACGCACCGTGAGGCATCTGAACGCAGAGAGGGGAAGAAGGGAAGAAGCTGAAACCATTGGAGAAAATACTCCTCTCCAGAAGTCCTTGTTGGAGTACTCGATGCCGTCCATCGGGTCCACGTCTAGCGTCTAACTTCCGGTCATTACGGTCGGAAGTTTTGGGCTGAAGCCGTCATTAGTGACATGAATCCAACAGGATCAATTTTGAGGGGTGTAACGACCGGTTTTTATAATGACTATTTTATATTAATAATATTGGATGTTTCCTTCCTTGTGTGTTTTCCATTAGAAATACTTATGATTAACTTCATAACGTCTTAATCTTAGTGCTAGAGTGATCCTAGAGGCCATAGGAGTCTTCCTGAAGCTTCGTGCTTCATTTCGGCACTTTTGGTGCATCTTAGTCGGTTCGTGAAGGGGAGCCAACCGACTAGATTGCCATCTAGTCGGTCGGCAAACCTTCTCTGACCGGCTAGTTCTTGTCAGTAAATTCATCTTAGTTACTGTTTACGTTTAGTCGGTCTAAGCTCATTCTTCGACCGACTAGTTCCTCAACTAGTCGGTCAAGACTTGTACTCAGACCGACTAATTCTGAGTCCTATTGTACCACCTAAGTTACTGTTTATGATTAGTCGGTCTAAGAACAATTACCGACAGACTAGTTTATAAACTAGTCGGTTAAGATTCCTTCCTTGACCGACTAATTCTCAGTGCTTAATATCTATCTAATTTCTCTCTTAGTCGGTCTATGAACGATCAACGACCGACTAGATCCCAAATTAGTCGGTCGACGGGCCTTCGCAGACCGACTAAATCTGTCAACATGTACCAACCCTGTTCACGGATTGGCTTTTAGTCGGTGTTAGTTGGACAACCGACCGACTAGATCCCAAACTAGTCGGTCGATCACCCTTCTCTGACCGACTAATTAGCCCAGTAAACCTAGGTTAAGTCGCAGCCGCCGTTTCGTTTTCTATTTAATCCTCTCGATTCTTTCACTCCTTCTTCATTCTTTCAGAACCAATATCTTCCCCAAATCATCCCCAACTTCCCTCAAGCCATTAACTTCCTCCTCGAAGCTTCCCTCTCGTCGTTTCTCACGACGGCCACCTTCCCTAGGCCGCCGGATCTCGATTTCAGCCGTAGGTTTCCGGGATTGTTCTTCCGTCGCTGAAGCTAGATCTGTTTTGGCGTCATTCGTTCGTTACTCTTACGGTTAGTGGATCTATCCATTAATCTCTTTTAACCCACACCGTAATTAGAAAATCTAATTAAAAACGATTCATTAGACGATATAAGGTTCTATTATGAAATCTGAATTGGTGATTGTTCTTATGTTGTTTTGCCATAGCAGCGAACCCTATTTCCATAGGATACCTATCTCGTGACTCACATCAAACAACAACGTCGGTACCCAGCAAGTGAAACTTGCCAGACTTGCTTTAGGCCATGTTTTAGGCCAATACCTTGTTTAGCGTGAAAGAGACTAGACTGTGAAATGATAGCGGTCTAGGCGCAAATTCGAATTCTAGCTTGACAACGAAGCTAGAATTCCCATTGCCATGTCATAAAATTGCCTGTCATGTTTAATTTTCTTTAACGGTAAGCAAATTGCATACTAATATTGTCATATGCATCCATTATACTTATCATGTCGCATGTTGCGTCATAGCACACGCTACAAATCCGTGTACAATCCGTGTTTCCGTGTTACTGGCTGGGCACCCTGTTACGCCTATTTGACCGAGACCCATAAAGCACGAGCCCGAGAGCCCACCTGCATCCTGAAAGCCCATTCGACAAAGGCCCTACAAGGGACCTTCTCGAAACGTCGATCCGACACGGCCCCCATAACCCGTTGGTCGTTCGCCCACTCCTGCGAAAACCGCTCCCCCGGACGCGCGACCACTAAATGGCGATAATGGGGAGGTGCTGGCATGGCGGAGAGGGCGGCGGCGAGGGGGGACGGATGGGGCACGATCGATGGCGGGCGTGGGACGTGGGCCAGAGCCAATCACGCTGGGAGCTCTACAAAAGGGTCAGGAAGACGACGAAGAAAAGGACCGCATCTCAGGTAACAAAACCTAAGGTACTCCATCAACGACCTCGTTCCCCCAATTCATCTCCTTCCTCCCCCGCTCGCACCGAGAGACGCCGTCACGATCTCCTCACGAGTCGGACCGTCTCCGCCGGGCCTCCTTTCTCAGATCTCTATCTGACTTAGGCATCGGAGGGGATTTGGCCGGAACCAAGGTCCGGCCCCCTGACGAGCGTTCTCGTCTACGCAGGTGGACAACAGACCAACGGGCCGAGGCTACCCCTCGCCCCTCTCCGACCACTCGATCAACCGGACAGTGAGGCTTTCCCTCGCCATCAGCCTTCCGTGGCCGAGCACGCCCTACCGAGGCCGAGCGTCCTAATCGGGTCTGAGACTCACCCTCGCCACCCGACGGCCGTGCATCTACCCGGGCGACTGAGGCTACCCCTCGTCCCCCTCCCAGCCAAGGCCGAGCACGTCTGTCCGAGGTCGAGCGTCTCAACCAGGGCCGAGGCTTCCCCTCGCCCCTTCTGCACCGATTCGAAGCCCCCGAGGGACCCAAAGCGGGCCCCTTGACCACGTTGACCGGGTTCTCCACGGTCAACGCATTGTAGTGAGAAAACACTCTGAAACATCTGGCGCCGTCTGTGGGAACGAAAACTGTCCCACGAAGAAACAAACCACATCTGCGATGACGCGGCCCCCCTCCTCTCGGTGAAAGAAGGGCGAGGCCCCGACGCGGGGTGACAGGCCCCGCCATCGTTGCCAAGAATGGGCACGAGACCGACGCGAGGAGAGTCGTGAGGAAAGGGCCGGGGTGCCCTCCCCTTCCCCACCGGTTGGGAGACCGAGTGCGCCCGTAACGGCACGCAGCTCGGACGTGGCTTTGGTGGTATCAGTGGTCATAGACACTACCTTAGTGCGACGGCTGCTTGTCGACACCGGCAGCTCCTGTGACGTCCTATTTATGTCAACCCTGGAGAAGATGGGCCGGCAGAAAGGAGACTTGCGACCTCGTTCGGGTCCCGTGGTCGGATTCACGGGTCACTCCACCCCCATCATCGGCACTATCCATCTCCCGGTAACGCTCGGAAACACACCAGACTCTGTGACCCTAGCGGTGGAATTCATCGTATTGGGGATCGGGTCGGAATACAATGGGATCATCGGCCGACCCCTACTCAACGCCGTCGGCGCGATGGTCTCGACCCTCCATCGGACCATTAAGTTCCGAACGCCAGGGGGGATGGGGCAAGTCGAAGGCGACGCGGGGAGACCGAATACCTGCTATCAACTGGCGGAGGAAGGTCCCGAGGATCGTCTAGCTGACCGGATGGCCGCGCTCGACTTAAGGAGTGGGCCTAGGCCCACCCCTGCGGAGGAGCAGGAGAAAATCCCGGTCACGGACATCGAGGGCCGGTTCGTCTCGATCGGGAGAGGGCTGAGCCCGGACCTAAGGGACCAGCTGATCGAATGCCTGGAGGCGAACCTGGACATCTTCGCCTGGTCGCCTGAAGACATGCCCGGCGTGGACCCCCAGGTGATCGTCCACCAGATCAACGCCGACCCCAACTTCAAACCGGTTAGGCAGAAGAAGCGTAACCTGGGCGGCGAGAAGATGAAGGCAGCCTCCAAGGAAGTGGAGCGTCTCCTCGATGCCGGCTTCATACGAGAAGTCTGGTACCCGGAGTGGCTGTCGAACGTGGTGATGGTCAAAAAACCCAACGGGAAGTGGCGAATGTGCGTGGACTTCAGTGACCTCAACAAGGCCTGCCCCAAGGATAGCTACCCCCTGCCGCGCATCGACCACCTGGTGGACAACGCCTCGGGATACGAGATGCTAAGCTTCATGGACGCTTACTCCGGGTACAATCAAGTCCAGATGGACCCCCGGGACGAAGAGATGACAGCCTTCACGACGGACCGGGGAACCTACTGCTACAAGAAGATGCCCTTTGGCTTGAAGAATGCGGGGGCCACCTACCAGAGAATGGTCAACAAGGTGTTCAGCTCCCAGATCGGGAGGAACCTAGAAGTCTACGTCGACGACATGCTTGTCAAGTCAAGGCGACCGGAAGACCACATCGCCGACTTGCGGGAGACCTTCGAGCGGTTGCGGCGACACCACATTCGGCTCAACCCCCCGCGAAATGCACGTTCGGGGTAAGATCTGGCAAATTCTTGGGATTTATGATAACTAATCGTGGTATTGAAGCTAATCCCGACAAGATCGAGGCGCTGGTTAACATGCGCGAGCCGACGACGATCAAGGAGCTACAGAGGCTGAACGGGCGCATCGCAGCCCTGGGGCGATTCCTTTCCAAATCAGCGGAAAGATCGCTTCCCTTCTTCAAGGTCCTGAGGAAAGCAATCGCGGAACCTCCGAACAATAGGAAGACGATACTCTGGGACGAAGACTGCTCCCGGGCGTTCGGGGACCTCAAAGAGTATCTCCACAGCCCCCCTCTCCTGTCCAAACCCCGGGAAGGGGAGTCGTTGAGCCTTTACCTGGCGTGCGCAGAGGAAGCTGTGAGTTCGGTGCTGATCCGGGAGGACAGCGGGGTGCAATGGCCGGTATATTACACGAGCCGGATCTTGAAGGGGGCGGAGGTGCGATACTCGCCCATGGAGAAACTGGCGTACGCCCTCGTCCTCTCAGCGCGAAGGCTCTGACCCTATTTCCAGGCCCACACCATACTAATCCTGACCGACTCACAGCTAGAACAGAACCTCAAGAGATTCGATCGAATGGGAAGGATGCTAAACTGGGGAGTGGAGCTGAGCGAGTTCGACCTCCGATTCAAACCGCGCACGGCCATCAAGGGACAGGCCCTAGCCGACTTCATCGCCGAATGCACGACGGAAGGAAATGGCCCCCCCAGAGGGAGAAGGCCCGGGGACGGTAACTGCTCAACCCTTGTCCTTTCTTTCGGCTGACCACTTTCAGCCAGAGGATCCAGGAGCGTGGATAGTTCATGTGGACGGGTCGGCCACGCAGTCAGGAGGAGGGGCCGGGATTGCGATCCGATCTCCGGAGGGGAACATCACGGAATACACGTTGCGGTTCGAGTTCCCGGCCACGAACAACGTGGCGGAATACGAAGCTGTGATCAACGGCCTGAGGCTGGCCCTGGAGCTCGGGGCCGAGTCCGTCCGCCTCCTCAGCGACTCGAAGCTCATTGTCAACCAACTCTTAGGGAGTTACGAGGCACGGGAGGAGGCGATGCAGAGATATCTCCCAGTCGCCAGAGCGGCGATGTCCAAATTCAAGGACGTGGAGGTCTTACACCTCCCACGATCAGAGAATGCGCGGGCCGACGCGTTATCAAAACTGGCCTCGTCCTCGCCAAAGGAGCTGGGCCGCACCATCTACGTAGAGAACCTGCCGTCCCCCAGCACGATGGAGCACGAGGTGATGGCGATCGACCAAGAGCCCACCTGGATGGACCCGATCATCCGATACCTCACCCACGGAGAGGTGCCAGCCGATGGGGATGAGCGCCGAACCCTGGAGAGAAAAGCACTCCGATACGTGATCCATGAGGGGACGCTCTACCGGAGACGCTGGACCAAGACGGACGTCCTCCCATACCTGAAGTGCATCGGACCGCAAGAAGCTGACTACGTCCTACAGGAGGTTCACGACGGGTTCTGCGGGAATCACCACGGGGGCAAGATAGTCGCGCAGAAGATCTTAAGGCAGGGGTACTACTGGCCGACCTTGGCCAAAGATGCTACAAGCTACGTGCAGAAATGCCAAGAATGCCAGAGGTACGCCCACCACATCTCGACTCCTCCGTCAGAGCTCATCCCCATCGTGAGCCCCCTCCCCTTTGCGAAATGGGGGCTCGACATCCTCAGACCGTTCAAGCCAGGACGAGGGCAGTGGAAGCACCTGATCGTGGCAGTGGACTACTTCACCAAGTGGATCGAGGCCGAGCCGTTGGCGACCATCACGTGGAAGAAAGCGAAAAGCTTCGTGTGGAATTCAATCATCTCCCGATTCGGAGTACCATGGGCCATCGTCACAGACAACGGGAAGCAGTTCGATTCAGCAGGGTTTAAAGATTTTTGCGAGGAATGGGGAATCAAGCTCCTCTTTGCCTCGGTGGCACACCCCCAAACCAACGGGATGGCAGAGGCGGCCAACAAGTGTATCATAGAGCCCCTTCGAAAGAAAGTAAAGGACGCCGAAGGGAACTGGCCGGAAGAGCTCCCCGGGATACTCTGGTCATACCGGACGACCCACAAGGAGGCTACTGGCGAGACCCCCTTCATGCTCACCTACGGGGCCGAGGCGGTGGTACCGGTCGAATTGGGGGAAGAATCTCTTCGCCTCAAATACTTTGACGAAGACCGGAACTCGCAGGGCCTAGGGCTCAGCCTGGAGCTCCTCGACGAGCGACGGGAGCAGTCACTGGCCACCATCGTCCGCCAAAAGCAGAAGGTGGCCCAATACTACAACGCTCGGGTGCGAGGGAGAAGCTTCCACCTCGGGGGACCTGGTCCTCCAGAAAGCGGGCTTCACCACCGATACCGCTCGCAAAGGGAAGCTCGCGGCTAGATGGGAGGGACCCTACAAAGTCATCGAGGTCCTCGGACCCGCAGCCTACCGACTAGCCGACATGGAAGGGAGAGTTCTCACTGACACTTGGAATGCGGAATATTTACGCAAATACTTTCAATAGATGTATCACTTCCTATGAAATAAATTTGTTTTAAATTCACTCCTTTCCAGATAAAGCGAAAAGGCATACAGAGGGATACGCGAAGAGGTCGAGGGGCATTCCCCTCCCTCATTCTTCTCCGGGGGCACCGGTGGAGCCACAAGCTGGCAGCTCACTAGGGTCTCCCCCCTTGCTCTGTTCGGCGTCAGGGTACATCCAAAGTTTCTCGAAGTCAATCCCCGAGAGCGGGAACTTCTTTTGGATCTCGGACTGGCACCGGGCGAAGCCCTTCTCGTACGACGTCACCAAGGCGGTCTCCACAAAGGAGGTGGCATACTCCGCCATGGCATCCCGAGCGATCCGGGCCGGATCCACCTCCTCGAGCCCACGCAGCTGGGCCTCTAGGGTTCTACCTGGTGTTGGTGCTCCGCCCTCTCCTTCTCGATCTCCCGAGATTTCTCTCCTAGTTGGGCAGCAAGGGCCCTCGCCTGCTCCTCCGCCGCATCCAGACGATCGGAGAGCTCCGAGGCGTCGGGGGCAGCAGCCGGGCCGGGGATCTGCTTGACTCCTCCAGACGCATCGACGTCTTTTAAAAGAGAGGTGAGCCGCGTCTCGGCCTCGGAATTCGCGGCCAGAGCCACGGCTCTCTCGCGATCCGCCGCCTCCAGGGCAGAGGACAGCTCAGTTATGCGGGAGTTCAGGGATTGGACCCGCGCTTCCTCCAACTGACCAGCTTCCTCCTCTTCCTCGCCGGGGACCTCAGGGCCTAGCCCAGCCACGGATTTGGCTTTGGGAAGAGCCGCGAATTGGCGCCTCATCGAGAGGCCCACCGAGGACAACTGTGCCAAAGCAACGAAGGTAAGAGGGCAAAAGCGGCTGGAGAACGGGGGGACAAGCAGAGACGCACTACCTGTTAACCAGCCTGGATTACGAAGGTAGCCAAGCAATCACCTCTGACTCCGTCCAACACCGCCTGGTCGGGAGGGAGACAACAGTTCTCGGCCACTCGAGCGGCGGCTCCACGGCTCGAGAACACCGACTCCTTCTCACCCACTGGAAAGCGTGGACAAAGAAGACCCTCCCCTGACGAAGGGAACTCGCCAGGAGCGGAGCGGAACGCCCCCAGATACCGACTGTAAGCATCAGGGAGAAAGCCGTCCGGAAGAGGTGAAGGGCCGGCCCACGGCCAAGCAACCTCAACGGGAGCGGGATGAGGTCGGTCAGCAGTCGGCTGAACGTCGGCCCCCTCGACCCCCCCACGGAGCCTCTCAGGAGATCCCTGCAAGGGGAGAGAGGGAGACGACATCTTCTTTCGCTTCGAGCCTCCGGATACGGTCACAACCCGCTGCTTCTTCCAGACCGCCAACACATGGTCCCTTCTGCGTGGATCCGGGTTTGAAGCCTGCACGAGAGCGCTGGCAGGAGAAGGACCGAGAGGGAACCCACCTGCACTCAAAGGACAAATGAGAGACAGAGCAGAACCTGGGCGATCTCGAGGGGCGAACGCTCGGAGCAGCTTACCTAGGGGCCACACCGTCTTACGCAAATTAAAGTCACTAAAGAGGAATTCGATCGAGCGCTCCCTCGGAGGAATCGCCAACATGTCCCTCGCCGTCTGCTGCTCAGCGACCGTCGGCTCACCCAGATTAAGAACAACGGCACCGGCCGCCACCCACCGTGTCGGGAAGTGTACGCTCGAGGGGAATGTGACGAACACGTATTCCCCCTTCCAGCGTTTCAGAGAACTCGGCAACCCCAGCACCAGGGACATCTTCGGGCGGGCGCTGATGTAAATCCACGCCCCCGATTGGTGGAGGCTCAAGCGGTAGAACTGGGCAAAGAGGCGGAGAGAGGGCACCACTCCCTTCAGCATGCAGACGACAACGAACCCGACGAGGATCCCGACGGCGTTGGGACAGAATTGACACAAGCACACATTGTGGGCCTGAAGGAACTCAACGATAAAAGGGTGAAGCGGGAAACGGAGCCCGAAGTGGAAGCACTTCTCATATATTCCGACCTCATTAGGACCAGGAGAGCAGATCCGCTCGTCAGCCCCAGGGGCACGAGCCGAGTAGGGCGGGAGCAGGTAGGAGGAGCGCATGCTCCCGATGGCGGTGGCACAGATCGACGAAGGCCATGCCAAGACCTCAGAAGGAACCCCTGAAAGAACATCCCCGTGCTGACTGATCGCCGAAGGAGTGCCACCCGCCAGACCCGGAGCCGCGTCGCGCTCCGACCGAACCGAGCCCGTAGCAGAGGAAGACGACATGGGGGAAAGCTCAGACAGAAGGGGGATCAGCGCAAAGAAGAAAGACGATGGGATGGCGGCTCACGAATCCCTCGGCTTCTCCACTTAAGATGACTCCGCGAGCGGCAGGGATAAGCTTGCCGCTACACGTGGCAACATCTGAAGGCCGACGGCGCTTTGGAGCCCGCGCCTTAAAAACATCGAACGGGCTAACTCATGATGACGACTAATAAATGAGTCGGCATCGACTGGAGAGCCTGTCAAAATCGGCAGAGGTCACATCGGCCGAGCCGAACCGGCCGAGGCCGATCAACCCGACCGATGGGGGCAATTGTTACGCCTATTTGACCGAGACCCATAAAGCACGAGCCCGAGAGCCCACCTGCATCCTGAAAGCCCATTCGACAAAGGCCCTACAAGGGACCTTCTCGAAACGTCGATCCGACCCGGCCCCCATAACCCGTTGGTCGTTCGCCCACTCCTGCGAAAACCGCTCCCCCGGACGCGCGACCACTAAATGGCGATAATGGGGAGGTGCTGGCATGGCGGAGAGGGCGGCGGTGAGGGGGGACGGATGGGGCACGATCGATGGCGGGCGTGGGACATGGGCCAGAGCCAATCACGCTGGGAGCTCTACAAAAGGGTCAGGAAGACGACGAAGAAAAGGACCGCATCTCAGGTAACAAAACCTAAGGTACTCCATCAACGACCTCGTTCCCCCAATTCATCTCCTTCCTCCCCCACTCGCGCCGAGAGACGCCGTCACGATCTCCTCACGAGTCGGACCGTCTCCGCCGGGCCTCCTTTCTCAGATCTCTATCTGACTTAGGCATCGGAGGGGATTTGGCCGGAACCAAGGTCCGGCCCCCTGACGAGCGTTCTCGTCTACGCAGGTGGACAACAGACCAACGGGCCGAGGCTACCCCTCGCCCCTCTCCGACCACTCGATCAACCGGACAGTGAGGCTTTCCCTCGCCATCAGCCTTCCGTGGCCGAACACGCCCTACCGAGGCCGAGCGTCCTAATCGGGTCTGAGACTCACCCTCGCCACCCGACGGCCGTGCATCTACCCGGGCGACTGAGGCTACCCCTTGTCCCCCTCCCAGCCGAGGCCGAGCACCGTGTTACCGGCTAGGCACCCGTTATGCGGGCATAACCCTACGCCATACGTGTTAAAAACACTTCCTGGCTCGTGATCCAGAAGCGAGCATTACGTGTTCGGGGGTAGTGCCCTGGCTCAACACACGTGGAGGGGTAGGGATAATCGGTCACTTGAGCGTAAGAGTTGGCCCGTACAACCGCTCTAGCCAAAGGGCGAAATCAATCTCTGTGCACGACGTGCTTACAATTCCTTGTACTTGTCATTGTTTACTTGCCATGCCACGTTTATTGCCTTGATAAAATCATGCCATAACTAAAACTGTTGTTGTTTTATTACATAAAATGCCATGACATGTATACTCTAGGTTGCTAGTTGCTTTTACCTTTCTTTTGTTTCCTTGCACAAGTCTTGTATACTTGCTGACATGTGCCCCTTCTCTTTGGGTGTCGCTTGTTAGTTGCTGAGCAGGAGGTTGCTGTTAAGAGCGACGAGTTCGTGGAGTTCGTGCCCGACTCCGTTGCTGACGTTGAGTACGAGGACACCGGTGACCAGTCCTAGTGCTCCTTTGTTCTACTTTTGTTGGTCGTTTTGTTGTCGGTGAGTAGCACCATTGATGTTAGTTTCTTTTGTTGGCCATGCTAGGCCTTGTCTTTGGACTCTCTTTTTGGTTGCCTGGTGGCTTTTCTATTGTTGAACTTTTGTCTGGACTCTGAGTTGATTAAATTTATATTAATTGTCTCTTTCTCTATTAATATTATTGTTGTTCCGAGTCACATTACAGGGACCTGCTACTTCGTATTATTTGACGCTTATCGGACTTGTGGCTTCGTAGCTTCAAGTCTGAGCGGACCTTCTCACGCTTCACCTCCACGTTTTTGGGAAGCGGGGCGTGACAGGTTTTTTTTGGTGGCCCATGCTGGTCCTTTTCTGTAACTGTGACTTAAATCGAAACAACGATAAGAATTGTAGAACGTCCGATAAATAATTTTGACACCAGGTCATAAGGTTGAGAGTCTGATTTATTTCATTTTCCTGTGTCAATAGATGGCTGGGAGACGGAATACCCGTGGTGGTGGTGGTGTGACCCCTCGTGTCGAGGAGCCGGATCGGGAGCCCACCAACGGGGAGATCATGCGGATGATGCATCAGATGATGCAGGTGTAGCAGGGTATGCTGTAAAATGCCTGGAATATTCCACCTGCTCGAGCAGCGCATCCTATTCAGAATGTCCCTCTCTTCGAGCCCGGAGCGAAGCAGTTTCGGGAGCTGGGTCCCGCTTAATTTGATGGGAGCGAAGGACCTCTGGCTACGGATGAATGGACCAGGAACATGGAGGACAACTTGAAGATGTCGAAGGTTGACCCGACTGGGTGGGTTGACCTGGCGAAGAGGCAGCTTAACGATAATGTGCGGAACTGGTGGGATGCCGAGGAGGAGTTGCTGGAGGAGCCGATATCTTGGGCTACCTTCAAGTCCAGATTTGACGAAGAGTATTTTCCGAAGGCTGCCATGAGGGAGATGGCGCAGCGCTTCATTAACCCGAAGTAGGGGAGCTTGACGGTGGACCAGTACCACCAGGAATTCACGAGGCTGAGTCGTTTCGCACCGAAGATGGTGTAGTATGCTGATGAGAGAGCCCAGCGGTTTCTGCAGGGGCTTTCTTTGGATATTCAGAGCTATGCGACTTCTTCTGATGCGGAGTCCTATCAGAAGGTTTTGATTGCGGCGAAGAGGCAGGAGCGGATCATGAGCCAGAAGAGGGGGCAGATTTCTGGAGCTGGGAAGAGGCCTATGGAGCAGGCCAGAGCAGTGATGAGACCGAGGCTCGGGCCCAATTAGCCGGTGCAGTTCAAGAGGCCCGGAGGACCTCCTACTCTGAAGACTTGCCATTTCTGTGGCAAGATGGGGCATGTCAAGGATCAGTGCCGAAAGATGTTGGGACAGTGCTTGGTTTGTGGTGACCCTGCGCATACCATGAGGGACTGTCTGAAGTCCAAGGCACATGTTCCTGCTGGACGTGGAGCGCCTCTCGTACCGCAGAGGCATGCTTTTCAGCAGGCTGTTCAGCCGAGGCGACAGGCGTTTCTGATGACCGCTGTTGAGACTGAGGCGGTGGATGAGGTTATTGCAGGTAACTTTCGAACTAGCTGTTTCTTCCTTAGGTAGTTTTAAGTTATTAGATTATGTTTGGTTGTTTGCATATGTTTGTCTGCTTGAATAGAATTTGATTGTTAGACTGTCTGTTAGGTGTGATTTTGGTGTGCACATTTCCTGCACGAGTCCTCTTCGACTCAGGTGCATCGATGTGCATTATTTCCCGGAGCTTCGTGGAGAAGAATTCCTTGTCGACTTCCCCTCTTCCCAAGAGTTGGGATATCGTTACAGGGAATTGCGTGGTCACGGTGCATCGTGGTTGCAACTCTTGCCCTTTGGTGGTCTGTGGACATGAGCTCTACGCAGATTTTATTGTCCACGACATCATCAACTATGATGCCGTCCTCGGGATGGACTGGCTAGGGAGTTTCTACGCCACGATCGATTGTCGGAGGAGAAGGTGGTGATCGAGATCCCTGGACATCCGGTGTTCGAGTTCAGCCGTGGTAGTAGTTCGCTGGGTCCGGTCAGGTTTCGGGCCAAGCTGGTGGAGATCGTTGCTATGCAGATGGAGCAGCGTCGGCCCGCGGTAGTGCATGAATTCGACGATGTCTTCCCCGAGGAGATGTCTGGATTGCCACCTGATCGAGCTCTCGAGTTTTCGATCGATCTTATTCCGGGAGCGCAGCCTATTTCGAAGGCGCTGTATAGCATGGCACCCGCAGAATTGGAGGAATTGCGGAAGCAGCTTGATGAACTTCTTCAGAAGGGTTACATTAATCCCAGCGTGTCTCCGTGGGGAGCACCAGTCTTGCTGGTGAAGAAGAAGGATGGTTCGCGTCGCATGTGTGTAGACTACCGGGAGTTAAACGCAGTGACTGTGAAGAATCGATATCCATTGCCTCGCATCGATGATATTTTTGATCAGCTGGGGGGATCGAGGGTATTCTCTAAGCTGGATCTGAGGAGTGGTTACCACCAGCTGAAGGTGAGGAAGGAGGATGTTTCGAAGACAGCTTTCAGGACGAAATATGGACATTACGAGTTCGTGGTTTTGCCTTTTGGTGTAACCAACGCACCCGCGGTATTTATGAATCTGATGAACCTGATCTTTTATTACTTCTTAGATAAGTTTGTTGTTATCTTCATTGACGACATACTGATCTACTCAAAGTCTGAGGAAGAGCATGTGTCGCACTTGAGGACGGTATTGGAGATCTTGAGGAAGCACATGTTGTATGCGAAGTATTCCAAGTGTGAGTTTTGGCTGGATAGGGTTGCTTCCTCAGGCATGTGGTGACTGGAGATGGTATTTCGGTGGACCCCGAGAAGATTAAGGCCATCAGGGAGTGGGCTGTTCCACAGTCAGCGTCTGAGATCCGGAGTTTCCTTGGACTTGCGGGTTACTACCGGTGATTCATCAAGGATTTTTCCCGTATCGCCGAGCCGATGACCAGGTTGACGCGGAAGGATGTTTCCTTTGTTTGGTCCGATGACTGCGATGGAGCTTTTGGTGTTCTGAAGGAGAGGTTGACGTCTGCCCCTGTTCTTGCTGTGCCTGATCGTAGTGGGGGATTCGAGATCTTTTGCGATGCTTCTGGCAAGGGTCTCGGTTGCGTATTGCATCAGCATGGGAACGTGGTCGCGTATGCTTCTCGTCAGCTTAAGGCTCATGAGAAGAATTTCCCGACACATGATTTGGAGTTGGCTGCTGTCGTGTTTGCGCTGAAGATTTGGAGGCACTTCCTGCTAAGTGAGAAGGTGAAGATCTTCACCGATCACAAAAGCTTGAAGTACATTTTCACTCAGAAAGAGCTCAACATGCGACATCGTCGGTGGTTGGAGCTCATGGCAGACTACGAGATTGATTTGCAGTATCACCTTGGCAGAGTGAATGTGGTACCAGATGCGTTGAGTAGGCTTCCGGCGGTGATGATGTTGACTTCGCAGTGGAGATTGCAGCAGGATTTTTGCGAGTCCGGTATTGAGATTATTTTGCCTGGTGAGATCTCTTCATTGATGTGTATGCAGATACAGTCGACGATCGTGGATAGGATCAAGGCTGGACAGGCTGGAGACCCGAAGTTGGTGAAGATTCGACAGTTGGTGGAAGCCGGTCTGCGGACTGACTTCATGATTCATGAGGATGGCTCATTAAGAGTTGGAGCCAGGTTGTGTGTGCCAGCAGGAGTCATCATGGAGGAGTTGTTGACGAAGGCACACAGTTCGCCGTATTCTGTACATCCTGGTGGGACCAAGATGTACAAGTATATTCGCCTGAATTTTTGGTGGCATGGTATGAAGAGGAGCGTGGCTCGGAGCGTAGCCAAATGCTTGGTTTGCCAGCAGGTTAAGGCGGAGCATCAGCGTTCGGCAGGGTTGCTACAACCGCTTCCGATTCTGGAGTGGAAGTGGCAGCACATCACTATGGACTTCGTGTCTGGACTACCTCGGAGTCCGAAGCAGAATGACGCGATTTGGGTGATCGTAGACCGATTGACCAAATCCGCGCACTTTATTCCTTTCCGAGTAGGATAGTCTACTGAGGCACTAGCGAGGAGATATATGGAGGTAAATCTCTTACTCTCCATTTTAATTTCCTTTTTCCTAGTTTAGATAGTGATGTAACGTGAATCGTGCAGGAGATCGTGCCACTTCACGGAGTCCCGGTGAGTATCGTGTCAGACAGAGACACGAGATTCACATCTCAGTTCTGGCAGAGTCTGCAGAAGAGCTTGGGTACGAGTCTGAGTTTCAGCACGGCGTACCACCCGCAGACGGATGGCCAATCCGAGAGGACAATCCAAATCTTGGAGGACATGCTGAGGGCATGTATGTTGGATTTCAAGGGTTCTTGGGAGGATCATCTCCACCTCGTGGAGTTTGCCTACAATAACAGCTACCAGGCGAGTATTGGCATGGCACCTTTTGCTGCGCTATATGGGAAGAAATGTCGATCGCCACTGAGCTGGGATGACATTGGAGATCGGGAGCTGTTAGGACCTGAGATGATTGTGGAGGCTGTGGATGTTGTCAGGAACATACTGGAGAGGCTGAGGATTGCTCAGGACCGTTTTAAGCATTGGGCTGATGCTAAACGGCGTCCGTTGGAGTTTCAGCCAGGTGACCATGTGTTCTTGAAGATTTCCCCGAATCGTGGAGTGATTCACTTTGGGAAACGGGGGAAGCTGAGCCCGAGATACATTGGACCATTTGACATTCTGGAGAGAGTTGGCGAGGTAGCCTACCGCTTAGCCTTGCCGCCATCTTTGGAAGGTGTTCACGATGTCTTCCATGTGTCGCAGCTTCGTCGATACATCAGCGATCCATCTCACGCTGTGGATTTCTCGGAGATCACCGTTCGTCCTGATCTGACGTATGACCAGCAGCCCGTGCAGATTTTGGACAGGAGTCAGAAGTCACTTCGGAACAATACCGTCGATCTTGTTAGAGTGATGTGGCGACACGGCTCGCCAGGAGAGTCTACTTGGGAGAGAGAAGATGAGATGCATGAGCGCTTCCCACTTTTGTTCCCTGACACGTGAGTGTTAGGAAATTCCGAGGGCGGAATTTTTCTTAAGGTGGGGAGGATGTAACGACCGGTTTTTATAATGACTATTTTATATTAATAATATTGGATGTTTCCTTCCTTGTGTGTTTTCCATTAGAAATCCTTACGATTAACTTCATAACGTCTTAATCTTAGTGCTAGAGTGATCCTAGAGGCCATAGGAGTCTTCACGAAGCTTCGCGCTTCATTTCGGTACTTTTGGTGCATCTTAGTCGGTTCGTGAAGGGGAGCCAACCGACTAGATTGCCATCTAGTCGGTCGGCAAACCTTCTCTGATCGGTTAGTTCTTGTCAGTAAATTCAGCTTAGTTATTGTTTACGTTTAGTCGGTCTAAGCTCATCATTCGACCGACTAGTTCCTCAACTAGTCGGTCAAGACTTGTAATCGGACCGACTAATTCTGAGTCCTACTGTACCACCTAAGTTACTGTTTATGATTAGTCGGTCTAAGAACAATTACCGACCGACTAGTTTATAAACTAGTTGGTTAAGATTCCTTCCTTGACCGACTAATTCTCAGTGCTTAATATCTATCTAATTTCTCTCTTAGTCTGTCTATGAACGATCACCGACCGACTAGATCCCAAACTAGTCGGTCGACGGGCCTTCGCAGACCGACTAAATCTGTCAACCTGTACCAACCCTATTCACGGATTGGCTTTTAGTCGGTGTCAGTTGGACAACCGACCAACTAGATCCCAAACTAGTCCGTCGACCACCCTTCTCTGACCGACTAATTAGCCCAGTAAACCTAGGTTAAGTCGCAGCCGCCGTTTCGTTTTCTATTTAATCCTCTCAATTCTTTCACTCCTTCTTCATTCTTTCAGAACCAATATCTTCCCCAAATCATCCCCAACTTCCCTCAAGCCATTACCTTCCTCCTCGAAGCTTCCCTCTCGTCGTTTCTCACGCCGGCCACCTTCCCTAGGCCGTCAGATCTCGATTTCAGCCATAGGTTTCCGGGATTGTTCTTCCGTCGCTGAAGCTAGATCTGTTTTGGCGTCATTCGTTCGTTACTCTTACGGTTAGTGGATCTATCCCTTAATCTCTTTTAACCCACACCGTAATTAGAAAATCTAATTAAAAATGATTCATTAGACGATATAAGGTTCTATTATGAAATCTGAATTGGTGATTGTTCTTATGTTGTTTTGCCATAGCAGCGAACCCTATTTCCGTAGGATACCGATCTCGTTACTCACGTCGAACAACAACGTCGGTACCTGGCAAGTGAAACTTGCCAGACTTGCTTTAGGCCATGTTTTTAGGCCAATACCTTGTTTAGCGTGAAAGAGACTAGACCGTGAAATGATAGCGGTCTAGGCGCAAATTCGAATTCTAGCTTGACAACGAAGCTAGAATTCCCATTGCCATGCCATGTCATAAAATTGCCTGTCATGTTTAATTTTATTTAACGGTACGCAAATTGCATACTAATATTGTCATATGCATCCATTATACTTATCATGTCACATGTTGCATCGTAGCACACGCTACAAATCCGTGTATAATCCGTGTTTCCGTGTTATCGGCTATGCACCCGTTATGCGGGCATAACCCTACGCCATACGTGTTAAAAATACTTCCTGGCTCGTGATCCAGAAGCGAGCATTACGTGTTCGGGGGTAGTGCCCTGGCTCAACACACGTGGAGGGGTAGGGGTAAACGGTCACTTGAGCGTAAGAGTTGGTCTGTACAGCCGCTCAAGCCAAAGGGCAGAATCTCTGTGCACGACGTGCTTACAATTCCTTGTACTTGTCATTGTTTACTTGCCATGCCACGTTTATTGCCTTGCTAAAATCATGCCATAACTAAAACTGTTGTTGTTTTATTGCATAAAATGCCATGACATGTATACTCTAGGCTGCTCGTTGCTTTTACCTTTCTTTTGTTTCCTTGCACAAGTCTTGTAGACTTGCTGACATGTGCCCCTTCTCTTTGGGTGTCGCATGTTAGTTACTGAGCAGGAGGTTGTTGTTGAGAGCGACGAGTTCGTGTAGTTCGTGCCCGACTCCATTGCTGACGTTGAGTACGAGGACACCGGTGACCAGTCCTAGTGCTCCTTCGTTCTTCTTTTGTTGGTCGTGTTGTTGTCAGTGAGTAGCACCGTTGATGTTAGTTTCTTTTGTTGGCCATGCTAGGCCTTGTCTTTGGACTCTCTTTTTGGTTGCCTGGTGGCTTTTCTGTTGTTGAACTTTTGTCTGGACTCTGAGTTGATTAATTTTATATTAATTGTCTCTTTCTCTATTAATATTATTGTTGTTCCGAGTCACATTACAGGGACCTGCTACTTCGTATTATTTGACGCTTATCGGACTTGTGGCTTCGTAGCTTCAAGTCTGAGCGGACCTTCTCACGCTTCGCCTCCACGTTTTTGGGAAGCGGGGCGTGACAAGGGGCACCAATGGAGAGCCCGATTGAGCATCTGGACTCATTCTTGGAGAAATGCGACACCTTCAGAATCAACGGGGTGTCGACTGATGCAATCCGGCTTAGATTATTCCCGTTCTCTTTGCGGGATAAAGCCAAGCAATGGTTAAAGGGGAAGGACCCTAATACCTTCACAACTTGGGCGAAGCTGTCCAACGCCTTCTTGAACAAGTTCTTTCCCCCGGGAAGACGATGAAGCTGAGGAGCGAGATCTCCTCCTTCTCCCAAGCCAGCCACGAATCCTTGCATGAGGCTTGGATGAGATATAAGGAGATGCAATGGAGATGCCCTCACCATGAGCTCCCCAAATGGTAGATCATTAATCTGTTCTACAATGGGTTGAGGGATGATCTAAAATCTACGATGGATGCCACGGCTGGAGGGTCCTTTATGTCCAGAAACGAGGAAGATGCCAGAACCATTCTAGAGAACATGGCATCAAATAATAAGAGGTGGTGCGATGAGCACGCCACGCCAAGATCTGGAGGGATGCACAGAGTTGAAGAGGTCGACAAATTATCTAGCAAATTTGATTTGCTATCTACCCAGATCTCTGGATTTATGGTGGGAGCTGGAGGTGCCAATACCCAGCAAGTAGCAGCAGTGGAAGCTGAAGTCCTGGGAGACTTTGATGGTGGCGATATCTCACCACCGGTGGATCAAGCAAGCACTCTTTTCTATAACCCAATGGGTAATGCACTGTATCCACCAAGGACAAGCTCGAATCCGGCTTATTCGCCCAATAACCGGAACCACCCGAATCTGAGCTATAGGGCACCATACCAGCGCCCCTGTAACCTCAGCAACAATTGTAGCAGCCACCTCGGCAGCAGCAGCAGTTGTACCAGCAGCAATAGCAGCCCCAGCACATGTACCAGCAATACCCCCCGAGGAATCAGCAGCCCCCGCCACAGCAGCAACCATATGGACAACAACGGGTAATCTCTCCAGTCGAGAGTCTCTTGACCCAATACATAACACACCAGGAGAAGATTAACTTGCAGCTGCAGATGGGACAGAAGACCCTGACCGATCAAGTAACCCAGCTGGGGTTACAAGTGGCAAATTTTCAGAGGGCACAGAGCCAATTGCCGGATCAGCCGGAAGTAAATCCTAGGGGCCAAATCAAACATTGGAATTGACGCATGACCATGCAAATGTGTATGCGATTGTATTGAGAAGCGTTACTCAGATTCCAACTATGGAGGCCGCCAAAGACCCCGAAGCTCCGTAGGTCGATTGGCGACCAAATGTACAAGCAAATGACGACGGAGCTTCATCATCAAAGACCATGACTCCGGAGTGAGTCTCTGAGGAAGAAAAGACGAAAAACGAAGAGGGAGACTCGAGAGTCTTCAAGCCCGTGGTTCCATTTCCCCAATGACTTGCCAAGGCAAAGATTGATGAGGAATATGGCAAGTTCTTTGATATGGTTAAAGACTTGAGCTTGCAGATCCCATTCCTAGAGGCTATAGAGAACATACCTTCCTATGCTAAATTTCTGAAGGACTTGGTGACAAAGGGCACAAGGAAAGAAAAAGTCGTCCTGATAGCGGAATGCAGCGCTTTGATCCAACGAGCGAATCTGCCCAAACTCAAGGACCCGGGGAGCTTCTCTATCCCATGCTCAATAGGAGAAGTGAAGATCAATCGGGTGCTCGTCGATCTGGGTGCGAGAGTGAGCCTTAAGCCTCTATCATTATATAAGAGGATAAGAATGGACGACCTTGAGCCCACCGGAATGACGCTGCAACTTGCAGACAGGTCTGTGAAATACCCGGTGGGGGTTGTGGACGACTTACCAGTGAACGTCAGCGGCGTACACGTGCCTGTAGATTTTATGGTGATGGACATGCCGAAAGACAACCACACCCCGATAATCATTGGGAGGCCATTCATGGCAACAGCTGGCGTGCTCATTGATGTGAAGAAGGGGAAGCTGTCCCTGAATGACGGGGAACAAAAAGTCGAGTTTGATTTGGGACGGTCAATGAAGCATCCACCTAAAGAGCAAAGTTGCAATGTGCTGGAAGCTAAAGAAGAAAGAGTCGTAGAGGCTGGAGCTTGGAAGATCCTCTCGAGGAACCCCCCGATAGCTTGGGGGGCCTTGAGGAGCATATCGTGTTGGCAGAAGAAGAAGCAGTTGGAGAAGTGTGCGTCTCACAGACGACTCCTCCGGGATTCAAGAAGGATGCTCCGACGAGGAGTAAGGGAAAAGAGCCCATGGGGCTCACTGCTGAGGAAGTCCGGATACTTCGAAGAGTGGCGATAGACGCCAACGTGAGGGAGAATCCCCCGGACACCACCAGCGGGAGGATCGTAGAGAGCATCTACATGTCACCTCTGCCAACACCAAGGCCTGCTGCTTCAAAAGCTGATGGGATGCCAATCATCGTGCATCACCCAAACCAACCACCTTCAAGATATTATACCGGGAGTTGAGCAAACTACTTTAAACAACAGCGCTTCATGGGACGCAACCCATGTTATAAACCTTCGTCGTTATTTTTAGGATTAGTTTTCTTATTTTTGGTGAATAAACACATCTATGGGGATAATCATTGTGAGACTTAGATGAATTTTGTGTTTTTGCAGAAAATTGCCCTCAACCGATCAGGTTATGCCTCAACCGATCGGTTGAGTCGTATCTGAAGATGGTCGTATCATAACATCAGTGAATTGATCGGGTGGCAAAAGCAGCTGACCGGGTGGAAGATCAGATGAAAACAGTAGAGCTCTCGAGAAATTTTGGGATTAAATCAACCGATCGCTTGAGCTGAAGCTGTGGTCGTGTCGCTGTCTGGGTGAAGTCGATAATCCTCTCGGGAAAATTGTGAAGCGGCCAACCGATCTGGTGAAAACTCACCCGATCGGTTCGCCTGTAGCTGCCTTTCAATAAGGATTTTCGAAAAATAACACAACCGATCGGGTGAGATCTCACCCAATCGGTTCGCCTAAAACCCTATAAATACTCCCCTTCACCCGATTCATTTCTCACCCGACCACCAGCTCCCTCTCGTCATTTCGACTTCCCTCCCTCTCAACCGGCCATCTCTCTTATTCCTTCAACTCCAGAATCATCTCCCTCACTTCCCCCATCTCTCTCTCTCTCACATCATCAACACTCTTCCATCCTTATTCACCCTGAATTTTGCCTTAGACCTAACCCTAACTTACCCCCATTTTGAAAATTTCTCCTCTTGTTGAATTGAGGTGCTGCGGCTTCACGAATCACTCCATTGCGTTATGGGAGATCCTTTGCAAGCAAAGAATCACTTCGATATTGGGTAAATTCGTTCCTAATCTTAGCTTTTTTACTTTACCCAAGTATTTACATTTTGCTTAATTTGTCGCTTTATTGTGTGCATCTATATCATCTTGCATTTTCATCACACGCTGTCACGCCCCGCTTCCCAAAAACGTGGAGGCGAAGAGTGAGAAGGTCCGCTCAGACTTGAAGCTACAAAGATGCAAGTCCGATAAGCGTCAATCAATTTAAACTGCAGGTCCTTGCAACGCGAAACGAAACAAAGATAATAATAACGAAAAGAGACAAAGAAACATCTCAGAATATCCATAATAATAAATCTCAACATCGCAGAAAAAGCCACCAGGCTAAAATAAAAGAGTCTAAAAGAGGCCCAGCATGGCCAACAAAAGTACTAAGTACGAAAACAAAGAAATGTTGCAAGCACCGACAACTAACAGCAACCTAAAGCAAAGCAAGTAAAATCAGTCTCTAAGACTGGTCTCCGGTGTCTACGAACTCCCCGACGAACGTAGGCTCAGGCTCAGCGTCAGCAACACCTCGACCTCAACAACTATCTCTGGCTCAGGGTCTAACATGTGACACCCAAAGAGAAAGGGGCACATGTCAGCAAGTCTGGAAGACTTGTGCAAGGAAACTGAAAGCAGGTAAAAGTAAAGCTACCTAGCAGTTCTAGCATGATGCAATGACATGGCAGTTAAAGTAATGAGTGCAACAAGTAAAGTAAAGTACGAGCATGGCATGGAATGGATGACAAGTATTACATGAATCATTCACAAGACAAGTACAAGACAAGGAAAGTAAGCACCTCGTGCACAGAGATTCCGCCTTTTGGCTAGAGTGGCTGCGCGGGCCAACTCCTAAGCTCAAGTGATCGTTTATCCCTACCCCTCCACGTGTGTCGAGCCAGGGCCTTACCCCCGAACGGGAATGCTCGCTTCTGGAACACGAGCCAGGAAGTGTTTTATCTTGCTGGTCTAGGGGTGCACCTAGCCAGTCAAGGGAGTACAAGTACAAGTATTGTAGCGTGTGCTACCAATGCGACATTCAATGCATGGATGACATGACATGACAAGTAGTAAGGCGTACAGGTAAGGAAAGTAAACGTGACAGTTTAGTATGCATGAACAACAAGTTTTAAGGGTTGGATCTAGCTTCGTTGTCAAGCTAGATCAATTAGGTGACAGATCTAGTTTCGTTGTCAAACTAGATCAAGTAGGCGTCTAGCCAGCTATCATTTCACTGACTAGTCTCTTTTACGCTAAAAACAAGGAAGTGGCCTAAAAACATGGCCCTAAGCAAGAGTTGGCAAGTTTCACTTGCCTGTAACTATCACGTCAAGAAAACACCGTCCAACGAGTCCAAAGTCACGATTCCTACGTGCACAAGTCCATCGGCCTACATCCGTTTTATTAATCTTGATTAGTGATTGCTAAAACATTTAAAATACTTTAAAATACTGATTTTTAGTCTTGGTTAACATGCAATTGGGTTGGGGGTCCTAGGGGTGCAAGGCGTTACCTCAACACGACGCGAAAGCTACACCGGCGTTGGGTAGCGACGCCGGGGGTTGGAATAATAAGATCGCGCTCCATGTCCAGATTCCAATTAGATTCCTCGCTGGAAATCTCAGAGCAATCAACCCGGTCGACGATTCCAGATTCCAAAGCTCGCACGTGCGAAGACAGGCTACGACGTACGACGACGTCGTACGCGACAAGTCGTCGAAGAGAACGCACCTAGGTGGGGCCCACAGTAGTCCTAGGGACCTTTGGGGGACCCACAATACCTCTGGAGAACTTGGGGGCCCACGGAGGCAAGTGGTGCGACGGATGCGGGGTTGCGACGAGTGGCTCTCGGTCGTACTCAGCCAATGCGGGGGATCCTATCGGTCGCTGCGAGAGAACGGGGCTGTGCAGCGTTTTGGGTCGGTCGCAGCAGCGGGTGCGGGGAGATCCTTCGGTCAGACCGGTCGGGAGCGTCGGTCGCTGCGGGTGACAATGCGTTGCAACGTTTGCAACGTTGCAACGAAGCGGCAAGCGCACGGTGCGGGCGGGCGCCTCGGTCAGATGCGGAGCGATGCGGGGTGACAAGCGGGCGACGGTGCCGAGCGGGGCGACAAGCGGGTGCGGGCCAATCCCTCTGTCAGACCGAGGGAACGGAGCGGGCGGCAAGCGGAGCGCTGTGCTGCGATGCGGAGCGGCTAGGATGCGGGGCGGGGCTTCGGTCGGAGCGGGGGAACGGAGCTGTTTTCCTTGGTCGGATCGATGGCTGAACGTCGCAACGTTGCGACGAATCGTCGCAACGTCCAATTTGAGTTTTGGAAGAGGCTAGGGCTAATTTCTTGCGAAAATAGGTCTTCCTAGGGGTTGCTTATATAGTATAGATGGGTTGACTTGGTCTAGGGCTAAATCTAATAGGATTAGAAGTTTAAAATATTTTAAAATTTGAAATTCAACTTCTCCAACTCACCCTAGGATTTGACTTGGTCCAAATGAGCTGGAAATTGGCTCAAAAATTCTTTAAAACGTTTAAAACTCAAATAAATTTTATTTGGCCGAAAATAATTTCTGAATTAATTATTAAAAATAATATAAAGCTTGTTAAAAATATAAAAGTGGTCAAATAAACTCCAAAAATTATAAAATAAATATCGTGGTGATCGTGACAACGAATGTGAGCTAACTAAGAAGACGGATCTCAAATTTGATGTCGGACGACAAAACTAAAAATAGAAACGTCTCCTGTCAAGAGTGAGAATCGTCACGTCTCATCGAGTAAGTTTAAATTGTGGAAAACGACTCGAGAAGTGTCGTTCCAAGATAGTGCCACTATTTAATACTCTCAGAGACGTTCACAACGGCATATCACACAAAAGTATTCACAATCAAATAAAGTCTAAAATAAACACGTGCACGGACAAAACCACGTGCACGAACAACGTACCACGAAAAGTGGTCGTTACACACGCACACACTCATGGCTAAGGATAAAGACAAGGATAAGGGAATCATGAGGGAAGAGGGGCCGTCTCGCAAGAGACATAAATCTACACCTTCTCCACATGCACGTGCTCCTCAATCTCCCCCTACCCAACCCCCACCCCAACCCATCATTCACGTTGAGGACCCACTGATGGGACTGCGGGGATACCGTTTCTTGAGTCGTGAACATAAAGATTTTTATAATAGACTAAACGAACGGTCATACCTATCCACTAAGTTTGCACATGCCCAAACTCTGATCGATCTCGGAGTTTTCTCCGGGGTCGAGACTGTATTCGCAAACCTCGGATGATTACCTTTCTTAAACTCCCACGCCCAATCATACCCCACCCTCACACACGAATTCCTCTCGTCCCTCAAAACTGCGGCGGGGTTGACGTGCGTTTATATTTCTATATTTGCGCGCGTTTTCTTCCGTGTTTCTCCGTATTTTCCGCCGTCTTTTATTTGTTTTCTTGTATTTTCTTGTTTTCTTTCACTTTTCCATGTTTTTGGTATTTTGCAGGAATTTATAGCATTTTGGACATAAAAACGACGATATCACAAGTCCCCGGCGCAACGGGAGGAGTCACGCGTGACCCAAGGGGTCAAACGACGATGATTGCATCATTCAGCCCCTCACCCGATCGGTTGAACAAAGTCAACCGATCGGGTGATGCACACGTGTACCACCCGGTCTCAGCTAGAGCTCAAGCGGATGTCACCCGACCGGTTCTCAAGCCGGTTCATTGCGGCCGTTTCTCTGTCTTTTCGAGCCAAATGCCAACCGATCGGGTGACTCTCACCCGATCGGTTCATCTGTAGCTGATTCTGAGGAGCCAAGACACGGGCATCCAACCCACCTCTTCACCCGATGGCGCCATGATCCAACCGGTCACCCCAAGAACTCAATCGACCGGTTCATCTGACCGGGTGAAGCTCCGCCATTTTCTGTTTATTATTTGTAACAGATCACCCGATCGGTTGACTTGTCAACCGATCGGGTGGCGTTTTTCCTGTGGTTTTGGACCCGATCCGTTAGGGCTCGGAATGGGGGCTATAAATACCCAATGCTGGCCGACTTTTAGGGCATCTTCTTCTTGGGCTTCTTCAGTTTTTTTAGGGCTTTTGCCCCCTTTCTCTTGTGAGTTCTAGGTTAGTTTAGATTAGGGCTTTTGGTTAATAAATCTTGTATTGGATCGTTGGATTCAAACGGAGATAAGTATTTTCTTCTCTCTTTCTCCATTGTATTGTATTGTGTTAAGTTTTGCTCAATGGGGAATGTTTGTATGTTATTGTTTTGCTTGTCTTTATGTTTCTCACCATGGAGTAGTGTTGATGAACCCTAATACGGGTTAGGGTAGGATTGATGCTTGGGTTGTTTTATTTGACTTGGTTGCATGGCATGTGTTCGATGAAATGTGTCAATGGGGATTTCTAGCAATCTGTGTCCAATTCGTACGACAACACACTAGTTGTGTTGGGGGTTGGGGTCCGGTGCTTGTCCAGTCAAGATCCGCTTCGATGTATTGCTAGAAATCACATTTGACCTAATTAGCCATTAGGGTTACGCGGGGGCGTTTCATTTTCATTCGCGGGAGAAAGACCGCCTCTGACCGTCGGGCCAAGGGGGAATAAACTTGGCGGTTGACACCCTAGCCATAGCTCACACCCCTTGCGTTGACATCGAGTCCTCGCGCGTGGGAACGGCTTGGACGAAATGTTGGGAGATATCATTGTGGCCTTAATGCTCCCGGTTGCGGAAGGTGTTAATGGACATGGGAATGCCCACCGTCCGGAACCGGTTAGGCCTAGCGTGCTTGGCACCGACCGGAATATCGGGCCATGGACGCTAGGTACCACCTTTTGGGGCAATGTCTCACCTTGGGTCAAGTCAAATGCCAAGTGTCATGAGTGCTCTACCCCGTGTTGGCGGGGATTCATTTCGTGTCTTTTTCATTTCTTTCCCTTATTCCTACACTTCCACCCACATTATCTGCGTAGCTAGCACGCTACCTAGGCGAGGCTAGTAGCCACTCAAGCCATCCACCTCCCTGTGTTCGATAAACCCGCACCCTACACTAACCGTGCACTTGCGGTAAAATGACACCACGCCCATACCGTAAACGAGGCGCCGGTCAAGTTTTTGGCGCCGTTGCTGGGGAGGCATTCGGTTTGATATTAGCTTAGCTTGGGTTCGTTAGACTATGCATAAAAACAAAAAAAAATTAAAAATATATATATATTCAATAACCAAGAAATTTTCCCCCACCATTATATTATCTTTTTGTTATTCTCTTGTGCTATTGACGCTCCTCTCTAGTTTGCTCATTTTTGTTGTCCAAGTATCTTTGATATTGCCATGTGGAGATCAGATTTCGATGCTCAGATGGGAGGATATGATCCTTATTCGGTTGTGGTTTGTGAGGCTTGTGGGATGGCAGGGCATGTGTATTATGATTGCCCATTTACGCTTGAGAGCCTCCCCCCACTCCAAGGCCAAACATTTTCCCACAACCTTAGCCCAAACACCTCCCATCCATTTCCTCAACCTTATACCCCTACACAAACACAAGAAGAATCAAGCCTCGTGTCTCTCCTTGAAAGTGCCATGTTTAACCAAGGCCAAATATTACAAAACTTGATGGTACCAATCACCGAGCCGACACCGAGGAGAGGGGATGAAGGAGAGGATATACCCACCTTCATGGTTGAGACCACCATGCCATCGGCCACCATAGACACATCTCATGCCGATGCCCCAATTTTCCCACACTACCACTTGGATGACGAAGCATTTTTTGATGATGATAGTGAGGATGGGGAGATTTCTTTAGGATCTGTGGGAGAGACTTTTCATCTTTATCTGGATACCCCATATGAGTCCTATGAGAGCACCGAGGAGACCACAGAGCTTATGCATACCGGCGAGGAGGATGTGCGTGAGGACGACGACACCACGACCACATACGAGGGGTCCGCTCTACATCCACCTCCACAGCCATCTCTGTCGCAGCTTCTTCCTTGGTCCGTGGTCAACCATGAGGATGTCATTCAGGACATCGGGCAGATGGTGGAGTATGAGCATACCGTCGAAGAGGATGTTCATGAGGGCTTGGATACGATGGTCCACTCCATGGAGCCCGAGCCACATCTACCTCTACCGTCACGCTCCACTTCTTCTGCGGCTGAGCATCTACTGGAGCATATTGCCCCTATTCAGGGAGATTTTCATACTCACTCTCACTCCACATTTAAGTCTCGCTTTTCACGAACTATTCCTTTAGACTTATATATTTTGACACACCATATCTCTCGCAGGACACATGATCGACTTCCCTTGAGGTATGCTGTGGTGTGTCACCACCTGGAGAGCAACTTCACATGGAGAGCGGGGATTTGATCATCACTAGTACAGAGGATAGCAACCCATTCTCAGGGAGTATTCGTCACCCGTTTATTATTTTTCCATCTTATGTTGACGACTATCTCTGGGATACATTTATTTTGGGAAATAATTTCCTGCCATGGACTAATGCACCTCGTCCTTTACAGGTCACAGGTGGACACCTACGAGGGATGCTTGGAGGTGCATTGCTTGGGTCCATTGGCACACGTGGCACAGCGCTTCTGGCGGAGCCACAGAAGGATCAGTTAGAGTAGCTACCTGCCCCGCTCCAGATCTTGGATCCACCTATGCTCAGGTGTATCCTAATCTAGTAGTGTAAAAATTTACCGCTTTCTAGTTTAGGTTTGAATAATCTCGTCTCCTCTCATTAGCGAGGGGAGCGTATCTAGGGTTTGCTTTTGCATCTTAATAACCCTTCATGTCGTGCCCTTCTATAATTTCACCCTCATCCTCTTCCGAGGAGAATGAGCACACCGTCTCTCCTGCATTTTGATTTCTTTCTTTTCTTTTCCGATCTTCCCCTTGCATATTTCTGCATCACATTGATCATATCGTTTCGCTGGCATTGTCATGTTCAGCTTGGGGGAAATCGATTTGTGTGCATGTTTTCGTGTGTCGTTGTTGTGTGTCTGTGTCTAGGTGTTCTTTTGTTTTGTTTTATATCTTTTATTTGAGTGTTTCTTTTTCTTTATTTTTAGTTTCGCTCATGTGTTTTTCGTGTTTTTCATTTTTTGTGTCGGTGCGTAACTCCCCCCCCATTTTCATTGCCCTCCCGTATTCACTACTATTGCATTGAGGACAATGCAAGTTTTAGCTTGGGGGAGTCGCACTTCGTGCGTCATTTGTCTCTTTTTTTTCGCTATTTGAGTCGTTTTTCTCCGTCTTTTTCTTTTTCTTTTTCTTTTCTTATTTTTGTCTCTTTCTCCTAGAGATGAACCCCATGATGAATCGCCACAAAATCACACACACCTAGCACGGCTTCGATAATCACATTCACTAACCTCAGGAAGCCGAGTCCTCTTGTATTTCATGCATCGTGGGTCCACTTAGCTTTTTGTGAGTCGTGTGTCGTGACTAGCATTTGGTGTGCTTCTACCTTGTGATTATGTTTTATATACCTATCCTTGGTTGACCCCTAGATTATCATGCTTCGATTTGAATATGCGGTATTTGCTTCTACTATCTGCTTCTATATGCATGCTATATTTATATCGTTTATTTCAATTCGCATGTGTCGGGATTCCACAAACAAGGACTAGGATAACCCATTTAGCCTATGCTCCGATTAGCGAGAAATATCTCCTTTGTCCAAGTGTTTAGAATCCGATTTCATTTTTATTTTACTTGGTGCAAATCCCCTCGGCGTGTACCGTTCTCCCACTTGGGAGAGTACACATGTAAATATCCCAATTCCCAAAAATCCAAAAAAAGGAGAAAAGAAAAGAAAAACCCAAAAAGATGAGAAATGAAAAGAAAAGAAAAAAAATACAAATACCTAAAACCCAAAAAAATTCCAGTGTGAATATTTTCCTACTTGCCGTGAATAAGGGGAAGGCGAGAATTTGCACCGAGTGTTCTACTCCACATCTTCTCAACCTCCATCGTTTTCGAAAACACTTGGCATAGGGACCTTCTAGCGATTACCTAGGCTATAATGTGGTGATTTCCTAGTCCCTAGCTGTGGAGTCCCCGATGCATGATACGATTCTATTCTTATACTCTTCTCATGCATGCTTGAGCTAATATTCACCGCAATTTCAAAATGAATCGATATTTGGGTCTTTCTTTGGGTATGTGTATATGGAGCTTTATTGCACAATGTAGATAGTGATACTGTTTGCTAGCACACGACCACGCTCACTCGCACTTCACCGCGTGGGCCCACAGCACTTGTTTGGACTCACATTCCTTGGTTTAGTGTTGTGTTTTGTCGTATGCTTGCTTCGTGTGGCGTGTTTGATTTTGTTGGCCCTTATGGGCGATCTAGGATATAGAGTTCTCTTTTTCTCTCCTTCTCTCTATTTTCTCCCTCCGAGCTCCTACTCGCACTCGTCTTCCTCGAAGACGAGGAAGAGTTCAGCTTGGGGGATTTTGACGTGCGTTTATATTTCATATATTTGCGCGCGTTTTCTTCCGTGTTTCTCCGTATTTTTTGCCGTCTTTTATTTGTTTTCTTGTATTTTCTTGTTTTCTTTCACTTTTCCGTGTTTTTGGTATTTTGCAGGAATTTCTAGCATTTTGGACATAAAAACGACATTGTGAGTCCAAACAAGTGCTGTGGGCGTGGTCGTGCACGCGTGCCCACGGGAGGAGTCACACGTGACCCAGGGGGTCAAACGACGATGATTGCATCATTCAGCCCCTCACCCGATCGGTTGAACATAGTCAACCGATCGGGTGATGCACGCGTGCACCACCCGGTCTCAGCTAGAGCTCAAGCGGATGTCACCCGACCGGTTCTCAGGCCGGTTCATTGCGGCCGTTTCTCTGTCTTTTCGAGCCAAATGCCAACCGAGCGGGTGACTCTCACCCGATTGGTTCATCTGTAGCTGATTCTGAGGAGCCAAGACACGGGCATCCAACCGACCTCTTCACCCGATGGCGCCATGATCCAACCGGTCACCCCAAGAACTCAACCGACCGGTTCATCTGACCGGGTGAAGCTCCGCCGTTTTCTGTTTATTATTTGTATCAGATCACCCGATCAGTTGACTTGTCAACCGATCGGGTGGCGTTTTTCCTGTGGTTTTGGACCCGATCCGTTAGGGCTCGGAATGGGGGCTATAAATACCCAATGCTGGCCGACTTTTAGGGCATCTTCTTCTTGGGCTTCTTCAGTTTTTAGGGCTTTTGCCCCCCTTCTCTTGTGAGTTCTAGGTTAGATTAGGTTAGGGCTTTTGGTTAATAAATCTTGTATTGGATCATTGGATTCAAACGGAGATAAGTATTTTCTTCTCTCTTTCTCCATTGTTTTGTATTGTGTTAAGTTTTGCTCAATGGGGAATGTTTGTATGTTATTTTTTTTGCTTGTCTTTATGTTTCTCACCATGGAGTAGTGTTGATGAACCCTAATACGGGTTAGGGTAGGATTGATGCTTGGGTTGTTTCATTTGACTTGGTTGCATGGCATGTGTTCGATGAAATGTGTCAATGGGGATTTCTAGCAATCTGGGTCCAATTCGTACGACAACACACTAGTTGTGTTGGGGGTTGGGGTCCGGTGCTTGTCCAGTCAAGATCCACTTCGATGTATTGCTAGAAATCACATTTGACCTATTTGGCCATTAGGGTTACGTGGGGGCGTTTCATTGTCATTGGCGGGAGAAAGACCGCCTCTGACCGTCGGGCCAAGGGGGAATAAACTTGGCGGTTGACTCCCTAGCCATAGCTCACACCCCGAGCATTGACATCGAGTCCTCGCGCGTGGGAACGGCTTGGACAAAATGTTGGGAGATATCATTGTGGCCTTAATGCTCCCGGTTGCGGAAGGTGTTAATGGACATGGGAATGCCCACCGTCCGGAACCAGGTAGGCCTAGCGTGCTTGGCACCGACCGGAATATCGGGCCATGGATGCTAGGTACCACCTTTTGGGGCAATGTCTCACCCTGGGTCAAGTCAAATGCCAAGTGTCATGAGTGCTCTAGCCCGTGTTGGCTGGGATTCATTTCGTGTCTTTTTCATTTCTTTCCCTTATTCCTACACTTTCACCCACATTATCTGCGTAGCTAGCACGCGACCTAGGCGAGGCTAGTAGCCACTCAAGCCATCCACCTCCCTGAGTTCGATAAACCCGCACCCTACACTAACCGTGCACTTGCGGTAAAACGACACCGCGCCGATACCGTAAACGGGGCGCCGGTCAGGGGTCCATTATCGATTTCCGTGTCCGAAACCGAAACATCCACACCCACGTCAACACAATCAACAACATTTTCGGTTTTCCCATTCTACGCGACGAGATCCGTCCCTCTGAATATCATCGCGACTTCGATGTCGATATTTTTTGGGGTCGCCTCACCCTCCACGACCGATATCCTCGAGGCAAGGCCAAGGCCTCCTCGATCATCCACCCAGTATTTCGTCTAGCCCACCGTAACTTATCTAGCACATTCTTTCCCAGTGATGAGTCAGGGACCGTGACTATCCCTGACCTTTTTATCATGTGGGCTATGACTTTTGATTTTATTCGCGGTGCTGACGTGATTGCTTTTGAGGCCCCTCGCATACCTATTAATGGCGGCTCTTGGCTTATTCAAAAATTACTTGATATTAGCCGCGCCGGCAAGGGCAAGTATTGTTGCGGGGGCCTCATTACTATCATTGCTTCACATCCCATATTCAATATCGTTATCCCCCGAGATTTTCCACGCGCCGCAGGATCTACATATCTAGATCTTGATGTCCTACGGCACACTCATATGATCAAGCCTCGTGGCGATGGTCGCTTTGTCTTTTACTACGGCCACCCTCTGCTCCTTACACCATTCTACCCAACCCTGGTCGTATGTCTATCCTTCTTTTGGCAGATTGGATGTTCCCTCCTGACCTAAGTTTCTCGGGGTTTGCATCTTCAGTTTCCACTCCCCGACGCACCACGACCACCGTCCCCTGTCGCCTACTTAGGTGAGCAGGATATCCCTGCGTTCGGAGGAGACTCCAGGGCTGGCCTTAGCGTCACGATCCCGGTTTCTGTCCCTATTTCTTTGGAGGCTCTCACCATGGCCCTCTTTGGCCTTGCCTCCTGTGCCGGCATGACCACTTCCACCGGCACCTCTTCTGCTTTTCATCGAGCCACCTCCACTCGTCTCGCTCTAGAGACTAAGTTAGCTTCTCTGCGTGATGGCACATCTACCTCTACCTCCTCAGACCCATCCTCTTCTATCATTTCACATCCATGTTTCCTCGCACTCGAGCGAAACATGGCCTCCATTCTCCGCATTCTTACTCATATCCACGGTCCACCTCCACCCACTCCTCCCCCTTCACCTCCTCCATCACCTCCTCGACGATCATCTCCTCCCGCCACCACCGCTTCCATTCCTGCCCCTACATCTCCACACACTATTTCTGACCCACCACCTCCACCACCCTCCACTTCCATTACTGCATACACTCGCTGCAAGAAATTGCCGGTGCACTCGAGATCACTTCCCTCACCCACTTCATTGGCCACCGTATCTCCCCCACTTACCATCATCACCACCACTCCATCCATTATTCACACCACCACTGCACCCATCCATCCACCTCCTCCACCCCTCTCCCCACTTCTCCGCACACCCATTACCTCTCCCGCCCACACCCCTCCATCTTCTACCGAGGAGGACAAGGACAGTTCCTCTCCTGCATTTTGATTTCTTTCTTTTTCTTTTCCGATCTTCCCCATAGCATATTTCTGCATCACCATGATCATATCATATTGCTAGCATTGTCATGTCCAGCTTGGGGGAAATCGATTTTTATGTGTGTTGTCGTGTGATTTCGTTGTTGTGTGCTTGTTTATATGTGTCGTTCGGATGTGCTTTTCTACCTTTTATTTTGTGTATTTCTTATTCCTTCTTTTAATTTTTCTACTTCATTTGTGTGTTTTTCTTGTTTTTCATTATTTCTATGTCGATGCGTACTCCCCCACATTTTTTTGCCCTCCGGTATTTACTACTATTGCATTGAGGGCAATGCAAGTTTCAGCTTGGGGGAGTCGCACTTTGTGCGTCAGTTATGTCTTTTTCTTAGTTTTTGAGTCGTTTTTCATCGTGTTTTCTTTTTCTTCTCTTCTTTTTATTCTCCCTCTCCTAGAGATGACCCCATATGACGAATTGCCTCAAAGCTACACACACACCTAGCATGGCTACGATAATCACTTTCACTAACCCTAGGAAGCCGAGTCCTATTGCATTTCATTCTTCAAGGGTTCACTTTGCTTTTATGTGAGTCGTGTGTCGTGACTAGCTAGTGGTGTACTTCTACTTTGTGATTTTGATTTATATACATGTCCTTGGTCGACCCCTAGATTATCCTGCTTCAATTTCGAATATGCGGTATTTGCCTCTATTATCTGCTTCTATATGCATGAAATATATATATATATATATATATATATATATATATATATATATATATATATATATATATATGATATGAGGAAACGGGAAATAGGGTGTCACAGGAGAGAATCTCTCCTGTGTCGGTCAAAAAAACTCCAATCTCCGCATGTTTTTTGGAAGATCCGAGCCGTTCACCTCGATCTCCACCCTCTAAAGCCCTTACCCACCAATTTTCAGCCCGATTCGAGGTGTTTTGCCCGTTCATCCACCCGACCCAAATTTAATGGTTTCGCAAGAACATAACTTTTGCAAAGGGTGGATGAACGGGCAAAACACCTCGGATCGGGCTGAAAATTGGTGGGTAAGGGTTTTAGTGGGTGGAGATCGAGGTGAATGGCTTGGATCTTCCAAAAAACATGCGGAGATTGGAGTTTTTTTACCGACCCAGGAGAGATTCTCTCCTGTGACACCATATTTCCCGTTTCATATATATATATATATATATATATATATATATATATATAGGGCAATCTTCGGGTGCGAAAAACCCCGTGCGAACGCCGTGCGAAATCTTTTTTTTTATTTTTTTGAAATTTTTTTTTCAAAAATTCTTTTTTTGATGTTTAATCCATACAATTATATACCCCAGGGAAAATAATGGGTGAACCCGTTGGGCATTAGAGCACCCATCCACCCGTTACAAATTTAACGGTCTCAAAACGTGCGAATTTGATGAAATGCCTTGATCGAAGGCCAAATGATATTATTTCTCAACCATTATTTTTTGAGGGGGGTATAACAACATATAATGAGGGTGGAAAAAAGAATTTTTGAAAAAAAATTTCAAAAAAAAACTAAACACATTTTCGCACGGTGCGAAATGTTCTCACATGAAGATTTACATATATATATATATATATATATATATATATATATAGTACGCTTCAATTCGCATGTGTAGAGACTCTACCAATGGGACTAGGATAACCCATTTAGCTTATGCTCTGATTTGCAAGAAAAATTTTCTTTTGCCCAAGTGTTTAGAATTCGAATTCTTTTTTGTTTTACTTGGTGCAAATCCACTCGTCGTGTACCATTCTCCCACTTGGGAGAGTACACAAGTATATAGCCAAAAATCCAAAAACGCAAAAGAAAAAAAAAGAGAGAAAAGAAAAATCCAAAAAGAAAAGAAAAGAGAAAAAAGAAAAAAATATGTATAGCCAAAAACCCAAAAAAATTCCCGTGTGAATATTATTCCTCCACCGTGAATAAAGGGAAAGCGAGAATTTGCACCAAGTGTTCTACTCCACACCTTCTCAACCTCCTTCGTTTTCGAACACACTTGGCATAGAAACTTTCTATCGATTATCTAGGCTAAAGTGTGATGATTTTCTAGTTTCTAGCGGTCGAGTCCCCGACACATGATACGCCTCTATGCTTATACTGTTCTCATGCATGCTTGAGCTACTATTCGCCGCTATATTCGAATTGAATCGATATTTGGGTCATTCCAGGGGTATGTGTATATGGAGCTTTATTGCACAATCTAGAAAGTGACACCGTCTGCTAGCACACGACCACACTCACTCGCGCTTCACCGCGTGGGCCCACGATACTTGTATGGACTCATATTCCTTGGTTTAGTGAAGTGTCGCATGCTAGCTTGGTGTGGTGTGTTTGATTTTTTTGGCTCTGACGGGTGATCCAGGATTTTGTTTTCTTTTTCTGTTTCTCTCTCTCTCTCTCTCTCTCTATTTTTCCCTCCGAGCTCCTACTCTCACTCGTCTTCCATGAGGACGAGGAAGGGTTCATCTTGGGGGATTTAGACATGCGTTAATATTTTATATATTCACGGACGTCTTTTTAGTAATTTTCCGTTGTTTTCTGTCGTTCCGTACCCTTTCTTTTGTGTTTTTTGTTTCTTTCCACTTTTTCCGTGTTTTTGTGTAAATGCAGGAGATTGCCAGCGTTGGGGACGTATAAAGAAGATATCATGAGTCCCCGGAGCAACAGGAGGAGTCACGCGCGATCCAGAGGGCCAAACGTCGAAGAATACCAAGTTTCAGCCCTCAACCGATCGGGTGGACAGGGCCACCCGATCGGTTGATGCATGTGTATCCGACCCAGACAGGAGCTGAAGTGAAGAGCAGCTCACCCGATCGGTTCGTCGACCGGGTGAAACCGACAGAGATCTCTGTTTTTTGATCTGAATTCCAACCGATCGGGTGACATCTCACTCGATCGGTTCATCTGCAGCCGCATTTCCCCAATTAACGACCCGGTGACACCAACCGTTGAGCTCAGCGTCCGGTTGATGCTTCTGAAGACCGAAGGCAAAAGCGACTAGCAGCTCACCCGATCTGTTGATGTAACAACCATCGGGTGGCCTCGTTTTCTATATATATATATATATATATATATATATATATATATATATATAGGTTTTTCACCCAAAACGAGCGGAATTGTATTTTTCTGTCTTTTTTGGGATTTTGACGGCTCGAAATTTAATTTGTCTTGTAAGTTTTCTGATTTTCTTGCAACTTTGATATTGTATTAATAGCATTGCTAGCTTCTACTTTCTATTGCTTGATTATGATTTCTATGGTTGAATTTGATTTAGATGATATTTTCGCCATGAATTGTGAGTAGTTCCCAAATCTGGCATTTCGGTGGAAACCCCTTCGTGGATTCTCCCTAGAACAACCATAGAATTAGGATTCCGATAGGGTTTAGGAATTTAGATGGTTACGCGGGGCATTTTATTGTTATTGGCGGGAGAAAGACCTCCTTTGGTCGTCGGGCCAAGGGAAAATAAAACTGGCGTTTGATCCCCTAGCCACAGTTCTACCCCTAGCGTATACATTGAATCCTAGCGCGTGGGAATAGCAGGACGAAATGTTGGGAGTAATCGTTGCGAGCTTAGTGCTCCCGGAGTCGGTCGGTGTTAATGGACATGGGAATACCCACCGTCTGAACCCGGGTAGTCCTAGCGTATCATCCTGGGCATCGACCGGAATATCGGGCCCATGGGACGCTGGTATCATTCTTAGAGGCAACGTCTCACCACTAAACCCTAAAATCCAATCGTATTCCTATCCGTCGGTCGTAATAGATAGGGCACATGATCGGGTGGAAACCGAAGTACTAGGTTTCCATTTATATATTACAACCTTCATATTTCCATTCTTGACAACCTACCAATTGTTCGGGCTAGCTTACACATCGGGTGAACCGGTTGCTTCTTGACAACAAGCACAACACACGCCTCCCTGAGTTCGACCCCCAGCCACACTACAACATCGTGCGCTTACGGTTATAAATATTTAAATATGGTATCCCCCGATTCCATTTGCATATATTACTAAATCTAGGGGACGTCACGGGTCAGATCTGCACACAATGAAATTTGTTTGTAGTAAGAATCACAGGTACAATGATTTACAGGTTTTTAGGTGATGGAGAGGTTAGCATGACTCGAAGCTCGCTTCAGAGGTGACGGATCCAAGGTTGCCTGGAGATCGCCCGAAGATCGCCCGAAGGTCGCCTTCTCCCGATAGCTGAGGCAAGCTTCCTGCAAGGATTAACAACTGGCCAGAAAAGCTGGGCTGGCTGTCTGCCCTTAGCCTCTCCGATGCCTAAGTCACCAGTTGACGTAAAAGGTAGGCACCATGCACATTTGGCGGCCTTAAGACAGATCGACGAAGTGCAGCAGGCTTATGAGGAAGGCACAGATATGTGGAAGATATCTGACTTTGTGCATTGAAATGAGTTAGAAGATTTAACTGACCAATAATAACAACAACCAACCAACCAACCCCTCTTATGGAGGTATGATGGGGGTATTTATAGAGCTGAGAGGCGGTTGTGCACCGTCTTGTCAGCTGTCGAATCATCCCAGTTGGCACTCGAGTGGTGAAGCTGTGTCAGGGATATTTACCGCATTAATGGTGTCAGGAGGTGTCAGGAGCATTAATGAGACGCGAGTGAAGGCCATCAGTTCTCGCCCTTAACCCCTGGTATTAATAGAGAGTAGGTGACCATACATCACCCTGTCAGAGATATTTATGCTCGGTCGCCCTCGGGGGTGAGTCATAGATCAGCAATTAAGCTTGGCTCCTCTAGATGATGCTTCTTGTTGGAGGGTAGGCGAGCTTGTCCTTGGCGTGGAGAGCTTGTAGGTCGCATCGATGGGCTTCTTAGTTGACCTCGGAGGTGAGCTTACGATGGGGCGAGGCATGCTTCTCTGAGTCCAGGCGATCTTCAGCTTGGCTAGTGCCCCATCAGGTGAGTCGGTAGGGTGTTTGCTTGGGCCCCCAGTGCATACATGCCTTAACTTCATGGGCTGACCTTTAGGACATAACAATTGCCCCAGTCATTCAAGCTTGACACGGCCATCCCAGCTTCAGCTTGGATGATGAATCACATTCCCCCCTAACGAAGGCGGGTTAATTGCATTCAATGAACTCTGACTGTCGAATCTCAGAAATCATGATGGCGATCTGACGACGGGGAGAGTTCGAGGTGCCCATCCACTGAACAGATGTCGCGTGGCTGAGGTGAGTGGAGAAGTATTCGAGGCGCTGGTATAGACCTGCTCGGATCTCGCCACGTGGCCCATGCCAGACGGTGATGATCACCCGCCACTTCTCATAAATAGAGGTGAAGCAGGAGTGGGAGAGACTTTTGCCAGAATTTTTCGAAACTTAAGATTTCTCCCACTTGCATCGTCGAGAGCATCTACTGTCGACCATCGTCATTTGCCAGAGCTTCATTCATCTTTACTTCTTTAGGTACACTCTCGATTTCAGCGATGTCTTCATCTGCTTCTCCCACAGCTTCTTCTTCTTTAAATGTCCATATCAAACAGCACTTCGGGGAGGTTGGCGGGGGAGACGCCATCGAGTCGGAACTGATGGTGTCAGATATGTCGTCGATGTCCAGGTCGAAGGGAGACACGGTAGTAGAACAAGCCGTCGCTTCATCGTCGGTGATGACGAGGGATCCCAAGAAAGGAAAGGTGCCCAAGTCGATCGCCAAGGCCACCAAAGCCGCCATGGCCACATGCGGTGATGGAACCACGGCTGCGGTCTATGCGGGAATCCTGGCCCAAATGTCCCTGCTGCTTCCATCTGAGATCCCAAATATCCGTGCTAAGTACATCTGCCCCCTACACAATCCGCCTCCCCGAGCCCAATGGGTGGGTTTGCTCCCCATGGGACTATGAGGTCAGTGTGGACTACCTGACCTTTGCCCTAGGTCTCCGCTTCCCATGCCATCCCTTTCTTATTCTCATCCTCCACTTCCTCGGGCTTCTCCTTTTCCAATTGACGCCAAACTCCATCAGCGCGATGGTCGGCTTCCTCGTACTCTACTCTGCCACAGAATAAGCCCAACAATGCCGCTCTTCCCGTACTTCTTAGGGGCAAAGAAGAAGGACGACTACTACTACGTCAGTGCAAAGAGCGGCAGGACGCTCATCCTCGAGCTGCCAGGCAAGGTCAGTGACTGGAAGGAGAAATTTGTGTTTGTCTCGACTTCGACGGATCTGGCTCTGAGGTCGAACTGGGAGACGTCGAATCCTACAGTGAATGCCGATGTTGCCCTGAAGGGGAGCGACCTGGAGAATACCGAAATCCTGGAGGCGATCCCAAGGGAGAACAGGGTCTTCAAAGACCTAGTCGCAGACGAGATGGTCGCCCAGCACGTCTGGTTTGAAGGTACTCCGTGTGCCGCGAACAACATCTGAAAAGCTCACCCTGATCTGTTTTCTTTTTACATGAGCGACCATGAGCATATCCATGGAGGAGGTGATGAGGAAGGCGAGGGAGGTGTCATCAAGGCCACCATCAATCAAGGGCAAGGGCTAGAAGCGGAGTTTGGAGGCATCTGCTACCGCTCGGGCTGAGAAAGGAGAACGTGTCAAGAAGTCAAGGAAGGAGATGTGGCCGTAGCTCCTACATCCCACTTGAGCAAGGTGGCAGCTGGCAGAGTAGTCGACCTCGATCGGGAGGAGCCTACGGTCAGCCCAGTAACCGTGAAGTGCCAGGGCCCGCCGGCCATTGTCGCTGCCGCAGTCTCCACTAGTTCGACTGCTCTGCCGAGACCTGCGACAGCATCAACCACCACCAGTCATCCTGAAGTGGCGACATGGCCCTACGGATGCCGGTCGTACGGGCTAGGGAAGCTGGGCCATCCGAGCTGCGAGGCTGTGCTTGCCACCTTCAAGTCAACGCAGAGGCGGTTCTCGCCCTCCCGCTTAAGACAATCGTGGCGTCGTGCTACCCGGTAGGGGCCCAGGAGTCAGTTTTCGATGAGGCCGATGTGGCAGCCCACCTGGCAGAGAATAGCCTACTGCCAAGGGACCGAGAGGCTCTGCAGGATGTTGGCACCGAACGCCTCTGTGACACGGCCATCTGGCATAATATGTAGGTATGTTGCCCTTTGTCCAGGATGCCGAACTTCTTCTTTTTCCATTATGCTTATGACTTGATCTTCTTTGTAGGCGGTCACCGATCTGGTGTCTCTTCAGCGACACTCGTCGAAGGTTAACCAGCTCGAGGTGACGCTCGGAAGAAAGGTGGTCACCCTCAAGGGCACAGAGGCGAAGTTGAAGGACGCCATGGAGAGGCTAGCGAAGGTCCATTGGGATTATCGGGCCCAGAAGGTCGAGACCGCCATGCTAGAGAAGGATGTCGGGGAGCTGCAGGAGAGTGCCTGCCAGGAAGAGACCTGAAGAGTTGCCGCCGAGGAGCTGCTGGCCACACACACACACACACACACACACACACACAGACACACACACACACAGAGAGAGAGAGAGAGAGAGAGAGAGAGAGGTGACTGGAGTGAAGATCACCGAGCTGGAGCGACGAAATGCTGAACTGGCGAAGATAGACCTGGACCGGGTCAGGGTCCAGGATGTTCTTCAATACTAAAACAACGAGCTCGTCCCCGTGCCGATAGCCATGAGGGCAGAGGGCTCTGATGACAGTATGGAGACTGGCTTTGAGAAGGCAAAGGTGAGGTTGGGGAAGCTCTACCCCAGCTTGGAGATTGACTTCGCCTGGCTTGCAGCGGCGTCTGATGACCTTCAACCGCTTCTGAGGCCGAGGCGGCAGAGATTCCAGGCCGCAGCGATAAGGATGGCAACCGAACAGATGTGCGGGCCCTGGAGGGCGGTGGTCAAGGGTGTGTCGGCTGAGTCGAGGTGCCATAGACTAGGGCGAAATTGTACGGCCGGCCCTGGGGCCGAGCCTGAAGTTTTGTTTTTGGTCTTGAACCCGAGGCGTATAAAGTTAATATAAATGAAATTTGAATTTTTCCTTACTATTGTTGTTTGTTCAATCTGTCTGTTGTGCAAACTGTGCTTTTGTATGTGTATGCCCCCAACATTCTGCTACTGACGAGTGCAAGGCTGAGGAGAAGGAAATATTGTGGAGTTGGACGTGTTGGAAGCAACGATCTAGGATCTCTAGTTTGATGATAACAAACATGTACGAACTATTTAACGTGTGTGCTAAGTGTGTTTTAGGAATGGCAAAGTAGTAAATCTACATTTGATGACTTAGTCAACGCGGTGGAGAAATTGCTATTCATATAGCAAATTGGAAGATGGAGAAATAGTTGTTCATATAGCAACTTGGACTTGGTCAAAGAGATGGTGACTATAGCTACAAATATTGGACCAAGTCAAATTGTAGAGGATCTTATTCATATCAATTTAAGATTGATTCATATCCCCATTGCCATTCTAATCCTATTCCAATATGGAAAGATATGGAGTATCTCTTTCAAATCTCCTTTGATTGATTCAAATCAATTAAAGATCCTATCAAATCTCCTATCTCATTTGAATCCAAAATCCTAATCCAATTAGTATTGCAATGAGATCTAATCCAAATCCTATAGCTACACAAATTGAATTCCATAGCCATTCATATTCAAACTCCATATCCTAAGAGATTTATTCAAATCCAAATCAAACTAGGATTCCCTCCCATCTTCATCAAATATGGGATTGTAAATGATTCTATCATATCCCATCCTCTCCTATATAAACCCATATTCAAAGAGAGAGATTTTGAGAGAGAGAGAGAGAGAGGAAGCCGAAGAAATTTGGCCACAACCCTAGAGAAAACCTTCATGGCTGCAACTTTGCAATGAGCTCGACGGACGACGCAAAAAAGTGCATAACTTTCTCCACAGAGCTCGGATTGACGAACCATTTGCGCCAGGACGATCACAACTCAATGCTCCATAACATGGTGATATTTTTCTGATTTTAATCTCTGTATTAAATCAGTGGTATTTATTTTAGCTTGAGTTGTATTCTGAATAGCTTCATATATTTCATCATCTCCTAGGCCAAAGTTCTTCATCTCCTCCAAGCCATTGGACACAAGCTACATCTCCAAGTTACTCTTCAAATCTCCTTGTGCAACTCCATAGCCCAAGCACTCATCAAGGCCGCAACATCCGAGAAGAGAACCATAGCTGCAAGTTGCCATTGACGAGAAGAGAACCATAGCCACACGTTGCCATTGAAGAGGAGAGACCATAGCCGCAAGTTGCAGCACCCAAACCCCAAGAGGAGGTTGCTAAAATATCAAGAAAGGATCTGCACATGGACTGCTAGAGCAAACAAGGGGTTGTCCACGCACTGCGGGGGGTTGCACACGCACTGCAGGGTTCTGTCCATGCACTACAGGTTCTGTCCACGCACTGCAAGGTTCAGTCCATGCATTGCGGATGCACTATCAAGATAAGGCCGCAATAATCAAAGAGGAGTCAAGCGAGTACGGAAACTTGAGTTGCAGACGAGACGAAACATCTATATCTTGCCAGACGAGAGCTGGTCTGTGCCGATTGACGAAGATGACCATCGCTACATAAACTGAGCTTTCTAAACTCTTGTTTATTATTTTGTGTAGTAGTTAGTTAGATCTTCGTAGGGGAAACTTTACCGTTATTATGTTCTTTGGAGACTTGTCTGGTTGGGGCTAGCCAAGAGGGTCTTGAAGTGTTGTCGCAGTCAAGATACGCATTTACTAGGTTGATTGGGTTCTATACATTGTTGAGTGTGGTACAGTCTAGGTGGGGAATTGGAGCTATGACCATATTGTAGATGTACAGAAGGAATAAATTAATGCTAGTATTTGCTTGGGGGTTGGATGTAGATCATTGATGCGATCGAACAAGGGTAAATCTGTGTGTACTCTGTGCTTGCTTCTTATTTACTCTGCTTGTAATTTTAACTGCGTGTGATTTCTCGTGGGGTGCGCGAGAATATTTTTCTAAGCCTATTCACCCCTCTCTAGGCTAGGATCCAGATCCAACAAGTGGTACCAGAGCAGGTTAGAGGATCTAGTCTAGTCTAGTTATCATAAAAACCACAAAGTTAGTCTTTGCTCACGGCTTGCCTATTGATCATCCTCCTTTATTTAGTGGCCATAATTATATATACTGGAAGGCTAGGACGAAAACGTATTTACTATCCATTGATGTTTATACTTGGTACGCTATTGATAATGGATATTCTATGCCTGAAAGTAATCTGAATTTAAATGATAAAAATGTGTGTGCTATAAATGCTAGAGCAATGAATATCTTATTGTGTGGGTTGAGTAGAATAATATTTGATCGTATCTCACATTGCTCTTCTGTGCAGGATATATGGAGGACTTTGGAAATTGCATATAGAAGTGAGCAATCCCTCAGCTGCAATGAAAAGAATCAAAAGGGAAAAACGCTCTTTTAAATAATTATGATGATTCTCTTTGTGACAATACTAAACGCAAAGTTACTTATTTTAAATGCAGGAAGCAGGGACACTTCGCTAGAGATTGCCCACAAGAAACAGCTGGTGTCGCAGTGAAGAAAGGAAAAGCTATAGTGCGAACGTGGGACATGGATAGCGGAGATAAGCTCGAGGAGAATGAAGCACACTGCTCTATCTGCTTGATAGCAAAACATAATGAGATAAAATCTGGTAGTAAAACTGAACTCCTAATTATTTGTAAAGCCATGCAAGAGGAAATTGATGAGCTAGAACTTACTTTAAATAACTATAGGAATGCTAGCTTTAAATTACAAAAAGAAAACTGTGACATTTCTGATGAAGTAATATTCTTAAAGAGAAACTTGTTGCATGTAACGCTAAAATTGTGTCACTAGAAAAAGCTAGCATGCCTGAAAAAGTTACGTGTCTTTCTTGTCCTTGCTTATTGAACAATATTAACATGCTTAAGCAAGATTTTATTAAGCTCGAAATGGAGAAAGATTATATGATTAAAGAGCTTAATGAAAAATTATGCGTCTTAAATAATGAGATGAGAAGAAAAATGTATAAATTTGAAAAGAAGGAAGAGGAAAACAAGAAAGCTTTTATAAGTAAATATACTTTGCTTGTGGATGAAAATGTGCTATTGAAATCCAAAGTTTCTAGTATAGAATTGTCATTAAGAACATTTTCAATTGGTAAACATTCGTTGGATATCATACTTGAAAATCAATTATATGGCAATAATAGAAGAGGACTTGGATTTGGTTCTAAAAATGCTAAAAAGCCTATTTTTAAGAAATTCCACAATATGTCTTTTATTGTGAAAAATATTCATGCAAAGTACTTTACTTGTGATAGTGTTGGTCACACATCATATTATTGCAAGTTTAGGTACACAAACATAAAGTTCAAACAAGTGTGGGTTCCTAAAGCTTTGATGACTAACACTAGTGGACCTTATTAGATTCCAAGGTCACACATAACATCTACCATGTAAGTAAGATGGAGATTTGGCGAGGAGCAATGAATTGAAAGTCTTATTTTTAGCTCCTTAGTCAATGGCGATGCGAAGGTATATTTATTTCCCTCTTTGCATTCATTGCATACCTTCACAGATTTTTGTGTGTGCTTGATTTATTTCTCGTTTGTGTGCCTGTATGTTTGATTCTAGTTTGTTTTAGTTCATTATAAAAAAATGAAAAACCAAAAATAAAAAAAAACTTGGTGCTTAATGAATAACCTCTTATGAATCTTTATAAGTGGTATTATTGAATGCTCATTCATATCCTTGTAGAAATCATTGTATTATTGTTATAGCTACATGTGCGTGTTAGACTTTACTTAGTGGCCATGACATGTTCCATGAAATGAATAATTTGATTTCTACACCTACATGCTCACTTTCATGAATATTAAACTTGTTGTACTTTTGGACATTCTTTCTATGGATATTAGAAAGTGAATGTAGGATGAATAAAAAATGAAAAATCTAAGAGATATGAAGTGTTTTGCCATGAATAAAAAGTGAGCTAAAATGAATTGGTGTTAATGCTACAAAAATGAAAAAAAATATGAATATTGCTCCGTATGAAAAATGGATACAATTCATGGCAAATACATTACCCACGACTATCCAACATATGCTTTATAGGTAATCTTTAGCGTTGGTGTATTTTACTCGTCAAGCAATGCCACCCCACATCTAAGAGTCCTTATAGGCTATGTTTTGGGGTTTGATACCTTGAACACATTTCTAATGAGGTGGAAAAAATCAATCCTAGGTGATATTCATGTTAATTGGAAACTGTTGATTGGTTTTGGTTGATGTTCTTGATTGAATCTCCCTTTGTACTTCAATGTTTAATTATCACACTTATACAATGGTGTTGAAGTCTAAATTGCCATTTTCATTGAACTTGAATTGCCTACTCTATGAAAAATGACATGCAAGTGCTAGTTATAATTTATAATACTTTATTTTTGCATGTGATATTTGATTGACTTCATTAATACGCTTTTGATTATAACAAAGGTGGAGAAAAGTTGAAAAAAGATTTGGTATTATTTGTTAAAGGTGGAGCACTAGAAATACATGTTCAATGGGGAGCTTGAAAATAGGGGGAGCATGCTTATCACTAATGCTTGAATGTCTTATTGTATACATCATATGCATTACATCCTTTATCACACTTCACACACACACATTTCTCATTGCTCAAATCTTTTATTGGTTTTTCATCATCAAAAGGGGGAGATTGTTGGAAGCAACGATCTAGGATCTCTAGTTTGACGATAACAAACATGTACGAACTATTTAACGTGTGTGCTAAGTGTGTTTCAGGAATGGCAAAGTAGTAAATCTACATTTGATGACTTAGTCAACGCGGTGGAGAAATTGCTATTCATATAGCAAATTGGAAGATGAAGAAATGGCTATTCATATAGCAACTTGGACTTAGTCAAAGAGATGGTGACCAAGTCAAATTGGAGAGGATCTTATTCATATCAATTTAAGATTGATTCATATCCCCATTGCCATTCTAATCATATTCCAATATGGAAAGATATGGAGTATCTCTTTTAAATCTCCTTTGATTGATTCAAATCAATTAAAGATCCTATCAAATCTCATATCTCGTTTGAATCCAAAATCCTAATCCAATTAGTATTGCAATGAGATCTACTAATCCTATAGCTACACAAATTGAATTCTATAGCCATTCATATTCAAACTCCATATCCTAAGAGATTTATTCAAATCCTAATCAAACTAGGATTCCCTCCCATCGTCATCAAATATGGGATTCTAATTGATTCTATCATATCCCATCCTCTCCTATATAAACCCATATTCAAATAGAGAGATTTTGAGAGAGAGGAAGCCAAAGAAATTCGGCCACAACCCTAGAGAAAACCTACATGGCCGCAACTTTGCAAGGAGCTCGACGGACGACGTGAAAAAGTGCATAACTTTCTCAACAGAGCTCGGATTGACGAACCGTTTACGCCAGGACGATCACAACTCAATGCTCTATAATATGGTAATATTTTTCTGATTTTAATCTCTGTATTAAATCAGTGGTATTTATTTTAGCTTGAGTTGTATTCTGAATAGCTTCATATATTTCATCATCTCCTAGGCAAAAGTTCTTCATCTCCTCCAAGCAATTGGACGCAAGTTACATCTCCAAGTTACTCTCCACATCTCCTTGCGCAACTCCATAGCCCAAGCACTCATCAAGGCCGCAACATCCTAGAAGAGAACCATAGCTGCAATGTTGCCATTGACGAGAAGAGAACCATAGCCGCACGTTGTCATTGAAGAGGAGAGACTATAGCCGCAAGTTGTAGCACCCAAACCCCAAGAGGAGGTTGCTAAAATATCAAGAAAGGGTCTGCACATGGACTGCTAGAGCAAACAAGGGGCTGTCCATGCACTGCGGGGGGGGGGGGGGGGGGGGGGCTACGCATGCACTGCAGGGTTATGTCCATGCACTGCAGGTTCTGTCCACGCACTGTAGGTTTCTGTCCATGCACTGCAGGGTTCAGTCCATGCACTGTGGCTGCATTATCAAGATAAGGCCGTAATAATCAAAGAGGAGTCAAGCGAGTGCATCAACTTGAGTTGCAGACGAGACGAGACATCTATATCTTGCTAGACGAGAGCTGGCCTGTACCGATTGACGAAGACGACCATCGCTACACAAACTGAGCTTTCTAAACTCTTGTTTATTATTTTGTGTGGTAGTTAGTTAGATCATCGTAGGGGAAAATTTCCTGGTATTGTGTTCTTTGGGGACTTGTCTTGTTGGGGCCAGACAAGAGGGTCTTGACATGTTGTCACAGTCAAGATACACATTTACTAGGTTGATATGGTTCAGTACTTTGTTGATTGTGATACAGTCAAGGTGGGGAGTTGGAGCTAGGACCCCATTGTAGATGTACAGAAGGAACATATTAATGCTAGTATTTGCTTGGGGCTGGATGTAGGTCATTGATGCGAACGAACCAGGGTAAATCTGTGCATACTCTGTGCTTGCTTCTTATTTACTCTGCTTGTAATTTTAACTGAGTGTGATTTCTCGTGGGGTGCACAAGAATATTATTATACGCCTATTCACCCCCCTCTAGGCTAAGATCCAGATCCAACAGGACGTCCGCTTTGGATTTGAAGGTTAGCTGCCAGAGAGGGGGCGATAGGGAGGAGCCGACCATGCGGCCTCTGTTGGTGGCACACTACCTCGGAGTTCTTTGATAGGGCGGGTATTGGGCCGTCACCGACCCCGCATGACCACTCTGGATTTGAAGGCTGGTTGCCAGGAAGGGGGACGATATGGAGAAGCCGACCTTGTGGCCTCCATTGGTGGTGCACCGCCCCGGAGTTCTTTGAGAGTGCGGGTATTGGGCCATCACCGACCCCGCAACCTCAATTCGGGCGGGTATTGGGCCGTCGACGACCCTGCATGACCACTCTGGATTTGAAAGTGGCATCTCAGAGGATGAGGTCGCCGACTCTAAAGCTTCGTAAGCTGACCTATTGGGGGCACAGCTCGTAAGCCTGCCCCAGAGTTTGAGCATGGCGAGGTAGCCCACCTATAGTGATCATGTCAATCTAGATCTAGGGGTTCTTCTCATAAGAAAAATCTGAAGAGGACGTGAGTCGAAACTTATTGACATACACATGAGATAGAGTGAAGACCTGTTTGGGGTAGGATCACAGTCCAGAAACAGGCCCCGGACCCATGGGCGACCTGTTGGGGAAGGATGACCTTCACCGGGGACAACCTTTGCCTGAGGACGCCCTCTCAGGGGCGCAGCTTCGAAGCCCGCTGATCACTCCATATTTTACACCTTTTTTCCGCATGATTGCAAGCCATTTAGATCACTCAAATCACGTTTTTCACGATTTATCGACAATATTGCGATACTTTTCACGATTTGTTGTTTTTGTCGTATTTCAGGAGATTTGGAGCGATTTGGAGTGATTCCGAGATACACCTACTCCGGAGTGTCACCGAGGACTTCCCTGAGGGGTATTTTGAGATTGGAGAGGAGCGGAAGAAGAAAGAACGTCGTAGGAGCGACGAGGAGGCAAAAACACTCAGAATGGGCATTTTTGGTGTCTCACTCCGTCGAGTGAAGGAGTCACTCGGCCGACTAGAAGACCCCGCTCGGCCGGCCAGATCGGACACGCTCCAAGTGTGCACTCGGCCGAGCATCAGAAGCCACATCGGCCGAGTGACAAAACCCCGTCCGCCCGAGTGGCACTCAGACGACGCCAATCAAAAACTCCCAACTTACTGTTTTTCGTCAGTCTGAGCATCAGAAGACCCACTCGACCGAGTGGCAATTGACGACCGCCCGAGTGAAGAGAAGCCCATCGGCCGAGTGACGACAACTCACTCGGCCGAGCGACCCCCGAAGTGAAGACCCCCAAGACCCCAGACTTACTGGAAATTCTCAGGGTCTCTCACTCGGCCGAGCGACTTTTGTCACTCGGCCGAGTGAGCAGCGCTGCCTGTAGCGTAAATTGCGATTTTCAGGTTGCGCAGGGGCAATTTTGTCACAGTTTTTTTGGGCGATTTTGGGGGGTATTTAACCCCAGTTTTTAACCTAGGTTAGAGAGATTTTTCCTTACTTTTTGGCAGCCTTTTAGATTAAACTTTTTAGCTTTTGATTCTTGTGATTGGAGAGGAGAGAAAAGTTTATTTTTGTTGGATTCTTGGAGAACTCTATTGGTTTGTCTCCCTCTTCATTAAAAATCTAATTTTTGTTGCTTATTTGAATATTGTGATGAATTCTATTGCTATTTCAATTGATTATTTTTGCATTTGTGATATGATTTGTGAGTAGTCCTAACGTCTTGGGGCGTGGGGATGAACCCTACGAGCCCAATTTCTGATTTGTGATGATTTGGTAGAACTATTGCTAGAATTGCTATTAGGGTTAGTTTGGGATCGATATACTACGGATAGCTAGGTGTTCATATCGATTGGGATTTGCAAGAGATTGGATCCCAATTCGATAGGAAACCCTAGAAATCCGAATTGGATTGAAATTGAGTTTCCGTAGTATCGGTTTGCAAGAGATTGGACCGATACTAGGGTTCTCGGTTGCAATTCCGTACCGATACCCGTTTGCAAGAGATTGGACGGGTAGGAACTATCCCAACCTAGGTCGCACCCCGAGTTTGCACGAGAGTGGGCTCGGGATGCGATTGGACGATGATGTTGATCCTAATGCTAGCTTGCCTAGGCTAGGGTTTGCAAGAGATTGGACCCAAACCTAGGTTAGCTATAGACCGGCAACAGCGCGAGAGCGTGAGCTAGGTTTTACATTCAATTGCAACTAGTTCATCCGAAATTCTACCCTAGCAATTGTGATACCAATGAATCACATTGACGAGATACGGTGAGTAGCGGGGATTCCCTATTCCCTAGGCGTCTTTATTTGATTCTATATCTCCATACTTTGTCTGACGATTGTGACAGGATCGCCGAAAGGCAAATTCCCTCTTTTCTGTTCCTATAGCCATGTTGTTCGGAGAAGGCACTGTCATACGTCCTCCCTGTGTTCGATACCCGCTCGTCGCTACACTGTGTGCTTGCGGTAAAACTACAATCGTTCTCCGGGTGTATATCCGGGGCCGATCAAGTTTTTGGCGCCGTTGCCGGGGAGGCGATTGTGTTTGATCCTACCACCCTAGCTATTTCTTTCTTTTTGTTTTATTTCTTTATTTTTATCTAACCCTTCCATTGTGCTAATCACTTCTTTGAAACTTTGTTTTCCGGTGCATGTACACGAGATCCACTGCGGACCCCATTGATATATTGTTTGATCCTGAGATCGAGCGTACATTGCGGAGAATCAGAGCGGAGAGGAGACCCGATACGGAAGGGAGGTTTTTGAACGTCCGGGAGATGCTTGAAGAGTTAGCGGCAAGAATGGCGAGGATTATTTCTATTCGAGATAGGCTCCGGCCTAAGACTTCCTCCACGACCTCGTCCATAGCCATGCCAGAGTTGGCGGCCGACAAGAATTTTGAGTTGAAGACCGGGCTTGTGGTTCTGATGCAGCAGGATCCATTTCATGGGAACGCCCATGAAAATCCCCACTACCACATCCAGCTCTTCCTATCAAAGTGCGCCACCTTCCAGATGCCGGGCGTTACCCTAGATGCCATCAGACTGCGCCTCTTCCCCTTCACATTAAAGGATAAAGCTCTTTATTGGTTGAGGACGCAAGCTGAGGGAGTCTTTACCACATGGGATGAGTTGGCAAGCACGTTCATCGACAAGTTCTATCCGCCTTCCAAGACGGTAAAGATTAGGAGTGCCCTCATGTCCTTCAAGCAAGGACCTCAAGAGACACTCTACGAGGCTTGGGAGCGCTTCAAAGACCTGCAGCATCAGTGCCCCCACCATAGCATTGAAGATTTGGAGCTAGTCCATAGCTTCTACAATGGTCTCCAACAGGGGACCAAGCAGATTATTGATGCCGCGGCAAATGGTGCCATCCTATCGAAGACTCCCGACGAAGCTACGGCCCTAATTGAGGAGATGGCCTCAAACAATCAACAATGGGGCGACGAGCGAGGACACTCTTCGTCCTCCTTGAAGCCATCTAGCATCTATGAGGCAAAGGCCGTAGCGGAGCTGACCAACAAGTTTGATTCTCTCCACAAGGTCGTGGAGAGACTGGAGAAGTTTCGCTCCTACCTCCTGGGTTCCAAGGTGATTGTCCACACCGACCATGCGGCGTTGAAGTATCTTTTAAACAAGAAGGAAGCCAAACCTCGGTTAATTAGGTGGATACTCTTGTTGCAAGAATTATATTTGGAGATCAGAGACAAGAAAGGTACGGACAATGTCATGGCGGATCATTTGTCTAGGCTTATTCGTGACAAGGAGGATGAGAGTTTACCTATCGATGACACATTCGTGGATGAGAGGCTATATGCCATAAAGCCTGGAGAAGTACCTTGGTACGCGGACTTCGTCAATTACTTGGCTTGTGGAATTAAACCGCATGGGATGCCCACGCATCAAAAGAGGAGATTTTTGCATGAAGTCCGTAGCTATTTTTGGGAAGATCCATACCTCTTCAAGATATGCGAAGATAGTGTTATACGGAGGTGTGTTTCTAAAGAGGAGGCAACGTCTATCATTTTGTATTGCCACGGTATGCCATGCGGGGGACATCATGCCGCCTCTAAGACAACCGCTAAGATTTTGCAGAGTGGATTCTTCTGGCCAACAATGTTTAGAGACACCCACGACTTCGTAAAGGGGTGCGGTAGATGCCAACAGACCGGGAATATCTCCAAACGCAATGAGATGCCAATGAGGCCCATCCAAGAAATTGAACTTTTTGATTGTTGGGGAGTGGACTTCATGGGACCATTTCCGTCGAGCAATGGTAACAAATACATCCTATTGGCGGTTGACTACGTCTCCAAATGGGTGGAAACAATCGCTACCCCTACTAATGATGCAAGGGTCGTCTCTAAGTTCTTCAAGCAGAACATCTTCCCACGCTTCGGAGTGCCTCGTACTTTGATAAGCGACGGGGGGAGCCATTTCATAGAAAACAAGTTTGAAGCCATGCTGAAGAAGTACGGGGTAAACCATAGGGTTGGCATGGCGTATCACCCCCAGACAAGCGGCCAAGTGGAGGTCTCAAATAGAGAGATCAAGCAAATTCTTGAGAAGACCGTGGATCGATCAAGAAAGGATTGGTCAATGAAGTTAAACGATGCTCTATGGGCGTATCGCATGGCCTTTCGGACTCCCATCGGCACCACACCGTTCTGACTTGTTTATGGGAAAGCTTGCCACTTACCGGTAGAGTTGGAACACCGCGCATATTGGGCCATCAAGACCCTTAATTATGACTACAAGTGTGAGGAGGTGAGGCGACTCTTAGACATCAACGAGCTTGATGAGATAAGGAGAGACGCCTACGAGAGCTCAAGAATTTACAAAGAAAGGACCAAGATTCTCCACGATGCGCGCATAACCGTTACATACTTCAAAGTAGGAGACAAGGTCTTGCTATATAATTCCCGGCTCCGATTATTTCCCGGTAAGTTGAGGTCACATTGGTCCGGACCTTTCACCATCAAGCACATACAATCGGGAGGGGCTTTCGAGTTGGAAAGCAAGGACGGAGCCACATTCAAAGTAAATGGTCAGAGGCTCAAGCATTATTCTGAGGGAGTCCCAATGGGAGAAATCAATACAAGATATCTGCTTAAGGGACGGCCGGATGATCTTTCATACCTCCTTGACGAGGTTATTGAGGAGGCGATCCCCCATTCCATCGGCGCTCTATTCAAGGAAGATTTTGAGGAAGGGCCTGACTTAGGCCAAGAAGAAAAGATGGGGCATTCCCCCGACCTCTCCATGGAAATTGATGAACGCGACGCTGATGTCGCGAGGATACGAGAGCTCTGCAAGCTCTCAAAGATGAAGACTCCAAGGAAAGCCCCACTGATACGAAAATCGGTGTCACCGGTGAAACCGAGGCCCGGAGCAAGCACTAGCTTGGGGGAGTCACCCCCCAACACTACCCGAGGCAAAGGAGCACCGAGGAAGAACGCCCCGCCACAACATCCAAATTTAAGCGTTCTTCCCAATAAATACGACGGGTGCATCTCATATGCATCCAATATCCCGCATTAAATAGAAAATCAAAGGGGGTCGAGCTCAAGACCTTAAACGAGCGCTTGTCGGGAGGCAACCCGACGGTTATCACTTTATTTTTACTTTTCCTTTATTTTTGTTTTAGAAATTATTAGTGTTTTGAGTCGTTTGCCTAAAAATTTCGTGATAACTGGTCCTATTTTTCTTTGACAGGAGAGGAGAAAGGGATATCTTTCATTAGGAGGATGAACAAGGCGACGAGGAGCGCTCCAGGAATGCGCTCGATGCTTAGGAGGAAGATGAAATCCACTGGAGAAAGAAAAACAGAGTTTAGCGCCCAAACGAAGCCAAACAACAGAAGACAGGGTTCACTCGGCCGAGTATACTAGTCACTCGGCCGAGCACATAAGTTCGTCCGCCCGAGCGGCTCACGAACGAGGGAAGTCTGCTGTACCCAACTTTATGTTTCTTTTCTTGATTTCAGTATAATTGCCACTCGGCCGAGTATATATATTCACTCGACCGAGTAAAACTGATACGCTCCTAGGGCGAGTATTGCCGAGTAGCTTGAGCCACTCGGCCGAATGGACTTATTCCACTCGGCCGAGGGTGGCAAGGCCACTCGGCCGAGTCATTAGCGGGGAGGAATTTGTAATGCCATACCAGCTACTGCACAAGTACTAGAGGGGGGTGAATAGTACTTTAAAATAATAAGGAGTATAATTCCAAATTAAATTGCAAACAACTACCAAATCAATTTGCGGAAGCTTAAATTGAATGACAACAACAAAATTAACAATGCAAACAAATGATGTTAATTGGTTCGGATCCACCCAAGTCTCCCCGACTTGTTCCCGGTGATCATACGTCCCAACCACCCGGATCCCTTCCGGATACTTGAGTTAGAAACCCTAACTCAAGATTTCCACTATGAATATCTTGTGAAAAACCTTCACAAGATCAAATCATACAACAACGGCAATAGTGAATCCCACAACCCGGGATCACAACCTTCTCTCACAACCGAGAGAATCAACAAGCAATATAAATGAGTTATATTGAAATAAGCAAACTTACCACAAAATCCTATACCTTGAGTTTTTCTTACCCAATAGGTGAAATGGAGGATTTGAGGAAGATGAAGTCACCAAGACCTAGGACCAAGGAAATGACCAGCAATCGGTGCCTAGGGATGATTTGGAGACTTGGATCAAGCAATAGCTTGAAGAGCTCACCAAGAACAAGCTTCTCTCTAGATGGATTCTAGATCTAGAAATGAGAGAGAATGGGTTTCTTGTGAGGAAGAGAGCTTTTGATTTGAGTGAGAATAGCTATCTCTTTTGATCTCAATGAATCTCTGAATGGAAGCTCTAACCTAGATAGAAATGACCTAGGTTCGTATTTATAGGGTCCCATAAAAACAACTTAGGTCATTCTCCAACGGATAGAAATCTGTGAGAATTAGTCGGTCAAAGAACAATCACTGACCGACTAGTTCATCAACTAGTCGGTCAGTCAAACAGCATGGACCGACTAAGAGAGGAACAGAGAAGAAAGAGAATTTCAGACCTAGAAATCTAGTCGGTCCAAGAAGACTTTCTGACCGACTAGTTTCACAACTAGTCGGTCAGTCAGTGAACGTAGACCGACTAAGAGGAAAAATGAAATAGTCTGAACACAAGTTGACTTAATCGGTCCAAGAACAAAAGTTGACCGACTAGATTGTCAACTAGTCGGTCACCAAACGTTCTTAGACCGACTAACGATAAACAGTAGCTTAGGAGAAATTTAGCATGAACATTAAGTCACAACTAGTCGGTCAAAGAAGCATCACTGACCGACTAGTTCACAAACTAGTCGGTCGGTGAGTCAACGTAGACCGACTAACTGTAAACAGTAAAGTCCAAGAAATTAAGGAATCAAACTAGTCGGTCCAAGAAGAGTTGCTGACCGACTAGATCACCATCTAGTCGGTCAGTACTTGTTCTTGTACCAACTAACATGCACATACAAGTCCGAATCGAAGCGCGACGCTTCGAGGAAGTTAGAATGAACTTGTAGTAGATCCTAGAGCTACGATATGAGCGTTATGAAGTTAAAATGGTAAGATATACTCAAGGCTTAACATTCTATATATCGAAGCTAAAAAGACTATAAATAAAACCTTAATAAACGGTCTTCGAGAGCTTCGATTGAATCTTCATAACTTCCAAAACGGCGCAAGAGCTTCAACGAAGCTTTAGGCATGAATACGAGCTTTGGGAAGTGTTGAGATGTCGCTTTGAATGTTCTCGTGAATTTGGCGACGATCTCCAATACTGCGCTCACAAATTGTTAGTTCATGGATTATTTATGTTTGCTCATCATCAAAACCAAATCCGGGGAGTCCAATATTCAACATTCTCCCCCTTTTTGGTGATGACAAACCAACATAAATAATAATCAAAAATAATGATTCAAATGTAAAATACTTACCCCCCCTGCATTGATGACACGTTAATTCCAAAATGAATATATATGAATTGCATCAATCAGATGAGTAAGATAAATAAAGAGAATCGATTTTCGAAATATCGGATTTTGAAAATCCTTATATATATCTTAACTCCCCCTGAATCTAACATATCAAACTAGATTCTTGGAAATTGAGTTAAATTTTCATTTGCTCTATTTATTATCAGTATCTCTCCCCCTTTGGCATTATCCCAAAAATGGGGGGCATACAACGACAACAACTAGGAAATGGAAAATCCAACATCGGGAGTCGTAGACAATGACGATGGAACTAATTGACACCAAAGGAAAAATGATGAAATCAAATCAAGGTGTGCCAAATTGTCCATTATCAAAAAGCGATAATCAAAATCAAAAAATATATTTGGTAATAAATTTTTTTATTTATTGAATAATGAAACATACTCTCCAATATTCAATATTCTTGGTTAAATTTGTGCATGGAAAACAATTCCATACAAATATAGAAATATACTCTATTTAACCAAGTTTTTCAATCGTCGAGCGACGATTTTACATAGCATGGACATCGAATGAGAATTAATGTGCACGACGAAGTAAATATCACAACATGAACATCGATGAATATATATAAATGATAACATCATGAGTACATCCAAAAAGATATCAAATAAAAAAATGTACATCACATCAAATGCAACACATCATCTATATAAACATCAAAAAGTACAACATCATCGTCTACATCAAAATATAACATCATCATCAATATCCAAAGTACATCAAAATACCCAACATCGACATCCAGAAAACTCAAAAGTACATCAAAAACAACCATCAATCTCCATCCTAACCCAAAATAAAACACTCTCAAAAAGGTAAATCATCCAATGAGCAGTGGAGAGTCCTCGGAACAAACGATCACGAGGAAGTGGCTGGATCTGCAGTCTCCGTGGGTCCAGTTGACGGAGTGGACTCAGGCTCTGCAGGGAGAAGAGGCGTCTCAACAGACGGGATCGTCGGGGTAGGAGTGGAAACGACTGGCTCAACAGCAGGGGTCGCAGCAGCAGGGGCCTCAACAGCAGCAGGAGATAGATGTGCAGGCTCGACAGCAGGGTCAGCAGCAGGCTCAGAAGTCTGAAGTGCTGAAGTAGAAGTCTCTGGAGCACCGGAAGTGGTGCCATCTCCAGAAGCTGAAGTGGTAGCAGCAGCAGCAGCAGCAGTGGCCTCATCGCCACGGGCTAAGGAAGTGACAAGCTTGTCAAGCTCCTCATCGTCCATCTCCTCGGCCTCAGAAACTGAAGGAGGAAGATCAATCCCCATCATACGAGCCATACGAAAGACGACCTCCTCAGTACGAGCCAAACGTGAGTCGTGCTGACGAAGAAGGCGTACGACATCGTCTAATGTGGCAGGAGGAGCGGGGGCTGCAGCAGCTGACGGAGTAGACTGGGAAGCAGATGCGGTAGACCTCTGCACGTGACGAAGCGCCGCTAGAGATTTCTTAACGGCCGTCGTGTTTAGAGGAGTACCCAAGGGACGCTCATCGTCAGGAGGGAGAGGGACTCGGAAATGACGAAACACAAGGGTCAACAGACAAGGGTATGGAATATGCGCAGATTTATTGGTCTTGCGTATACACTCGAAAGAGTCCATCTTATCGAGTATAACGCAAGCCCAATTAATCTCGCAACCCAAGAATAGAGCGTAGATAAGCTTCAGGAATGGCTGGGATGGAAGTGAAGATGAGCCGTACTTGGGAAGCAAGCACGACTTCAGAATAAGATTCAGAACCCAGGCATTTGGCTTGAACGACTTTGAAGGAACTCCAATGAAGGCAGGAGGGATCACATGGAAGATGTCAGAAAGAACGGACTGATCCAAAGAAGATATATCGTCGACGAAAATGTCTGAAGGCAGGAGACCAGACGACGAGCAGCCAAGAATCTCCCCCAAGATTTCTGCTGTGAGAACTATAGGAGTTCCCAAGACAGTAGTCTCGATGGAGTGACTAGCATCGTACTGGCCTCGAACACGATTGGCATAGAACAATTTAACTAGGCGAGGATATGGTTTAGGATTTGCCTTAAGATCGTATCGGAGATAATCAAGGAGACCACTATAGGAGAGGAGATCTGCTAGGCCAATGAAATCCGAAAACTGAACGTAGTGCTCCAATAGCATCGGGCAGTGTTCAATACGGTTGTAGGCCGCGAGACACAAAGGGTCGTCGTGACACAACGATATGTCAACACCACCCGCTGGCATTGGGCCCTTTCCCTTTGGCTGGCGAGTCCTAGGACGAAGTGGAGGAGTGGGTTCCCTATGGCTAGGCTCATCCTCAGGGATAAATTCAGTGTCGGAATCGGGAGGAGTAGAGGGTGAGTGGAGTATGGCCTTTTTGGTCTTAGATTTACGGGGTTTGACTGTCGCCGTCCTCTGCTTCTTCAGAGGAGGCGAAGACGGAGAAGCTCGGGTTGATTTGGCACGACGTTTAGGCTTAGGCGGATTCCTAGGGTCGGAAGGCCCTATAGACATACGAGAAGCCCCAGAAGAGGCGATAGGAATCCTCGTCTTTGCCATGGTCAAGGCACGACGAGTACAACCAAACGTCGGGAAGATCAAACACCCTAGCACAAACCCTAGAAGCCCTAGATTCCTACAGCAAACACGAAATGAACAAGCCCTAGAAGAACTTTGAAACCCTAGGAGCTAGAACCCTAGATGAGATATAAAACAAACCCTAGGGAAGGAAATCGACACCTAGGAGAGGGGGTTTTACCTAGGAGGAGGAGGCGACGGCGGCGGACGGCGGCGATGGCCGGAGATCAGGCCGGAGTCGACGGGAATACGAAGGGGCTCGAGAGGGGTTTGAGATTTTTCGGGCTGGAGCTGAAGGGAATACCGACTAAAATGATTTTTAGTCGGACGAAATGAGATTAAGTCGGTCTGGAAATCGAAAAGACGCATTTTCCCTAACCCACTTAGTCGGTCACAGTTCAAGCACTGACCGACTAGATTACGATCTAGTCGGTCGGTCAATGAGCTTGAACCGACTAAGTCGAAACAGAGGCAAACATGGATTTTTAGGGCTAGAATTAGTCGGTCGCAGTATATTCACTGACCGACTAGTTTTCAATCTAGTCGGTCGGTAAATGTACTGTGACCGACTAAAGAAAGAAAATGAAAAGAGTTAGATGAAAGCTTGATCTAGTCGGTCTGAGTTCATTTGCTGACCGACTAGATGAGCATCTAGTCGGTTGACAAATGAACTGAAACCGACTAGAAGAGTCCAAAAATTGATAATTGATTTCTCTTCACAAACCACTTGGATGAAACATCTTAACACTCTCATTAGTCATCTAAATTACCCCATAAAACGTCGAAATCTTAAATACGACATTGAAATACGAATTCGATCATAAATTCAAACATATCACATAAAATTCCCAAAAATTCAATAAATCTAGCATGAATGAAATATCGCAAAATATAATAGCATGCAAGATAATTGAATGAAATATGAATCCTATATCTCGGATTCACCCATAATCCCCAATTCTCGACGCAACCGCACAAAGGAGTCCTCCTTAAGGGGTTTCGTGAAAATATCGGCGATTTGCTTTTGGGTTTCAACGTACACTAAAATGATGTCCTTTTTAGCAACATGATCATCTAAGAAATGGTGTCGGACATCTATGTGTTTTGATCGGGAATGGTGCACCGGATTCTTTGAAAGACAGATAGCACTTTGGTTATCCACCATGATAGGGCTAGTATCACAGTGAATACCAAAATCCTTCAAAGTGTGTCTCATCCAAAGAACCTGGGCACAAGCGGCACCGGCGGCAATATATTCCGCCTCGGTGGTTGAAAGTGATACGGAATTTTGCTTCTTGGAAAACCAAGAGACAAGAGAATTTCCTAGAAAATGGCAAGTGCCACTAGTACTTTTCCTGTCGGATTTGCATCCCGCATAATCGGCATCACTGTATGAGACTAACTCATACGTGCTAGATTTCGGATAAAGTAATCCAAAATCTAAAGTGTAACTTAGATAACGGAAAATACGCTTTACCGCTACTAAGTGAGACTCCTTAGGTTGAGACTGATAACGAGCACATACGCATACGGCAAACATAATATCGGGCCTACTTGCGGTAAGATAAAGTAAACTACCTATCATACCTCGATATAGACGAATGTCTACATCCTTACCGCCCGTATCCTTGTCAAGATGTGTAGTCTTGCTCATTGGAGTCTTTTTCCCGGAAGCACTTTCCATTCCAAATCGCTTAAGCAACTCCACCGTATACTTCGTTTGGTGGATGAAGATTGCATCGTTCAATTGGCGAATTTGGAGACCTAAGAAATATTTGAGTTCGCCCATGTGGCTCATCTCAAATTGGTCCTTCATAACATTAGAAAACTCTTCGCAAAGAGTGAAGTTAGTAGCACCGAAAATGATATCATCAACATAAATTTGAACTAATAAAATATCATTATTCGCATACTTAACAAAAAGTGTAGAATCGGCTTCGCCCATTTTAAAATTCAAATCCAAAAGAAAATTCTTTAGGCGATCATACCAAGCTCGAGGAGCTTGTCTCAAACCATAAAGAGCTTTCTTTAGTTTAAAAACATGATTTGGAAATTTTTCATTTATGAAGCCCGGAGGTTGAGAAACGTAAACTTCCTCAACAACATCTCCGTTTAAAAATGCACTTTTAACATCCATTTGAAATAACTTAAAATTTTTATGGCATGCATAAGACAATAAAAGTCTAATAGATTCTAATCTAGCTACCGGAGCGAAGGATTCTTCGAAATCGATACCTTCCTCTTGGCGATAGCCTTGAGCAACTAACCTAGCTTTGTTCCGGACGACGACTTGATTTTCGTCGGTTTTGTTCTTGAAGATCCACTTTGTCCCTATGACGGTGTGGTTCTTCGATGGCAAAGGAACAAGCTCCCATACCTCATTCCTCTCGAATTGAATGAGTTCCTCCTCCATGGCAAGAATCCAAGCACTATCTTCGCACGCTTCAACGATATTCTTTGGCTCTATCGATGAGGCAAAGGCACAATTGGCGAAGTGGTGGACTTGAGATCTCGTCTTGACACTATCATTAATATTGCCAATAACTTGCTCATGGGGATGGTCGTGAACGGTATGAAGCCGCTTGGGAATACCTTGATCACTAGGCACATTCTCAACAACTTCATTAGTCGGGTTAGTCTCAATAGAATCAATTGAATCAATAGACTTAGAATTTTCAAACGAATCACATAAAACATCCATAGAATCATTATCATTTGAAATTCTAGAAGTAGTAAAATTCTCATTAAAAGAGACATGAAGTGATTCCTCGATCGTAGAGGATCTTTTGTTGTATATCCGGTAGGCTTTGCTACGTGAGGAATACCCAACAAATATCCCCTCATCCGATCTCGGATCAAACTTGTCCAAATTATCATATGTGTTTTTAATGAAACATTTTGCGCCGAAAACACGAAAATGTTTAACTTGAGGCAATCTACCAAACAACAATTCATAGCAAGTTTGTTTGGTGCCGGGCCTCAAAAGTATTCTATTAAACACATAACAAGCGGTGTGTACCGCTTCCGCCCAAAATTGATAACCAAGTTGACTATCTTCGAGCATAGTGCGAGCACACTCCACAAGCGTTCTATTCTTCCTCTCAACAACACCATTTTGAGGAGGTGCGCGAGGGAAAGAAAACGTGTGAGTAATTCCAAGATCATCACAAAAATTTGAGAAAGACTCATTCTCAAATTCACCCCCATGATCACTACGAATAGTGACAATGGTGGTTCCGATGAGATTTTGTACTTTCTTCACAAATATTATGAAGTTTTCAAAAGCTTCATTTTTATTACATAAGAAAAATACCCATGTAAATCTTGAATAATCATCAACGATGACTAGTCCATATCTTGCATTTCCTAAGGAAGCAACTCTAGTTGGCCCAAATAAATCTAGATGTAATAGCTCTAGTGGCCGTTTCGTAGAAATGCTTTTCTTAGGTTTAAATGAAGATTTAGGAAGCTTGCCACGTTGACAAGAATCACAAAAACTTTTCTTTTCGAAAACGAGCTTCGGAAAACCTTTAATGGAATTTAATTTCGAAAGCTTATAAAGTGTTCCAAAGTTCACATGTCCAAAGCGTCGATGCCATAAGTGTTGTTCACTTGTGTTGGCAACGAGACATTGTTCATATGACTTAGGAAGATCCAAAATATAAATATCTTTATTGCGTGTGCCGGAAAATAATAATTTATTATTATCATTTGAAATATGACACAATCCTTTCGCAAAGCTAACTTTGTAACCTTTGTCACAAAGTTGGCTTATTGAAATAAGATTATGATTTAAACCATTAACTAGATAGACATCACTAATTAAGGGTTTAGAAGGGTTACCCACTTTACCAACACCGACGATGGTTCCGCTCTCGTTGCCTCCAAATACGACGTGATTTCCATTTGCAATGGGAACCACTCCGGAGAGCAATTGAGCGTCACCCGTCATGTGTTTTGAACACCCGCAATCGAGTATCTAATTCCCTTTGGAGCTAAATTTAAATTTGTTGCTCCTCTTCTTTTTCTTTTCCTTGAGTACCTAAAGATAGAAACTTTCATATCATGGTACCCAAGGTCATTGGGTCCTCAAAAGTTAGACCTTTGGAAGCCAAGTCCAATTGGACTTTGACTTCCCCACATAATTTCTACTATGCACAACATCCGAAAAATAAGCATTCATATATACTTGTTTTTCATCCATGCTTGTGTCCTTTGGGCTCCAAATAGTGAAAATTTTGGGAGCCATCATCCTATTGGGTGCATGCATGCGTTGTTGGTTTCTACGTGATGCATGACGTGGATAGGCATACGGAACATGATGGAATGGTGCATGACGAGAATTATTCATACGATGAGGTGGGTGAACATATGCATGTGTGGGAACACGTGCGTGAGGGTGTCTCACATGGTGTGCACGTGCCCGTGAACGTGTAGCATAGAAATCATCATATGTGTGAGATGGTGGAGTAGGACGTGTGTTCCTACGTGGCATGGTATTTGTGTACATATAAGCATGCCCCTTCTTTGGAGGTCCACCCAAAGTGGGTTTCTTTCCAAAAGAGGGTGTGGACGAGGTGGAAGCACCATTGGTAGATGAACTACCAATAGAGTGTTTGCTACCACTCGTAGAGTCACCGGAAGTTGGCCTAACAAAAGTAGTGGCCGCTTTGGATGGACATCCCATCGTATACCCCAAACCAATGTGGTGATTGGCCGGAAGTAAGTCACTTAGGATTTTATCCAAATGGTCCTTACCCTTATTGAATCTATTGATTCGGACTAATGTGTTCTCATATTTCTCTTTGAGAGAACGCATAGAAGTATCTAATGTGGATACTTGCGATGTGAGCACATAAACACGAGATTTAAGATTCTCGTTCTCAATACTCAAAGTCGAGTTTTGAGAAGTTAAATCCGCTATCCTATGTTCTTCCGGATCATCAATGCTAACATGTTCAAGTTTAGATTTGAGATTAACAATCTCATTTCTTAACTCTTCAACAACGGTGTCGTTGTTGGTGATGATAGTCTTAGGCGAGGTTTGAATGCTAGCTAGGTCATCTTTTACTTTAGTATATCGATTTACTAATTTTGTGTATTTAGACCATAAATGAGAGTTAGCATCCCTAAGATCATCCATAGTTACCTCATCGCCTTCGTCATCGCTATCATCGGAGGAGGAAGATCCTTGATCATGCTCCTCTCTTGCCATGAAGCACATGTGTGCTTGCTCCACTTTCTCATCATCCGACTCTCCGCTTGAGGAATCCTCGGAGTCGGTGAATGTTGTTCTGACAAGTCCCTTTTTGTACCCCTTTTTGTACTTCTTTGACTTGTCGAACTTCGGCGCCTTACACTTCTCCTTTTGCTTGTTTTGAGGACAATCCGCTTTGATGTGTCCTGGCTTATTGCATTTAAAGCACAAAGGTGGAGAGGCGTTAGTAGAAGTAAACTTAGATTTTTGTTTGAAGTTACCCTTTCGGAAGAAGCGATTGAACTTCTTTGCCATGAGTGCAATGGATTCCATGTCCATTTCTTCTTCCGAGTCCTCATCATCGGTAGAGGTGGATGAAGCCGCCTTGAATGCAATCGCCTTTTTCTTAGGCGCATCTTGGTTCAAATAGGACTTCATCTTTTCTTGTAACTTCACCTTGCTATCTTTGCGTACCTCGTATGACATCAAAGTACCCATTAGTTGAACTACGGTATATTTGTTCATGTCATTACCTTCCTCGATGGCGAAGGTACGTTTTTCCCAAGAAGAGGGAAGTCCTTCAATAAGCTTTGAGCACTTCTCCTTTTGAGTGTAGGACTTGCCGAGGGCCTCCAACTCGTTTATTATGTCAACGAAGCGAGCGTAATATTCTTTCATCTTCTCGCCCTGTTGCATATGAAACATTTCGTAATCTTTGTTTACGACTACGAGTTTAGAGTCTCTTACCCTACTCGTCCCTTCATGAAGAATGAGGAGGGAGTTCCAAATTTGATATGCACTCTTACATGTGCATATCTTATTGAAGTCCTCGGGCTCCAATGCGCATTGCAAGGCGTTCATTGCCTTGGCATTGCTTACCTCCGCGGCGATCTCCGCGGTAGTCCATTTCTTAAAGTCTTCTTCTACGGGCTCTATGTATTCCTTCATTGTGGTCCTCCATAAGGATGCACTCCAGAGGAAGGTTTCCATCCGGCATTTCCAGTACCCGTAGTTGGTACCGTTGAAGAATGGAGGCCTCGTAGAGGAATGTCCTTCCATCACCGAAGATGCTCCTTCTCGATTCCTGAAGGTGTCATAGTTGGAAGGTGGACGCACGGTCTTGTTGTCGTTGGCAGACATAGCTAAGTATCTGGCTCTGATACCAAATGTAATGCCCTACCAGCTATTGCACAAGTACTAGAGGGGGGGTGAATAGTACTTTAAAATAATAAGGAGTATAATTCCAAATTAAATTGCAAACAACTACCAAATCAATTTGCGGAAGCTTAAATTGAATGACAACAACAAAATTAACAATGCAAACAAATGATGTTAATGGGTTCGGATCCACCCAAGTCTCCCCGACTTGTTCCCGGTGATCCTACGTCCCAACCACCCGGATCCCTTCCGGATACTTGAGTTAGAAACCCTAACTCAAGATTTCCACTATGAATATCTTGTGAAAAACCTTCACAAGATCAAATCATACAACAACGGCAATAGTGAATCCCACAACCCGGGATCACAACCTTCTCTCACAACCGAGAGAATCAACAAGCAATATAAATGAGTTATATTGAAATAAGCAAACTTACCACAAAATCCTATACCTTGAGTTTTTCTTACCCAATAGGTGAAATGGAGGATTTGAGGAAGATGAAGTCACCAAGACCTAGGACCAAGGAAATGACCAGCAATCGGTGCCTAGGGATGATTTGGAGACTTGGATCAAGCAATAGCTTGAAGAGCTCACCAAGAACAAGCTTCTCTCTAGATGGATTCTAGATCTAGAAATGAGAGAGAATGGGTTTCTTGTGAGGAAGAGAGCTTTTGATTTGAGTGAGAATAGCTATCTCTTTTGATCTCAATGAATCTCTGAATGGAAGCTCTAACCTAGATAGAAATGACCTAGGTTCGTATTTATAGGGTCCCATAAAAACAACTTAGGTCATTCTCCAACGGATAGAAATCTGTGAGAATTAGTCGGTCAAAGAACAATCACTGACCGACTAATTCATCAACTAGTCGGTCAGTCAAACAGCATGGACCGACTAAGAGAGGAACAGAGAAGAAAGAGAATTTCAGACCTAGAAATCTAGTCGGTCCAAGAAGACTTTCTGACCGACTAGTTTCACAACTAGTCGGTCAGTCAGTGAACGTAGACCGACTAAGAGGCAAAATGAAATAGTCTGAACACAAGTTGACTTAGTCGGTCCAAGAACAAAAGTTGACTGACTAGATTGTCAACTAGTCGGTCACCAAACGTTCTTAGACCGACTAACGATAAACAGTAGCTTAGGAGAAATTTAGCATTAACAGTAAGTCACAACTAGTCGGTCAAAGAAGCATCACTGACCGACTAGTTCACAAACTAGTCGGTCGGTGAGTCAACATAGACCGACTAACTGTAAACAGTAAAGTCCAAGAAATTAAGGAATCAAACTAGTCGGTCCAAGAAGAGTTGCTGACCGACTAGATCACCATCTAGTCGATCAGTACTTGTTCTTGTACCAACTAACATGCACATACAAGTCCGAATCGAAGCGCGACGCTTCGAGGAAGTTAGAATGAACTTGTACTAAGATCCTAGAGCTACGATATGAGCGTTATGAAGTTAGAATGGTAAGATATACTCAAGGCTTAACATTCTATATATCGAAGCTAAAAAGACTATAAATAAAACCTTAATAAACGGTCTTCGAGAGCTTCGATTGAATCTTCATAACTTCCAAAACGGCGCAAGAGCTTCAACGAAGCTTTAGGCATGAATACGAGCTTTGGGAAGTGTTGAGATGTCGCTTTGAATGTTCTCGTGAATTTGGCGACGATCTCCAATACTGCGCTCATAAATTGTAGTTCATGGATTATTTATGTTTGCTCATCATCAAAACCAAATCCGGGGAGTCCAATATTCAACAGAATTTTCCAAAATATTTCCGTTGCGTTCACTCGGCCGAGCGACTTAGTCACTCGGCCGAGTCGTAACTTTTTCTATAAAAGGGGGAGCGGGACGGCACGATTTTCGAAACGAGTAAAACGCGAAACCGCCCGATTGCCCCGACCCTTCGTTTCCTCGACCGCTGCACTCCCCCATACTCGCCCGACCAGCTGCCCCTGCCGCCGGCGCTCGGCCACCCACCACCGGCCGAGCCTGCCGCGCCTCCGCCCGAGTCGCCGCCTGCGACCACCTCGACGGCCGAGCTCCGGTACCTTTATTTCGCCCATTTCCTCCTCTTTTGCGTAATTTTCGACGATCCATGTGTTTAACGAACCCCAAATTCAAATTAACTTCATAATCTATCTATCATACCCCTAACCCCCTATACATTTTGAATATTACTCGCTGATATCTTCGTTTGATGTGCAGGGAATATTGGGGAGCTTAGGGGAGCCCAGGGGAGCTTCCGGGGAGCGTTTTTGGCTTCGTGGAGGCGGTGTCTTCGCACGCGTCCACTATATTGCTCTTGCGGCGTGTTACGGTATACTCGTTCCACTCTTTTGCGCACGCCGCATTTTTTACGTTTTTGGTGAGCACCCGGGGCCCACATGCCGTCCCGGACACGGCCTCGTACCAGGAGAGCTTCCGCCAAGCGGAAGCGACCGGATGAGCCCGGTCCCTCCCACGAGGTGGAAGACTCTCCTCTGCCTACACTGCCACACCCCGTTCACCCCGCACAGCCTGCAGACCCCGCACACCCCGCACAGCCTGCAGAGCCCATTCACCCCGCACAGCCACTCCCTGCCGTCCCACAGCCACCACCACTGCCACCGGCTCCACTTATCGGACCGCTGGGGATTACGTTCCAGGACGACACACACCGCGTCGTTTTTGAGCGCATTTCCCAGCGCTCGATTGTACCCTCCAGGTTCGCACACCTTGCAGACCTAGGACGCCTGGGTGTACTTGAGGGGATGCTCACGTTGTATGACAATGTGGGTTGGCGAGATTTTTTCCAGGTGTCGGCGGACACGTTCGTCCGTCCGACACTTGAGGTGCTTAGTTCTATCGCCCGGACCGACGAGGGATGCTCGTTTAGGTTCATGGATCGAGAGTGCCAGGTCACTCTCGGTATGATGAGAGCTTTCTTTTTGTGACCCGATGTCCTCGGGGCCGACCGTGGTTACGCCCCCACTCATATTCCCCCACCTTCCTTCGATTCCGGTGCTTTCTGGGCCCGGATCACGGGTTTACCAGCCGCCTTCGACCCTAGTAGGGCCAAGGCCTCGGCCATCGTCCACCCTTGCCTCCGCATAGCTCAGCGCCTTATGGCGACTACCTTTTTGGCGAGGTATGAGCCTGGGACGATGTCCACACCGGAGCTTTATATGCTCTACGCGATGACGCGTCCTAGAGCTCTATCTAGGGAGGGTGACGAGTTGGTCCCCGCCGTCGTGATTGATATCGCGAGCTGGTTTTTGGACCGCATCATCGTATCGGTGAGCGCTCGCTCATCGATATGTTGCGGCGGTCTGATCACCTTGCTCGCCCTGATGACCGACGAGGACTTTCCGGATGACCTGCGACGAGCCCCGGGCCCCACTTCACTGTCCATAGACGTCATGGCTCAGATGAAGATGCTACGTCCGCACGGTCAGCGGCACTGGGTTTGGTTGCACGGTCCCTACGGTGCGGATTACATGATCCTTCCGAGCCCAGCTCGGACACAGATAGCACCAACACAGGTGGACTAGCTTCCGACGATGGATCTCCTGATCCTCGCCGCCTACGTTCTTGAGGCCGAGGAGGCTGAGCAGGCTGAGCAGGCCCACACTGCACACGCTGCACCCGCTGACCCCGCTGCACCCGCTGACCCTGTGGCCCCTCAGCAGCCTGATATTTCTGTTGTCCCCGACACCTCTGTCCACACTTCTACCGGTGTCGGGAGTACACTCGTTGAGACCACCTCCACCACCTCCACTACCTCCACCACGCCCACCACCACTCCCACCACAGCTGGCCCTCTGTCCGTTGAGCCCGTTTCCTCCGCCCTACCTGAGCGCCCACCGACTATAGTTGAGAGCGGAGAGCCCTCTTTTGCTGCCGTCGTGGAGACCGTGGTTGCCACCTCTGTCTCCACCGCAGCCATTTTTTCTGAGAGTGTCGTGACTTCTGTTCCCACGTCTGTGTCACCGACCTCTCTGGCCGCCTCGTTGCCACTTTTATACTCCACTTCCGTTGCTGCTGCCTCCACCTCATACCAGCCTACGCCCCGGCCTCGCACTTAGGCTAGGCCCACACTTATGAGCACAGCACCTTTCCTCCACATGCCTGCTGAGCCCATCCACTACACCACCCGAGTCCGCCAGCCCCGCCCTGCACAACACAGACAGGTGCGTCCCTCTGCACCACCTCCCCCCGACACTGTACTTCAGAGCATTCGTGCTCTCGAGGGGGCAGTGAGTGCCCTCAGAGGTGACCTCAGGACCATGTCTGCCACCGTCACCGCTATGGCCAGCCGCTTCGACCTACTTCCGGGCATTCACTATTGCCTCACTCAGATTGTCGAGCGGCTTCCTCGCGTACCCATACCCACCCAGCAGGTACCCACCCCCACTCCTACACACACCCAGCCTGCTTCCACACCCACACCCACACCCACTCAGCAGACTGTTCCCCAGCCACCACCACCTCCTCCTCCGCCTCAGGACGGAGACGGTGCAGCCCCACCCTCTTGGGCACCCTTGATGCCACTGATCCTTTTTTCCGTCGTGCTGCCCGTCTCTGCTCAGTCTTGATGATTTTTGCCCACCCCCCTCCCCTCACTGTTTTTGGGTCTACATTTTGTTCATATCTTTCTATATCATTTTTGGGAGAGAGGGAGAGATTTTTGGTGTCACACTTTTATATCTGATTCACTCCTATATCTGCATGCATCATGTACGCATCATATTTTTCATTTCGTTATTTTTATTTTCTTTCTCATCATGCATGCATCCTCACCTACCCCTCACATTACACGTCTCTCGGTGTGCCACACTTCGCACATTGAGGACACTGTGCACTTTAGCTTGGGGAGTGAGTTCTCACGTTCTTTTCGATTTACCATCTTTATTTTTAGTTTTTTCACGCCATTTTCCACTTTTGCACTCACTTTCATCACTTTTTCTTTTTTTACCATGCATCACGTTTTTTTCTCATTTTCTTCGTGTGCTGCATTGTAAATAGCTTTATTTTCCCTCTTTATCTTTATTTCTTTTTCATCTCATGCTAGAGATGACTTTTCTGTGATGATGATGACGTGGAGTTAGCTTTCTCTATATGCATGCTATACTTGTCATATCTTAGATTTTATTTCTGATATCATATGCTGTGATTTGCCTTGCATTTAGAGATAGTAACCCACACTTTTTCCGCATGAAAATGGATAAAATTTTATTATTAGCTGAGTCTGAATGTTCATATGTATGCTATCGCAAAAAACACACCAAGGTTCACGCATTGAATGCTTATATCTGGAGTACCGTTTTCTTTTCCTATATCACTTCTATTTGCTTGATTTGTACATTTCACTTCAGGATGATTGAATGATGTTAGCTATGATAAATCTGGATTAGTTTTGCTTTTTTGTGATCGAAACTGAGTAGATTAGATTACCATGCTGAAGTTGTCGTGCACGTCTTATAGAGTGAACTGAGAGACATATTTATTTCTTTCTCCACATATCTTGAACATCAATTCTCTATTTTAAAATCATTGGTGAATCTCCCCTTAGCGATTCTAATATATGGCATTTCCCCCACTATTAATTCCTAGCTCCAAATTTCCCAAAACCAAAGAAAGAAAAAGAAACATTCTTGTATATCCTTATTTCTCTTTGATTTGGGATCATTGTGTATATGTGATATAAAAAAAGAAAAAAGAAAAAAAAAGAAAAAAAAGGAAGAAGAAAAAGAAAAGAAAGAGAAAAGAATCTGTAACGACTGGTTTCCTTGTATCTGGATTTATTATAATATAATATATGTTTTGGTGGATTTTCTCCTCATGTGTGGTTTTCATCTCCGTGACTTTCATTTTCGATCGTTTCGTCGTGATTTCTCGTTTCTTCCTTAGGATCGTCGATTTCGAAGTATGTCATTCGTGACGGACTTCATAACGGTCGTATCTTACTATTAGATCAAGCCTAGGAGTCTTAGAAATCGATCCCGGAGCTCCGCGCTCCGTATCGGAACTTTTGGTGCTTATTAGCCGGTGTAAGAAGGGGCACCGACCGACTAGATGACGATCCAGTCGGTCGGCAATCCTTCTTGGACCGACTAGTTGACTTTCTAAATTATTCAGAAGTTACTATTTATCGTTAGTCGGTCTAAGAACGTTGGTTGACCGACTAGGTTGCAAACTAGTCGGTCGGCAATGCTTCTTTAACCGACTAACACATCATCTAAATTTTAGTATCAGTACTGTTCATTCTTAGTCGGTCTAAGTTCATCTTTCGACCGACTAGTTGTTAAACTAGTCAGTTAAGTTTTGTACTCAGACCGACTAATTCTTGGTTCTACTGTACAGTCGAGTTACTGTTTACTCTTAGTCGGTTTACGAACGTTCACCGACCGACTATATATCAAACTAGTCGGTCAGTAGTTGTTCATCGACCGACTAAATCCAAATCCTATTTTCGTTCAGAAGTTACTGTTTACACTTAGTCGGTCTGCGTTGGTCGACCGACCGACTAGTTGCCAAACTAGTCGGTCAGTGGTTGCTCTTTGACCGACTAATCTGTGTTAAAACCCTAATTTCTGGGCAGCCACCAGCCCATCCTATTTAAACCCCTCCCAAACGTTTTCTTCTTCCTCCACTCGACCTAAAACCCTAAAATCTCCCCCATTGAGCCCCCTTCCACCTCCAACCCTTATTCCTTCATTCCAAGCCCTAAAATCCATCATCTAAACCCTCCATCAACTCATTCTACCTCTCATCTTCCCCAAAATCTCATCAAATCCCCAGAATCCCCCAAAAACCCTAATTCCCCCAAACTTCTCCATTCGTTTCCAGATCTGGTCCCTAGGTTCTCCGGAGTGTTTCTCCCGCCTCCTCTCGGTAAGAAATCGATCTCTTGATGTTTTCGTAACCTATTTTTATTTTTATGAAACCCTAATGAATGAATGTTGTTTTGATGATTGTTTCCCCATAACAGCGACTTCCCCACAGATTAGCATCCGCGAGACGAACCTTCGTGATCGTCATCCCCGGTGCTAGGCAAGTGAAACTTGCCACTTAGGGTTTAGGCCATGTTTTAGGCCATTTGCTTGTTGTATGCGTAAAAGAGGCTAGGCGACGAAATGATACTCGTCTAGGCACAAATTGGGGAACTAGCTTGACAACGAAGCTAGTTCCGACATATATCATGTTGCACAATTACCATGTCATGTTTACTTTCCATTAACGATACGCGAATTAATTGTCATGTCATTGCACTCTTTAAAGTGATCCCGTGATTGCGTAGCATCGCTACAATACTTGTGTTCCTGGCTCGTGACCAGAAGCGAGCATAATGAGTGGCTAACCCCAACGCTCGATATTGAATTGTGAACTAAGAAACAAGCTCCCGTGCGGGGCAACCCTGGCTCACTTGCTGGGCTCATGTGCAGGGACCCTGGCTTGTTTACGTGTGGGATGGGGTAAGGGTTAAGCGGCCATTCAACTGGGAGTCTGCCCGATCAGCAACTGCAGTTGTAAGGCGTAAACTCTGGGGTGGGGTAGTGTTTAGTGCCGATCGGTGTGAATGTTGTACCATTCAGCTGAAGGGCGTAAACATCTACAAAACAACGTGAAACGTGAATAGTAAATTGATTGAGATTGTTAGTAGCTTGGCTACTCTTGTCTTGTCCCGACACTTGTTCTCTTGCACTTACTGTTCACCATGTCTTAATTGTGCACTCATGTTATAACTGCCATGTCATGCATACTAAAACTGCTAGATTGCTAGTTGCCTTACTTTTAGTTTCCTTGCCCAAGTCTCTTAGACTTGCTGACATGTGCCCCTTTACTCTTTTGGGTGACACATGTTAGATCCTGAGCCTGAGTACCTTGTTAAGGACGAGGTGTTTGCTGACGCCGAGCCCGAGCTTGTGTTTGACGGGGAGTACGCGGACACTGGGGACCAGTCCTAGTGTCTTCGTAGTGTTTCCTTTTTGTTTAGACTGATGTTTGGTTGTCGTTGCGTGGCACCTATACTTTGTTATGTTGTTGCTTTTGTTGGCCTTGTTCTGGGCCTTTAGACTCTTTCTTTTAGCCTGGTGGCTTTTCTGGATGTTTGACTTATTTTCATGTTGGACAATTTATGAGATATGAGAATTTTATTTCTGTCACTCCTTTTATTATTATTGTTGCTCCGTTGTGGTTACAGGGACCTGCTTATGTTTTATTGACGTTTATCGGGTTTGGGGCTTCACGGCTCCACTCTCGTGCGGACCTTTTCACGTCTCGCCTCCATTTTAGGGAAGCGGGTCGTGACAGGTTTTGTTGGTGGCCCATGCAGGTCCTTCTGTACCTGCGATTGTCGGAATAACGACAATAATATTAGATGTCCAACAAACTAAGTTCGACGTCCGAGTCATAAGTTGTGAGTCTAATCTGCTTCGTTTTCTGTGTCACTAGATGGCAGGAAGACGTTTCACCCGTGGTGGGGGTAGTGGTGCGCTCCCTTATGATGAGGAGCCTGAGCGGGAGCCCACCAACGGTGAGATGATGCGGATGATGCTACAGATGATGCAAGTGCAGCAGGGCGTGCTCCTGCAAGTCCAGAATGCTCCACTTGCTCGAGCTGCCCGGGCTCTTCCGGATGCCCCTCGCTCTGAGCCGGGAGCGAAGCAATTTCGGGAGCTGGGTCCCGCATATTTTGATGGGTCTGAGGGTCCTCTGGCTACCGATGAGTGGATTCAGAACATCGAGGACAATCTGAAGATGGCCAAGATCACCCTGGTTGGGTGGGTCGATTTGGCGAAGAGGCAACTCAAGGATAATGCTCGGAATTGGTGGGATGCGGAAGAGAAGATGTTGGTGGAGCCGATAGCTTGGACTACCTTTAAGTCCAGGTTTGATGAGGAATTCTTTCCGAAGGCTGCGAAGAAGGAGATGCTGCAGCGCTTAATTGATCTGAAGCAAGGGAGCTTGACGGTGGACATGTACCACCAAGAGTTCACTAGGCTGAGTCGGTTCGTACCGAAGATGGTGCAGGATGCTGATGAGAGGGCTCAGAGGTTCCTGCAAGGACTTGCTTTGGAGCTCCAGAGTTTTGTGTCTTCCTCCGATCTGGACTCTTATCAGAAGGTTCTGGTCGCTGTGAGGAGGCACGAGCTGAACCTGAGTCAGAGGAGGGGGTCTGCTATTGGTGCTGGGAAGAGGCCTATGGAGTAGGCCAGAGCGGTGGTTAGGCCTGGTTTCAAGCCTAATCAGCCAGCTCAGTTTAAGAGGCCAGGAGGGCCTATTCTGAAGACTTGCCATTTCTGCGACAAGCCTGGCCACATCAAGGATCAGTGTCGGAAGTTTTTGGGCCAGTGTTTGTGTGTGGTGATGCTTCCCATGTCGCGAGGGATTGTCGGCATGCGGGTCCGCTGCGGAGGGCACCTGTTGCAGCACAGTCGTTGCAGCAGCGAGCGTCTGTTCCTGCTGGTCATGGAGCAGCTCTTGTTCCGCTGAGGCAGGCTTTTCAGCAGGCTGTTCCGCCGAGGAGGCAGGCTTTTCTGATGACCGCTGTGGAGAGCGAGGCTGTGGATGAGGTTATCGCATGTAATCCTCAATCTAGCTGTTACCTTCCTAGCTGGTTTGATTATTAGATTGTGTTGTTTGCTTGAACATGATTGTTTGCTAGACTAGGGTTTGATTGTTAAATTGATTGTTAGGTGTGGTTTTGGTGTGCACATTTCCTGCACGAGTCCTCTTTGACTCTAGTGCATCGATGTGCATTATTTCTCGGAGCTTCGTGGAGAGGCATTCCTTGTCGACGTCCCCTTTTTCCAAGAGTTGGAATATCGTTACAGGGAATGGCGTGGTCTCGGTGCATCGTGGTTGCAATTCTTGCTCGTTGGTGGTCTGTGGACATGAGCTTTTCGCTGATTTCATTGTCCACGACATCATCAACTGTGATGCGGTTCTTGGGATGGACTGGCTTGCGAGCTTCTATGCTACGATCGACTGTCGGAGGAAGAAGGTGGTGTTTGAGATTCCCGGACATCCAGTATTTGAGTTCAGTCGTGGTAGCAGTTCGCTTGGTCCTGTCAGATTTCGGGCCAGGCCGGTGGAGGTTGTGGCTATGCAGATGGAGCTGGAGTGGCCAGCTGTGGTGCGAGATTTTGGCGACGTCTTCCCCGAGGAGATGTCTGGTTTGCCACCTAATTGAGCTCTAGAATTTTCTATTGATCTCATTCCAGGTGCGCAGCCGATTTCGAAGGCGCCGTATCGTATGGCACCTGCAGAATTGGAAGAATTGAGGAAGCAGCTGGATGAGCTTTTGCTGAAGGGTTATATTAATCCTAGTGTGTCTCCGTGGGGAGCACCGGTGCTGCTGGTGAAGAAGAAGGATGGTTCGTGTCGCATGTGCGTGGACTATCGGGAGTTGAATGCGGTGACCATTAAGAATAAATACCCGTTGCCCCACATCGATGATATTTTTGATCAGCTTGGAGGTTCGAGGGTGTTTTCTAAATTGGATTTGAGGAGTGGTTACCATCAGTTGAAGGTGAAGAAGGATGATGTTCCGAAGACAGCGTTCAGGACGAAGTATGGACACTATGAGTTTGTGGTTATGCCTTTCGGCGTAACTAACACACCCGCATTTTTCATGAATCTGATGAACCTGATTTTCTACGACTTTTTGGATAAGTTTGTCGTTATCTTTATTGACGACATTCTGATCTATTCGAAGTCGGAGGAAGAGCATGCCTCGCACTTAAGGACGGTATTGGAGATTTTGAGGAAGCATCGTTTGTATGCTAAGTTTTCGAAGTGCAAGTTTTGGCTGGATCGAGTTGCTTTTCTCGGGCATGTGGTGACTGGAGATGGTATTTCAGTGGATCCCAAGAAGATTAGGGCCATCAGAGAGTGGCCTGTTCCGTCGTCTGCGTCTGAGATTCGGAGTTTCCTTGGACTTGCTGGTTACTATCGGCGATTCATTAAGGACTTTTCCCGTATTGCTGAGCCGATGACCAGGTTGACGTGGAAGGATGTTGCTTTTGCTTGGTCGGGTGATTGTGAGAGTGCTTTTGGCGTTCTGAAGGAGAGGTTGACGACGGCCCCTATTCTTGTTGTGCCTGATCACAGCGGTGGATTTGAGATCTTTTGCGATGCTTCTGGCAAGGGTCTCGGTTGTGTGTTGCATAAGCACGGACATGTTGTGGCGTATGCGTCTCGTCAGCTTAAGGTTCATGATAAGAATTACCCGACGCATGATTTGGAGTTGGCTGCCGTTGTGTTTGCTCTTAAGATTTGGAGGCACTTCCTGCTAAGTGAGAAAGTGAAGATTTTCACCGATCACAAAAGCTTGAAGTATATTTTTACTCAGAAGGAGCTCAACATGCGACAGCGTCGATGGTTGGAGCTTATGGCGGATTATGAGATTGATTTGCAGTTTCACCCGGGCAAGGTGAATGTGGTTCCGGATGCGCTGAGTAGGCTTCCAGCGGTGATGATTTTGACCTCGCAGTGGAGATTGTAGCAGGATTTTTGCGAGTCTGGCATGGAGATTGTTCTTCCTGGGGAGGCTTCGTCGTTGATGTACATGCAGGTACAGTCGACGATCGTGGATCGGATTAAGGCTGGCCATGCTGAGGATCCGAAGCTGGTGAAGATTCGGGAGCAGGTGGAAGCCGGCCTGCGGACTGACTTTTTGATTCATGAGGATGGCTCGCTGAGGTTTGGAGCCAGGTTGTGTGTGCCCGCGGGGGATATTAGAGAGGAGCTGATGGTGGAGGCACACAGTTCGTCGTATTCTGTGCATCCTGGTGGCACCAAGATGTACCAGGATCTTCGTCTGAATTATTGGTGGCATGGTATGAAGAGGAGTGTGGCTCGGAGTGTAGCCAAGTGCTTGGTTTGCCAGCAAGTGAAGGCGGAGCATCAGCATACGGCCGGGTTGCTACAACCGCTTCCGATTCCGGAGTGGAAATGGCAACACATCACTATGGATTTCGTGACTGGACTACCTCGGAGTCCGAAGCAGAATGACGCGATTTGGGTGATCGTAGATTGATTGACCAAATCTGCGCACTTTATTCCGTTCTGAGTGGGACAGTCCACTGAGGCGCTAGCGAGGAGATATATGGAGGTAAAATTCTTTTACTCTCCGTTTTTATTTCCTTTTCCTAGTTTGGATGGTGATGTGACGTGAATCGTGCAGAAGGTCGTGCGACTTCATGGAGTCCCCGTGAGTATCGTGTCGGACAGATACACGAGGTTCACATCTCAGTTCTGGCAGAGTTTACAGAAGAGCTTGGGTACGCGTCTGAGTTTCAGCACGGCGTACCATCCGCAAACGGATGGCCAGTCCGAGAGGACGATTCAGATTTTGGAGGACATGCTGAGGGCGTGCATGTTGGATTTCAAGGGTTCGTGGGAGGACCATCTACATCTGGTAGAGTTTTCTTACAACAACAGCTTCCAGGCGAGTATTGGCATGGCGCCTTTCATCGCTCTTTATGGGAGGAAATGTCGATCGCCATTGAGTTGGGATGACATTGGTGATCGGGAGCTGTTGGGACCTGAGATGATCGTGGCGGCCGTGGATATCGTCAGGAATATTCAGGAGAGGTTGAGGATTGCTCAGGACCGTTTTAAGCATTGGGTGGATGCTAAACGTCGTCCTTTGGAGTTTCAGCCGGGCGACCATGTGTTCTTGAAGATTTCCCCGAATCGTGGTGTGATTCATTTCGGGAAGCGAGGGAAGTTGAGCCCGCGATACATTGGACCGTTTGACATTTTGGTGAGGGTTGGCGAGGTAGCTTATCGCTTGGCCTTGCCGCCATCTTTGGAAGGAGTTCACAATGTTTTCCATGTGTCGTAGCTTCGTCGATACATTGGCGATCCATCTCATGCTGTGGATTTTTCGGAGATTACCGTTCGCCCCGATATGACATATGACCAGCATCTAGTGCAGATTCTGGACAGGCGTCAGAAGTCGCTTCGGAACAAGATTGTCAATCTTGTGTGGGTGATGTGGCGACACGGCTCACCTGGAGAATCTACTTGGGAGAATGAGGATGAGATGCGAGAGCGTTTCCCACTTTTGTTTCCGGACACGTGAGTGTTTGAAAATTCCGAGGAAGGAATTTTTCTTAAGTTGGGAAGGATGTAATGACTGGTTTCCTTGTATCTGGATTTATTATAATATAATATATGTTTTGGTGGATTTTCTCCTCATGTGTGGTTTTCTTCTCCGTGACTTTCATTTTCGATCGTTTCGTCGTGATTTCTCGTTTCTTCCTTAGGATCGTCGATTTCGAAGTATGTCATTCGTGACGGACTTCATAACGGTCGTATCTTACTATTAGATCAAGCCTAGGAGTCTTAGGAATCAATCCCGGAGCTCCGTGCTCCGTATCGGAACTTTTGGTGCTTATTAGCCGGTGTAAGAAGGGGCACCGACCGACTAGATGACGATCCAGTCGGTCGGTAATCCTTCTTGGACCGACTAGTTGGCTTTCTAAATTATTCAGAAGTTACTGTTTATCGTTAGTTGGTCTAAGAACGTTGGTTGACCGAATAGGTTGCAAACTAGTCGGTCGGCAATGCTTCTTTAACCGACTAACACATCATCTAAATTTTAGTATCAGTACTGTTCATTCTTAGTCGGTCTAAGTTCATCTTTCGACCGACTAGTTGTTAAACTAGTCAGTTAAGTTTTGTACTCAGACCGACTAATTCTTGGTTCTACTGTACAGTCGAGTTACTGTTTACTCTTAGTCGGTTTACGAACGTTCACCGACCGACTAGATATCAAACTAGTCGGTCAGTAGTTGTTCATCGACCGACTAAATCCAAATCCTATTTTCATTCAGAAGTTACTGTTTACATTTAGTCGGTCTGCGTTGGTCGACCGACCGACTAGTTGCCAAACTAGTCGGTCAGTGGTTGCTCTTTGACCGACTAATCTGTGTTAAAACCCTAATTTCTGGGCAGCCGCCAGCCCATCCTATTTAAACCCCTCCCAAACGTTTTCTTCTTCCTCCACTCGACCTAAAACCCTAAAATCTCCCCCATTGTGCCCCCTTCCACCTCCAACCCTTATTCCTTCATTCCAAGCCCTAAAATCCATCATCTAAACCTTCCATCAACTCATTCTACCTCTCATCTTCCCCAAAATCTCATCAAATCCCCAAAATCCCCCAAAAACCCTAATTCCCCCAAACTTCTCCATTCGTTTCCAGATCTGGTCCCTAGGTTCTCCGTAGTGTTTCTCCCGCCTCCTCTCGGTAAGAAATCGATCTCTTGATGTTTTCATAACCTATTTGTATTTTTATTGAAACCCTAATGAATGAATGTTGTTTTGATGATTGTTTCCCCATAACAGCGACTTGACGAACCTTCGTGATCGTCATCCCTGGTGCTAGGCAAGTGAAACTTGCCACTTAGCGTTTAGGCCACGTTTTAGGCCATTTTCTTGTTGTAGGCGTAAAAGAGGCTAGGCGACGAAATGATACTCGCCTAGGCGAAAATTGGGGAACTAGCTTGACAACGAAGCTAGTTCCGACATATATCATGTTGCACAATTACCATGTCATGTTTACTTTCCATTAACGGTACGCGAATTAATTGTCATGTCATTGCACTCTTTAAAGTGATCCCGTGATTGCGCAGCATCGCTACAATACTTGTGTTCCTGGCTCGTGACCAGAAGCGAGCATAATGAGTTGCTAACCCCAACGCTCGATATTGAATTGTGAACTAAGAAACAAGCTCCCGTGCGGGGCAACCCTGGCTCACTTGCTGGGCTCATGTGCAGGGACCCTGGCTTGTTTACGTGTGGGATGGGGTAATGGTTAAGCGGCCATTCAACTGGGAGTCTGCCCGATCAGCAACTGCAGTTGTAAGGCGTAAACTCTGGGGTGGGGTAGTGTTTAGTGCCGATCGGTGTGAATGTTGTACCATTCAGCTGAAGGGCGTAAACATCTACAAAACAACGTGAAACGTGAATAGTAAATTGATTGAGATTGTTAGTAGCTTGGCTACTCTTGTCTTGTCCCGACACTTGTTCTCTTGCACTTACTGTTCACCATGTCTTAATTGTGCACTCATGTTATAACTGCCATGTCATGCATACTAAAACTTCTAGGTTGCTAGTTGCCTTACTTTCAGTTTCCTTGCCCAAGTCTCTTAGACTTGCTGACATGTGCCCCTTTACTCTTTTGGGTGACACATGTTAGATCCTGAGCCTGAGTACCTTGTTGAGGACGAGGTGTTTGCTGACGCCGAGCCCGAGCTTGTGTTTGACGGGGAGTACGCGGACACTGGGGACCAGTCCTAGTGTCTTCGTAGTGTTTCCTTTTTGTTTAGACTGATGTTTGGTTGTCGGTGCGTGGCACCTATACTTTGTTATGTTGTTGCTTTTGTTGGCCTTGTTCTGGGCCTTTAGACTCTTTCGTTTAGCCCGGTGGCTTTTCTGGATGTTGGACTTATTTTCATGTTGGACAATTTATGAGATATGAGAATTTTATTTCTGTCTCTCCTTTTTTATTATTGTTGCTCCGTTGTGGTTACAGGGACCTGCTTATGTTTTATTGACGCTTATCGGGTTTGGGGCTTCACGGCTCCACTCTCGTGCGGACCTTTTCACGTCTCGCCTCCATTTTAGGGAAGTGGGTCGTGACAGAATCTCAATAAACGATGCCATCTCATGTTCTCTCTTTCTTCCCTCTTTTTGTTTTTATTTTCATTACTTTTGGAGCTTCAAAAGAAATGGGGATGTAAATATTGTTTTTTATGCCACCACGCATATAGATAAGCTTGGGGGAGAGAATCCGATGATGTGTGAGAGAGTGACTACTTGACGGTGCACGACAACCTAGACTAAGTAATATTCTATCCTCGGTGAGATTGTTTTAGCTTCACGAAATCCAGAAATCTATGCCTAGCACTCATTTCATGAAATCCACGCTTTTCTATTCTTTCTATTCTATCGCGTGATATTGTTGTACTCCTCATAGAAAGCATTCAATTGAAAAGTGTGTGATCTGCGATATTGTATACCGCTTTAAATGATTCAGACGATGCTAATTCTAAAATTATTCCGTTTTTCATGCTATAACAATATTCTTGGGTTTTCTATTTCTATTTGCACCATTATACTATGATATCGAAATAAAAGTCTTTGACTTGTGTTTTACATTCGGTGCATGCTATATGAGTAAGCAAAACCCACGTCCTGAGAAAAATGATCTAGCAGCTTCCCTCTTCGTTTTCTTCTTTCTTCTTCGTTTTTCGTTTTTCGTTTTTCGTCGTTTTCGTTTTCTGAATCCACCGGGTTCGCCTTTTACTTATCTTCCTCGAGGACGAGTAAGAGGTAAGCTTGGGGGATTTTGATCACTCCATATTTTACACCTTTTTTCCGCATGATTGCATGCCATTTAGATCGCTCAAATCACGTTTTTCACGATTTATCGACAATATTGCGATACTTTTCACGATTTGTTGTTTTTGTCGTATTTCAGAAGATTTGGAGCGATTTGGAGTGATTCCGAGATACACCTACTCCGGAGTGTCACCGAAGACTTCCCTGAGGGGTATTTTGATATTGGAGAGGAGCGGAAGAAGAAAGAACGTCGTAGGAGCGAAGAGGAGGCAAAAACACTCAGAATGGGCATTTTTGGTGTCTCACTCCGCCGAGTGAAGGAGTCACTCGGCCGACCAGAAGACCCCGCTCGGCCGGCCAGATCGGACACGCTCCAAGTGTGCACTTGGTCGAGCATCAGAAGCCACATCGGCCGAGTGACGAAACCCCATTCGCCCGAGTGGCACTCAGACGACGCCAATCAAAAACTCCCAACTTACTGTTTTTCGTCAGTCTGAGCATCAGAAGACCCACTCGGTCGAGTGGCAATTACCGACCGCCCGAGTGAAGAGAAGCCCATCGGCCGAGTGACGACAACTCACTCGGCCGAGCGACCCCCGAAGTGAAGACCCCCAAGACCCCAAACTTACTGGAAATTCTCAGGGTCTCTCACTCGGCCGAGCAACTTTTGTCACTCGGCCGAGTGAGCCGCGCTGCCTGTAGCGTAAATTGCGATTTTCAGGTTGCGCAGGGGCAATTTTGTCACAGTTTTTGGGCGATTTTGGGGGGTATTTAACCCCAGTTTTTAACCTAGGTTAGAGAGCTTTTTCCTTACTTTTTGGCAGCCTTTTAGATTAAACTTTTTAGCTTTTGATTCTTGTGATTGGAGAGGAGAGAAAAGTTTATTTTTGTTGGATTCTTGGAGAACTCTATTGGTTTGTCTCCCTCTTCATTAAAAATCTCATTTTTGTTGCTTATTTGAATATTGTGATGAATTCTATTGCTATTTCAATTGATTATTTTTGCATTTGTGATATGATTTGTGAGTAGTCCTAACGTCTTGGGGCGTGGGGATGAACCCTACGAGCCCAATTTCTGATTTGTGATGATTTGGTAGAACTATTGCTAGAATTGCTATTAGGGTTAGTTTGGGATCGATATACTACGGATAGCTAGGTGTTCATATCGATTGGGATTTGCAAGAGATTGGATCCCAATTCGATAGGAAACCCTAGAAATCCGAATTGGGTTGAAATTGAGTTTCCGTAGTATCGGTTTGCAAGAGATTGGACCGATACTAGGGTTCTCGGTTGCAATTCCGTACCGATACCCGTTTGCAAGAGATTGGACTGGTAGGAACTATCCCAACCTAGGTCGCACCCCGAGTTTGCACGAGAGTGGGCTCGGGATGCGATTGGACAATGATGTTGATCCTAATGCTAGCTTGCCTAGGCTAGGGTTTGCAAGAGATTGGACCCAAACCTAGGTTAGCTATAGACCGGCAACAGCGCGAGAGCGTGAGCTAGGTTTTACATTCAGTTGCAACTAGTTCATCCGAAATTCTACCCTAGCAATTGTGATACCAATGAATCACATTGACGAGATACGGTGAGTAGCGGGGATTCCCTATTCCCTAGGCGTCTTTATTTGATTCTATATCTCCATACTTTGTCTGACGATTGTGACAGGATCGCCAAAAGGCAAATTCCCTCTTTTCTGTTCCTATAGCCAGGTTGTTCGGAGAAGGCACTGTCATACGTCCTCCCTGTGTTAGATACCCACTCGCCGCTACACCGTGCGCTTGCGGTAAAGCTACCATCGTTCTCCAGGTGTATATCCGGGGCCGATCACCCGCCCTGGGTCTTTGAGAGGGAAGGGTCGAGTTATGTAGAATGTCCCAAGCCCTTAGCTACCTTTCGGGGGCGCTTCTCGGAAGCATGCCCCAGATCTTTGCTGCGAGGTAGCTCGCTCTCTTCTCCGGGTTGGGTAACGAGGCCCGACCTGTTATGGGTAGTCAGGCCACGACCTGCTCTAGAGGGCTTCAAGAGGGTAAGACGGGGCCATAGCCCTTTCGGCACCCCTGGGGGTCCTATTCCACTAGTGCCTTTTGGGGGCGCAGCACGCGGCCTGCACCAGATCTTTTGGTAGGGAGGGGTCAAGGTGTGTAGCCCGTCCCAAGCCCTTGGAGACCTTTCGGCTGTGCAGCACGGAAACTACCCCGAATCCATGGTGACCCGTCGGGGCACGGTCCGTAGACCGGCCCCTGATCTCTGTTCATCCCTGGTTTGGATAGCCTATAGAAAAGCTCGAAGAGGATGTGAGTGGGAACTTAATGACATAGGTCAGAGATAGAATAAAACCTGGGGTGCATAGTCGACTCAATCTCTACATGTGATCTCTCGCACACAAGAGAAAACTCAAAGAGTTTGTAAGTCGAAATGAAACGACATAGGTCGGAGATAGAATAAAACCTGGGGTGTATAGTCGACTCAATCGCAACCTGTGATTTCTCGTACACAAGAGAAAACTCGTAGCGTGGGTAAGTCGAAACGTAACGACATATGTCAGAGATAGAATAAAACCTGGAGTGCATAGTAGACTCAATCATGACATGTGATTTCTCGCACACAAGAGAAAACTCGAAGAGTGGGTAAGTCGAAATGTAACGACATATGTCAGAGATAGAATAAAACCTGGGGTGCATAGTCGACACAATCTCGACCTGTGATTTCTCGCACACAAGAGAAGACTCGAAGAGTGGGTAAGTCGAAACGTAATGACATATGTCAGAGATAGAATAAATCCTGGGGCGCATAGTCGACCCAATCTCGACCTGTGATTTCTCGCACACAAGAAAACTCGAAGAGTGTGTAAGTCGAAACGTAACACATAGGTCAAAGATAGAATAAAACCTGAGGCACATAGTCGACCCAATCTCGACATGGGGTGCATAGTCGACCCAATCTCGACCTGTGGCGCATAGTCGGCCCACTCGGGGAAGCTCTCGTGGCGAGCTGGTCTGCTACGAATGATTGGGACGACCTTTATGGAGGCACTTTTTACCTCGGAGGGGATTTTAAGGATGTAGGATCAGAGGATACAGGGTAGCCTGTCTCTCAATCTATGTGCATGATTGGCCTCGTGATGGGATGTGTAGTTTGCTCGGCGTCCTGGGCCTGGGTCAATCGAAGATGTTCTGCAGGAGTTCGCCCTTCGCACATCTGGCCTCCTTATTTGACGAACCTCTGAAGGTGGCCGCCCTGTGTGAGCTGCTACTTCTTCGTCGAATTGGGGGAGGAGGCCTCTCCTCACATTGCGTAGCTCGATGGGGCCTTCTGCCCGAGATGGTCCCGCTTGCCGCGCAGCGGTCCACTCCTCCATCATTCTAGTGAAGCCTTGAAAGCTCTTGTAGATGCCGAAGGCCGCTCCTGAATGGCCATGGCGGACCCCTCAATGGGTTGATTCACTAGGGAAGCTCTTCTTGGAGAATGAGGCCCTTCTACTGGAGGTAGCCTCAGGGCGTCATCGATCATGGTCTCAAGTCGAACCGGCCTCCTCAAAGGTGGAGGGGGTGTGATGGCACGTGACTTGCCGTCGAGAGGATTGTTTTGAGAACGTGTGGATCCTGACATTGGTGTAACCCTCATTCCCACAGATGATGCCAACTGTTGCAGTCAGATCCGCATACAATGAAATTTGTTTGTATTGGGAATCACTGGTACAATGATTTACAAGTTTTTGGGTGATGGAGAGGTTAGCACGACTCAGAGCTCACTTCAGAGGTGAAGGATCCAAGGTTTCCAGGAGATCGCCCAAAGGTCGCCTTCTCCCGTAGCTGAGGCGAGCTTCCTGTGAGGATAAACAACTGGTCAGAAAGGTAGGGCTCGCTATCAGCCCTTAACCTCTCTGATGCCTAAGTCAGCAGTCGACGTAAAAGGTATGCACCGGGCACACTTGGCGACCTTAAGACAGATCGGCGAAGTGCGGCAGGCTTATGAGGAAGGCACATATATGTAGAAGATATCTGACCTTGTGTATTAAAATGAGTTAGAATATTTAACTGACCAACAATAACAACAACCAACCAACCAACCCCTCCTATAGAGGCATGAGGGGGTATTTATAGAGCTGAGAGGCGGTTGTGCATCGTCTTGTCAGCTATCGAATCATCCCAGTAGGCACTCAAGTGGTGAGGCTCTGTCAGGGATATTTACCAAATTAATGGTGTCAGGAGCATTAATGAGACGCGAATGGCAGCCATCAGTTCTTGTTCTTAACCGCTGTCATTAAGGGAGAGTAGGTGAGCCTACGTCACCTTGTCAGAGATATTTTTGCTCGGTCGTCCTCAGGGGCGAGTCATAGATCGGTGATTAAGCTCGGCTCCTCCGGATGATGCTTCTTGTTGGAGGGTAGGCGAGCTTGACCTTGGCGTGGCGAGCTTGTAGGTCGCACCGATGGGCTTCTTAGTTGACCTCGGAGGCGAGCTTGCGGTGGGACGAGGCGAGCTTCTCTGAGTCCAGGCATTCTTCAGCTCGGCTAGTGTCTCATCAGGTGAGTCGGTAGGGCGTTTGATTGGGCCCTAGTATATACGGGCCTTAACTTCATGGGCCGGCTTTTAGGGCGTAACACCCTCTCTTTGTGTTAACCACGCCTTGCAATCTCTCTTGAAGTGCCATTTGCCCTTGCAATAGTAGCATGAAACATCTTTCTTACTCCTTGACTTGGACCAGAAGTTGTATGTCTTGCTTTTGGCTCTTTCTTTGCTTCTACCTCTATCGCTCGATTCCCCTTTGACTTGAAAACCTTCTACATTAGAATAACTCTTCGAGGATTTTTTCCTTGCGACATTCGAGATAATATCTTGGGTCACCCCTTCAAATTTGAGAGTCACTTTTCGATACAATAGAGTATATGTAAAGTGGTCATGAGAGTTCGGAAGAGTACTCAACAACAAAAGACACTTGTCTTCCTCATCAAACTTCACATCCAACCTCAAGAGGTCACAAATCATCCTATTGAAGATGTTCATGTGTTCCAACACATCCTTGTCTTCTTCCATCTACAAACCATAGAGTTGCTTCTTCAAGTGTAGCTTGTTTGATAAAGACTTCCATATGTAAAGCTTCTCAAGCTTTTCCCATAGATCCTTTGTCGTTTCCTCTTCACTAACGTTATACAAAACATCATCCGAGAATACAATTGTATTTTGCTCACCTCCCTTTTATCTAGAACACCATTCTTCTTCATCTATCTTCTTCGGCTTCTTTGTCTTCCCCAACAAAGCAACATTGAGTCCTTATTGTATAATAACATTCCTTACCCTTATTTTCCATAATCCAAATTTGATACGACCATCAAACTTTGCCACCTCAAACTTAACCCCACGGAAGTGGAAGTTCACATAGAGGACATTTGTCTAACACCTTATGTGCACCAAAATTTCGCAACTCACAAACCCGAAAATTGATGAAATTTCTTCACCCAAAATGCTCCAAATGAGTAGCAATAAGGATAAACCTAAGCTCTAATACCAATTATTGATTCCACCAATCTCTTCAAAGAACCAAGCACAACTATATCCAAGATAAAAGTGAAAGAACAAGCCAAAAAACAAAGGACACGATGTGAAAGATGAATATCAAGCTTGATTAGAAGTTCCCAAAGCACCTTACAAGGATTTAAGACATAAATCCACAACCATTGTTTCTCCTTCTCCAAAGCCCTCTCTCTTCCCTAGCCTCTCTTCTCTTTAGGTTATTTTTTCTCTATATGAAACCCCCCTAAAGTTAATAGACTATTTATATGGACTTCTTATGGATACAAGTACAAATATACCCACACTAAGACACATATTTACAAGGAGGAGTTTTTAGAGCTAACTCCAATAAAAAATTCTATACTAAATAGAATTTGTAAAGATTGTTAGGGTTCAAACCTGTATGGATGGAAGAACACATGTCTTCCTTTTATAAACCATCATAATTCACGTTAATTCACGTGATCAGGTATATGATTTTATGCTATTCAATACATACATATATATTTTTGACAGTGTTAGCTAATTTAAGTGTCTTGAGGGTTTTAAGACGGGTACCATCTTTTACCTACACTTGATAAGTAATTGTGTATCTTTTGTGCACAGATCTAAAAAAAAGAGCATGACCTTAGATGAAGTCATCCTAGAAGAGTCAAGATCACGAAAATAAATGTAAATACAATTATAAACCTATATAAATTCACTGTTTGCAATACTAGTTTTTAGATGTTATGTTGCATAAATTGGCATCATTTGTGAAACCTTATGGATTGTTCTGGTGATTATTTTTTTGTGATGGCGAGTGAAGGTGATACAATTCCTAAACAACAGTTTGTTACAAAAGACAATTTATGTTCTCTCATGGACCATTTGAAGATCTTATAAGAGATGGTGGGAACCCTAATAAAAGATAGTATTGGGAGAAGTGATAATGGGTGAATATGAGAGTATATATGACATGTGATATAGGGGAAAGCATTCACCGTAATCTTTTCGGTGAAGGGGAGCAATAGTCACAGGAGAGGCATTAGCTCCAGGATGAAGAGGACCATAAAAATGAGCAATATGAAATAGATGTCCAAAATCGCAAAGACAGAGGGCATAAAAAATAAAGCCAGTTGATACGACCTTCTCAGTTGATACGACCTTCTCATGATGGGCCAAAACCGAACGGTCCATGCCCGTATCGCAAGCCCACGGCCCTGGGAAGAACGGGCCGAGCGATGAGGCCACCATGAAGGCTCACAGCTGGGCCGGCCTCTGATCGGAGCGGACGCAACTGCTGATCCACGCCGACAAGAGTTGACCGCTCCCGTTAAAGCACGCCCCCTTAATCACCATTAAGGGGCCACAGTACGTCCACCGTCATTACCCATGAAGGCGCCATTAACAGGCGGAGGATGAGGGCGAGATAGGGGGATGTCGAGGAGACGTGGCTGGAGGACACTCCTATAAAGAGACTCGAGGTACAACGTATAAATGGATCACTTCCTGAATACCCAAAACACTGAGGTATTCCTCTCATACGACCTTGTCTTCCACCTTATATTTCTCCTCCATAGCTCGGTCTAAGGACTCGCGTATCGGCCTACCCGTGAGTCATACCGATCCCACCGAGCATCCATCAGATCCGTTCTGACTTAGGCATCGAAGGGGACTTGGTCGGAACCAAGGTCCGACCCCCCTGACGAGCTTTCTCATCTATTCAGGTCAACCAGATCCAGCTGCGTCGAGGCTAGCCTTTGACGCCCAGCTAAACCGCAGCTGAACGCGCTCACTTTCGAGACCGTTCGTCTACAACCCAAAGGAGGTTGTCGACTTTCCGAGGATTCCCTTTGGCACGCCAACGCACGGAGCCGCACGCTCTTTGCCGAAGTGAACGAGCCGAATCTCACTCCTGGAGGCCGCACGTGATCCCCACGAGTGCGTTGAGCTCCAGCCCTCTAGTCAACTATTCCATGGTGAGAAAACACCCTGAAACATATGGTGCCGTCTGCAGGAACCAAACAAACACCCACGTCAATTAACCACACCCAAGATGACGCAGCCACACACCTCTAGACGGAGGAGCGCGACAGCAGCAACGTCAATGCCGGGGCCGACCAACGATCGCCTGGGCAAGACCACCACCACCCAACTCCCATTCCGAGCCGAGGGGCCGGGCACACCGCAGGCAGAACCAATGGAGATAGATCGCAGAGGAACCCCGGGCTGTCCCTAGCCCATCTATTTCTCCAAAGAGGACCTGAAGGAGGCCAAGCCACCGAACAACGAATCACTGGTTGTCTCAGCTGTCATTGGCATCGCCTTGGTCCGACGGCTGCTCGTCGATACCAGAAGCTCGTGCGACATCATATTCATGTCAACTCTGGAGAGAATGTGGGTGCGAGCCGAAGACTTGGAGACTTGCTTCGGGCCTATGCTTTTCGGGCCACTCCACACCCATTGTTGGGATTATCCGCCTCCCTATCACACTCAGGGAGCCGCCCAACTCGACCACCCTGATGATAGAGTATGTGGCACTGAGGATCGGGTCAGTGTACAACAGGATCATCGGTCGATCGCTCCTCAACATGGCAGGGGCCGTGGTCTTAACCCTCCACCAGATGGTCAAGTTTCGGATCCTGAAAGGGGTCAGAAAGATTAGAGGTGACCCAGCGAAGCCAAAGGTTTATTACCAGCTAACCGGTGCAGAGCACAACAAGGGGCACATCAACCCGATGGACCTCCTCGACCAAAGGTACGGCCCGAGACCTGCTCCCGTGAAAGAGCCGAAACTCATTCCCGTCACGGACATTGCCGGTAGGTTCATCTCCATCGGTTTGGAACTCGACCCGATCCTGAGGGGCGAATTGATCAGGGACATTGCCGGCATATGCGATGTGATATGCCATTGTGATCGTTTTGGGGTGCTGTATTTTATAGAAATTTTTGGGAACGTCTTTCACGGATCGTTTGCTCGCAAAACGACCTTGAACGATAGGGGCGTTTTAGTCATTTGACTCAAAACGCCATTCCCAATTTTACGTAAATTTTTGATAGGTGTTACGCACGATCGGGCTCCGTAGATCTGTGCGTCTCGTCTCCACGATCGCCCCGGTATTTTTGGATTATTTTTCTGACGCCCGGATTGAAAGTTATCTCTCGGAGAAATCTGGACCGTTGATTGCCCTGATCTGATTCAAAATTCAAATTCGTTAGCCAAATCTGGCTAAATCGCTTATCAAATCTGTTTTAAATAGTTCCTAAACTGCTTCTTCTATTCTCCCCTAGTTTTCCCCTACTTGTACACCCTCCACATCCTTGTCAATCCCCTTCTAGCTATAAATCTCATAGGTATATGTCAAACTATTCTTATATTTATTGAACCCTAGCCCAAATTTTACCCTAACCCTAAAACAAAATTGTCCCGCCACCGTTTTCTTTTTCCCCTAAAAACTCGAAACCCCCGTCTCCCTCTCGCCCTCCCTCTCTCCCTCACGGTGAGATCCCGACGCCGCTCCGGCGTCCCCGAGGCCCCGCGACGCCGGTGATCCCCTCCGATTCGTGGCATCCCCCGCGAACCCAAGGCCGCACGCCTTCGCCCTCATTTTCCCCGTGCAGCACCGATCTCCGCCGCAGATGCCCTCAGCGCACCGCCGCCGATCGTGGCCTCCCGCCGCGGTGCCGCCTTCCCTAGCTTCTCGGCTCCCAGCGCCGTCGTAGAACTCCCCGACCGCCATGATCCCGACCCGCCGCCACCGCTCCGCATCTCGTAGAGCAAACCCCGATCACCCCGACCACCCTCACCCGCATCTCCCCCTCGCTCCACAGTCACTCCGATTGCCGAGCAACGACGCCCAGCACACTGCTCCGGCCGTCGACCATCGGAGACCCCCCTGGTCACCTTTCGCCGCCGTATGACACCGACAACGGCGGCCTCCCCGTGAGCAGCCGCAGCTTCCATCGCTGCGGCGATTTCCGGCCATCACTGACCAAGCAAGCATCGCCCCAGCCTCGCGGATCACCGGGAAGCGCCGTAGGCCGCCACCGAACGCCACTGACCGGTGGCAGTCCTCCCCTTGCTGCCGTGCTCTCGTTGCCCTTGCCGCTATGTCGCCGCTGCTGCTAGTGGCCATCGTCGCTGATCTCGCCCCCATCACAGTTTCCCTTCATCCGTGCCCCGCAAGACGCCGCCCCGGCGTTCCCGAGCCCGTACGCCTCATCTTCCGTCCCCCTCGCAGCGCCGCCCTCGCGGTTCCCCTGTCCCCATGACCCCGCGGGACGCACAGCGCCCTCCGCGCTCTCCCGTCGCCACTGTGCCGCCTGTGGCCATCACGCAGAGCCCCGACCATCGGTAGCCGCTCTGCGTGAAGATCAGCGAGAGCAACAGCCCGAGGACTGATGTTGTTCCTTCGAGCCACCGCGACTACTTTGTTCCGACGCCTTCCCAAGGCACAGTTGTTCTGTTGACCCTGGCTCTTGCCGACAGACTGACCGTACCCGCTGCCGCACTTCGTCCGTCGCCCGAACGAGTCTCACTACGCTACTCGTAGTCGAGACGTTGTTGACGCCGCAGGGCTCACAATCTTCCGACAACGTGATCCGTTGCCGTTACCGTTGCCTGAGACGTCCCGCTGCGCTACCCGCAGCCGTCACAAATCCTGAGGGGATTCCGAGACGACCTCCACTGCGCTACCCGCAGTCGGGGGCACGAGCACTGCCACTGTTTCCAGACTCAACGCCAGATTCGTGCGCGTCCCTCGCACCAGGTTGGTCCCTCTAAACTCATAGAGAAACCCCCACTGTAGCGAACTGAACCTTAACTAAAATCAGACAACTGTAACTAAATTTATTTTCTGCGCCAGTAAAACGCTGCTCACTGTAGAAATCGACAATCGGACAATTATTTCTGTGCATATAGGGTAGAAGTCGATTTAGGTTGATAAAACATCAAAACGTGACTAGTGACAATTTGGATAGTCCCGATAACCTAGAAATGAACCTAAATAGGATTTACTGAAAACGCGACCTAACACCATCGCCGTGGCGATATTTCAGACGGACTTCCGCGGACGTGACGTTTGGACGAGACGCCCCGGACGGACGACACACTCGCCATCACAGGCAAGTGTATCCACTTGCACTTTTGGCCGTGCTTAGGCCCTAGTTGGTTAGAATTGTTAACTGTGAACAAATAGAACCGGACGTGAAATGATAGCGTCCGGGACGACTCCCGACGGCTCAGACTTGACGACGAAGTCTGAGCCTGACAACAACAACTTTTGATGTTGTAGGGCTATCATGTGTGTGCGTGCGTGTGGACACCCTAGAATAACAACTCCCTACACTTTTCATGTCGTGTCCTGTTACACAAAAAGCCTTCGGGCGTTTCGGATGCTTTCCTTGCGGAAGTGATCCCTGTTATACAAAAGCCTTCGGGCGTTTTGGATGCTTTCCTTGCGGAAGTGATCCCTGTAAATCTTGTCCTGAGTTCCTGGGTTTGGGGTTGGGTTGAGCTTGTGCACGGCAAGAGGGTCTGATCCCCCTCGAACCGTAAGGCGTGAACCCTTTCGTGTCTCACTTGTCCTGTCTTGTCTTGTCCCGTCACGTCCCGTCTTGTCTTGACACCTGTAGGTTAGTCCCGTAGTTGGTAGCACACGCTACGACTACTACCTGTCCCGTTTTACTTTCCTGCTGCGTTGCTTCCTGTCGTGTTACCCTGTTATAACCACAGCATGCTAATCAACCAGTAAAATGTCGTGTAAAAGAACCTCAGCATGCTAATCAACCAGTAAACCGTTGTTTAAAGTTCAGTGCACTTGCAGTAAAGTCTAATCCTTCTTGTAGACTTTACCTGACGTATAGTTCCTTTTCTTGGGTGTTGTATGTCAGGTGTTCAGCCAGAGTTCGTGGACGAGGCAGACTCACTGGAGTACGAGGAGCCGAGGACGTTGATCCAGAGTTCGTGCCAGACGAGGATCAGACCTTGAGGTCTTTTAGTCGCCACTTTCAGAGGTTACTACTTTCAGTTTTCTCTTAGATAGTTTGTTGCCACGCTTAGGCTTCTTTTTAGACCTTGTACTTGTCGGATATTATATCTCTAATTTAATGAATGCATCTTTCTTTCCGTACTTTCTGTTGTTTCGAACTATATTAATGCAAGAACCTGAAAATCTTTTAAAATGGTACCTCTACAGACGCAAGAACCTCGTCACGTTTCGCTTCCGTCCATTTTGGGAAGCGGGACGTGACAAGATTACATTACTCTGCTGAAGTTGTTGTGCACGTCTTCTAGAGTGAACCGAGCATTACATTTATTTCTTTCTCCACATATCTTGAGCATTAATTCTCTATTTATATTCATTGGTGAATCTCCCTTTAGCGGATCCTATATTGGCAATTCCCCCGCTTTATAAAGTTCATGCTCCACTACCCCCAAAATCAAAAAGAAAAAATACATGTATTTTTTTCTATCTTTTGATTTGGGATCACAGTTGTATATATGAATCTAAAAAAATTAGGAAAAAAAATGAGAAAAAGAACAGAAAGAAGAAAAGAAGTTTATACATGATCCCATCTCATACTTTTTCTCACTTTCTTCCCTCTTTTGTTTTTATTCTATCATGGAGCTTCAAAAATGGGGAATATATTTATTGATTTATCTTATGCCACCACGCTTATAGATAAGCTTGGGGGAGAGGAACCAATGATGTGTGAGAGAGTGACTGCCTGACAGTGCATGACAACCTAAGCTAGGTAATTTTCTATACTTGGTGAGATCACTAAAAGTTTTATGAAATCCAGGAATTGACGCTTAGCATACATTTCATGAAAACCATACTTTTCTATTCTTACGGCTCCATATTATGTGATATCTCCTATACTCCAGGTAGAAAGCATTCAATTGAAAAGTGTGGGATCTATGATTATGTATACCGCTTTAGATTCTTCAGACGATGTTAGTTCTAGAATGACTCCATATTTCATACTATTTTTGGTATTCTTGGGTTTTCTGTTTTGAATGCACATACATACTATGGTATCGAGATAAAAATCTTTGGCATGAGTTTTACATTCGCCGTGTGCTACATGAGTAAGCAAAACCCACGTCCTGAGAAAAATGATCTAGCATTTCCTTCTTCGCTTTCTATTCTATTTTTCATTTTTCTTTCTTTTTATTACTTTTCCCGTCGGGTTCGCCTTTTACTTATCTTCCTCGAGGACGAGTAAGAGGTAAGCTTGGGGGATTTTGATCACTCCATATTTTACACCGTTTTTCTGCATGTTTGCATGCCGTTTTAATCGCACATATCGCGTTTTTACGATTATTCGACAATATTGCGATGCTTTTCACTATTTCTTGTTTTTGTCGTATTTCAGGAAATATGGAGAGATTTGGAGGGATTTTGAGATCAAGTGGTTCGCAAGAGCTAAGGAGTGTCACCCACGGCTCATTTGAGGGCCATTCAGCGATGGAAGATGGGTGGAAGAAGAAGGAACTTTGTAGGAGCGACGAGGAGGAGAAACGGAGAAGATTGGCATTTACAGCATGCCACTCGGCCGAGTAGAGCACTCACTCGGCCGAGCAAGACAGCCCACTCGGCCGACCAAAACGGACACGCACAAAGAAGAGAATCAGCGTGTACTCGACCGAGTGACGACAGCCCACTCGACCGAGTAGGAGAGTTCACTCGCCCGAGTGGCACGAGAAATTCGTCCAGAAAGAGGCAGAGTTACTGGAATCTGTCAGACAATCTGAGAGGCCCCACTCGACCGAGTATGAATGCCACTCGGCCGAGTGAGTAAAGCCACTCGGCCGAGTCACCTCCGAAGGCAGACCCTGAGACCCCCCTGACTTACTGTTTTCTTACAGGGTCTGTCACTCGGCCGAGTGACAATGTCATTCGACCGAGTGATCCGCTCCGCCTGCTGCGAGAGCTGCGATTTCTGGGCTGCGCAGGGGCAGTTTGGTCACGATTTTCTGGGTGATTTTAGGGGGTATTTAAACCCAGTTTTTGCCCTAGTTAGAAGAGCTTTTGGCAGCCTTTTTCAGAACTTTTCAGAACTTTTTAGATTATTAGATTTTAGACTTTCTTTTTGAAGATTTGAAGGCTACTCTTATTGGATACTCTTGGGAAATCATTGGATCTACATTGGTTTGGCTATTTCCTATCAAAAAC